>CM048745.1:611723215-612381715 GCA_026315105.1 Locusta migratoria
GTATAAGTTAGTTCGTAAGTAGGTTGTACGATTAGGGACTGATGACCTCGCAGTTAAATCCCATAAGCTTTACAAACATTTGAATACTCTGCATGAGTGAAGATCTGTGGCATTTGCACTACACTAAAATGTCTTCTTTGTTGACGTAACGGCACTGTCTTGCCGTGCGCTACGACAAGCACCGTCGGTCGGAAAGTTGAGGTGAATAACTGCACAGTGCTCAATTGAAATGGGTACTGACACGGTTAGTAGTGACTAGACGTGCGCATAGTAGTTCGCGATCGGGAGGGCTCACTTAAGTTCGCGGCTCTGCCGCGAACTAGTTCGTTCTTTTAGTTCGTCCGCTCTCAGTGACGTCTTTGCGGCGTGGTCTGCGCATGCAGGTGGAGGGAGAAGTTCCCCCATCTAGCTTCTTCATGCGCTTGCTGCTTGTGCCGCTAACGATGTCACGGAAACCAAAAGAAACAGTTTGTGGATAATTTCTCGCGTTTAAGTTTATAGTTATGTCTATATCTTGGCATTATGGTTATTAGTCAGATATTGTTGAGTGCAGAATACTTCAAAACAGAAATTTTGTTGCACTGAACAATGTAATCTAGCAGGCAGACGCTCACCTCCAAATGGCTCTCATCAGCAGAAGGCAAACACGTGATTTTTAATGCTGATGCGCGCCCTCTCGCTATTGCCCGTCGGTCTTCGGAAAAGAATGCAACGAACTAAGAAGCGAGATACGTTTGGCATAATAGTTCGCGACCGATAACGCATGTTTTAGTTCGCGACCGACTGTACATTTTAGTTCGCGACCGAACGCGCATATTTTAGTTCGCAACCGGTAGCTTTCCTTTTAGTTCGCAGTTCGGCTGCGAAGTAGGTCGCTCTTTTTGGCTTTTTCTTCAAGTGAATGCCTTAGAAAAGTGGCAGTGAACTATGAAACTACAGATTAGTTGCATCTCAGCTGGAAATGACGGTAACTGACAGAAGGGAATCACGCGATTCTGCGCGCTCTCGCGTCCTCTCGCTTTTCTCCTCGGCATCGGAAAAAGATCGGACGAACCAGGAGGCGAGGGATCTGCGAACTAGTTCGCGTAGTTCGCCCGTGGGAGCGCTCTTCCGAACTAGTTCGTTCGCGAACTACACAAGACTAGTAGTGACGAAACTACACTTTCCCCGTAGCTAGTTGTTTTCATAGTTTTTCCCGGAAACGTTTGAGAAAAGGATATATGTTTATTAGATTTTTTTCATTTCTTTCCATAATGACCGATAGTATCACCCCTCAAAGCATGCAACATTGCTTCTGACCTGTATATCAGAGAGAGGGGGGGGGAGGGAGAGAGAGAGAGAGAGAGAGAGAGAGAGAGAGAGAGAGAGAGAGAGAGAGAGAGAGAGAAACTGCATGATGAATGTACGAGCGACCTCACGCTACAAGTAGATTTCCTTTGTTGGTTGATTCGGTTTGTCAGTTAAACTCCTCCGTCGCTCTCGCACTGTGTTATGCGGTGGCCAGTAACTTGTGCAGTGGCAGTTCTGACACGAGGAATTACCGTCAGAAGTTTCCTGGCCGCAGCATCCCTGTCCAAACTTGCTGCCCTGGAACTACCGCAGCAGCCGGGTGCCGGCCAGTTTTCCGTTTGGCTCGCGCGCCAGCAACGCTGTGTTCCGCCAGCTCTGGTGGAAGACGCGCGATAATGGTACTGACGTCAGCCACGCGCGCACAGGTCCACTTCCTCAGGGGCGTGGTGGAGTGCGCGGCGTCAGCTGGTGGCGCGTCCTTGGACCCGGGGCCGCCTTGCTGACCCACTGACTGCCGCCGTCCTTGCCGGCGAGCGCCTTGCGCAACCCGCGCTTCCACCAACACTCCGCTGTTCCCACGGCGGCAGCGGCTCAGCTGGTCTGCCGTCAGATATCTCCGGACTATAGTCGAGCCGCCGAAACGACTCTGACAGCTAGCGGCTATGTTGCCAATGCTGCTACGCGGCTGTTTGTTGTCACGCCGTGCCAGTCGCTGGCATACGAATATCACGTCCGAATATTTTGAGACCGTTGCTATGTACTACTAAAGTGTGAACAAATTATAACAACCACGAAGTGATAAAAAACTTTTTTTTTTTTTTTTTTTTTTTTTTTTTTTTTTTTTTTTTTTTTTTTTTTTTTTGCAGTTATAAAGAAAGGTTTAGAAATATATATCGAGTTAAAGTAAAGCTTCATATGTTCCCGTATTCCATTAAATATAATGTATAATTTAGTCTTCAGCCAAAGGTTGAATTTTGTTTATATATTTCATCTTCTATAACCATTTTCCACAAACTCGGTGTTATTACTCGGACACTGTATTGTGGAAGTCTGCCGTGAGGGTAAACAAATAAGGACTACGACTTTACAAGTAGTAAAATCGTCTCTTCCAGTGAAATGATTTCTCTTCTTACATGAAAAGAAGTGTGTTTTTTTTGCCTCATTCGTTTACGGTCGATGCTGACTGCCACAGTATAGTGTCCAAGTAATATCATCAAATCAGTTTCGACAGCCAGTCTATTGGTCACAAAAGTGTCTTTCTTACGGTTAGAGGAAGAAGCCATCTCACACACGTCTGAAATTAACGATACGTAACACGGCACGAACAAAACCGGTAACGATGAACACACGACAGATGCTTTGCAGCGACTGAAGCATGCCACCCCGCGCGACTTTGAGTGTCAGGGTGGCAACGCGGCACCGTTACCCTGGCAACATTTACGAATTCCAGGGCTCAGGTTGGTGGTTAAGTGTCCCACCCACCCTCTGCGACCCACGTGCGAGAACTGTCAGGGTCGTTTTTTCGGCGGCCCGACTATAGCTGCAGGTCCCCCAGAGGTCGTAGAGCACGTTAGCTGCCACTGATGGACAAAGAACTCGAGATGAAATGGCCAACTGTAGGATTTCCTCAAGGGACTGTTTTAGGGCCGATTCCGCAAAATGTTCAAATGTTTGTTAAGCTTATGGGACTTAACTACGGGGTCATCAGTCCCTAAACTTACAAACTACTTATGAACTACTTACGAACTAGGACGGCACAAATATCCATGCCCGAAGGGGGATTCGAACCCCCGACCGTAGTGGCCGAGCTGACTGTGACTGGAGCGCCTCAGTCACCTCGGCCACCGCGGCCGGCGTTGCTAGTTTCCCAAAAGAGCAAATATGTAATATACATAAACTTCTTTTATAATATTCAAAGTTTGATAGTACAAACAACTTTTTCTTCTTGAATGAAACTTTCACTCTGCAGCGGAGTGTGCGCTGATATGAAACTTCCTGGCAGATTAAAATTGTGTGCCGGAACCGGGACTCGATCCTGGGACCTTTGCCTTTCGCGGGCAAGACACTAGCGACTGTGCTATCCCGACACGACTCATGATGCCGCCTCACAACTTTACTTCCGCCAGTACCTCACCTCCTACTTTCCAAACTTCACAGAAGTTCTCCTGCGAAACTGGTACTGGCGGAAGGAAAGTTGTGGGGCGGCATGGTGAGTCGTGTCGGGATAGCTCAGTCGGTAGAGCGCTTGCCCGCGAAAGGCAAAGGTCCCAGGTTCGAGTCCCGGTTCCGGCACACAATTTTAATCTGCCAGGAAGTTTCATATCAGCGCACACTCCGCTGCAGGATGAAAGTTTCATTCTGGAAGCATCCCTTATGCTGTGGCTAAGCCATGTCTCCACCATATCCTTTCTTCCAGGAGTGCTGGTCTTGCATGGTTCGCAGGAGAGCTTCTGTGAAGTTTGGAAAGTAGGAGGCGAGGTACTGGTGAAAGTAAAGTTGTGAAGCGGCATCGTGAGTCGTGTCGGGATAGCACAGTCGGTAGGCCCTTGCCCGCGAAAGGCAAAGGTCCCAGTTTCGAGTCCCGGTTCCGGCACACAATTTTAATCTGCCAGGAAGTTTCAACTTTTTTCTTTTTCTTTTTTATTTATTTATTTATTTTTGCTTATTATAGTTCTCCGTACCTGTCTTAATTGGTGTGATTTTTTCCTCCTTCCAAAACTGGCTCTTTATAGGAACAACAGAACATCATAATCTTCAATATCAGCCGTTTTCTCCAAACACAACTTTACTAACAAAAGTTTACACTGCAGTTACCTCCACACCACAGACACTTTCTACAAAATCTGTTACATCTATTAAACACATGTTAGTTCACAAAATTCTCACTAGATGCGGATAAAACAGTATTACAATCGATGTCGCAGATATACAACACCATGCATTTAAGGGTTAAGCTTATGGGACCTAACTGCGGGACCATCAGTCCCTAAACTTACAAACTAGTTATGAACTAACTTATACTAAAGACAGCACAAACATCCATGCCCGAGGGAGGATTCGAACCCGACCACGGGGAACGGACTCGCGCATCGTAGCAAAGCGCCTCAATGCGCTCGACCGCTTCGCCGCGGCCCTTGTGCAAGTCTCTTCATCTGAGAATACGTTCGGCAACCTACATCCTTTTGGATCTGCTTACTGTATTCGTGCCTCGGTCTCCCTCTACGATTTTTACCCCACACACTTCCTTCCCCCCACACGTGAGATAATTGAATTTCTACGTTAGTACCTAATAAATATGGTTTTGCCGTTTTGTTATTTGTTTTATAAAGCTCCTCACCCCTCAGGCTGGCCAAAAGTCCTAATTTTTCGCCCCCCCCCCCTCCAAGAAATTTCAGTGACGCATTTTGCAGCATGACCACCCCTCGTGGGCACCTTTGCTTATGATATTAAATGATGATCTCCATAAAAAAAGAAAGGGCAGAAAATCCACATTGTTGGAAATAATGCCCATTCACAAAGACCACTCCAAAAATCCTGACCTAGTGCTTGATGACCAGACACAATTCCATTATTCACCTTTATTAAAATAATGCCAACTTATTATTATTGTTAACACTGCGTGTAAATAATTTTGTCATATGTGTTCCATACCAATACTCCATATTTCTTTCTTTTCCCATGCAATAATTCCTCCTACACCCCCCCCCCCTCCCCACCCAACACCCTCCAATGGTCCTCTGAGATTTACAGTTTGCTTGTACAATCACCTCTCACTCACCTGTAGATTTCTAATATTTCTAACCTTAAGTGATGTAAGGTGTACTTAATCGGACCCCATTTTATTTTACATTATGCACGTTCTGGTACTGACAGTCATAACAAATCCATGTTTTGTTTGTAGCCGGCCGCGGTGGCCGAGCTTTCTGCGGCGCGTCAGTCAGAGTCTGCACGGTCACTACGGTCGGGGGTTCGAATCCCCCCTCGGGCATGGATATTTGTGCTGTCCTTAGTATTAGCTAGTTCATATGTAGTTTGTAAGTTTAGGGACTGATGACCCCGTAGTTAGGTGCCATAAGCTCTACAAATATTTTTGTTTGTATCATCATACCGTCGCACAGTTTTAATATTTTAATACAATTGTAGCCCTAGCTGTATTCAATCAAAATCAGTTTTTTATAATACACTTGTTCTGTAGTATCGATTCATAGTCATAAGAAATTCAGAGATTCACATATCTTTGGAAAACCATCTTTGTATATGTAACCTCGATGTTACGTATGGAGTATCTGTACAGTACTAAGTTGTCTCACGATGGCCTAAGAAGCCGAAAGCTGCTCATAACAAACAAATAGAAAAAATTGTGGAACAAAAAATACTACGTATTTAAGTTTTTAATATGTCTTTGTTCCTACAAGTACCGACGGAATATACATAAAAAATAAGCTACGTCAATTTAAAAATAAAGACATTCGTTAAACCCAACAGTAATATGTATTAACTGTACTACACTGGTCAAAACAATTAGGACAGGTATTTCAACCTCTTCGAATGTGCGGCCCCCTTGCAAGTAAAAATATTCCGGCCACTTCCTGCCAAGGATAAATATTCTGGAGAACTTTACCCCTGTAGTTATTACCTACACTAACAAAACAATTTTGGAGTCTCAAAGGCAACGAATTTAATTTTTTTCTGTTGATAGTACTTTCTTGTAAATTGTTAGACGTTATTTCTATGTAGTTTTCGGAATAGAAGGCATTATACCTATTTTTACTTAATTAATGACAGAAATATAAATTTTTCACAATGAGTGTTTCGCATTTCAGACATGAGTCATTATGCTCGGTAAGATAGGTTCTACTACATAGACACTTTGTGAGGAAGTAGATTCTTTTACAAATTTCTTAGATTTTATGATCGTATCTTCTTGATTTACCTATCGATTGGTTCGTGAAAAGTTTTCAAGCTTAGAGCTTATTCATCGTAACAGGCAGTATCTTACATCTTACAAAATAGGCTGTATGTGTGTGTGTGTGTGTGTGTGTGTGTGTGTGTGTTCCACATCACCTCCTAAAATAGTGGACCGATTTCAACCAAACTTGCTACACATGTTCCTTAATATCAGGCAACAATCGCTGTCTGGTTAAGAACCACCTTCGACACATACGTAAGGAGATATGACGTCATAAACAATGACCGTCGTGAAAAACGGCCGCATCATGGGATAATATTCTACATCTGCTCCTAAAGTAATGGACCGATTTCAACCAAATTTGGTACAAATATTCTTTAAGGCCAGGAACCATTTGCTGTGGTTGCAAAAAACCAGATACGACACATAGTTCATACGATATCACGTCATAAACAATGATATCTGTCCTATCTTGCGGCGTGTGATAGCGTGATTTTATTTGTCAACTATTTGAGAATGAGAGAACTTAGCGGCTTGCAATAAATTGTAAACATAATTTCAAATCTTTACGAAACTTTTTCTCGCTGAAAACCCCAACAAAATGATGAAAGGAAAAAAGTTTATCGCTTACTACTTTTCCGATGATCATGATGTATATTTACTGCATTTGGCATGACGTTACAAGTTATTACTTCTACACTGTAAATTTCATACGCCAGACAATTCTCAGACAGTACACATACATGCCAATGAATTTTCCTTCGATATTATATCACAGTTCGACATATAATTCATGAAATATGAAGCCATAAACAATTTGCATGCATCATCATGCATGAGGTTTCGATTTATTACGTCTTTACTGCTAACACCATTCACGATACATTTTGCGGACATTAGGCACATATGCCACTGAATCTACCTTCGAAATTACATCATAATACGACACATATTTCAGGAGATATGACGTCGTATACAATGAAATTTCCGAATAACTACTACATCACGCGCTCTTTTTCCACATCTCCTCCTAAAATAATGGACCGGTTTCAATTAAACTTGGTACACATATTGCTTACAGTCAGACAACGAACGCCGTGGGCTTAAAAACAACCTACGACAACATAATTAAGGACATGTGATGTAAAGAATAAACTTTCCCATCACGCGACACGTGATTTACGAGACTTCATTCATCCACTATTCATTCGTCGCAGACAGCTTGCTAATATTACTCTCTACAAATGATCTGCATGGAAACGAAACTTTAATGGGCAGATAGTATGGTAGAAGTCGATGGACAGAAAGGGAAGAACGATGTTCCCTAAGATAAGGAAGGAATAAATACACATTTTTCACAGAGGAACTTACATAAAGCATTTATACCAATGAATATATACCTTCAAAATTATATCATTGCGCAACACAAACATCAGTAGATATGACACAGTAAATTAACACTGCGATAGGTAAAAACAAGTCGCATCATACACCGCGTTTTAATACATTTCTTATTTACTACTAACAAGACGCTACTGTATTCCAGTCAGCTTGAGGATATTCCTGAAAGCTGACTGTGCTGTTGACATCTTTGAACTGTGAAGCGCAAACAGCAGCTGGAGAAATCAGTAGCTTTCTATAGAGCTATGATGAAGTGTTGCGAAAGGCACGTTTGCAAAATCGCGTTTTAGAAACGTGTGACAGAGGCGTATAGGCGAAAACAGCAGTGCGGGATCGTTTCATACCGATTCGACTAAAGCAGTGCGTAATAATAAGGCAAGAAAAACCAAATGAAAATGTTCGTGACTTTTTCAAACAAAGAGGTTAGAATACAGGAAGATGCCATTGAGCTGAAAAAGTGAAGCCCGCTTCCGCCATATTGCTAAGTACTGGAGAAGTGTTGGTATTGTAAACAGATGTTTCATATCTCTCTAAACAGGAATAAAACGTCCAGCGGTTTTGCCGTGATGAACAACGTGTTAAAAGACTGAAAATTAGCTTCAAAATTAAGTTTCTAAATAACTTACAACGAGCATTTATTAACATTTATTCAAGAAAGTATATTGTTTATAAGCATATACTTCGCACTGACTGAGGCCTGGAACCCTAAAAAGCCATGATATGCACATGCCCTTCTTTAACAACCGTTGCAAAGCATGGGCATACAGGGTGTCTGTCACCTAACACTACCGCTGGATATATTTCGTAAACCACATCAAATACTGACGAACCGATTCCACAGACCGAACGTGAGGAGAGCAGCTACTGTAATTGGTTAATACAAACCATAAAAAATGCACGGAAGTATGTTTTTTAACACAAACCTACGTTTTTTTTAAAATGGAACCCCGTTAGTTTTGTTAACACATCTGAACATATAAACAAATACGTAATCAGTGCCGTTTGTTGCATTGTAAAATGGTAATTAAATCCGGAGATATTGTAACCTAAAGTTGACGCTTGAAACCTCCGATGTTCACTTGCGTGTTGTAACAAACACGGACCACGGTCGGCGAGCAGCATATGCAGGGACGTGTTTACGATGACGACCGTGTTTACGAGTGTGGCTGTAGTGCACTGTTGTGGTTTGGTCTAGCTGTCGCAGTGTCCGCATGTAGCGCTTGCTGCTATTGTTATTCTGCATTCGTCTTTGCACGCAGACTAACTGTAGTACACTGTGTTACCAGACGTGTGTGATAGTGTAGTGCTGTAGGAACTGTGACCTAGGTGTATTCGAACTCTGAAAAGGCGGAGATGATGCTCATCTATGGCGAGAGTCGACAAAATGCAGCTCGAAGCCTGCAGGGTGTATGCAGAACGGTACCCGGACAGAGAGCATCCAACGTGCCGCACATTTCAAAACATCTACCGCCTACTGTATGCAACAGGTATGGTCGTAGCATGCAAACGGGTCCCTAACAGGCCCGTCACAGGAGAAGCGGGTGCAGTTGGTGTGTTAGCTGCTGTTGCCGTGAACCCACACAGGAGTACACGGGACACTGCGAGAGCCGGTGGACTGAGTCAAAGTAGTGTCATGCGCATACTGCATCGTCATTGCTTTCACCCGTTTCATGTGTCGCTAGATTAGCAATTACATGGTGATAAGTTTAATCATCGAGTGCAATTCTGTCAATGGGCATTAACAGAGAATGCGTTGCAGTTCTACCTGTTTACCGATGAAGCGGGTTTTCACAAACCACGGGACAGTGAATCTACGGAACATGCATTACTGGTCCGTGGACAATCCTCGCTGGCTCCGACAGGTAGAGCAACAGCGACCGTGGACTGTAAATGTATGGTGCGGAATCATTGGCGACCACCTCATTGTTTCTCACATCATTGCAGGGGCCCAAACAGCTGCAACATACATCGCGTTTCTACAGAATGATCTGGCAACGTTGCTCAAAAATGTTCCACTGGAAACGCGTCGACGTATGTGGTGTCAGCATGATGGTGCACCTGCACGTTCCGCAATTAACACTAGGCTGACCCTTGACAGAGTGTTCGACGGGCGTTTCATAGGACGTGGAGGACGCATAAATTGGCCAGCCCGTTCTCCTGATCTTACACCTCTGGACTTCTTTCTGTGGGGTACGTTAAAGGAGAATGTGTACCGTGAAGTGCCTATAACCCCAGAGGATATGAAACAACATATTGTGGCAGCCTGCGGCGACATTACACCAGATGTACTGCAGCGTGTACGACATTCATTACGCCATAGATTGCAATTGTGCGCAGCAAATGATGGCCACCACTTTGAACATCTATTGGCCTGACATGTCGGGAAACATTGTGTTCCACTCCGTAATTGAAAACGGAAACCATGTGTGTACGTGTACCTCACCCCTCATGGTAATGTACATGTGCGTCAGTGAAAAAGACCAATAAAGGTGTTAGCATGTGGACGTAATGTGCTGTTCTAGTCTCTTCTGCACCTAAGGTACATCACCGTTCCCTTTGGATGCCTACTTAATTCGGTGCTCTTCGATACACACGATCGAACAGCGGAGGAGTGGTACTCAAGCGTCAAATTTAGGTTACAATATCTCCGGACGTAATTAACATTTTACAATGCAACAAACGGCACTGATTACTTACTTGTTTATATGTTCAGATGTGCTAACAAAACTAACGGGGTTCCATTTTTAAAAAAACGTAGGTTTGTGTTAAAAAACATACTTCCGTGCTTTTTTTATGGTTTGTATTAACCAGTTACCGTAGCCCCTCTCCTCACGTTCTGTCTGTGGAATCGGTCCGTCAGTATTTGATGTGGTTTACGAAATATATCCTATGGTAATGTTAGGTGACTCACCCTGTATAAGCTAGTTTACTATAAAACAATCTATGGTCTATTCAATTCAGAATTGTTAAACAATGAATTACATACTTTTAACATAAAATAAACTTCATTTGGGTCTATGTTTCTGTATTACGGAACCCGTAGTATTCAGATATGCAGTGGTCTGGTTGTTCTATGGTGCTACTACTTCCTCCTGTGGATCCCCCCGGAAGCCACAATCTGCAGGTTGAAAAACACTGAATCAGGAGATCAGGTGAGATATCTAGATTCTGAAGTATTGTCACCGGCAGAATGAACTAAAATGGTTCGACGTCTTTCTGTCTGTTCTATACAGTGGAGACAACATTACGGCAACCGAGATAGTGGTAATAATAGAAAGCTGCTGTAGAGAGCTTTGTTGTTGACTTGTGTTCAGTCCACCAAACGGATTACGCAAGCAGTTGGGTGCAGATGGTGTAGCTGTAGTGAGAAGCCAGTGAAATCCGAACAGACAACGTGACGTATTCGAAGCTATAGCATGGAGAGCCATAGGAAGGTTGGAAACGGGACAAAACATAGAGGGAGGTGGCTGCACCTATTGGAGTGTTCTAAAGTGTAATTTCCAGGACCCGGACGCGATTTCGGACAACAGGAACCGTTAAAAGAAGGCAAGGAGAAGGTCGTCCGCGGTTAACATCAGCAAGAGGTGACCGTTATCTCTGGTTAACAGCCCGTCGAGACAGAAAGCTAAATGGAACTCAGCTGCAACGCACCCTCCAGACAGAAACAGCATGCGAAATATCAACACAAACAGTCCTGAATAGCTTTCTGGAATGTGGCCGCTATGCACGGAGGCCTATGGTGTGTGTTGCATTACGTAGTAATCGATGGTAAGGCATCGACTAAAACAGAGGTGATATCGATCGTACCGCGGTGGAGTAGCCGAGCGGTCTAAGGCGCCTCGCTGCGGAGCGCGCGGTTGCTCGCCGTCGGAGGTTCCAGTCCTCTCTAGGGCATGGGTGTGTGTGTGTTGTCCTTAGGTTAGCTACGCACTGATGACCAGTTTGGTCCGATAAATTTACATACATTTGAACATTTTGATATCGGGCGTTCCACAGGGCAGTGTTATTGGACCTCTGCTGTTCCTTATTTACATAAACGATTTAGGGGAAAATCTAAGTAATTCTCTTAGGTTGTTTGCAGATGACGCTATCATTTACCGTCTAGTAAAATCATCTGAAAATCAAAACCAACTGCAGAACGATCTAAATAAGATATATGGTGTAAAAATTGGCGAATTGAGTCTAAATAATGAGAAGTGTGAAGTCGTTCACACGAGTACGAAAAGAAATCCGTTAAACTTTGTTTATGAGATAAATCAATCAAAAGTGAAGGCCGTAACTCAATAAAATACCTAGGAATTACTATTAATTCATCTTTACAACTGGAAAGAACACGTAGATAATGTCGTGGGAAAGGCGAACATAAGACTGTGTTTTATTGTCAGAACCCTTAAAAATGCAACAGAACTACAAAAGAAACTGTATACACTACGCTTGCCCGTTTTTTTTTTTTTTTTTTTTTATTATTATTTTAGTATTGCTGCCCAGTGTGGGATCCTTATTAGGTGGGTTTGACGGAGGACATCGAAAGAGTCCAAAGAAGAGCAGCTCGTTTCTTATTGTCACGATACAGGGAGACAGCGTTTCGGAAATGATACAGGATCTGGGATGGGAATCATTACAACAACGGCGCTTGTCGCTGCGGCGTGGGCTACTTACGAAACTACAATCGCCGGCCGCGGTGGCCGAGGGGACTGAGGCGCTTCAGTCGCGCTCTGCACGGCAACTACGGTCGGGGGTTCGAATCCCCCCTCGGGCATGGATATTTGTGCCGTAATTAGTTGTAGGTAGTTCATAAGTAGTTTGTAAGTTTAGGGACTGATGACCCCGTAGTTAAGTCCCTTAAGCTTAACAAACAATTGAACAATTGAAACTACAATCGCCAACATTCTCCTCCGAATGCGAAAATATATTGTTGACTCCCACTTACATAGGTAGAAATGATCATCAGAATAAAATACGAGAAATCAGAGCTCTAAGGAAGAGATTCAGGTGTTCTTTCTTCCCGCGCGCTATTCGCGAAAGGAATGGGAGATAAATAGTATAAAGGTAGTTCGATGAACCCTCTGCCAGGCACTTAAATGTGATTTGCAGAGTATCCCATGTAGATGTAGACAACCATGACACCATTTAGTCCACAGATATTGGGAAGAGGAACATCAGGATTATAGTCGTAACGAATGGTGCTGGGTTCTGTTAACAGATGAGTCAAGGGTTTGTGTTCAACCGGACAATCGTTGTTCCCTCATCTGGAAAGAACATGGAAGTCGGCACTCGCGCGGCCTCCCGCGTCGGAGGTTCGAATCCTCGCTCCGTACATGGATGTGTGTATTGTCCTTAGGTTAGATTAACTTAGTTTAAGTAGTTTGTAAGTCTATGGACTGATGACCAAAGTAGTTTGGTCCCATAAGAATTACAAGCATTTGAACTCGGCACAACATTGCTAAAGTGCAGTAAACATCACCATGTCATGGTGATAGACGAAGGGTGTGGGCAAGAGGCAGTATTGGCGCCTGCACGGATCTCTATGTCGTTCAGAGTGGCGCTTTGACTGCTCAGAGGTATAGAGACGATGTCCGTCGACGTTTTGTAGTGGCCTACGTTGGTATCGTAAGAGATGGGTTCCTTCTGGTGAACGATAACTTCTCGTCCCCGCAGATCTCCACTGGTGGACAACATGCTTAAAGCTGAGGGAACTGAACGAATGGAGTGGCCATCTCATTCACCGGTCTTAAACGCAATTGAGCATGTCTGGCATGCAGCTGAAAGACGCATTGGAGCCAGACCAGCACTTCCCACAACGGTTGCAGAGCTGTATATTGCACGCGTGGAAGAGTGGCCAAATATCCCTCATGAACTGACTGATAACCTCATACTGCCCATGCCACGTAGGTGTACAACTGTACCGTCCGTCCGAGGTGATCACACATCATATTATAAGGCCACGAGAATGACTTTTTCACTATTATGGTAGCCCCATGGTGCCTCGGTCTAAGTAAACGCCATGTAAACCTCGAGTAAATAGTTGAGACGTCAAAATATCGTACTGTATCACGCACAGATTACAACTGTAATGAATATCTGAATAAAATATATTACCATATGTATACTGCGTATGATACCTTACCTGATCCATAATTGTTTTGAACAGCATATTACAATACAAAATTTTGTAAACAAATTGATTCGGTTTGAAGTAATGAGATTTTCGAGCTTTCAGTTTATTTTCAAGCTCGGTAATATTGTTGCTCAAAGCTACCAGCATATCATCACTTACTTTCAATCCATCCTTGGTTTTGTTTTTAAGCAGGAAACCGTTGTTCCCCTAAGTCTTAGAAAAATTCTTAAATTACACGAAAGTGATTTACAGACTGTTACTGTGTATAATTTTTCCTTTTCACTGCAAACTTGCCCAAGAGAATGAATTCAAATGCGATCTTACAGTTTCTATCATTTTGGACTTCAATAATCGTCCACAAAGCTAGGAGACAATTGAAATTTCAAACGGTACCGATGTTATCCACTTCTATCAGCACCAATGAAGTTGTCCTGTTATCATGTACACACAGATCGTTTGATTGACCACGTAAGATGTAATTAATAATTTAGAATAAATTACGAATGAAGTACGAATTTTTATATCTTTCAAGGACCATGTTTTAGCTCTTGAGGTACACTCATCGTCTACGCACCACAGTTTGGGAACCAATGCATTACACTGACAAGGAGGCCACATCTGTATTGGATATTTGATTTTCTTTTTTTACCTTAATAGTACGTGAATTTCAAAAAGCAGTCAGCCTATCCCATTCTTTGAAAATAAAAAATTCTCGAGATAATCGACGTTGAACATATTTCAGGAGTTTTAATCGTATGTACCACATTATGGTGTAGATTCGCAATGAAGAAACTTTTAGGGTAGATTGTCCAAATTTGTTTATTTTTTATGTTCTTTCATAACATTTACATTTCAAATCCAACAAATTTATGGTAATCAGCCACATGTAGTCCTAATTTTTTTTAATCAAAAAGGTGCGTCTTTTTTCATTCTTAACTATCAGTATTTGATGAAAGACTGTTACTGGATTCATTTAAAATAAATTAAAACCACAGTTTTTCGAGTAAGAACATTACTATTAACTGACGAAGGTTTTCTTTGCTTTTCTCAGTATTGGAACAAAAATATAATTTCTGATGTTTATTTACAATAATTGTCACCAACCTTTTTATAAAATACTGAAAAATAAACAAAAAACTTACATTTTTATAGTATATTACGATTACACATATGTTGATTACCATATATTTAATGAATTGTTTATTTAGATCGTACAGGTATTTGAACACAATGAAGGGGAAAACGAATGGCGGGTTTCGTACGGCCGGCCGTACGAATTACTTATTATCAATGTATAATGAAATTAATCAAATCGGCGGAACAATTTTTAAGTTTTAGCGAGCGTGACTAACGCATATGTATATGAACTGCGTTCTCGCTGTTTACGGTGATGACTATATTGCCAAATCAGACTCGTTTTTCACTTCGACTAGAATCATTGAAATAAAAATGGGTCCAATCAAAACCTTCCATAGCAATCTTAAGCAAAATGGGACATACCGTATTCCTCCTAACTGACAAAGAAACCAGATTAGTGCAGATGATGAATTCGCATATATCGCAACTCAGCTCTCAAATTACCTGAAACCAGAAAAATGTATTCGCCTGCTAATTAATAATATAACTTCATCTAATTACTAGCTTAACAAATTATTAAGAAAAAAAATTCAGGATTATTGTAGTGTTATAGACAGTTCAGTGCTTGCGAAAGAATTGTCATCCAATGGAATATCAGACAAAACAAAATTAGCATCATTAGACATAGCGAATTTGCACACAAATGCTCCAATTAAGGCGTGTATATAGATTGTTGAGAACAATTTTCGCCACGGTGGAGGGGCCGAGCGCATTGAGGCGCTATGCTCCGATGGGCGAGGCCGTTCCCCGTCGGGGGTTCGAATCCTCCCTCGGGCATGGATATTTGTGTTGTCTTTAGTATAAGGTAGTTTATAAGTAGTTTGTAAGTTAGGGACTGATGACCCCACAGTTAAGTCTCATAAGCTTAACAAACATTTTGAACAATTTACTGAAGCAAGATAAGCTTACTACTGGGGAAGTCATCGGAATGGTAATAGTTACTCGAACTGCGACTGTCATTTACCTTCTTTGAATTAATGCTAAAATGTACCGGCGAAAAGATGGATTTGTCATGGGTAACAGCGTGACGGGTGCCACAGTAGGAATTTTTATTAATGACGTAGAAATGATTTTTTTCGTAAATATAAACGGAAATATCATATACTGCAAGCGATAGGTAGATGCAATTATAATTTTATTTGGTTTGTCTTGGTCCTGCAGCACTATAAATGTCGACTTAAAACACAAAAACTACACAGAAAAATTTATTGATATCGTACACCAAGAAAATTGGTAAAAATTTTAGACCATCTTAGATTACACACGAACGAATTTTCAGTACCAAATATTAATAAATTTATGATACAAAGATCACACATGTCAATGACGATTCGGCTAAGATAACAAAATTTCTCGACATATGCAAAGACATACATTAACCAACCTCTCAAATACCGGTAGCAAAGATTGTCGTAATAATAAACAAACAGTGTGTAACCATATTACATCTCTGGTTATCAAAAAGCTGTCACATCACATCGTAAATGATAAGTCATCAGAAATATTGCAAGAATTAAAATTAAAAACAACGTAAATGATAAATCATCAGAAATACTACAATAATTAGAATTCAAAGCAATAAATGAATGACTGACAGCAATAAAACCATCGATGTATATGGATGTCAGGACCAACAGACATATATAATATTTCGTAATTGTAAAGTTCAGGGTGAAGAATTAAAAACATTGCGTTTTGCCGACGACATAGTAATTCTGTCAGATACAGCAAAGGACCTGGAAGAGCAATTGTACGGAATGGACAGTGTGCTGAAAGGTGCATATAAGATGAACATTAACAGGAGTAAAACTAGGGTAATGGAGTGCAGTGTAAATAAATCAGGTGATGCTGAAGGAATTAGATTAGGTAACGAAATAATAAAGGAGGTAGATGAGTTTTGTTACTTGGGCAGTAAAATAACAAATGATGGTCGCAGTACAGATGATATAAAATGCAGAATGGCAATGGGTAGAAAGGCGTTTTTGAAAAAGAGAAATTTGTTAACATCGAATATTGATTTAAGCCTAAGGAAGTCCTTTCTGAAGGCATTTGTATGGAGTGTTGCCTTATATGGGAGTGAAACATGGACGATAAGCAGTGTGGACAGAAAGAGGATAGAGGCTTTTGAAATGTGGTGCTACAGAAGAATGCTGAAGATTAGGTGGGTGGATCGCGTAACTAATGAGGAGGTACTGAACCGAATTGGGGAGAAAAGAAATTTCTGGCATACCTTGACTAAAAGAAGGGATAGATTGGTAGGACACATTCTTAGACATCAAGGAATTGTGAATTTAGCGTTGGAGGGAAGTGTGTGGGGTAAAAATCGCAGAGGGAGACCAAGAGACGCGTATAGTAAGCAGATTCAAATGGATGTGGGTTGTCGTTCTTATGAGGAAATGAAAAGGCTTGCTCAGGATAGAGTAGGGTGGAGAGCTGCATCAGACCAGTCTCTGGACTGAAGACAACAACAACAACATTTACAATTACGAGAATCATAAAATTTGATGTATTTATAATGTAACTTTATTCGCAGATCACCTGAAGGACCAGCAGACGTATATAATATTTCGTAATAGTATTTACAATTACGAGAATCATAAAATTTGATGTATTTATAATGTAACATTATTCGCAGATCACCTGAAGATGACGCTAAACGCCGAAATAGGCCTATAGTGTAATAAAAATAATTATATTTAAAGCAGCATTTAGGATTTATTGCATAATTTTATTGTAAGGAGAAGAAAATAACCTTTCCGCTTCCATACTAAATAGCGAACACCCGAAGTTTCGCTTACCTTGGTATTAAAAAAAGATGATACTATTAACTATCTCGAATTTTATCACCTTTTATTTCTTCTCTATCTTTTGTGTTCCATTGAAACTTTCTATATTACGGTCCGGACTAGCAGTCACAAGAGAAAAGGTTGCATGGAGCTCAGTTTGGCTGTTTATAGAACGAAGCTTTCTCTCTGCAGCAACTTTTAGGCAGTAACGAAATTTCCGGAAGATAACGCTGCACCAACGGACCTGCCTGATAACACGCCTTAGAAGATCAGTATTCCTTTCATTCTTTCCATCTCTTCCAGAATGAGTGTATTTCTTACACTGTTGCCGACAAGTATAGGATTACAAGGAAGGAGACAGTGTAATAAAGTGGCGAGGTTCTCAGTTTGGCACCCATGGGAAGTGGAGATGAATTACCACGTGAGCTTGCGTTCGACGCTTGAGACGAGGCTGACAAAATTGGTGTGTATCTCAACTGTAGGCACACAACGGGACTGTGGCGAGAAAAAGTTCTTCCATTAGCGAAACAGCTCGGGTCACGCCACCGCAGCACCGAAATTCAGCGACCTCGAACGCAGAAGCGGGGCAGCCCAGACCGCAATGCAGTTATTCGACCGGAAGCGACAAGAGTAGCTTTCGAATAATGTTTAACTACATAACTGGCTGTAAAGGTGTAACGCTGGGCCAACACTACGAAATTAGAAGTCAACCGACAGCTCCATAACGAGAACACCTTCTTCTTGGGGAAATCTATGTACGTTCATGATATTTCCTGGCAGAGTACATTGTTTGCCAGATCATTTTTCCTCTCGCGGAAGTGCCGTGAGGCGTGTACAGGTAGCTCAGTGAGCATGTGTTCGCGAAAGTGAAAGGTCCTAGGTTCGAATCCAGGTCTTGCACACAGTTTCTACATCTACATACATACACCGCAATCCGTTCAAAGATGCGTGGCGGCGTGTACTCTGTACCATTACTTGTTACTTGATGATGAAAAGCAACTGCAAAGCGATTTAGACAAAATTTCTACAAGGTACGAATATTGGCAATTAACACTAAATAATGAAAAGTGTGTAGTAATACACATGACCACTAAAAGAAATCCACTGTACTTCCATTACACGATAAATCAGTCAAACCTTAAGATCGTAAATTGTACCAAATGCCTAGGAGTTACAATTACGAACAACCTAGACTGGAGAAAATATTGTGGGGAAGGCGAACAAAAGGTTACGTTTCATTGGCAGAACGCTTCAAAGAAGCAACAGCTCCACCAAAGAGACTGCCTATATCACACTTGTGCGTCCTCTCCTGGAGTACTGTTGCCCCTTGTGGTACCCTCACCAGGTGGGACTGACGGAAGACATTAAGAAAGTTCAGAGACTGGCAGCTAGTTTTGTTTTATCACTTCACGGGGGGGGGGGGGGGGCGTCACGGAAATGTTGCACGAACTGGGGTGTAAATCATTAAATGAAAGATGCTATTCATTGCGGCGAGATCTATTTACGAAATTTCAGTCACCGACTTTTATTCTGAATGTAAAAATATTTTGCTAGCACCCACCTACATATGGAGACATGACCATCCCAATAAAATAAGAGAAATCAGATCGAAAACGGAACGATTTACGTGTTCTTTCTTTCCGCGCGCTATTAGAGAATGGAACGGCAGAGAAAGGTTATGAAAGTGGTTAATGAACCCTCTGCTAAGCACTTAAATGTGATTTGCAGAGTATGTATGTAGACTATCACTTCAGTGCAAACTTCGCTGCAGCACGAAAATTATCACCCAAGTACACTCAAGTTAAGGAAAAAGAAGCCACTTTGAAAGACTGGAGATAGGAAGTTCATATTAAACGTCATGTACGTTTCTACGTTCTTCAGAGATTATTAGTATTTCGATAATGTCCGCCTGCGAGTTCAAGGTCAACACCAACTTTGCGCCCAACATTACCTACAGGTAAAATGTTACTGCGGCATTCGTTGTCGCTATAAGCCAAAAGTAATGGATCAGTGTGAACTGAACAGACGTGAAGGATGCCTTACTGACGTATGAGCGAACTTTACCGTCAAATCAATGATTTTAGAAAGGGCGCAATGTTGAGAGAATGTGATGCATCCATGGGGGAAGTTGCGCCTCTTGTGGAACGGCAACGGAAACTCGCAGTATGGTAGAGTGTGACTGAGTGGTTTAAGCGCTTCAGAGATAGAACGGACGGAGTAGTCCAGCTGCGTTTCGGCTATAGATACGCAATCGCAGACCACATCCGACGAATACGAATGTCGCTTGCATATGATTAGCGTGTGACTTTGCGAACGCGAACAAAAAAATTGAAGATAAGCAAAACAGTGTAAGCACCATTGTTCACGCATATTCACAGACGTTGCGGAAATCCAACAAGGCGTCACAACAGTGTCTCGAGCGATTTCACAATAAGCGTCTGATGACAGGTTCCATCAGCTTTACAGCCGATGTCTCCTGCGTGTGACAGCTAATACCGGCTACTTTGAAGGGCAGTGAAGGCAGTGGCGGCTGGTGATAATGTGCTAATGTGCTGCAGCACACTCTAAATATATTACCAAAATTATGCCATTTCTCTTCGAATGCAAGCGAGAAATCGCTGTAAAATTACATCTTTTCTCTTGGAATGCGAACCAGATATCACAATAAAATTATGTCAATTCCCTTCAAATGCGTATTAGAATGTTAGTAATAAGAATGAAAACGCATTTTGGAGCGCTCTCGCCGCGATAGTTGGGAAACAGCTCCGTGTGCTGAAGTGGAATTAAGCTGCGCCGGTGAGTGCGCAGAGAGGCGGCGCAGTCGTCTGTTCGCTACTGCGCATGCGCAGACGTGACGTCAGGACTGGCGGCTCATGAGTGCTGAGACCGACTGCAGCACCACATCGATATTTCTCTTCGCGCTGCCTTTAATGGTTGCGGAAGAATAATATATGACGATTATTGCGGCATACAGAGTCATATAGCGCGCTGGCTCAGGCGTCTTGCGTGTTGTCTCTCAAACCTACTTGTGTGAGGCTCGTATTCAAATACCTCTGAGTCTAATTTTTTAATTTCCGTAAATAAAATTAATATTTTTTAAACGTTATATTTACTACCTGCAGTGAATACATGCTGTTGGCAACGCTGTTATAAATATCCCTGAAGGTCTTACTGTCAATACAGTATTAATTGGTATTTAATTAAAGGCAATCATATAAAGGTTGATGTGTTTGACGTAAAACTTCAATCACAAGCAACGTTAGTAATGTTTAGCCAACATGCGAGTGAAACTGTGCTTTTCAGCCAAGCAGTTTTATTTGTCGCCTGTGTAGAACGCATATGACGGGGTGGGGATGTTGTTAAGCTCCGTTATTTCCAATGTCAGTCACGATTTGTGCGTTCGCTGAAGAAGTGTTTCGCGGTGTATTTCTTCGTGAAAGTGCGCGTTACGTACTGTGCGAGCAACATGGAGAATTCTGTCGATGATGTGCTACAGAGGCTATTTTCCAATAGACCTCTGGAAGAGAAACTGAAAGTGAAAAAGTTAGGTAGACCTACTCCAGTTTTAAATCTCAGTAAAAAGGCTATAGGAGGTGGCAAGAAAAGTGAGTACACGAGGAAATTTAGAACGAAAGTATGAAAACAGATCTGCGGATGTGATATTCGCAATGCACTTTTTTGCTTTCCATGTTTGTTGTTTGGGAACAGTGATGCGTGGAGTACAGGGGGAGTGAAAGACCTCGGACATCTTAATGCATTAATAAAAAAAAACATACAGGAAAACAAGGCCCCTGGAGTAGATGACGTTCCCTCAGAGCTACTGAAGTCTCTGGGAGAACCAGCCATGACAAACCTGTTTCACCTGGTGTGTAAGATGTATGAGACAGGCGAAGTACCCTCAGACTTTAAGAAAAATGTAATAATCCCCATTCCAAAGAAAGCAGGCGCAGACAGGTGTGAAAACTACAGAACCATCAGTTTAATAAGTCATGGTTGCAAAATATTAACACGTATTATATACAGAAGGATGGAAAAGCTGGTGGAAGCCGACCTCGGGGAAGATCAGTTTGGGTACAGAAGAAATGTAGGAACACGGGAGGCAATACTCACTTTACGGCTTATCCTAGAAGATAGATTAAGAAAAGGCAAACCTACATTTATAGCTTTTGTAGATTTGGAGAAGGCTTTTGACAATGTTGATTGGAATAAACTCTTTCAAGTTCTGAAGCAAGCAGGAGTAAAATATAGGGAGCGTAAGGTGATTTACAACTTGTACAAAAACCAGACAGCGGTTGTCAGAGTTGAAGGGCATGAAAGGGATGCAGTGGTTGGAAAGGGAGTAAGTCAGGGTTGTAGTCTTTCTCCATTGTTATTCAATTTGTACATTGAGCAAGCTATAAAGGAAAGCAAGGAGAAATTTGGAGAAGGAATTAAAGTTCAGGATGAAGAATTAAAAACATTGCGTTTTGCCGATGACATAGTAATTCTGTCAGATACAGCAAAGGACCTGGAAGAGCAATTGAACGGAATGGACAGTGTGCTGAAAGGTGCATATAAGATGAACATTAACAAGAGCAAAACTAGGGTAATGGAGTGCAGGGTAAGAAAATCAGGTGGTGCTGAAGGAATTAGATTGGGAAACGAAGCAATAAAGGAGGTAGATGAGTTTTGTTACTTGGGCAGTAAAATAACAAATGATGGTCGCAGTACAGAGGATATAAAATGCAGAATGGCAATGGGTAGAAAAGCGTTCTTGAAGAAGAGAAATATGTTAACATCGAATATTGATTTAAGCCTAAGGAAGTCCTTTCTGAAGGCATTTGTATGGATTGTTGCATTGTATGGGAGTGAGACATGGACGATAAACAGTGCGGACAGGAAGAGGATTGAGGCTTTTGAAATATGTTGCTACAGAAGAATGCTGAAGATTAGGTGGGTGGATCGCGTAACTAATGAGGAGGTACTGAAGAGAATTGGGGAGAAAAGAAATTTCTGGCATACCTTGACTAAAAGAAGGGATAGATTGGTATGACACATTCTTAGACATCAAGGAATTGTGAATTTAGCATTGGAGGGAAGTGTGTGTGGAAAAAATCGCCGGGGAAGACCAAGAGATGGATACAGTAAGCAGATTCAGACAGATGTAGGTTGCCGTTCTTATGTGGAGATGAAGAGGCTTGGTCAGGGTAGGGTATTGTGGAGAGCTGCATCAAACCAGTCTCCGGACTGAAGACCACAACAACAACAACACAGGAAATCATAAACATATAAATAACATACTTGAACTTAGTTCATTAGGTAAAGCTAATATCACAACAATTTTAAGTCGTGTTTTTATTTTAGTATATTTTGTTTCTTGTTTATTTTTGTAATATTGTAGCACACTGGTCAAATTTTGTACGATCCGCCACTGGGACAGGGTATCAGGCAGTGGTTTTGATACGATGCATGGCATCGCCAGGGTCGAGCATTTTGATTAAGGGGCCGTTTGTGGCCGGGCCCGGCGTGTGTATCGAACGTGTTCTGGGTGGGACTCTGTCCACGGAGAGCCATACATGCCGTGAGCTGAAGAGGTTGGTCCGGAGAGGCCGTTTCTGTCAACTTATAACCTCTCCGTGGGCTGTTGACCTCGTCTCCCGGCTACGTGGTCGCGTTCCTAGCGGCCGTGCGACACCGCGTCCGTCGCTCGCCAAGCGTCGCAGCTGTCAACAACTGCTACAGTCTATGCAACTGATTTAATAAAATATGCTATTGCCATATGCATTTCGCCTTTATTTGGAAGGCATCATCAGTGGCCTGTAATATATACATGATTATTTTTTACAAATTTTTTTACAAAATTTTATATTTACATTTCTCAGTATTTTTTAGGTTATCAACAGTTCTGATGCGTTATTTTGGTATAGTATTGATATCTGGATATTGTACTTACAATATTTCAGGGATATAGCTTTACATCTGGTGCTCATTGGTTGCTTCCAGCAGTTGTGCTTCAATTCCGTGCATTTTGCTGTTTTTGTTGTTCCAGCACTTCACAGTTAGCACCACTAGGCACATGCCATTTTTGTTTGTGTTGTGTTTTTGTTTTTGCTGGTGTTGCCAACTGTTGAGTATGTGTTTGTCCTATCTTTTCTTTGTGTCAGCGTGTGTGTGTGTGTGTGTGTGTGTGTGTGTGTGTGTGTGTGTGTGCGCTATGTGATTGCATAGGGGACAGCACCAGATACTGATTTATTAATTATTGATTTTTTGTGAATCCAGATTGTGAAGAGGTATAGAACAGAATTAGAGACACAAAGATGGAGAGGGGCATGGAGATAGAGACAGTCAAAGATGGGGATTTTGGGAAAGGGAGAGAGTTGTGTTATTTTTCCTCATTATTATTATTAAATTTTTCGTTTGTGTGTGTGTGTGTGTGTGTGCCAATTCTTTTCTCTCTTTGATTACTTTCTCATGTCTTTGACTAGATTTAGCAGTGAGTTTTCATTAATGTTTGTCTGTTCATTTATTACTTGTTTATTAAATCAGTTGCATAGACAGATAAGTGAAATACCATCAATATAATATTATAATATAGCAACTGTGGTAAAAAAAAAAAAAAAACAAAAAAAACAAAAACAGGACAAAAGGAACTAAAAATGTAACTGGTAGAGTACTCCGCACTCAGCCCCGGCTGCGCCTCGCGTCGTTCCAGCCGCTGTTCATCTGGGATGTACGAAATGTTTCCGGGCTTTGGTTGACACCCTCCTCTAACACCATCGCGAGGGTGCCTGCACTTGTCGTCGAGTAAGAAATAGATAAGTTAAAGTGACAAAGCCTGCTCCGCAAATTTGTGCCTGTGTAATTGTCAAATATATATACAGGGTGTTTCACTAAGTGTGTTTGCCTCTGTTACTTATAAAATAATAGGTGACGGGATATTTTAATGCGGCAGGTCAACACAAGAAATGTTACACTTTCTGCGGAGCTGTGAACATAGTTTATTGTATCATTTTCCAAAGAGTTACAGCACAAAGATATAATTTTTTAAATGGAACAATAGTTTTTTTTCTATCATGTATTGGATTCGATTTAAACCAGCTGCGTCCAAATCAATTTTAAACTACATTCCTATCACTGTTAGTTTGGGAGCTACAGCCCTTCAAAGTTCCAGGGGCGGAGGCTGCTATAGCGCTAGCTGACTGGCCGAGTGGCTATCCCCTGGGGTACGGCCCACTGTCTCATGACCGCCAGCCAGTCAGCTAAGCTATCGTGGCCTCCGCCCCTTAAACTTTGAAGGGTTGTAGCTCCCAAACTAACAGTGATAGGAAAGTAGTTTAAATTGATTTGGATGCAGCTGGTTTCAACGAATCCAATGCACGATAGAAAAAAACTATTGTTCCATTTAAAAAACATATCTTTGTGCTGTAACTCTTTGGAAAATGATACAATAAACTATGTTCATAGTTCCGCAGAAAGTGTAACATTTCTTGTGTTGACCTACCGCATTAAAATTTCCCGTCACCTATTATTTTATAAGTAACAGAGGTAAGCACATTGAAACACCCCGTATATGTTCGTATAGCTTATGGGACTTAACTACGGGGTCATCAGTCCCTAAACTTACAAACTAGCTAATACTAAGGACGGCACAAATATCCATGCCCGAGAGGGGTTTGGAACCCCCGACCGTTGAGGCCGTGCAGAACGTGACTGGCGCGCCTCAGTCCCCTCGGCCACCGCGGCCGGCGCGCGTGGTTGCTCGCCGTGGAGGTTAGACTCCTTCCTGTGGCATGGGTGTGTTTGTTGTTCTTAGGGTAGTTTACCCTAGTTTCAGTAGTTTGTAAGCTACGGACTGATGACCACGCAGTTGGGTCCGATAGATTTACAAATATTTCAACATTTTTTACTATCTTCGGACCCATACTATACTGTTCAGTTTTTGTAATTGTGTATGAAACTAGTAAAGTCGCAATAATTCACCTAACAACTTTTATTATCAGTTTTAAAAAAGTAAAAATTCTGGGTAACATTAGCACTATGTTATATATGTTGTTACTTTGCAGTATACGGTACTTCCTGTCTGTAGAGTGCCAACATATCTGAATTAGTGATCACAGTATTCAAAAAAAGTAGTTATGACCGAACTCCTATGGCGAATTAATACCTCGTTACCTGCTCCTGAGGCATCAAGAAATGCACAGTTTTGTAACGGAGGGAAGTGTCAGAGGACTAAAAATTCTACGGGGGACTGAGGTTAGGCCACATTAAGCAAGTTCAAATAGTTGAACATTGATGCGATGTAAAGCCTTGTCCAGGACAGATTAGCGTGGAGAGCTGTGTAAAACTTTTTATCTGACTGTATACGACATCATCTTTATCAACAACAAAAATAAATTTAATAACCTCCCTCTACTTACGTCTCGTGGGCCACAAACTGCTGCGATCATGGAGTCGAAGCCCTTACCTGAAACATAAAAAGATATACCTAAGACATACTACCAAATTATGTAAATACTTTCTAAGGCAGATGAAAATAACATTTATCATGAAGACATATATCTTGGTAATCTTTGTGTGTGTGTGTTGTTTGCAGTAGCGAAATGCGCTCAGTATATGTATCTTGCTTTCCGTTTGACATCAAAACTTTTTTCAGAGACATACCGTGAGGTGACCTCCTAATACTGTACATGCCCGAAGAGAACAGACACTATATCAATAATTGTAAAATACACTACTGGCCATTAAAATTGCTACACCAAGAAGAAATGCAGATGATAAACTGGTATTCATTGGGCAAATATATTATACTAGAACTGACATGTGATTACATTTGCACGCAATTTGGGTGCACAGATCCTGAGAAATCAGTACCCAGAACAACCACCTCTGGCCGTAATAACGGCCTTGATCTGGGCATTGAGTCAAACAGAGTTTGGATAGCGTGTACAGGTACAGATGCCCATGAAGCTTCAACACGATACCACAGCTCATCAAGAGTAGTGACTGGCATATTGTGACGAGCCAGTTGCTTGGCAACCATTGACCAGACGTTTCCAATTGGTGAGAGATCTGGAGAATATGCTGGCCAGGGCAGCAGTCGAATATTTTCCGTATCCAGGAAGGCCCGTACAGGACCTGCCACATACGTTCGTGCATTATCATGCTGAAATGTAGAGTTTCGCAGGGATCGAATGAAGGGTAGAGCCACGGGTCGTCACACATCTGAAATGTAACGGCCACTGTTCAGAGTGCCGTCGATGCTAACAAGAGGTGACCGAGACGTGTAACCATTACGCCGGGTGATACGCCAGTATGGCGATGAGGAATACACGCGTTCACCGCGATGTCGTCAAACACGGATGCGACCATCATGATGCTGCAAACAGAACCTGGATTCATCCGAAAAAAAAAAAAAATGACTTCTGCCATTCGTGCATCCACGTTCGTCGTTGCGAACACCATCACAGGCGCTCCTGTCTGTGATGCAGCGTCAAGGGTAACCGCAGCCATGGTCTCCGAATTGATAGTCCATGCTGCTGCAAAACGTCGTCGAATTGTTAGTGCAGATGGCTGTTGTCTTGCAAACGACCCCATCTGTTGACTCAGGGATCGAGACGTGGCTGCACGGTCCGTTACAGCCACGCGGATAAGTTTCCTTCATCTCGATTGCTAGTGATACGAGGCCGTTGCGATATAGCACGGCGTTCCGTATTGCCCTCCTTAACCCACCGATTCCATAATCTGCTAACAGTCATTGGATCGCAACCAACGCGAGTAGCTATGTCGCGATAAGATAAACTGCAATCGCGATAGGCTACAATCCGACCGCTATCAAAGTCGGAATCGTGATGGTATGCATTTCTTCTCCTTACACGAGGCATCATAACAATGTTTCACCAGGCAACGTCGGTCAACTGCTGTCTGTGTATGAGAAATCGGTTGGAAACGTTTCTTATGTCAGAACGTTGTAGTTGTCGCCACTGGTGCCAACCTTGTGTGAATGCTCTGAAAAGCTAATCATTTGCATATCACAGCATCTTCTTCCTGTCGGTTAAATTTCGCGTCTGTAGCACGTCATTTTCGTGGTGTAGCAATTTTAATGGCCAGGAGTGTATGCCTCCAATAGGCAATTGACAATTTCAATGCAATCATACAGTCGATCCCTTTCACGAATGCAGTATAGGCTGTGAGAAGGAGGAACTAATGGGCAAGGGGCACTACCATCGTAGTGTGCTGCAAGGTGAGAATTTGAGTTGCAAGGGAAGAGTGCCTGGATAATCTAATTCTTGAAGAAGAACGCTGGTCCGATGTGTGAAACCATAAAAAATTTTCATCTTTGCCGTTGACATTATTTCATTGCCATGAAACTGTCAAAAAGGTTCAGTATTTCATCTACATCTCCCTACACATGGATACTCCAAATCACATTGAAGTGATGGCAGAAGGTTCATCGAACCACTTTTATGATATTTCTCTTAGTTCCACTCTCTAACAGCTCTCGGGAAAAAGGAACACCTAAATTTTTCTGTTTTCCATATGATTTCAATTATTTTATGATGATGATCATGTGGGTGCAAAAAATACATCTTCGCATTCTGAAGAGACAGCTGGTGAAAGGAATTTCGCAAACAGATCTCGTCGCAACAAATAACGCCTTTCGTCTAATGATTTCCATCCCAACTGGCGCATCATTTCCGTACCACTCTATGTTTATAACACAATGTGCAGCCGTACTCGAAAACATGACGTGCAAATGTGGTGTAGGCAGTTTATTTAGCAGAACTGGTGCATATTCTATATGTTCTGCCAGTGAAAACTAGTCTTTGGTTTGCCTTTCCTACAATATTTTCTATGTGTTATTTCCAATTTAAGTTGCTCGTAATTGTTACTCCTAGGTATTTAGTTGAATTTACGGCCTCAAGGATTGACTGATTTATAGTGTAACTGAAGTTTAAATGATTTCTCACACTTATCATTATTAAGGGTCAATTGCCAATTAGGCACCATTCAGATATTTTATCTAAATTACTATGCAGTTGCTTTTGATCTTATGGTGGCTTTACTAACCGATAAATGACAGCATCAACCGCGAATCGTGTAAGAGAGCTACTCAGATTGTCTCCTAAATTGTTCATAAAAATAAGGAACAGTAGGGGCCTTATAACACTTATCTAGAGAATGCCAGATATCACTTCTGTTCTACTCGATAAGTTACCGTCAATTACAACTTACTATGTCCTTTCTGACAGGAAATCACGAATCCAAACGGAGAAATGTGTTGATATTCCATGACCAAGCAAGATGCTTGTAAAGTACAGTCAAAAGCCTTCCGGAAATCTGGAAGTACGCAATGTATTGACATTACTCGTCAATAGCAATCATCACATCATGTGAGTAAAGAGCTAGCTGTTTCACAGGAACGATACTTTCAGAATCCGTGTTGACTGTAGGACAATAGGTCGTTGTCTTTGAGGTAGTTCATAATATTTGAGGAAAGTATATGTTCTAAACTCCTGCTGCAAACCGACGTCAATGATATAGGCCTGTATTTTTGCGGGTCACTCCTATTGCTTTTCTTGAATACTGGAATAACCTGTGCAACTTGCCACTCTTTGGGTACGCAACGTTCACTAAGCGAGCGGTTGTATGTGATAGTATTACATCAGCATACTCTGAAAGTAACCTAATTGGTTTACAGTCAGGACCGGGAGACTTACTCTCGTTAAGTGATTTAAGTTGTTTTGATACTCCAGGGATATTTACTTCTAAATTACGCATGGTGGAAGCTGTTCTTGATGGGAATTCTGCAGTATTTCCTTCGTCTTCTCTAGTGAAGTAATTTCGAAAACTTGCGTTAAGCGATTCTGCTATAGCATAAATGTCGTTAGTAGCATCACCATTTTTATCGTGTAATGAAGGTATAATTTGTGATTTTCCGCTAAGTATACTTTGAAAGTTTAAAGCTGTAGCGCGGTATTGTATACAACCCCAGTGTGCAGTAGAAAACCGTACAAACATTCCCTTCTTACAGTTAGAAATTTGTAGAACGAAAAGAAAAACAATAAAAATGTAACCGCTTCCTAACCTTCCCCTCCCTTTGCCCTGCGGGGGCCGCAGTGACGCATTTTAGAACCAGTGTCGTCTAGTGTCCAGTGCATCCATGTCTCAGTGTGCGTTTACAGTGCGGCGAATAACATCTCTTCATCACCTGTGTCGTCGTGTTACTTCTTCGTGTGTCCAGTGACGTTACGCAATGTGATTTTATCGCCACCGTGGCACAGACTGTTTTAACTGTTTATGTGTCTGTCTCTCTCGCCTGTTCATGTGTTTTAAGCCTGCACTATTGTCTCCAGTATCCAGTTTTTAAAACTTCAATGTTTTTTCTTCATGTCATATTTTTTCATTCCTTGTTTTTTACTCCCGTGTCATTGTTTATTTTGATCTCACCTTGTAATGTACATGTACGCTCGGATGAAGAGCAGCGCCTGATGCTGCTGCCAGCCTGCCGACTCCGTCGGCATTAAAATAACAATAAAGGGAAAAAAACTTGTTCTCTCTTGTAATGTTATTCGGTAGTACAGATTAAGACTCGCTCTTCAGGGCGACAGACAACGGCTGCACGCTCGAAGAGGTTCCGTTACATAACGGAGTCGCTTTTGTAGCAACGCAGCACTGCTGCTAGTGTTTGATAACAGGGCCACAGATTTGTCGAGGTCCCATGGTGTAATGGTTAGCACTCTGGACTTTGAATCCAGCGATCCGAGTTCAAATCTCGGTGGGACCTTACATTTTATATATTGAGTACATTTATAAAACTTGCTGTTGAGCTGCATGTGATCTCAAGATAAGAAAAGTTCGCGCACTAGTTGCAAACAAATGACTGCCGGTTATTCGTAAAATAATCAGCAAACAAATGCTGTAAGGGCAGTATGCACAAAGGAGGTTAGAATAAAGGGAGATGGCATTATCTATGCCGAGGACATAAGTCAGTTGAAGCAGGTACCGTAGGTTAAGATGTCTAAATAGTCACTTAGCGCGGAGTCGATACATATTGAAGATATATAGAAAACAAAATTATTGGTGTCTGTGCACATCCCCAAATACTGCAGTTTTTACTATGATAAGAATAATGGAGACTGTCTTCTGCATAAACACTTTATTACTTGCGGTCTTCGACTCCCATCAAATGTTCAAATGTTCATGAAGCTTATGGGACTTCACTGCGAGGTCATCAGTCCATAAACTTACAAACTACTTGTGAACTAGCTTATACTAAATTCGACACAAACATCCATGCCAGAGGGGGGAATCGAACCCCGACGAGGAACGGCCTCGCACATCGGAGCATAACGCCTATGGCCGCACCGCCGCGGCCGACTCCCATTGGTAATAGATCAGATACTAAAGCCAAGTTCGCCATTAGAATGAAAGCAGTATCTTAACCGAAGCCGAGAAAGCAAGAAACGAAAATAATGAAAGGTAATGCTTGAAATTTCGTAATTTAGACACGCTCTCGACACTGTGAACCGCGGAGTATTGAGTTCCCTAAATAGAAAGCCTAAAAGCTGTGTACGTGTAGTTTGATGTTGAACCTATCGTTAAATCAGACAACAAATTGTTCATTAACACAGTAATTTGGTTTAATTATGGCCCTGATATTGATGTATACTGTTAAATAAGAAACAGTGCATTAAACTGATTATGTGCGCAACGGATCTTTTAACAAAATAACTGCATGAAACACACACTGACTATAAAAAAAATGTTCAAATGTTTGTAAAGCTTATGGGACTTAACTACGGGGTCATCAGTCCCTAAACTTACAAACTACTTATGAACTACTTACGAACTAGGACGGCACAAATATCCATGCCCGAGGGGGGATTCGAACCCCCGACCGTAGTGGCCGTGCAGACCGTGACGAAGCGCCTCAGTCCCCTCGGCCACCGCGGCCGGCACACTGACTATACTCAAAAAATTTGACTGCGAGAAAGATATTAAAAACACAAACTACTTTTTTAATGTTTGACTGCGAGAATTTTATGCAGATCAGTACCTGGTTATCAAAATTCAGTATCATAATCAATTAACTGCAGTGTTGCATAAGAATCATTTACTATGGCTCAAATAACGAAATCTGTTCAACATGATTACCAAAATCAATAGTGCACTTTAAATCCACAAATAACTAATTATTAAATAAAGGAAGTAGATTAATCTTCTAACTACGTAAATGAAACAGGAAAGAAACTTTGTTACTTATTATTAATAATCACCATTACATTACCTACATTATAAAACCATTTCATAGTGACATTAAATGCAATTGCTTTCATTCCAGCGATGGTACAACGTTTTCCTAGTTATAAAAAATACAATATATATATTCCAAATACAATCAAATCAACTTGCTGGCACAGCAGCCTCTGCTCTACATCGGAGCCATACACACAACTCAACTGCTCTCTAAGCGAGCTGAACCACAAGTCCCCCCTCTCTCTCTGCGCGAGCTACAATGCTATGCGATACATAATCCTTGCCAAAGATGAAACTTCACAAACTTAAGTACACATATCGATACACACAGTAGGAGCAATATTATACATTTTCTTGTAAGCAAGTTACTCGACACAAAACAGGAGACACAATATTAGACATTTTCTTACAATTTTTATGGACACGTTTCAAGCCCCGTGCGTTTACCTCCAACTACCATTCTGCGTTCAAAATCAGGTAATTCCTGTTACCTTGTCCATAATCAGAGCGGAAACTTTTTCACATGAATCATTGGAGTACGAATGGCAGATCCGAAAACGCACCGCCCTTTTATAACTCGTGTACTTCACCATCTGTATCTGTGCATATCGCGAGCCCGTGACTTTAGGAAAAGTAATTCTGTACATTTAATAGACAATGAATAGACTTGGAATGTGAGCACGCCAGCTACTTCATTAAATTTTTCTTCAGAGTCTTGCAGAATATTTACGGAACTTCAGCATGAAAAATCGACACTTTGCGGGGGTTCCAGATGGATCATTTTTCATACGAATGATAATTACAAAACTGCATTGGAAGTTCGATGGATCAAAGTTCCACCTTTAGCCAATATAATCTCGCACGACATCCGGACACCTCTGAATTTTAAAAGGTTTATATCTCCATAGATTACGGTCGCCTTTAGTTTTCTCGAGAACTGGTGTCGCTACTCGGTACTAGTTAGATAATATCACCGTCTACAGAATCTCGAAGATGCTGCTTGAATCCAAACTTGGAAACTTTCATATGTGTATATATACATTCACCAATTAAAGTGGATTAAAAGACCATTTCTTGAGGATGAATGTCTTTTGGCCTTCAGCTAAAGAAATACAAGATTATACTTCGTAGTTTTCCAAACATCAACTTCAGTTATCCACTTCATTCAAGTCTAAATTTTCAACAGCATATATTGCTTATAACAAAACACCAGTGACATTGAATATATGTTAGTTATTTGTAGCCTATGTTATTGTTTTAACTTCTGAGTCCCTTTGAGTTCACATTAGTCCTTTTTTCTTCCATGTGGTGCAATCTGGGGGAAAAACAGACAACCAATTAACTTATCCAATCTACTTAAAATAAATTGTATTTATTATTGTAATAAATAAAATAACAAATATAATCCACAGACAGGGGCCTCAACAATCCAACAAAAATGGATAAACTGATAAATTCTATCTCTTCCATTTTATTTCTTGTTTATATTATTTACGAATTTACACGTATATACTGTGCCCAGTAGGAAGCAGTGCCGGCTTTCATGGGGCTGCCCACAGTTTGCCATGAAGGACCATAATTGTATACTTGATTGCGTGAAATATTCGTTTCAGAAATCCTCAAATCTATCGAGTAAGCTGTTTTTTCTGCTTTTTACTCATTTTCTTGACCCACACAGCAACTACTGTCTGTTTAAGATTCGTCTGTATTACCCTTGCATCTATGAATGTCATCCCACCGACTAATGTGATTTACCATCGGGAGAGTCACACTGAAAGTTTTCTACACCGATGTTAACTGTTCTTTTGTCCTGTCGAATACCTGAATTATGAAATGATTTTCTTTTTCCAACAATGCAGTGCGGCTTTTGACAGAGACTCTGCTTGACAACACAACGACCTCCAAACAGCCACAGGCCATGCCCGTACCTTGTGAGTATATTAACACCCCATTAGCACTTATGCAGACGCAGGCTATGTGCCACGTTTCGCTGAAGTGGTTGAGGCGACGTTCCGAAATTTTGGTATGAACAAATATCTATACTTCGTTTAGAAAAGTTTTCGCAGCTATACCAAGTAAGTTATACGACAATTCCATAGTACCGTATAAAATATCGGACATCGGTATCGGAAATTTCTAATGCAATATAGAAAGTAATGATCTTATAATACTAGCATAATGAGTACCAATATGCAAGAAAAACGAACGCAGTAGTAAATACAGGGTGTCCAGAAAAGGGCTCCCTGATTTCAAAATTAAATATCTCGAAAACAAAGATCGACAGAGGAATGCAGTAAACGGTATGTTTATTGTGAAAGCTCTAAGAAGTTTATACAGTAGTTTCAAGTAATAGTTACAAAAGCTGCTAACAGATGGCGTTGTACGCTGTACAGCTCATATCAGCATATATACGTGAAATAATCGTATGAAAACACTCTCTGCAAACAATCACATCACAATGTTTACAAAATGTTCACCATTGGCACTACAGAGGTGGCGCAAACAAAGAATGAAATTCGCCATCAAATTTCGTAGTGCCTCAACCGAAATGGATTCACATGCCACAGAGATCGCTGATTCAAGCTCGTTCAGCGTGGCGGGATGCTTCGGGTAGACCATGTCTTTCACTGTGCTCCACATAAAAAAGTAACAGGGTGTCAAATCCGGCGAATATGGAGGCCAATCCATGCCTGCACCAGTAAATTTGGGATATTCCTATAAGCTATACAAACAGTTGAACATTTGAACCCGAAAATCGTCAGTTCTGTTTGTTCACGTATCCATTCAGGTGGAAGTGTGCTTCATCTGTAAACCTAATGCAGCCGACATCAAATCCTTCACTATCAATCATTGTGAGCATCTGATTATCAAAGGCATCCCTTTGTTGCACAGCTCGTACGGGAATGGCCTGGTGCGTTTGAATTTTGAATGGAAACATGTGTAGGCTCTTTCTCGGTATTTTCTGCGTGCTGGAACGCTCAGATGCATAACATTGGATTTTGCTGAATAATTCCAGAAACTGTGGCGATATTTTCAGGTGTAACTGTGGTTTGCTTGCGGCCAACATGACCCACTAGATCATCAGTTACGCTGCCTGTTCGTTGAAATTTTGCGAATGGTTTCCGCATTGGGTCCTTTTGGGACATTAAATCGTGCTTGAAAACTTCGCCTTGTTGCCGTAGGACTCTCTTCTAACCTGTGGTACTCTAGCACCAGAAAAACGCGTTGTTCAATGGAGTACGTGGTTTTAATCTCTTCCTTCGGTATGCTAACCTCCTTTCACATTTCAATAGTGGAACTGATCGCTCTGGGCTTCGGATCACTATTTATACAAGGCATTAGGTATGGCGATTACAGCGCCATCTGTTTGCAGCTTTTGTAACTATTATTTCAAACTGCTGTATAAACGTCTTAAAGCTTTTACAATAAACATACCGTTTACTGCGTTCCTCTATCGATATTTGGTTTCGAGATATTTAATTTTGAAATCAGGGAGTCCTTTTCTGGGCACCCTGTATAACACAACATTCACAGTCCACAAGGAACATATTGCAGAAACGACTTAACAAATCTGTATTTGCAACACAAGTGGTGTCAAACATAGGAGACATAAAAATAAAAAAACTTTCATACTTTGCTTACTTTCATTCCATAATGTCATACGGTATAATATTTTGGGGTAACTCTTCAAGTCAAGCAAAGGCTTTCAGAGTCCAAAAGCATGTAATACGTATTATTTGTAGTGTAAATTCACGGACATACTACAGAAGCCTCTTCAAAGAACTGGGTATATTAACTACTGCCTCTCAGTACATTTATTCCTTCATGAAATTTGTCATAAATAATATAGCCCCTTTCCCAACAAACAGCTCAGTTCATACCTTCAAGCCTAGGAACCATAATGATCTGCACAAGGGCTTAAAATCACTCACTGTAGTTCAAAAAGGGATCTACTACTCCGGAATACGTATTTTCAATAATTTACCAACAACCATACAAAAATACAAATGAAGATCTGTTTAAAAGGAGCCTAAAACACTTTCTAGTGGCCAATTCCTTCTACTCCACTGACGAATTCTTAAATAGAACCAAATGATGCATTCATCTGTATTCATACTATTAGTATCATTATATTATCAACTTGTAAAAAAGAAATAAAAAAAAAGAAGATATGTTCCACATCCACGAGGATCTCCTCAACCCTTATCTATGGAAAGAACCATCTAATCTAATCTGTCATAAACCCGAAGATTGTTCGAACATCATACTGCTTTATTAGGAATGATGCTACTGAAAATTGTATGGCCGGCCGCGGTGGCCGAGGGGTCTGAGGCGTTCCAGTCACGGTCTGCACGGCCACTACGGTCGGGGGTTCGAATCCCCCCTCGGGCATGGATATTTGGGCCGTCCTTAGTCTTAGTTAGTTCATAAGTAGTTTGTAAGTTTAGGGACTGATGACCCCCGTAGTTAAGTTCCATAAGCTATACAAACATTTAAATATTTTAAAATTGTATGTCGCTCCTTTCCTGTAAACTATGTACTTACACAACCTGAAACTTAACGCGGGAACCTGTTTAGTGTGTTTCCTTAACTACGAAGATAGTCGGTATTAATAAAAAATTTTCAGGCGTAAAAGAAATGATAGCTGGCGGATATAAATTCTAATACTGTCTGGCAAACGAATACGAAACCTTTATATCCATGCACTAGCACACTGGCACTTTACCACAATTATCCTACTTACACTTTTTATTCTTCTATAAAATAATGAATTATAATGTTTAACGTGTTTTCATACGTAATTTAACCATTATCAACACCTGAATGAAAGTATTTACATTAACCAATAAATTGTTATAACTTTTGTTAATAATAAGACAATATGCAGTAGAGAACATTTTGTGTTACACGAACATAACATTTTAGCAAAATTATTTACAAGTACTTTATGTTCTTTCAATGCTTTTGTAAATTGGAGGAATTAAATAATAACATTGCAACTATTACCACAGGAGTTAAGTTTTTTTGAAATAAGAATTTCACATTTATTATAAGGATCTGAACATGTGATACAGAGCCAATGTGCAATCTGTGTAAGACTTAAATAACAATAATAATAATAAGTAGTGGGTTGAGTATAAAATCCGCTACCATTCATATTAAAGATTGTATTATTTATTTACGACACGACCTGTTCTGGGCTTGACTGCTAATGAAGATACGAGCTTATGAATAGGTTCACAGATTTGTGACTGGCTGGAAGACTTCCTAAGTAACAGAACGCAGTACGTTGTTCTCGACGGCGAGTGTTCATCAGAGACGAGGGTATCGTCAGGCGTGCCTCAGGGGAGTGTGATAGGACCGCAATTATTTTCTATGTATATAAATGATCTGATGGACAGAGTAACTTGTAATTTGCGTCTGTTTGCTGATTATGCTGTGGTGTATGGAGGGTGTCGTCTTTAACTGACTGTAATAGCATACAGGATGACTTAGACAAAATTTCTAGTTGGTGCGAAGAATGACAACTATTTAGCTCCAAATAATGATCAGTTTAAGAGGATGTTCAAATGTTTGTTAGGCTCAAGGGACTTCACTGCGGGGTCATCAGTCTCTAAACAGACATTCAATGTAGAAAAATGTAAGGTGATGCGCATGAGTAGGAAAAACAATCCCATAATGTTCGAATACAGCATTAGTAGTGAGCTTCTTGATGCTGTCGTGTCGTTCAAATATCTATGCGTAACGTTACAGAACGATATGAAATGGAACGAACATGTGAGGACAGTTGTGAGTAAGGCGGACAGCCGACTTCGGTTTATTGGGAGAATTTTGGGAAGATGTACTTCATCTGTAAAGGAGACCGCGTATAAAACGCTTGTACGACCACGTCTTGAGTATTGCTCAAGTGTTTGGGACCCGCAGCAGATCAGTTTAAAGGAAGACTTAGAAGCAGTTCAGAGTCGAGCAGCTACGTACGTTACTGGTGGTTCGACCAACGCGCGAGTGTCACGGAAATGATCCGGAAACTCAGTTGGGGATCGCTGGAGGAAAGACGACGTTCTTTTCGTGAATTTCTCTTGAGGAAATTTATAGGGTCGGAATTTGAAGCGGAGTGTAGTACGGTCTTGCTGCCGCCTACTTACATTTCGCGTAGTGATCACAAAGACAAGATAAGAGAAATTAGGGCTCGTACGGAGGCATACAGACATTCTTTTTTTCCTCGTTCTATTTGGGAGTGCAATAGGAAAGGAAATGCCTAGCAGTGGTACAGTGTACCCTCCGCCACACACCTTACGGTGGACTGCGGAGTGTGTATATAGATGTAGATGTAACACTATGTATCCACTGAACAATACTGAAACTATGCAATAACACAAATAAATTAAATGTGTGGATTGGTAAGTGTGTATGAATGAGTACGGGAACAGTCACGGAGTTCAAATAAATCAATCATGGATAAAACACACATAAATACTAGTAAAAAAATAAGTACGGACCAGTTACGTAGAAAAAGTGGCTATAGTATTGATTTCATACTGGAATTCATTCATAAAAACATAATTTCCATAACAGTGAGAAAATATCCGAGCATCTCTGCACTCAAATTTATTCACTTAGTAGAAAAAGGGGGTTATAGAATTTTAAAGAGTTTACTTTCTTAGCCGAAGATCTACAAGGTACAGTGTTAATGAGTTCATAATTTCGAGACTGATTCGAATTCGAGGACGATGTCAACAATTTCTGATGTTCCAGACAGTCTGAATTTATGGTGCTCTGCTCGCTCAATTGGTTGCATGGAACTTTCCTTCGCTGTCGCGTTATTTACACATCCATGTACCGTGCTTTGCACTACAAGGCATGATTACGTTTGAAAGATGTGACAATGACGGGTTCTCTAAGCGAGGTTACGTCTTTGCAGAGCATTAAATAAAGATGAGAGAATAGTGTTAATAGTGTTACTTTTCAGCTATGCTTCTCATATCTCGAAATGAACCGTTCAGCTGTTCACTCGTCTCTAAACAATTCTTTAACAATTATTTAACTCTGACGTGATTCAGTACCGAAAAGCATCAGCTAGGTATGGAAGTCTCTTCAATTTCTGCGTGTGGAAATAATCTAGATGATGGAGGCTGTCTGTTGCGTTCAAAGGTGGAGTGTGGATTTGTGTGTGAACTTGCATCACAAAATATAAAGTTTAATACTTAAGTTATTTGAAAATCTTGCTGATAACGTAGGTAACTTAGCAAAGACGTCAAAACCTACGTCACTTCATTTTGTGAAACGCGAGAGTTACCAATCGAAGTGTATGTTAGTTGCAATCTAGATTAACCAAAAATGCTAGAACCTGATACTTTTGCGTCAGATTTTACGACAAATGTTTTATACTTGTACTGTTATTTCTGAAGTGGTTTATATTTGTAGCGCGGTATGGTATACAAACCAAGTGTGCAGTAGAAAATCGTAAAAAAAAAACATACCCTTCTTACTGTTGAAAATTTGTAGAACGAAAAGAAGAACAATAAAAAATGTTACTTATTCTTTCTTGTACTGTTATTCGGTAATACATATTAAGACTCAGGGCGACAGACAACGGCTGCACGCTCCAAGAAACTCCGTTATATAACGGAGCAGCTTTTGTAACAACGTAGCGCTGCTGTTAGTGTTTGATAACTGTGCCACACGTCTGTCGAGGTCGCATCCTGCAAGAGACACGTGAACATGTCGACTCACAAGAAGACGACTAGGAAACTGAGGGGTCATGTGAGCCACGGACATGGACGTATAGGAAAGCACCGAAAACATCCTGGTGGAAGAGGTAATGCTGGTGGTATGCATCACCATCGCATCAATTTTGACAAGTATCACCCTGGCTACTTCGGTAAGCTTGGTATGCGCAACTATCACTTAAGGCGCAATACGAAGTGGTGTCCCACGATCAACCTTGACAAATTGTGGACCCTAGTTACAGAACAGACTAGGCAAAAGTACAAGAACAATACTGAGGGGAAAGCACCAGTGATTGATGTTGTCAAAGCTGGTTACTACAAAGTATTGGGCAAGGGTCGCCTACCGAAACAGCCTGTGATTGTGAAAGCGAAGTTCTTCTCCAAACAGGCTGAGGATAAAATAAAAGAAATTGGTGGTTGTTGTGTTCTTACTGCATAATGCAAATATGCTGTAAGAAAAAATGTTCTTAATAAATATATTTAACATCTCAAAAAAAAAAAAAAAAATTGTGTAATGGTTAGCACTCTGGACTTTGAATCCAGCGATCCGAGTTCAAATCTCGGTGGGACCTTACATTTTAAATATTGAGTACAGCTATAAAACCTGCTGTTGAGCTGCATGTGTTCCAACGCTAAGAAAAGTTGCAAAGAAATGAAAAGTGCTAGTTATGCGTGTAAAAGTCAGCCGAGAAATATTGTAAGAGGAGTGTGCGCAGCAAATGAACTTCCAACGAAAAGTTGATATTAGGAAGCTCCAGCGTTACACTAACAACGGCGAGGCAGACAAATGTTGCTTTTTGTTATGGTTTGACTACTTCAGATATTACATTTTGTGAGTCAGGAAAATACGGTATAACACTACTTCGTTTCTATATTGATGCCGCAGGTTTAAGATGTCCTGTAGCGCAGAGTCGATACATATTTGAATGTATGTGCAAAAAATAAATAAATAAATAAATAAAAATAAAATATATATATATAATTAAATTTTTGTATCTTCTTAGTGTGTTTACCAACCCCAAATGCTGCAGTTTTTAGTATGACAGGAATGATGGAAACATTCACACAGTATTGTTTGCAGTCTTCGACTTCCATCGATACTAGTTCAGGTGCTAAAGGCAAGTTCGCCATTAGAATAACAGCAGAATTTTAACCGAAGCTGAGAAAACAACAAACAAAAATGGTAGCAGCTTCGATCGATCCTAATGGTTCTCTGAATCCGCAAATATTTCTTAAAGACAAATCAGCGACCATGAGAATAATGTCAACATTTAATATATCTAGTTGTAAATTGTACTGCTTTGTGTACTTAAATACAAGTAACTGTTACTGTGTGTTGGAAATAATAAATATTGAAAATTTTCTTTCAAAATTTAAATACCGTTTGTAATTTACGTCTTTTTATGGAGAGTATAAGAAACGGGAGATAGCTAAATAATGGCACCAAATAGACAGACGAAATTTTGTAAGTTCCTGACATTTACAATTAATACGGGAGCGGAAAACAGTGAAATTGTGGCGACAAATGTATTAAGATATGTGCCAACGAGGATAAAGTTAGAGATGCATTCGGTTTTGTTTGTTGTGTTTTTTAATATCACGAGAATTTATGATAGGGCAATAAAGACTGAAATGATATTTAATACAGATAATAAAAACTGTGAAAACGAAGTGCATTATTTAACGGTTAAAACTTGGTGGATGCGACACAGGTGAGTAGGAAATGGCAGTCAGCTCGTTATGGAAGTAAAAACCTGTTCAGACGCAAAAGAGATTTAATTTCCAGTTCCTGTTTTTTTTTTTTTTTTTTTTTTTTTTTTTTTTCGTCAGTCTTATAATCATTCTCGTTCTTAATATTCTTACACCGTTTTAATTAAATGACTTTTCCAAAGATGCTTGATAGAACATGGAACATTACAGAAGGAAAACACTTTCAAATATTTGCAGAACATTTGGAAGTGATTTCCTTTTGTAATACTATTTCCGTACACCAATTAAACCCTCTATAGCATGTTCCTGTATCCAATTTCATCCGTACCTACAACTTCCTCACATAATTTTCCTTCCAGTGATGATTAATAATTCCCGGATGCTCTATCAGTTAATGCTCCACCTTAGTCACTTCCTGCCAAAGTATCTGACAGGATCTTGCGGTACTGGCGAATCATTTCTTTGTAGTGTGTACTACTTCTTTTAGTATTTTATTATTCTACTGATTTTAGTGTCTTTTATACCTGCGTAACCACTAACGAATCGATCCATCTCGCCATTACTTCTTCCCCCTTTCTTCATTCATCTCCGTCTTTTTCCCTCACCTTCGTTGCATCACCTCTTTCCTTGTATATGTTGTTATTTAAACGAAACCTTTATTCAGAAATGAAGCTGCCTATAATGCATGCGTAATATTACAAACTTTCGGATTACCTATATTCAGATTTCGTTGTGTTATTCTAATCAAAAGCCAAAAAACTATAAATACAACTTTCTTGTTGTCTGTAAAACCAAAATCAAGGAAGAAAACAAAACCAGTAATTGTTGTGCACGCAATTTTTCTTTTAAGTCATATATAATAACTACGAAAATACATGGCAGAAACAATTTGTGTAAGGATTTAATATAATGCTATCGTAGTTGAAACTGGAGCGAGAATGGACACTATCCCACAAATACACGCAGCATTTTTCTTCCCTCAGTCCATTTCAACAAAAAACCTTTTACAGTGTAGTTTACAAAAATATAGCCTATGTAGGTCTAAATGTTTATTTGTGTGTTGTGACAAATTTTAAAGTAAATTAGTCCAAAAATTACAGTATTTTTCACAACTTGATGCGTTACTGACTTTAGCTTTATGAATTGACATATTGTGAGGGATCATCATTATATATTATAGAAGTAAGTGTACAATGTGCGTGCCCCCAAACTGAAAAAACAAATTTGGTACGATCAAGAGACTAACACGGGGTAATAGTCCTTTATCCCCTCTCGATCAAAATTATTTTTGTTTTTATTTAAAGAGCGTGCAAGGCGTACCTTCGGAAAAACAATTTTAATGTCAACACCAGCAGACAGATTAATGCATGCATAGAAAATCATATCTCTGACAATGTATATATCTTTGGCCACACATACAAATACTTTCACTAACAAAGAATATGAAAGATGAAATTTCTCTAACACACTTTTACGATCTCATAACAGAAAAGGAAAACGAATACGCAGTACTTATCCATAATATACTACTGATCTCTTCTGAAGTTTCAATCCAATTTAACAAATTTTAATTTCGAATAAAATTAGCTTATAGTTTTACTATTAATATACCAGAAGGATAAATTTTAAAAAATTAGCGGCATGAATCTTAAAGACTCTAGCTTCTCTAACGGTCAACTGTATATATACTCATGATAATAAAATGAAAAGTTTTGTTTCTAGTGAAGTTTTTTAATAAATAGTTACAATTTTTGTCAATATTTTTACCTGTAGCATTATAATATTTATCGTTTTATTCGAAATATAACAAAACATTATATCAAGACCCGAAGCAAAGCTGGGTACTGTAGCTAGTACAACATATTAATCACATAATTTTGCCTTCACCGGTCGTCCACAAACCAAAAAAGCTATCTTGGTATTGTGAAATATATTGCCGTAGTTCTAATTATTTTATCACTGTGATCGTTGGGCGAAATGTACGTTGGCGACAGTAGAATCGTGTTGCAGTCAGCTTCAAATGACTGTCCTCTAAATTTTCTCTATGCTGCTCCTTGGAAATAGCGTCGCCTTCGCATAGGTGATTCTCATTTGAGTTCTAAATCCATCTCTGGAACATTCGTGCATTAATCCAACCTGTCGTTAAAAAATCTAGCAGCGTGCCTCCGAATTGCTTCTTTGTCTTCTTTTCAACTGGCCAAGTGGGGGTTCCAATATACTTATTCAGTACTCCATAATTGGTAGCACTATAGTGGAGCCGTAATAGGATGATCCCTGGTGCTTGCCCCAATCGACTTTGAGCGCCGGCTGCGGCAGCAGACTATTGGAGAAGTCAAACGCGAACGTTGTTCTGCGCATGCGCACGTACGGCTGTGCTGTGCACGTTTGCCAGTTCTATCACACGACAGCGACCGTTAGCTATACTATTATAAATTTTTGACGACCTTACAGCGTTCATTTTTAATGAAGTAAAGCGCAATTTGCGATCATTTATGGCATCACTGTACTAGGTTTAGATGGAATGCCGATATGTGGCGAATGAAAATTAGTGCCCAGCCGGGATTCGAACCCGGGATCTCCTGCTTACTAGGCAGACAGCGTGGCGAATGGAGATTTGGGTGTGGCGGGAGACGTGCAGGGAAGAGTCCTCTGCAGTCGGGCTGGTCACTGTGTCCTCGGTGGCGAAGTGGTCAACGCGTCTGCCTAGTAAGCAGGAGATCAAATTCAAATGTTCAAATGTTTGTTAAGCTTATGGGACTTAACTACGGGGTTATCAGTCCCTACACTTACAAACTACTTATGAACTAGCTAACACTAAGGACGGCACAAATATCCATGCCCGAGGGGGGATTCGAACCCCCGACCGTAGTGGCCGTGCAGACCGTGACTGGAGCGCCTCAGTCCCCTCGGCCACCGCGGCCGGCAAGCAGGAGATCCCGGGTTCGAATGCCGGCTGGGCACAAATTTTCATTCGCCGCATTTCGGGATTCCATCTAAACCTAGTACAGTGATGTCATAAATGATCGCAAATTGCGCTTTACTTCGTTAGCTATACTGTCCCGCACCGAACTAACTACTTGGCAACATAGCTGCATTCTTTATCACTTGGTTCATAAAACCATCCATTCTTGTTGGACACGCGACCTTACGTTGGCATGTATGAAAAAAAAAATTGTTGAAATGTCTTGGTCGCAGTTAGCTTTATTTCATGACGCGTTTCGAGAACATCATCATCAGACTGTGGTACAAAAGAAGAAAATTACATTTTTGGATGTATATAGAACGTAATAATGATATCTATAAGGAGTATAAACCATACTAATACATGTATACTTACAAAAGATTTTTAAAAAATGATGGGAATTACACCATCTTGGTATAGATTCCTGATTATATACATCCAAAAATGTAATTTTCTTCTTTTGTACCACAGTCTGATGATGATGTTCTCGAAACGCGTCATGAAATAAAGCTAACTGCGACCAAGACATTTCAACAATTTTTTTCATACATAGCTGCATTCTGTTTCAGCGTGCGGGGCGATCTCCCAGCCCAGTAGGTGGAGCAATGGATCATCGTGTTTCGGCCCGACTGTAGTGGACTACACGGGTTACCTTTATAGGTGAAGCACATCTCCCCTAAGTTCTCCCAATAAACCGAAGTCGATCATCCGCCTGTCATTACATGTTCTTCCCATTTCATATCGCTCTGCAATGTTTCGCCTAGATATTTGATCAAAGCAGCTGTCTCAAGTAGCTCACTGCTGATACTGTATTCTGACACTATGGGTTTGTTTCTCCTACTCATCTGCATAAACTTACATTTTCTACTATTCATCACACCAACTAGAGATCCTAGTACAGTCACTCAAAGACAACACATTCCCATATACCACAGCATCATCTGGAATTAGCCGCAGATTGATACCCTGACAGTCAGATCATTTATGTAGTTACAAAATAATAGCTGTCCTAGCACACTTCCTGAGCATACTAATGACGATACCATTGTCTCTAATCAACAGTCGTCGTCGTGGACAATGTTGTGAGTTCTTTTATTTAGCAAGTCTTCAAGACTATTTCTTCTCTGGGAAACCTTTTCCATATGGTCGTACCATCGTTAGTTGTGTGAAGTGGGGTACCAAATCAAACGCTTTAGGATATAATGAAATATGAAGTCTTCTCATCTGTGGCACACCAGGTATAGCCTGTCCTACATAACCTGTTATCAATCTAGTATAGGGCAGTCCTAATTTTTGTGTGCTACTGTGCCCCGCCACAGCTATGTTCTGAAATCCTAGAGACAGGCCGAAGTCAAAAAATCAAGCACGTCAGTTGCATCGACTGGCCTCTTTACTTATTTCTAGCCAAGCCGCACACAGCAACACATTACTTTCGATACAGTGAAATGGCAGGGATTCTGCGGATCTGCCTGGTCCGTTTTCACATTGACTTGTTGTATCATATTTAGAAACGGAATATCGGCACTGCAAATCAAAACATAACCAGCAAAATCTCCATCGCTTTTAGGCAAAGGTCCAGATCACTAATACAATATGTCGGACTAACCGTTGACTAGAAACTAAGACGAAATCTTATCTAGTTACCATGCAACAAGCAGCCCACAATAGACCAAATCTACTAAAATTAAGAACACCTACAAATTCTTGATCCTGTCTCGTCCGCTTCTACGCAAGCGTATCGTGGATATACGCCCCACCAAATATCTACCAGTCTAAATAACTTATAAGGTACGGTTTAACAGCTGTTAGATATTTGTAAAACGTCATCGTGATTAACCAAATGCGGTTTATTATGTTTGGCCAATTCTAGCGATTTCAGTCCTTTACCATTTTCAAGCGCTAGCCTAACATAAGGAAATAAATTACAAAATGTATTGATTTACAATTTGTACAAAACATATCGAAATCATCGTATAAATAATATATGAGTTTAATCATATCCATAATGGATGTGAGGTCGCGGTTGTATTACTTAATTATTTTGTCAAAAACCGGCTTTTCACAAATATTCAGCACCCATTTGATAAAATCTTATATTATAAACGCTACGTTGAAGATACGTTGCTATTGATAGATGGAGGACAAACTGAAATTACTGAAATAGTTAATAAATTTAACAGCCTACATGAGAAAATCGAATTTACCGTTGAACAAGAGAAGAATGGCGCACTTCAATTCCTTGACTTAACATTACGAAACAGGATGGTAGGCACTTATTTAAAGTATATAGGAAACCTACAACAACCGACATTCTAATACATAACAGCTCTTGTCACCCAAATGGCCAAAAACTTTCTGCACTACGCTGTTTAGTCGATGCAGCCTTCAAAGTACAAATGAACGAAAAAGACAGAACTACTGAATTTAACATTATAAGACAGCTTGCTAGGGTGAATGGTTACCAGGAAAACGTAGTGAATAACTTACTACGAAAGAAACAGCGTGCGAATTCAAATAAAAATGGCACCGAAAATATCAAGAGTAATGGTTCCGTATTTTGGTAATCAGTCTCAGAAAGTGGCCAACATACTTAAACCTTTTAAAGTAGAAGCTGCTTTTAAAACTAATAATACGTTATATAATAAATTACGGAATAACTTAAACCAAGAGACTGATAAATATGACAAAGTAGGGGTTTATAAGATACAGTGAAATAGTTGTAGTGCCAATTACATTGGTCAGACCGGTAGATCGTTTAGAGTTAGGTACAAGGAACATATGGACGCCTTCCGACTTAGTCCTTTTGAAAAGTCCGCTGTAGCTACGCATATCCGCGAAACTGGCCACCCATTAAAGAGGATTGATAATGACCTTAAGATTTTGTATAGACAGGATAAGGGAAGAAATTTAGATCTGCTAGAACAGCTGGAGATTATAATACATAACGCTAAAAGCAATGCTTCATTAAGCAATGCTTATAGCTTTTTTTAAACTTTGTGGACCTATTATAACAAAAGTCGTTTATTTTAAATTTCAACCTCTGTCATATTGTGTAAATGATTTCGTGACACCTGTATTTACCCAATAGCTTGTGGATCATCTTAGGAATTTAGAAGTCTTTGTTTTCATGTGCATACGTGCGCTCCAGTCGTGTTGTTGACTCAGTGCAATTCAAAATGTTCAAATGTTTGTATAGTCTATGGGACTTAACTACGGGGTCATCAGACCCTAAACTTACAAACTACTTATGAACTACTTACGAACTAGGACGGCACAAATATCCATCCCCGAGGGGGGATTCGAACCCCCGACCGTAGTGGCCGTGCAGACCGTGACTGGAGCGCCTCAGTCTCCTCGGCCACCGCGGCCGGCTCAGTGCAATTCGGTAGTGTTATGCGCCGCCAGTGCTGGGGTCCGGTTTGATTTCTGACGAAGCACAGTATGCTGAGGACCTTTCTTCGTAGACACGGTTACAAGGGAAGTAACCACGTTTTCTTTTATTACGTTTTATATTTTTATTGTTTTTTGTTTTAAGATTCTTGTACAGATTATCTGATAAGGGCTTGACCCTTGAAACGCGTCATATTTTAGTGTTTTTACACGATAGCTGTGGTTGAGCCTACTTGACAAAATAATTAATATTTGGATAGTTGAAGAGTCTAAAGTGATAATTACAATGACATATCAGAGAGGTGAAAACGAGGGAAATGAAGAAAGAGTATAGCCTGCGTCCTAACACATTGAAACAACAAGCACGCACGCATATGGTGAGTCGCCTTTGACCACCACCTGAACGACTCTCTTTTGTGGCCAGTGCATTGCAGGCGCTCTACCTGCTACGCTTAATCGGGCCCCTCGGTACCGCGCACCCTCGATAGCAAAGGCGAGATCAGTTCCTGTTGGCTGGCGGCCCCTGCAAGAACTACGACGGTCCTCCACGCGTTGCCGCTGCCAGAGGCGGCGTGCGGATCTGGCGCACGTGGCGCGGGCGTCAGCACTCGTCTGGCTACTTACGTCACGCCTGGCCTCCGATCGACTGCTGGTCTCAGCAGACCCCAGCATGCTGCCCGCAAGGCGCTCCAAGGGGGCGTGGCCACTCCTAGTACCTGTATACTGTATACTGAGACAAGACACAACACCCTGTAAGACTGAAAACAGGAAGTTCACATTTACAAAACGTGTTCATCAGTATGTTGTCGAAAAAGGAAGAGAAGGAAAAATAGTAAGTGAATATGGACTGGGCAGGAGGAATGAAAGAGGAAGTCGCCTGGTAGAATTTTGCACGGAACATGATTTAATCGTAACAAACACGTGGTTTAAGAATCACAAAAGAAGGTTGTATACGTGGAAAAGACCAGGAGACACCGGAAGGTATCAGATAGATTTTATAATGGTAAGACATAGGTACCGGAACCAGGTTATAAACTGCAGGACATACCCAGGGGCAGATATAGACTCTGAACTGTAGGCTGAAGCTGAAAAAACTGAAGAAAGGTAGGAAAATAAGGAGGTGGGACTTAGATAAATTGAAGGATTGTGAAGTTCTGGAGAATTTCAGAGGGAGATTTAGGCACAATTGACAGAAACAGGGGGAAATAAAACAGTAGAAGAGGAATGTGTAGCATTGAGAGAGGAAATAGTGAAGGCAGCAGAGGACAAAATAGGTAGAAAGGCAAGACCTACAAAAAATCCTTGGATATAACAGGAAATACTACAGTTAATTGATGAAAGGAGAAAATATAAAAATGCAGTAAATGAAACAGGCAAAATGGAATACAGACGACTAAAAAAATGAGATTGACAGGAAATGCAAAATTGGCTAAGCAGGAGTGGCTAGAAGCCAAATGCAAATCTGTAGAACAATGTATAGCAAGGGGAAAAGTAGATACCGCCTACAGGAAAATAAAAGAGACATTTGGGGACAAGAAAAGCAACTCTACGAATATCAAGAACTCAGATGGGAAACCAGTTCTCAGCAAAGAAGGGAAAGCTGAAAGGTGGAAAGAGTACATAGAACAGCTCTACAAAGGAAATGAACTTAGAGACGATGTTGTGGGAATGGAAGAGGAAGTAGATCAAGATGAAATAGGAGATACTATACTGAGAGATGAATTTGACAGAGCCTTGAAAGACCTAGGTCGGAACAAGGCCCCAGGAGTAGCTGACATATCCTCAGAGCTACTAAAGTCTCTGGGAGAGCCAGCCATGACAAGACTATTTGAACTGGTGTGTAGGATGTATGAGACAGGCGAAATGCCCTCAGACTTCAAGAAAAATGTAATAATCCCCATTCCAAAGAAATCAGGCGCAGACAGGTGTAAAATTACAGAACCATCAGTTTGATAAGTCATGGTTGCAAAATTTTAACACGAATTATCTACAGGAGAATGGAAAAGCTGGTAGAAGCTGATCTCGGGGAAGATCAGTTTGGATTCAGGAAGAACATAGGAACCAGGGAGGCAATACTCACTTTACATCTTATCTTAGAAGATAGATTAAGGAAAGGCAAACCTACATTTTTAGTTTTAGTAGATTTGGAGAAAGCATTTGACAATGTTGATTGGAAGACACTCTTTCAAATTCTGAAGACAGCAGGGGTAAAATAAAGGGAAAGGAGAGTTATTTACAACTTGTACAAAAGCCAGACCGCAGATATTAGACTCGAAGGGCATGAAAGGGAAGCATCAGTTGGGAAGGGAGTAAGACAGGGTTGTAGCCTTTCTCCGATGTTATTCAATTTGTACATCGAGCAGACGGTGAAGGAAAGCAAGGAAAAATTTGGAATAGGGATTAAAGTACAGGGGGAAGAAATAAAAACATTGCGTTTTGCCGATGACATTGTAATTCTGTCAGAGACAGCAAAGGACCTGGATGGAATGGACAACGTGTTGAAGAGAGCATATAAAATGAACATTAACAAGAGCAAAACAAAAATAATGGAATGCAGTCTTAGAAAATCAGGTGATGCTGAAAGAATTAGATCAGGTAACGAAACAATGAAGGTGGTAGATGAGTTTTGTTACTTGGGTAGTAAAATAACATGCGATGGTCACAGTACAGAGGATATAAAATGCAGAATGGCAATGGGAAGAAAAGCATTTTTGAAAAAGAGAACTTTGCTAACGTCGAATATTAATTTAAGTCTAAGGAAGTATTTTCTGAAGGCATTTGTGTGGAGTTGGCCCTTGTACGGGAGTGAAACATGGACGATAAGCAGTGCGGACAGGAAGAGAATAGAGGCTTTTGAAATGTGGTGCTACAGAAGAATGCTGAAGATTAGGTGGGTAGATCGCATAACTAATGAAGAGGTACTGAACAGAATTGGGGAGAAAAGGAATTTTGCCATACCTTGACTAAAAGAAGGGATGGCTTGGTAGGACACATTCTTAGACATAAAGGAATCGTAAATTTAGCATTGGAGGAAAGTGTGTGGGATAAAAATCGCAGAGGGAGACCAAGAGACGCGTATAGTAAGCAGATTCAAGTGGATGTGGGTTGCCGTTCTTATGAGGAGATGAAAAGGCTTGCTCAGGATAGAGTAGGGTGGAGAGCTGCATCAAACCAGTCTCCGGACTGAAGACCATAACAACAACAGTATGTTCTCAAGAAATAATTAGCCTATCAGTATAAAGTACTATCACTATGCCTCCTAAATAAGATTCTGCCACTTGCTGAAGACGTTGTAGGAGACTACCAATATGGCTTTGGACGCAATAGATCAACAGTGGACCACCTGTTTACCTTAGGACAAACAACCCGAGAAATGCTGTGAGTGTAATACTGACATGCACATCCTCTTTATCGACTTTAAAAAAGCCTACGATAGCATACATTATAATCAAAGTACTAAAAGAATTCCAGTTTCCACCTAAAATAATCCGCTTGGTAGCAGTGTGTCTAGAAAAGACACTCTGTAAAATGCGGACAAGTACTGGTCTATCAGAACAGTTTGAAGTTCGAACTGGCCTCAGACAGGGAGATGCACGCTCCCCTATATTATTCAACCTTGTGCTAGAAAAAGAAGACCGGAAATTAATGAAAAGTGGCCCCACTGAAATACCATTAGACAACACGTCAGTGACTCGACTGGCTTATGCGGATGATGTAATCTTAATCAGCGGCAGTTGGTAAGAGCTGAGAAGAATGGCAAGCTCGTACTGCCAGTTGTTGTTGTGGTGGTCTTCAGTCCCCAGACTGGTTTTATGCAGCTCTCCACGCTACCCTGTCCTGTGCAAGTCTCTTCATCTGAGAATACGTTCGGCAATCTATATCCTTTTGAATCTGCTTACTGTATTCATCCCTCGGTCTCCCTCTACGATTTTTCCCCACACGCTTCCTTCTAATGCTAAGGTGACAATTCCTTGATGTCTCAGAATGTGTCCTACTAATCTATCCCTTCTCTTAGTCAGGATATGCCAGAAACTCCTTTTCTCCCCGATTCGGTTAAGCAGCTCCTCATTAGTTACGTGATCTACCCATCTAATTTTCATCATTCGTCTGTAGCACCACATTTCAAAAGCTTCTATCATCTTTTTATCTGAACTGCCAGATTGCCATAAAGCAGGCTTGCAAGTCAGTGAAGACAAGACGCAATACATGGTCCTAAGCAAGTCGGCTTGTGATGGGGACACGCTCACGGTGGACAATATCCGATTCAAAAGGGCGAGTACTTTCAAATATCCTGGTAGCCTCTTTAGTAATCAGGACCTCTGTTAAATTGAAATAAATGCAAGAATTGTTGGAGGCAATAGAGCATACTTTAGCGTTCAGGACGTGCTAGAGAAAAAGTCCCTGACAAGAACTTTCAAGACCTGGTTGTATCAAAGTATGATCATGCCAGTGGTTATGTACGGTTGTGAAAGCCTCACCCTCAGAAGAACATATGAACAGAGACTACTGGTTTTCGAACGAAAAATCCTCCGAAAAATCTATGGTCCTGTGATAGATCCACAAAGAGGAGAATGGAGAATTCGAAAAAACCAATTAAAAGACTTTTACGCACAGCCGGACATTATAAAAAGAATGAAGAGAAGGTTGACCTGGGCTGGACATGTAGCAAGGATGAGCGAAGGGAGGATACCCCATGATGTGTTGCTGGGAACGGTAGCTGGAAGGAGATACCGAGGACGACCACAGACAACATGGAAAGACAATGTTGACAGATACACCTAGGACATGAGACTAGGAGCAGGTTATTGGTTGCAAGAGGCCCGCAACCGGGAGCGATGGAGGAGTATAGAGCAGGCATATATTCACTAAAGCCCAAGATACGGATAAGTAGGTATAAGTATCAGTCACCAAGGATCAGCATGTGTCCCGTTGCCTCGTAGATGGCACATGGGTCCTGATAACTTGTTGCATGCGTGATGGAAATGACGCGTACAGCCGCGTACGGCAGGCTGTGTTAAAGCCATCTATGCTGCAATCACCTCATTTCAAAGTTCATCTATGGTGTGTTGAGTAAGGGAACGAATTATTAAAATTTCAAATGTTTGTACATCTTATGGGACTTAACTACAATTACGAACAACTTTGACTGGAGAGAACACATAGAAAATATTGTGGGGAAGGCGAATCAAAGGTTACGTTTCATTGGCAGAACGCTTCGAAGATGCACCAGCTCCACCAAAGAGACTGCCAACATCACACTTGTGCGTCCTCTCCTGGAGTACTGTTGACCCTTGTGGGACCCTCACCAGGTGGGACTGACGGAAGATATTGAGAAGGTTCAGAGAAGGGCAGCTCGTTTTGTTTTATCACGTTACGGGGGGAAAGCGTCACGGAAATGTTGCACGAATTGGGGTGGAAATCATTAAAAGAAAGACGTTCGTTATTCATTGCGTCGTGATCTGTTTGCGAAGTTTCAATCACCGACTTTTACTTATGAATGCGAAAATATTTTGCTAGCACCCACCTACTTAGGGAGACATGACCATCCCAATAAAATAAGAGAAATCAGATCGAAAACGGAACGATTTAGGTGTTCTTTCTTCCCGCGCGCTATTAGAAAATGGAACGGCAGAAAAAAGTTATGAAAGTGGTTAATGAACCCTCTGCCAGGCACTTAAATGTTACTTGCAGAGTATCTATGTAGATGTAGATGTCAGGGGCTGTGCAGACCGTGACTGGGCGCAGACAACTCGGCCACTGCGGCCGACGGATTATTAAACCCGTGAAATAATAAATGTATAGTAAACGATCAAATGTATTTGTTGAAAATAGGGAAGTTTCATAGTAGATCATTTTAATTTGAATATATTATGGTCTAGGTGTGTTTATTTTCCTTTGTTCAAAGCGTTCATCTGGACTCGGTGCGGCGGCATGATTTTTGTGTGACCTGACATTATTACAGGTGCTTCAAACAGATTTTGTCATACTGGGTTCCAAGGAGAACCGAGATCAAAGAAGACACTATTTATTAATATATACACACTTTGTAAATAAGGGACGATTGCCGGCCGCGGTGACCGAGGTGACTGAGGCGCTCCAGTCACGGTCAGCATGGCCACTACGGTCGGGGGTTCGAATCCCCCCTCGGGCATGGATATTTGTGCCGTCCTAGTTCGTAAGTAGTTCATAAGTAGTTTGTATGTTTAGGGACTGATGACCCCGTAGTTAAGTCCCATAAGCTTAACAAACATTTGAACATTTTAAGGGACGATTAGGCAGTCTTGACGTTCTCTTGGTATAAGACAAAAAATGTTCAAATGTTTGTATAGTCTATGGGACTTAACTACGGGGTCATCAGTCCCTAAACTAACAAACTATTTATGAACTACTTACGAACTAGTACGGCACAAATATCCATGCCCGAGGGGGGATTCGAACCCCCGACCGTAGAGGCCGTGCAGACCGTGACTGGAGCGCCTTAGTCCCCTCGGCCACCGCGGCCGGCGTTATGAGACAGATGTACAATGATTGTCTTAAGAGTAATAATAAATAAGTTGAATGATTGAACATTAACTGTGTTCCTGAGTCAGTATTACTTAATAACTCATTAAAAAACCAGTTGTATATATTAAAAAACTAAGTGTCTGTACAAGAGCGCAGAGTCCTGTGGAAGAAGGAATTATCTTGCTTTGGAAAATAATTATTAAAAACTACTATATCGTGCAGAACCTTGCAGTGGTACAGTATCACATCACTGTGTTGTGTTGTTTTTTCGGGACAGGGGGCCCAAACTGCTACAGTCAACAAAAATGTTCAAATGTTTGTAAATCTATCGGACCAAACTGCGTGGTCATCAGTCCGTAGCTTACAAACTACTTAAACCTAGATAAACTAACCTACGGACAATCACACACACCTATGCCCCAAGGAGGACTCGAACCTCCACGGCGAGCAACCGCGCGCTCCGCAGCGAGACGCTTTAGACCGCTCGACTACTACACCGCGGCTACAGTCAACAGTCCCCTGGTGAGGAAGGGAACGAGTGAGGATAAGAGAGGAGGGGAAGGGAAAGGAAATGCATTTCGGGGAGGAAAAAAGAAAGAAAGACTGCATTAGCACTGGACCCCATGCTCGCCGCACACGTACTCACGAAAGAACTTGAACCCCCTGGAGGAGGAGGGGGGCGGAGGGGCGGAGATCACAGCACTGAAGCTGTCGTTTCACAATATCCTACACATTTTCCATTTAGTGATTAGTCTGGTGATTGGAGGTGGGAGGGGGCAGGTTAAAAGGCTGACATCCTGCGACACGAAGAAGGCACCTGAAGCAATAATTGTTGTCATACAATGACTTGCTGAAAAATGGCATGTGAGATTTCGTTCAGAAAGGATATGGTTGTTGTTGGGTGTTTAAAGGGAATTAAACGGATTAAACTACTGGGTTATCAGTTCCAGAAGGGTATGGGTACGGGTCGCAAGGTGTCATTCACGTACGTCAAACTGAGCACAGTACCCTAGACCAGCGGTTACCCACTCGTGGGCCTTGGCTAGCTTGGTACTGGGCCGTGAACGCTTGTCGAGAGTCGAAATCTGCGTAAAAGAGGTTTCACTTATCAGTTGCCAAGGTCACCGAGAACAAATTAAATAAGAGTTAAATGTCCTATATCACTTGTAACGGAATGGATCATTCTGTCATGACGAAATCTGCCTCAAACGAAAAGCTAAAACGTACTGATAGTATTTATTTTAATGTTGAAATCATTACTATCCTACGGCACGCATTTCATGGCGTAACTACACAATTTTGCTCATAATCGAACTAATCCATTTGTGTCACGGAAGCCATGAAAGATTGAGTATATAATTGTGTTCATAACTAAAAAATTGATTCTCGATTTTGTTGCTCATTGCCGAGGTGTTACGTGCGCTCAGCCTCTTCCTGTAAAGACACGTCGCTCTCCGTTTGTCCACCCTGGTGATCATGTGATCAGGTCGTACGCTACCCGTCTGCGGGGAAGCCCAGCGCGTCACATTGTATACCTGCTCTGTTTTAATTCGGTGAAAGGAGTGTAGTCAGTGATCGTGTGTTGTATCGTATGGGTGTGCCTGCATGGTTACTGCTACTTCACTTGAATATGGATGCTACGCACCAGGACTTGCCGCAAGACGAAGCAGTCAAGTGATGAAGGAACTTTAACTTCAGACTCTGTAACTAGTCATTTTCAACATCAGGGATTGTAAAAAAGTGAACAGCCTCTACTGGTACGCCGAAAATTTCAAAAAATGTCGAAGTACACAGTGACAAAGAGTTTGGAAAACCCTGCTGACTAGACACTAAAGCATTATTTAAGCATTTTCATGTTTCTTTCAGGGATCACTTTCCTAAAATTGAGGACGAAATCCAGTGGAATATAAATCGCTTTACTTTAAAAACTGAAAATTTTACGGTTGAAGAAGACCTGTTAACTACACTATCATGTTACCAGTCTTTAAATTAGGTTTTTTAACAACGGCATTTGTCACATTCTGGAAAACTGTTCGGCAAGGCTATCCGTCAGTTGCCGGGCTTTTGGACAACTTATTTATGTGAAGAGCCTATTTAGCTTTTTGAAAAACTAAGGATTGGAGTAGACTGAATGTAGAGTCATTTGAGAATAAAGTTAACCAGTTTTAATCCATATATTGACTGTCTTGTGAGTGACAGTGACAAATATCCCACTGAGATTTTTAACATTGCCTACTCGATTTTGAGTTTTCACATCCCTGTTATAATTGACTCCAATAAAAAGTTTTTCTCTGTCAAGAAATATAAGTACCTTCTTTCTTGTACATTATATTAGTATATTTTACTAATAATGCTTACTGTGTGTGTGTGTGTGTGTGTGTGTCTTTGTGTGTGCGCACACCTATTTTTGTGTGTTGGTGATTTCTACTTTTTATTTAGTTGCTGGGGCTTCCGAATGTTTTTATGCAATGAGTGGGCCGCAGAGGAAAAAAGGCTGCGAACCGCTGTCCTAGACATGCACCAACTGTCATTTCTGATTGAACCTCATACCACCCACAAACCAGGAGTCCACGGGTTGGCGCTGTATGTCTTGTGCGAATGTAGTCAACTGTGATGAAAATATGCAAACGTTTGTGAAGCTACTGGACTAAACTGTCATGTTTATCAGACCCTAGACTTACAAACTGTATAAACTAACTTACACTAAGGACAACACACACACACACACACACACACACACACACACACACACACACACACACAAATACCTGAGGGAGGACTTGAACGTCCGGCGGGAACGCCCGTCCAGTCCGTAGCATGACGCCTGAGACCACGCGGTCATTCTGCACGGCCACTGTGATACATTTTCCCTGTCTGCATCGAACCAAACAGCGCCCATAATTTTCAAACAAACAGTACCTAGATTCGTCCGAAAACACTGCGTATCATGTTTCTGCACATTACTCAAGGTAGGCGGAGAAGCGAACGCCACGTGAGTAACCCATGACGTAATAGGAAGGAAGCTTAGGGTTTAACGTTCCGTCAACAGCGTGGTCATTAGAGGAGGAACTCACGCTCGCATTTTTGGGTAGGGGAGGGAAAGGAATTCGGCCGTGCCCTTTGTAAGGAACCATCCCGGTATTTGCCTAGAGTGATTTAGGGAAATCACGGAAAGTCTAGATCAGGATGGTCGGAGCTGGATTTGAACCACCATCTTTACGAATGGGAGTCCAATGCGCCGCCTCTCTCGGTCCATGACGTAATAAACGGCGACAGACTGTCTGTCCTGATAGTGTATCATGTATTCCATTGTTTAACTGTTGTGACACGGCCGAGGAGGAGGAGGCGAATCTGTCCTGCAATACCATTTGGACGTTTGTAAAGCTTATGGGACTTAACTGCGGGGTCATCAGTCCCTTAACGTATAAACTTATACTAAAGACAGCACAAACATCCAAGCCATAGGGAGGATTCGAACCCCCGACGGGGAACCGTCTCGCGCATCGGAGCATAGGGCCTCAATGCACTCGGCCACTCTGCCGCGGCAATACCATCTGAATAACGTCTTCATCTTCTTGGGAGGTGCTCTGCGGTCTTCCGAGAATCATTATGCACACAGCAGTTGCAGTGCCGAAGCAATCAGTCCTACACGAACAGCAATTTTCCCGAATGGACGCACACGTTCGACCTCTTTCAGGAAGTGTTAAATATATGCGCAAAAATTTTTAAACATTTGGGGACACACACAGAAAATTATTCGAATACATGAAATTTAATACATCAAATGGAGTTGTCTTTATCTTTAGAAAAAATAAACGAAGCAATTCCCACTCATTAAACAGCTCTTCCCCATCAATAAACAACCTATTATTTCGTTAAAGGTTGATATATTGTGTTTTTCTTTGCTGTCCGTCCAATTCCCTCCAGCTTTCAATGTTTCGTAAAAATGAAACCCTATGGTTGTGTTTTGTCAACAAATGGAATCTTACTATTAATTGTATGATCGCCGTGTTAAATAATAAAAAATAAAAATTAACTTTAAACTTAGTTTTTGGGAGTAATATGGATTCATCTGAAGTTTTGTAATCAATATGTCGTTTCAGAGGACGTGGACGTGTAGTTTCTTTGAATTCAGGTTCACATTCAAAATTTTCAGCAAGTAGTTTTGATTCAACTAGCAGTTGTTAAAATGGACAGTCTGTGCGGTGTACATGTAAGTTATTTTTGACCAGATCTATCAGTCTGACCGCCCCTGAAAGAATAACGACAGACATTTGCAGATAAAATGTTGTACTACACTACAACGGAACTCATGAACCTGTAAGACTTTAATTTTGACATTAGGAAAGTCTTCCTATCACTAGGATAGTTGTTACATATAAAAATAGAGTATAATGCATCGTAAATTTTATACATGTTACAGCGAAATGCTTTTAATGCATCAACCCTACTTTCGCATTGCGTATTGGGCGTATTGAAGCGCGCAACATGGTAGTGTTGTCATTGTGTGTGTTTTAGTGTTTTTCCGATATAAAGTGTGTTGTGTGTTGTTTTCTCCAGTCCGCAGACTGGTTTGATGCAGCTCTCCACGCTACCCTATCCTGTGCTAAGAATACGTTCGGCAACCTACATCCTTTTTGAATCTGCTTACTGTATTCATTCCATGGTCTGCCTCTACGATTTCTACCCCACACACTTCATTCTAATGCTAAGTTGACAATTCCTTGATGTCCTACCATATCTCTTAGTCAGGATATGCCAGGAACTCCTTTTCTCCCCAATTCGGCTAAGCACCTCCTCATTAGTTACGTGATCTACCCATCTAATCTTCATCATTCGTCTGTAGTTGCACATTTCAAAAGCTTCTATCATCATTTTGTCTGTACTCCTTATCGTCCACGTTTCACTGCCATACAATGCTACACTCCAGACAAATGCTTTCAGAAAGGACTTCCTAAAATTTAAATTAATATTGGGTGTTAAAAAGTTTCGCTTCTTCAGAAACGCTTTTCTCCCCATAGCCATTCTGCATTTTATATCTTCTTTACTTCGGCCATCAGAAGTTACCTTGCTACCCAAATAACAAAATTCATCAACAACTTTTATTGTCTCATTACCTAATCTAATTCCTTCAGCATCGCCTGATTTTTTGACATTACATACATTCCATTACCTTCGTTTTCCTCTAGTTAATGTTCATCTTATACCTTCCTTTCAAGACACTGCCAATTCCATTCAATTGCTGTTCCAGATCCTTTGCAGTCTCTAAAAAAATTACGTCATCGGCAAACAGCAAACTTTTTATTTCTTCTCCCTGAACTTTAATTCTCTCTCCAAATTTCTCCTTCCATTCCTTCACTGCCTGCTCAATGTACAGATTGAACAACATTGAGGAAAGGCTACAACCTTGCCTTACTCCCTTCCCAACCTCTACGTCCCTTTCTTGCCCTTCGAATCTAATAACCGCTGTCTGGTTTTTGTATAGGTTGAATATAGCTCTTCGCTCCCTATATTTTACCCCTGCTACCTTCAGAATTTGGAAGAGTGTATTCCAATCGACATTGTCCAAATCTTTCTCCAAATCTACAAACGCCAAAGACGTAGGTTTGCCCTTCCTTAGCCTATCTTGTAAGATAAGTCGTAAAGTGAGTATTGCCTCTCGTGTTCCTACATTTATTCTAAATCCAAACTGATCTTCCCCGAGGTCAGAATCCACAAGTTTTTCCATTCGTCTGTAAATAATTCGTGTTAGTATTTTGCAACCATGGCTTATTAAATTGATATAAAAACGATATAAACAATATAAAGTATCGTCATAAAATACATGGCTGTTGTAATGAGAAATCTGTCACACAGTTAAAAGGCAAAAAGTATGGTTGTGATCTACCATTCGTTCCCGAATGACATTCAGCTGCAGAAAGTCTTGATCACGAAGTACCAACATAAAGTCTGTTTCAATGTTTCAGCAATATTTCACACCCAACGATTTGAAGTTACAGTATTATTATCGCGTAGCTAATCTAAGCGTTGCCGTATCTGTCGGCAGTACCGAGTGTATACTGTGTTGACATTTCCTGTCGCATGCCTTCCCTTTCCGCAAAGGCAGTCAAGTTATCTCTTTCACTCCTACGCGAAACCGTCTTTGTGTGTGTGTGTGTGTGTGTGTGTGTGTGTGTGTGTGTGTGTGTGTGTATGTGTCACTTATACTTGCTCATCGAAAGTCGAAGCTGTGCCGAAAGTTCTATGAGCCGTATCTGTAAACAATATCGGTGCCTATATTTTTACGGGTATAATGTTTGGATAATGTTTGGATTTAGGAGAAATGTAGGAACACGGGAGGCAATACATGACGGCTTATCTTAGAAGATAGGCTAAGGAAATGGAAAGCTACGTTTTTAGCGTTTGTCGATTTGGAGGAAGCTTTTGACAACGTCGACTGGAATACACGCTTCCAAATTCTGAAGGTAGCAGGGGTAAAATATAGGGAGAGAAGAGTTACATTCAACCTATACAAAAACCGGACAGCGGTTATTAGAGTCGAAGGGCAAGAAAGGGACGTAGGGAGTAAGAAAGGGTTGTAGCCTTTCCCCAATGTTGTTCAATCTGTACATTGAACAGGCAGTGAAGGAATGCAAGGAGAAATTTGGAGGGGGCATTAAACTGCAGGGAGAAGAAATAAAAACATTGCGGTTTGCTGATGACATAGTAATTCTGTCAGAGACTGCAAAAGATCCGGAAGAGCAATTGAATGGAATTGACAGTGTCTTGAAAGGAAGATATAAGATGAACATTAACAAGAGTAAAACGAAGGTAATGGAATGCAAGTAGTAGATGAATTTTGTTGTTTGGGTAGCAAGATAACTTCTGATGGCCGAAGTAAAGAAGATGTAAAATACAGAATGGCTATGGGAAGAAGCATTTCTAAAGAAGCGAAGCTTGTTAACATCCAATATTAATTAAAATGTTAGGAAGTTCTTTCTGAAAGCATTTGTCTGGAGTGTAGCATTGTATTGGAGTGAAACGTGGACGATAAGCAGTTCAGATAAAAAGATGATAGAAGCTTTTGAAATGTGGTGCTATAGACGAATGATGAAAATTAGATGGGTAGATCACGTGACTAATGAGGAGGTGCTTAATCGAATCGCAAAGAAAAGGAGTATCTGGCATATCCTGACTAAGAGAAGGGATAGATTGGTTGGACACATTCTGAGACATCAAGGAATTGTCATCATAGCATTAGAAGGAAGCGTGTGGGGTAAAAATCGTAGAGGGAGACCGAGGGACGAATATAGAAAGCAGATTCAAAAGGATGTAGGTTACCGAACGTATTCTCAGATGAACAGACTTGCATAGGCCAGGGTAGTGTTAAGAGCTGGATCAAACTAGTCTGCAGACTGAAGTAAACAACAACAACATAATGAATCCTCAGTAATTTTCCAAACTGGATGACTGCACATGGTATAAGGAGCTCACCAGGAGAAATGTGAGTACTTACGGAATCAAACTGCTAATGTCATCTCTGCCTACTCTTACACACCACTTAAACTAGCTTACAGTAACTTATTCTAAAGATGAATAGACACCCACGTCCAAGAGAGAACAAATGTTCAAATATTTGTATAGTCTATGGGACTTAACTACGGGGTCATCAGTCCCTAAACTTACAAACTACTTATGAACTACTTACGAACTAGGACAGCACAAATATCCATGCCCGAGAGAGGATTCGAACCCCCGACCGTAGTGGCTGTGCAGACCGTGACTGGAGCGCCTTAGGCCCCTCGGCCACCGCGGTCGGCAAGAGAGAACACGAACCGCTGCATAGTGGTTTGATACGGCGGAAAAGCTGGCCGAAAGTCGAAAAACATTCGGATAAGATTGGAAATTTGTATATAAAGGTTTCTGGGGGTCGATAAATTCGATTTTGGGGGCAAAAGTAAAAAAAAAAAAAAATTACAAATGGCGGATCGAATATCCCCAAGTTGTTTTACAAAAATTATTAGATTTTAATGTAAATTTGCTAAAATAAGGATTTTTTGGGATCGCTGATTAGAAGTATAGAATTAATTACATTGAAAAAAGTTTTTGCAATAACAACAGTGTACATGTTGAAACAGTGCAAAAAAAATGTCGTTACAAAATTAATCTCTATCGTTGTCTGAGGTTGATTCATAATTGACAGACATAGCAACAACCGTTGCAGATGCGATGCCAACTCCTCTGCGCTGTGTTTAACAGGCAGTTGTTCAGATCATCTTTTCGTTCAATCACTAGCACCTGTGAACTCCGTGTGAGGTCGACCAGTCGTACGTGCCGTGGAAGATTCAGTAGTAGAAGCATTCTACGAAAAATATTAAATTCATTTATTAGACGTAAATTGCAATTGAAATATTTAATAAGCGCACATTCTAATAGTAATCTAAACTTTTAAAATCATTGATAGTACAAAACGATTTACTAACTGTAAAATTTGTTGAAGAATTAAGCTATTTCTCATTTTGCTGAAAGAATCGTTCTATTATCCTAGACGATGCTTTCTATCTTGATACCATTCTGCGCAACAGCTTTTTCACGTCATGTAATGTACCCGATGCATTTTGAAATACATCTTGGCCTTTTCAGCTACTTTATCCTGTAACACCATGAGCTGCTTGTTCAAATCCGAATCCAAGTCATTTTTTATCACGATGTAGATTTCCTTTCGAGTGCATACTTTTTGTATCCCATCCTCGTCGCCACTTTTATGTCTCGTTGCCGCCGGTTGTCCTAGGTGTCGGTGGACGAGTAGAGAGAGACCGACAAAGGGAAATAGGATGCACGCGTGTGCGGATACAGTCTGAGGTGACCAGCCAGTGAGACAGCAGAAACTAGAAACACAAAGCTAGATTAGAACAAGATATATATTTCATAGAGATCGTACAATATTTAACTTGGTGGGCAGCAGACCAGTGGAATGCAGATACATAGTTTAACTAGATAGAGGCCTTCCTATTGATGAGTCCTAGTATCTGTCCTAATCCCAAGTGCCCGCTCCAGTTCAGAGGTGGCCATGAGCGGGGTTGCAGCAGAGGGCGCTCGTGGCCGACGTCGTAAGAACGCCGCGCCGTGCTTGCATGGCGGCGCGCGGCGAAAGTACGTGGCGCGCACTTCAGACTTGTGTGACACCACAATACTGAGCGGTTGCTACCCGACCCTGGTAGATATATTAATGCAATGTAATACTAAACAGAAGCAGAATTAAATTATTTAAACATATACAGTTTGTCTAAAGGTATACATAATTCAATATTGTCTTATTTTGCCAAATCAATTATTTAAAGAGCACCATGAAACTAATATAAGCGGCGAGTGATATTCGACCACTGTCTTGTATTAATTCTCAAAGTGCATATTGGATGTAGAATACTTCTACCGGAACCTTTGTACTCTGTGCTAGCTGACTCACCGCGCACGGTCTCAGTACACATGGCAATATTCCGAGATACGCAAAAAGTCGAAGACAATTCTTGTACATTTCGACACAAGACATCCTACACTACACATTACACTATCGTACATCGCAGGATCTTCGGCGATCATTAACTTTTCGATCATTTAAGATACATCAACGTGTGAATGGAACATTATGAGGTTACGTTTTGAAATGACTTTTGCCAGATGCCAAGCATAAATTTATGAGCACGTAACTTATGAGAATATGTACCTTCCTTAACATCCTCCATCAAACACAATTGAAAATAGTCAGTTACAACAAAAGTTATTCATACTTTAAACACGACATGTAATCCGAAGCGATTCTGCGCAGCGTGTGTTCTATCGCCAACCGTAACTTTGAACTACTTTCTTCGGTATCAAAGCTAGCTTCTCCTCTCTGCGACTTAATAAACAGTGCTGCCCTCTGTCTTCTAAAAATGATTGTATGGAACTAAACCTGTAATTATGACTTTCATTTATCGACTGTTGGCCAGCTTTTCTGACCTTTCAGACGACTGTGCGCTGGCGGGAGCGGCCGCGTCCTCCACGACGACATGGCGCCTTAGACCACGCGGCCATTCCCGCGCGGCGCCCGCCTAGCGCCCCCTGGGTACCAACGCCGGGGTGCCCCCCCCACCCCTTGCACTCCCTGGTAGAGACGACCCTGGTGTCATTTGTAGTTATGATTTATCAGTGCTTTTTATGAAGGGAAGTGATATTACATTTCATGCGCAAGTATTATCATTTTGAAACAGACATTTCTTGGAAACAAGAAGGAAGGAAGCTTGGACTTTAACGTCCCGTCGACTGCGTGATCATTGGAGACGGAGCTTACACTCCGAGTGTTTCGGTAAGGATGCGGAAGGAAATCGGCCGTGCCCTTTCAAAGGAGTGATTTAGGGAAATCACGGAAAACCTAAACCTGGATGGCCGGAAGTGGACTTGAACCACTGATTAATGTTTTCCTGTCAAAATGTTCAAATGTTTGTAAATCTTATGGGACTTAACTACGGGGTCATCAGCCCCTAAACTTACAAACTACTTATGAACTACTTACGAACTAGGACGGCACAAATATCCATGCCCGAGGGGGGATTCGAACCCCCGACCCTAGTGGCCGAACAGACTGACTGAAGCGCCTCAGTCTCCTCGGCCACAGCGGCCGGCGCAGTCATGTCGTTTTTGGTTAAGCCACGGCAAGCACATAAACCCTGTGTAGCTTGCCCAGTCTACCAGTATCTATGGTCGAAGGATGACACTGAGCCATTATCTTTGATTTACAGGTACAAGGAGACCCATAGGCATATTTTACCGGTATCTGGTGTTGCGCCGTCATATATGTATTGACAATGAACCCGATGCTAATCCTTTGTGCAGAACATAGCGATGTACATGTCCTATGAATATGGACTTTCCTTTTCTAGTCCTTCAAGGTATTCTGTTTCATTATTATTATTATTATTATTTATTTTTATTATTTTTTTCTGTACGTCAGTTAGTGTTTTGTCTGATGAATGGGAGCTCGCTTTAAACGGACAAAACTGTAGTTCAGTGTGAAAAACAACCATGTTATGTTCAAAAACGTTCAAATGTTTGTAATTCTATGGGATAAAACTACGTTCGTCATCAGTCCCTAGACTTACAAACTACTTAAACTACATTATAGTTGACATGGTCGATTTGAGAATGTCCGCAACTGCACTATATTATTTTAAATGATTTTATTTCAGTCAACAGTTGCTATAAAATTGTTTAATAACATGTTTCGATCTCTTGGATCATCTTCAGATCTAAAAAACAAAAGTAAAATAGCAACTTAACGTAGTTTAAGTATTTTAAATGTGTTTATTTCAGTCAACAGTTGCTATAAAATTGTTTAATAACATGTTTCGATCTCTTGGATCATCTTCAGATCTAAAAAACAAAAGTAAAATAGCAATGTACATTGCTATTTTACTTTTGTTTTTTAGATCTGAAGATGATCCAAGAGATCGAAACATGTTATTAAACAATTTTATAGCAACTGTTGACTGAAATAAACACATTTAAAATACTTAAACTACGTTAAAGTAACCGAAGGACAACACACACATCGATGCCCGAGGGAGGATTCGAACCTCCGAAGCGGGAGGCCGTAACATTGCGCTCCAGACCGCTCGGTACTCCCGCTCGGCAACATTTAATGCCTGAATATTGTTTTTAGTGGTATGCTGCTTGCCAAAGTCACGTCGATTAAATATCCGGGCATAACGTTGCGAAGCAATTTTAAATGGATCGTGTACTTAATGAGGTATCAGGGAGGCACACGGCTGACTTTGGTCTATCGACAGAGTTTTCGGAAAGTGTAGTTCATCTGCAAATGGTCCGCCTACAGATTACTTGCGTGACGCATCATGCTGAACTGAAGGACGACATCGATGCATTTCAGAACATTGCTGTTAGATTTGATCTACAACCAGTGGCTAGAAGAGGCTTATGATCTCTTTATTTTAGCAAATTGCTAGCGAGAATATTTACACAACAGATATGGGCAGCCGACAACAGAACGTTTCTACCGCTGTCAACCTACATTTCCTTTAAGGACCGTCTGATATGTGTAAGATGTCGTGCGGATAACTTTAGACAGTCGTTTTTCGCCTCACGCTAATCTTGAGTAGGAAAGAAAATAACTACTTGTTCCACCTTATATCCTCCGCAGTATATCGTACAGACAATAATAGCAGCAGGAGAAGAGGAAGGACTTTCCCCCATCTCCGTGAGTTAATACCTTCCACCGAATGACGCTACCGCCGGAAATGGCAAAGACCTTCTGGCGGCGGAAGGGTCTCCCGTCGTGTAAATACCAAGGTCACTCACTCGTGGAGCGACTCAGCAGCCACTTTTCCCTGCCATCAATCTTTAGAACTGTCCGAGTAGCGCCGAATATGACGCCCAGTGGCCCAGCGTGGCCAATCTGTAAGAAGCGAGGGAATGACTAAAGACCTTGAGTCGGCCGAGTGTGTTGTCACGTTTTGAGATCTGAATCGGTAATGAAGTTTCCGGCCTTCTGATTTCTACCGAGCCTTGTATTTCACAGTTGCAGAGTCAGAATTCAAGCGACACAATACATCATTTCAGGTTATAGTTCAAGGCACAGTAGCGCCACAGACAATTTGGAAGGCTTGGGTCCTTGGTATTCTGTATTTCACACATCAGCTGAATCACCTGATTTCCTGATATAGGATGTGCCAACTGTGTACAGAAAATATTGCAGATCCAAGTCGTACATAATACTACATCGACTACTACCAGCACTGACAGGCAGCCACGGCAAACATTCCGACATGTGCCTCTTGGTTACAACGCAGGGATAAACCCAAGGATTTGCCGATTAGATAGAGATAATGCCTAGCACAATCATAATGCTTTACACTATACTAAACGCAGTGCTCACTTTCACCGACAAAAGTTTTGGTAAAATGCGTAGTATCTCCCACTCGCAAACATTTCAACAAGAATACTACGTTTATCTTATCATTCTTTGTGAGTATGTGTTTTCACTTATCTAATTTATGTTTTTTTACAACAATCATGGAGTTGCGTAGATCATGTTCTATACAACTGAATGCTACGAGGAGCGCCCACATGGGGTTGCCATTGAGAGCACACGCTCCTAGTGAGATTTCGTTTACGAATGTGAGAATGGGACTTCCTTTTGATACAAAATACCTGCGAATTATCAACAAAATAACGTAAAAGTATATACATCATATATAAAGAGTAAAATACGCTCCCTACTTCGGAGCCGGACGGAACAGCTACCAATGCACATTGGCTTCTAATAAGCTGGGAAAATCAATTGGAAGACTTTGTCTTACCGTGCACAATAATACCCAGCAAATATATTATTACTGATCTTAAAAGACCAAGACGGTCTTTTATTAGAAGTCTATATATACAGAGTTACAAAATGAATGTGAGCGAACCGTCGCTCTAGTGTGAGATCCTTAAGGGGAAAATTTTAAATGCTGTTTTCTATAGTTTATTCCAGTTAAATGAATGATCGAGTAACGAAATGGGCGAAAAAATTTTGATAGTTCCCTTAAATGTGTCATCCACGTTTCTCATTGAACCCAAAGGTTTCGTATTCGCTTTATGCCACAGATTGTGTATGAGCGGGACCCCTATGTAGTTTTTACATTAATCGATCTGAATTTCGGTAGCGAATGTTGCTTTTTGATTCAAAAGTGCAGAATATGTTAAAGGATTTTATATGAAATTTTACGCTTAAAATAATTAATTGAGAGAATAGAGTTAATAATGGATGCAATAGAAAATAAGGTAAATAGGGAAAAACGAAATGTACGGGAATGAATGTAATAACGGGTATTTCTACAGTTAGTTAATGTTAGCTTGTTTTTGTGTTTTGGCCCTACAGACACGAAAATTTGTGGGTGGACCTGAATGCTACGATTTGCTTATAATCCCATTTTTGCTCGAGGTACTCACGACAAACTGTCATGTTTCCCGCAGCAACATCATTTTAAAACACGTAGCCTATGCTGGTGTTATGTCCTGTCGACAGTAAATTGGAATATCGTACAAAGGCCACATTTAGAGTGCTCTAATCGTTCCACTTATTATTGTGTATACATGGAAAACATGCGACTGCTGAAACGCTCTGAAAGCAATGACGTAAGGGAAATCACCATATATGATAAGAGTTAAATGAAGAGTTGCGTACATAAAGGCGAATTTCCCCAAATTAAAAAGAATGTCAAAATATAAACACGAGTGAGATAACCAGTCGTCCTCATGTGGACCGCTGCCAATATGTAGCGCTGTGAGAACAAACAAGTAGCGTTGATGACTCATCGGAATGTCTACTATAACAGAGTTTAAGTAGCTGTTTTCGGCAGGGTCCCATGGTGTGCCGGGCGCCGTGGCTCAGCGCGCCCGGTCAGAGGGCTGAACGCCCTCTGTAATAAAAAAGCTGAGCCAAGATCAATTCGAACAAAAACGAACTAACTTGATCAACGTCCGCAACGAACAGAACTACACATAGAGAGAGAGAGAGAGAGAGAAAAAAAATGGTGTAATGGTTAGCACTCTGGACTCTGAATCCAGCGATCCGAGTTCAAATCTCGGTGGGACCTAACATTTTTAGCATGTGTTCTTGCACGAGCAAGCACATGTGTTACTGGAAAAGAACAGATCACGGATTAGTTTCAACTAAATGAATGTGAAACATTTAAAGAAACAGCGTAAATGTGACTAGACTTTTAACAATATGTTTCGTAATTCAGTACGGTAATTCCGAGTTTTTAGAACAACTGAACTTCCATCTTGAAAGTAGATTGATCAACCTTCATCACTCCGGAAAATTCCAGTTATCAGTAGGTGGAAATAGGACTTCCACAGTGTATACTGCAGACGCCCTCATTTTCGTAATTCACAAATACTGCTACATGCATTCGACCTTATAGTTGAGCAAACGTCTTTTGTTTCACGTCATCGTTCAATATATTGCCGAGCTATATTTACGGACAGGGAAAGCAGATGTTTTTAATCACCATGTGGTTTGGGAAAGTGGAGACTGACGGCATACGATAAGATTACGGAGAAAAATTATTTTTAGACAATAGAAGAGAGGTGTAAGAAGTTGAGCACAATCAGCTTTACAACACATGTACCCAAACTACTGACGTTAATACTATGCAGAATAATGGAACAGAAAATTGTTATGTCAGCTGATGATCGGTTTGGCATTGGGAAAGGAAAATCATCACAAAGTAGGTACTGGCACTGCAGCCGATAATAACAGCAAGACTAACAATAAATCAAGAGCCATTCATAAAACTGGTTGACCTAGAAAAAACATTCGACGATCTGAAATGGTTCATGATCTTCGACATACTAAGAGAAATAGGTGTAAGCTACCGTAAAAGGCGACAAATGTACAAACTGCACTAGAACCAAGAGGAAATAATAAGACTGCAAGTCCATTGGATTAAAAACGATGCAAGAACGAAATGTCGTCTTTTCCCCCTACTGTTCAGTATATATAGCGACGAAGCAGAAACGGAAATAAAACTAACATTTAAGATTGGGATACGAAGCCCACGTGAAAGGACGTCGGGGATAAGGTACTGCTGATGACATTGGTATCATTAGTGAAAGTGAAAACGAATTACGGGATCTCTTGAATGGAATGAATAGTTTAATAATACAAAAAAAGACATAGAAAAAAGGCAAAACGAAAAAAGTAACAATAAGTAGCAGTATTGAAAATAGAGTAACGTAACATAAAATTGGTGACCATGACGTCGACGCCGTTAAGGAACGATGCTAACCGGAACCACAATTAGACAGGACATACAAAACGAATATGTCATAAAAAGTAGATTAGAACAGTCGAAGATGGTATTGTGGGTGAGGAGTCTACTCGTAAAATCAGTGGCATAACGCAAGGAAGAAGTTTCTGAGAATATACATTGAAAAAGAGCATAATATGGAAACGAAACATGGAAAGTGGGAAACCGGAATAGAACAGAATCGAACCGCTTGAGATGTAGCTGCGCTCAAATGTTTCAGCAGATTTTCAAGGTGATTCTTCCATTTCAGTTTCTCATAAATGCAAACAGCTAACAATCTGAATATTCTACCTTAGCTACAGATTTCTCTTCAAAGTCTGTATTTAATAGTGGTGTCATGCTGTTCACTGTACAAAACTGTATATACTGGGTTTTATCCAACTTTAATGAGAGTACTTTTGTAGTGAACCACTTAATGTTCTGAAAGACATCATTTACAATTTCATCAGTTAATTCTTGTTTGACAGGTGTGATAGCTATACTTGTATCGTCAGCAAAAAGAACTAGCTCAGCCTCTTCGTGAATATAGAATGGCAAGTCATTAATATATATTAAGAACAGCAAAGGAACCGAAAGAAACAATTCTTTTTGGTTCAGACGGTACGTTCCATTTTTAATTACGCATTGCTTCCATGAATCGCGGCATTATGTTAACGGGAAGACTTTGTATTTCACTCGCATATTCTCAAAAATTAAAGATACTTTTAGACACAAGTAGTGTATTGTACGAATGAACTCAGAAGCAAAGAAGGAATATTTTTGATATATGTACACTCCTTCCATTTTCTCGAGATGTGGCCACGAACGGCTGTTCTGAGATCGACAGTAAAAAGATTATAAACAGCAACAAGCGACCAGCAAGATCATTTTAAATATTACTTGGTAGCCTACGCTGGTGTTATGATCTGATGGCCGCAAATGTTGACACTGTGTAAAAGCCATGTTTCCAGTGGACACTTCATTCCTTTTATTAGTATCTTAACTTGGAAAACTTACGAAAGCACACGCTTAGAAGGCACTGATCTTAACGGAGTCAATCTTATATACAAAGAATAAAAGTAAGAGTAGCGAAAAAAGGCGAATTTCCCCAAATTAATCAAGATGTAAATACGAGCAAGGTATTCCGTCGCCCTAGGGTGGGTCGCTGTCAATGTCTACAGCTGTGCGTAGAGCAAACAAGTAACGTTAATGACTCATCTGAACGTCTACTGCTGCGTATACTGAATGTGGGGCAACCGTCTCTGGCAGGTCCCATGGTGTAATGGTTAGCACTCTGGACTCTGAATCCAGCGATCCGAGTTCAAATCTCGGTGGGACCTAACATTTTTAGCATGTGTTCTTGCATGAGCAAGCACATGTTATTGGAAAAGATCAGATGACTGATTAGTTTCAACAGAATGAATGTAGATAACTTGAAGTAGATAGAAAAGTGATTACACTTTCAACAAGGTATGCTACAATGAAGTGCCAGAGTAAGCTACCTTTGCTTCCAATGGAACGCAAGCTACCAGATTTTAGAAGTCCAGTGTTTAAAGTAAGCAGGTTTTTGATACATATCAAAATGTAAATACGAGCGAGATATTCCGTCGCCCACGGGTGGATCGCTGCCAATGTCTACAAATGTGCGATATCTCTTGAATGGAATGAATAGTTTAATGATACAAATAAAGACATAGAAAACAGGCAAACGAAAAACGTAATAATACGTAGCAGTAGTGAAAATAGAGAGAAACGTAACATAGAAATCGAAGATGGTATTGTGGCCAAGAGGAGTCTACTGGTAAAATGAATGACATAACGCGAGAAAGAAATGTTTGAGACTATACCTTGAAACACCACATAATATGGAAATGAAACATGGAAAGTGGGCAAACCGGAACAGAACAGAATCGAAGCGTTTGAGATGTAGGCGAACTCAAATTCCTGTTTGACAGGTGTGATGGCAAAAAAACTAGCTTAGCTTCTTCGTGAGGGTAGAATAGCAAGTCATTAATATATTAAGAACAGCAAAGGATCCAAGACCGAAACTTGTGGGACCGCATTTTTGATAACTCTTCAGTTAGAGAAATTAGCTGTTTCTTGCATATTATATGAACTGCTAATTTCAACTTTCTGCACTCTTCCAGTTATGTATGATTTAAACCATTTGTGCGCTGTCCTATCATGCCACAATCCTTAAGCTTATCTATAAGAATTCATTGATTTACACAATCAAAAACCTCTGTGAGAACACAAAAAATTCCAGCAGGTGATTTTTGGTGTATTCATCGCATTTAATATTTCATCAGGGGTCGTACTGTAGTCCTGTATTCATATAATAATGAGTCCATGAAGTCAGTATCAGCAGTAATGACTCCCCTCATATTTGTTCTTAATATCTCATTTTCACTCTTTAAGGGCGAGTTTAGCGTTCTCGCGCGACCCTTCCTGTACGAACAATATGTGCCGGCGTCTCCGGCCGAGATGCCATGAACTGTTGTGCATGACAGTTTTCTTCAAAGCATCATCCACAATACATTCAAAACAAGTCATCACGTCATATTGTTTCAGAGGCATAAGTGTACCAGTACTACCAAGGGACGAATGTTGATTACGAAATGAAGCAGCACTAACAAATGCACTATGTATCGTGCAGTAGTGTCTCGTTTTCACTTGTTTCTGAATCGAAATCACTTTCACTAGGACATATGTGGCTCGAAAGCTTTCAGCACTGTAACTGAAGTTATCGTCACTTTCTGAAAGAAGCTGCCCTGTATCTCAATATAATTATCCTTGTATTTACGCAATTGCAGAAGGTCCCTTAAGAAGGCGGCTGCCTTACTGCGCGTATACTGTTGACACATGACCGAGCGCAAACTGTTATATAGTTAGTAGTCTTGTATAGTTGGCGAACGAACTTGTTCGGAAGAGCATTCCCACAGGCGAACTACGCGAACTAGTTCGCAGATCCCTCGCCTCTTAGTTCGTCCGCTCCTTTTCCGAAGACTGACTGGTAACAGCGAGAGGATGCGAGAGCGCGGAGAATCGCGTGATTCCCTTCTGCCACTTGCCGTCATTTCGAGCAGAGATGCAGCTCAGCTGTAGTTTTAGTAGCGGTAGCAAAAGCCAAAACGAACGGACGAACTAAATAGAGCGACCTACTTCGCGGCCGAGCTGCGAACTAAAAGGAGAGCTACCGGTTGCGAACTAATATATGCGCGATAAGTCTCGAACTAAAATATACGCGATAGGTCGCGATCTAAAATACGCGTGATAGGTCGCAAACTGAAATATATGTGATAGGTCGCGAACTAAAATATGCGCGATAGGTCGCGAACAGAATTGAAAATCAAGTGTTCGCCTTCTGCTGATGAGATCCATTTCGAGGTTAGCGTCTGCCAGCTAGATTACATAGTTCAGTGCTACAAAATTTCTGGTTTGCACTCTGTAATATCTGACTAATAAACTCCATAATGCCAAGATATAGAGAACTCTAAACTTAAACGCGAGAAATTATTCACAAACTGTTTCTTTTGGATTGCATGATATCGTTAGCGGCTCCAGCAGCAAGCGCATGAAGCAGCTAGGTGGGGGAACGTCTCCCTCAAACCTGCATGCGCAGACCACGCCGCTCAGCTGTCACCTGAGCGGACGAACTGAAAGAAAGAACTAGTTCGCGGCAGAGCCGCGATCCAAAGTGAGCGCTCCCGATCGCGAACTATTATGCGCAAGTCTAATAGTTAGCCGACAACACGCTGTGTTGTCTGAAAAGATTTGCCATTTAGAGAACGAAGCAAGCTAATCTAATACCACAGCTGCAATCTGAGAGAGAAATCTCGTCATTATAACAAGCTATTAGCCACAGAACACGACGGACGGATATATCCGTCATTCGAACAGAAAAGGTTAATTTATGTTAACAGCCAGCTTCCAGCCCCTCAACCAAGTCTCGATATTTTGCTGGTCTTGCTGCATTTCGCAATGTTTTTCTAATTTTCCGTCTTCTCTCTCCATAACTTCATCAACCGCGTAGGGTCCTATGAAACTGTCGACGTTACCCAGCGTTTCGCTTATATTGTGAAAATTAATGGTACCGAAAGAAACCATTCTTTTTGTTTCAGACGGTACGTTCCATTTTTAGGTATGCAAATGAAGTATTTAGATTGCTTCCATGAATTTCGGCAGTATGTTCACGGGAAGATTTTGTATATAACTCGCATATTCTGAAAAATTAAAGATACTTTTAAACACATGTAGTGTATTGTACGAATCAAGTCAAATCCAAAGGATGAACGTTTTTAACCGAGGATTGTGATATATGTACACTCCTTCCATTCTCTCGAGATGTGGCCACGGACGGCTGTTCTGAGATCGACAGTAAAAACATATATATTGAAAGCAGCAGCAGATCACCATATCATTTTAAATATTAATTGCAATCCTATGCTGGTGTTATGATCTGATGGCTGCAAAATGTCACACTGTGTAAAAGCCATGTTTCAAGTGCACATCTCATTCCTTTTATTAGTCGTTACTTGGATAACTTACGAAAGCACACGCTTAGAAGGCGATGATCTTAACGGAGTCAATCTTATATACAAAGAATAAAAGTAAGAGTTGCGAAAAAAAAGGCGAATTTCCCCAAATTAATCAAGATGTAAATACGAGCAAGGTATTCCGTCGTCCTAGGGTGGGTCGCTGTCAATGTCTACAGCTGTGCGTAGAGCAAACAAGTAACGTTAATGACTCATCTGAACGTCTACTGCTGCGTATACTGAATGTGTGGCAACCGTCTCTGGCAGCGTCCCATGGTGGGGCGCCGTGGCTCAGCGCGCCCGGTCAGAGGGCTCAACGCCCTCTGTAATAAAAAAGCTGAGCCAACAACACACCGAACAACAACGAACAAAAACGATCAGCGTCCGCAACGAAGAGAACTACCCATAGAACAAAAAAAAAAAAAAAAAAAAAAAACATGGTGTAATGGTTAGCACTCTGGACTCTGAATCCAGCGATCCGAGTTCAAATCTCGGTGGGACCTAACATTTTTAGCATGTGTTCTTGCATGAGCAAGCACATGTATTATTGTAAAAGATCAGATCATGGATTAGTTTCAACTGAATGAATGTAGGTAACTTGAAGTAGATAGAAAAGTGACTACACTTTCAACAAGTTATGCTACAATGAAGTGCCAGAGTAAGGTACTTTTGCTTCCAATGGAACGCAAGCTACCAGATTTTAGAAGTCCAGTGTTTAAAGTAAGCAGGTTTTTGATATATATCAAGATGTAAACACGAGCGAGATATTCCGTCATCCTCGGGTGGAATGCTGCCAATGTCTACAGCTGTGTGGGATCTCTTGAATGGAATGAATAGTTTAATAATACAAATAAAGGCATAGAAGAAAGCCAAAACGAAAAACGTAATAATACGTAGCATTAGTGAAAATAGAGAGTAACGTAACATAGAAATCGAAGATGGTATTGTGGCCAAGAGGAGTCTACTGGTAAAATGAATGACATAACGCGAGGAAGAAATGTCTGATTCTATACCTTGAAACACCACATAATATGGAAATGAAACATGGAAAGTGGGTAAACCGGAACAGACCAGAATCGAAGCGTTTGAGATGTAGCCGAACTCAGATTCCGGTTAGACAGGTGTGATGGAAAAAAAAAAAAAAAAATCAAACACCTAGCTTAGCTTCTTCGTGAGTATAGAATGGCAAGTCATTAATATATTAAAAACAGCAAAGGATCCAAGAACGAACCTTGTAGGACGCCATTTTTGATAGCTCTTCAGTTATAGTAGCTGTTTCTTGCATATTATGTGAACAGCTAATATCAACTTTCTGCACTCTTCCAGTTAAGTATGATTTAAACCATTTATGCCCTGTCCCATTCATACCACAATCCTTAAGCTTATCTAGAAGAATTCATTGATTTACACAATCAAAAGCCTCTGTGAGATCACAGAATATTCCAGCAGGTGATGTTTGGTTATTCAGTGCATAAATATTTCATCAGGAATCGTACTATAGTCCTGTATTCATATAATAATGAGTTCATGAAGACAATATCAGCAGTAATGACTATCTCTTCTTATTTGTTTTTAATATCTCATTTTAACCCTTTAAGGGCGAATTAAGCGTTGTGCGAACAATATGAGCCGACGTCTACGGCCGCTGCGGTGCTGCGTACTTACGTAAAAAGTTTTCCGTCATGTTTTCATGGAGCACCTGGAGTGAGGCGCTAAATTTGGATGAGAAGCTATGAACTGTTGTGCATGATAGTTTTGCTCAAAGCATCATCGACAATACATTCAAAACAAGTCATCACGCCGTAATATTTCAGAGGCATAAGTGTACCAGTACTACCATTGAACGAATGTTGATTACGAATTGCAGCAGCACCAGTGTTGCCAACCGTGGGGACATGTCCCTACGCGTAGGGACTTTTGACTCTTTTTTCCAGACTGTAGGGACGGATTTTCAAAATGTAGGGACTTTTCTCTGGGATTATGCAGAATGAAAGTACCTTTTCTAAATTCAAAATAGTAACAATTCATTGCACAATAATATTAATAAATGGAAAATCATCCTACGTGTAAGGTTTTCTTTCTTTAAACACTGAGCAGCACTCACAAATGCACTATATATCGTGCAGTAGTGTCTCGCTTTCATTTGTTTCTGAATCACTTTCACTAGCCTCAACATCCGTGGCTTGAAAGCTTTCAGCAATGTAACTGAAGTTATCGTCACTTTCTGAAAGAAGCTGCTCTGTCTCTCAATATAATAAACCTCTTATTTTCGCAACTGCAGAACGTCCCTCAATAAGGCGGCTGCCTTACTGCGCGTATACTGTTGACACATGGCCGAGAGCGAACTGTTATAGTTTGCCGATAACACGCTGTGTTGACTGAAAATATCTGTAATTTAGTGGACGAAGCAAGCTAATCTAATATCACAGTTGCAATCTAAGAGCGAAATCTCGTCATTATAACAAGCTATTAGCCACAGAACGCGACGGACAGATATATCCTTCATTCGAACAGAAAAGGTTAATTTATGTTAACAGCCAGCTTCCAGCCCCTGAACCAAGTGTCGACATTTTGCATTTTGCATTTCGCAACGTTTTTCTATTATTTCGTCTTCTCTTTCCATAACTTCATCAACCTCGTAAGCTCCTATGAAGCTGTCGATGTTATCCAGCATTTCGCTTATATTGTGAAAATTAATGGTACTGAAAGAAACCATTCTTTTTATTTCAGACAGTACGTTCCATTTTTTAGGTATGCAAATGAAGTATTTAGATTGCTTCCATGAATTTCGGCAGTATGTTCACGGGAAGATTTTGTATATAACTCGCATATTCTGAAAAATTAAAGATACTTTTAGACACATGTAGTGTATTGTACGAATCAACTCAAAGGCAAAGGATGACCATTTTTTAACCGAGGATTGTAATATATATACACTCCTTCCATTCGCTCGAGATGTGGCCACGAACGGCTGTTCTGAGATCGACAGTAAAAAGAGTGGGTTTTTTTTATTTTTATTTATTTATTTTTTATTTTTGAGAAAGCAGCAACAAGAGACCAGCAAGATCATTTTAAATAGTAACACCTATGCTGGTGTTATGATCTGATGCCTGCAAATTGTCACACTGTGTAAAAGCCACGTTTCCAGTGGACATCTCATTCCTTTTATCAGTATCTTTACTTGGGAATCTTATGAAAGCACACGCTTAGAAGGCGATGATCATAACGGAGTCAATCACATATACAAAGAGTAGATATAAGAGCTGCGAAAAAAAGGCGAATTTCCCCAAATATATATCAACATGTAAATACACGCGAGATATTCCCGCCCTCGTGCGGGTCGCTGCCAATGTCTACAGCTGTGCGGAGAGCAAACAAGTAACGTTAGTGACTCATCTGAACGTCTACTGCTGCGTATACTGAATGTGGGGCAACCGTCTCTGGCAGGGTCCCATTGTGTAATGGTTAGCACTCTGGACTCTGAATCCAGCGGTGGGACCTAACATTTTTAGCATGTGTTCTTGCATGAGCAAGCACCTGTGTTGTTGGAAATGATCAGATCACGGATTTGTTTCAACTGAATGAATGTAGGTAACTTGAAGTAGATAGAAAAGTGATTACACTTTAAACAAGATATGCTACAATGAAGTGCCAGAGTAAGCTACTTTTGCTTCCAATGGAACGCAAGCTACCAGGTTTTTAGAAGTCCAGTGTTTAAAGTAAGCAGGTTTTGATACCTCTTGTGAATGGAAATTCTCTTAATAATCAGGGGTTCATTAAATACATTTATGAACTGTCTATAAGTCTTCAAGCTGAGCAACTGACGACGAGCAAACACACAGACGTCATACATTAAATATTTGAGATGGAGCACTTAACGAACTACAACAAAACTTACACATAAATCATAGCTTTATCAAACTTGACCTCGCTGACAACTACCACAAAATGATGAAAGGACAAGTTTATCACTTTCTCAGTCACGCAGTCAGGCTTTAGCAGCACTAACTCCATTCGCTATATACTGCGCTTTTCGTATAGTGTCTGCATATGTCAGTTAATAGTATGGCACAAAGATATAGATTTATGACATTATAAACATTTAAATGAGGGAAAATTAGCTTTTGCTTCATATGAAGCTTACATGCATCTTAATGCAGTGTTTCACAACTTTTATGTATAATTTCAAAACGTTAACACATTTTATCTCTTTTACACGGATAAAGGGAAATGTTTGAAACGTTAAATCATTTGTAATATAATCAGATGTTTCAAGCTGTTTCTTACAGGGGGGTTAGATTCTTTGAACAATCAACGGTTAATTGTTACTACTAAGCTATTATAAAATGAAATACAAGCAAGGTATTGTATGAGTCATGAAATTAGTAGGCCTACATGTGTTTGCAGACCATTAAGAAAAATACCCACGTTGAGACATCTGTCTCAGAAGTGTTGCCTAACTAGGTAACGACAATTTCTTCTCCCAATTACTGAAGGAATAGTAATTCTATATTTAATTACTTTTCTCCTTACGTTACATTACAGTAACATTATTGTTGTTGATGAAGAATCTTTGATGTGTTCTTACCCTTTTGAGTTTGTTCGCACATTTTAAGTGTGTTACATATTGTATTCATTTCTTTCGATGAATGAGTACTGTTACCATTTTATCAACAGTTCTTTAATGAGGTGCGCTAAAGACTGTTTCGAAGCATAACTAGCAGGTAGGGTACAAAGAGTAAAGGTAACACACCAGTATCTCAGATAAATTTAAACTCTTAATAAAGCACTTGCCAGAATCAAATTCTATTATATAGGAGTTACAGTGGGATATGGTCCAATTCTGTTCATAATACTCCTCAATGACATTCACAATGAAACTAGTAGGGGAGGTGGATTCTCTTTCCTTTCGACAGCAAAATTACACGTACTGAGAAAACAACAGAACTCCTTTCAGATAAGGCAAACGATCCCTGAAGGTAGTTTGGAACTGGTCAATAAGGACTTAAACTACACAAAGGAAACTGATCCTATGTATTTCAATATCAAGTTTCAATTAAATCATATGTTAATTGCACCTCTATAGACTTTCTATGAGTGAGTATTAATTTTCAGTTGGTGTGTTGTGAATAAATAGAGATACTTGCTAAGAGATTGTTATCTCTTAAAGTACAGTTATCATCATGCAACAACCAGAAATTTTCAGTTACATACACTCCATTACACGTATATTCAATTCTAACCTATTGCTTTCATTTCTGTATAACAAATGAACAAAATATGAACACACTATTCAAACTTCAAGAAAGTGACATAAGAATAATACCTCAAAAGAGTACTTGAGCTCATTGCAAACCTCTGCTCAAGAGACTAGCGATTTTAAATGCACTGTGTGACTACATTTCCCTATGAGTTGTACACAATAAATAACCTAAATTCATACCACACAAACAATTCAGTTCATGACCATGGAACAAGATTTACATTGAAGGTAACATTAAAAAACATAAAACTAAATTTTCTACCAAAGAATAAAACTGTACTAGCTACATCGAAAGGAGATTAAAGAAACTAGTAATTCAAACTTGTTTAAAAAGGCACCTGAAAAGTACCTGTTAAGTGAATATTCTATACATTAACAGATTTCTTAGATTATGAAGAGTTAGTTTTTGGCAAAAAAGTGACACAAATAAATAATAAAAAGAGTTAATGTTGAAGCACATTCGATAAAAGCTTATTACTTTGAAGTTCATATAATGGTTAACAACAGTCATGTTTGCTTATATATCTTTCCGTTTGAAGAAAGGTTGTTGATTTCCACTGGGGTCACAGATGGCTATTCGATAAAAGTCCTCGTCACTGGAAATTCTTCCAAACCTATTCGATCTATCAGAGGTTGTCACTCATTAGTAATTATTATACAGCAGTCTTAATTTACTCAATTTCATAATGTACTGTAAATAAGAACCACATAGGAACGTGAACTTCTCTATAAGAAGCCACCATGAAGGAAAATCTCAGTTTTCCCATGATCAGCTAAGAGTTTGGAATAGTAATGGACTAAGGATGTCACATCGAATGTTTTACATTATGATATGTAAGAGTATAGTGAATAGAGTGAAATATGACCTACAATCGTAAGATTTTATATAACTCTATCACGAACGAAAACAGAAAATTAGACAAAGGGATTCGAAAAAAAATATACTACTTGCAGCAAAGTATCACAAGAATGGGGTGAGTTAAATATCTCTATTCAAAATATCAAAAATCCCAGTGTCCTGATGGAAAAAATATAGATGTAGTCAATACCTCTGCTGATTTTAGATGATGAGAAGAATTATAACCTTGTCAGTATTTCTGATATAAGAAATAGACCAACGTGTTGCAGATGTGTAGAATTTTTTTTCAATCCCTGGTAATCTGACAAAATTTGTGATTTCTGTAATGATCATAAAGCGGACGTTCCAGTTAGACTGTGTGTAATTATATCATTGGTTCATTTATTGTAAAGCTGTACAAGATACTACCTGTAAGTTGTGTTTGCTTTTCCAGCAATGTTCAGTGCATGACAGTCATTATTGTTATATTCATAAAGTATTCATTCACCAGTTCAAAAAATGTGAATTAATGAATATATTGCTTAGTAAATTACATAACTTGCCAACAAAAGAAAAAATAAATTCAAACGCGAGATAGGCAATTTATTACATTTTAGAGAATTGCGGAATTATTTTGAAAGTGTTCTGAAAATACCAGCAGTATTTTTTTCATAATATCGCACACAAATTTATTTCGATTATGAAACAGACTGTACAGTTTTATGATAGGCAATTATCCTACTGAGTGTGCGTGAGTTGGAACATGGTGTAGTTTCCATATAAATCAATTTGAAAATCGATAATCATGCTGGTATTATTGATTTAAGAAATTCAAACTGTAAGAAATATTATCCATGCGAAATTTTAATAGTAAGAAAACAAATAACTGGGAGAATGTAACTTACAATAGGACCAACAGGAAACAAAATAAATGAAAGGTGTAATTTGATCTTGTAAAAACAGGTTTTACTATAACTATCTTGTTTATGCTTATAACTTTGAGCAGGTAATAAATGTGACTGTAGAAACCAACAGAACATTATGATAAGAAAATTAGCACTGTCCTCAAAACTTTTAAATCACATGTTTAGGAAAATAACTTCACCCTACTGGAAAGACCAACTACAATAAATGAGACCACGACACAAAACCAAAATAAAGATCATGTTGGTACAAGTAAAATCAGGAGTGGTAAGTGAAAATCAAATCCAAACAGACTACTACACAACACACGCAAATTGCATATTTGCACACTAATAATAATTTGCAACACAGGAGACACATAACAGTAATAAGTGCAGCTTAAACAAAAAATTGTATTAAACGAAGCATGCAATTAAATCTGATCATTGCCATGCTATGCTACAAGTAATTAGAGTTTGAGTACCTGTTGGATTTATTTGCTGTTCAATTTGGCTTTTTTGCATTTCGTTATTTTTGCCGCAATGTCTTCACAAGTTTTTCCTTTTCGTTTTTCTAGTATGCGAGCAATTTCCTTTGAAACACACTTTTCGTTCAAGAATTTTCTATGATTATTAACAAGAATATTGAAAAGCACTTTAATATTTTCTTGATCATTCTCTTTAAAAGACACATTTCCACATATCTCTCATGTTACTAACGGCATTTTCACACAATTCAGTTCCTAAGGCACGTACTGGATCTCTCTGATTTTGAAGTTAAAAAATTCTGATTCATGTGCGCTGCTAATCAGTACTTGGAAAAGTTTGTAGGCGACATATTATAACATAGTGAAATAATAACGGATGAGGGAGATGTTAACCTACCATGACTCACTTGCTTGAAGTGGGAAAGGAGTTCTTCGATTTCACACTGCAACAAAAGTTCATCCTCAGTCTTCAAAATGTTCAAATGTTTGTTAAGCTTATGGGACTTAACTACGGGGTCATCAGTCCCTAAACTTACAAACTACTTATGAACTACTTACGAACTAGGACGACACAAATATCCATGCCCGAGGGGGGATTCGAACCCCCGACCGTAGTGGCCGTGCTGACCGTGAGTGGAGCGCCTCAGTCACATCCTCAGTCTGCAACATGTTTTATATTCTGAAGATTTTTCACCTTTCCTCGTTTTTCACAACATTTTTTCCAATGTAGCAATACAAACCAAGAACTTCAAATCTATATCCATTGTAGAAATGTTTTGTAGTTTCGTTAGAGAATGATTTAATTTGTCTAAATTTCCATATGTTTGGTGTTGTATGCTGAAATTTACTTTTTCTGCAAAATCATTTACAGTAAATTCGCCATGTTTAATGGATTTGAGCTTTATCAGAGAATTACTTTGAGTTTTCTCTCATATTATAAGATTTGCTCAACCGAAACATTATTTGTGCAGCCATTTAGCCTTCAATAAGCTCCAAGTCTTACTTCTAAAGCATAAGTGTAATTTTGCTGTAGGAATATAGGATGAGTTGTATCCATTAAAAATATTATTGCATAACTGAACTTCTGTTGGAAGTTCGTGAGAGAAAGCAATGTATGTTTCATTGGTTAGTTTTCCATAAGTATGAAATGCTTTACATAAATCAACATATGTTTTTAAATTTTCAAGAGACAGAAATTTGATGTCAGTTGGTCCATTTATTGGGATAGCATTATCATCTGGTGTGTAATTGCCTTTCATGGGATGCTGCACATAAGAAACAGTTCACCATTTAAAGATTAATTTTAAAAACTGAATTGTGCAATCAGAAATGTCAATGCCCTCACTTTTCAAAATTTCTAGTGCCACCATATTTTTAGAATAAAAAAAACCGAGTGCAAGGGAAACATTCTGCCTCTCAATTGATGCTGGCTCTTTGGAGTAAGTTTCAATACTTTTTCTTCTCAGAGTAAAAGAAGTTCCTCAAATCTGAAAATTTTGTTTCACTGACAATATATTCACATGCAGCACTCCCTTCATCACTGTGTAGAAAGTCATTCATGGAAGCAAATGTTTCCTCAATGATTGGCATTATGAACTATTCCTTTTTCTTCAATCAACCAGTTATTCTGAAACACTGTGAAATAGAAGAAAGAGTGATTTGTATGGAGCAACTGGGTAAAGTACCATCATATATAACCTGATACATTTTCCTATTCGTGATGTGTTTATCTTTTACCCGACATATCACATCATACCCAAGTTAATGCATTACTGTTATTATGTCATTTGTCATGTACAATGGTGAATCAGAATTAGCACTGTTTATAAGGAAACAGAGCTATTACTTCTTTATAATCAGACTGTAAACATAATGTCATGAAAACCTGTATTACATCGCTTTAGTGGTATCTGAGGTACTCACAGCAACACCAAGTATCTTTCCTGTCTTATTAGAGAATTTAGAGCTAACATATACTTCATCCATCATCACTGAAATAACCTCGTCATTTTCCTGAAGAAATGTACTTTTTCCCTTCAAAAAAGGTGTCTTACCACCAGCTTTCAGTGCTTGTTTGAAAACATTTGCTAAAATTGTAACTTTCTCAGTGTTACCAACAGAGTTATCTGTGAAACCATTTATGTCACTCACCAGATTGTCAAGTTTCGTCCATTTGTCATATTTCAAGTTCTCTTCTTCCACAAATTGTAATATACGTTTAAAGGTTTCTGTAGACAAACACAAATTTTTTTGAAACACTTTCACTTCAAAAGAACTTGATATTTTGAAGAATACAGAAACAATGACACATCACTGAATGAATCATCCTTTAATAAAAGACACATAGTCATCCTTGAGTAAAAGTCTAAATAGATGAACATTCCCTTTCTGGACTTCGATTGTAAAATGTCATTGTCTTTTTCACACTTATCACTGAAACTACTTTCATCAGCTGCTGATCACGTACTTCGGGATTCTTCCTTTCCTTAGGTTCTGGTACTGTGTGAAAGAGATGGTTGATTGGGAAAGATAGTTGGAAATACATCGCTTGATAGTGGCACACGCATAGGTTCATTAATTTTACCTGGAAAAATTTCTTCCCTGACCACAGACTTAGTTTCAAAGTGCTTAATGTATACCACAGTTTTACCGCTCACTACAAAATTATCCCTGTGAATTAATTTAATCCATTTGTTCGTTGTTGACGTTTCTTTGAGAAACTGATACGTTGAAGTGCGTATGTTTTGCCTCAATTGGATTTACATCCTGGTATACATCAGCTAAGACCCATCGTAAGAACAGTTAACATTCCATCATGAAGGACGTAATAAAGTATCCAAGAAATAAATTCCAGCGTAGCACTTTTAACGGCATTCACAATATATGTCATAAGTAATATGTACGAATAAATGCTTTCGCTAAGAATCTCTTCAACGTCACATATACATAGTTACACACGTAACCGGTACGGAGAAACAAAGACGCTGGTTTGTTTTCCTTACGATTTCCGCCATGATTGACTGTAGTTTGATCTAGCTAATGGCATGGAAACCAGCGGTCACCTTGAATCAAGAATTTTTCCAAGTGAATAACAACACCAAGATATAAATGTAAGTGAGATATTCGATCCTCTTCAGGTATGTCGCTGCGGATATCAGGCGAGCAAACAAGTAGCGTTAGTGACTCATCGGAAAAGCAGCTGCTAGAGAGCTTGAATGCCTGGCATCCCCACGTGGCAGGGTCCCATGGTGTAATGGTTAGCACTCTGGACTCTGAATCCAGCGATCCGAGTTCAAATCTCGGTGGGACCTCAAATTTTTAACTTGTGGTATTGCACCAGCAAGCGTGTGCTTCACTCGATAACATCTGATCACGCATTAGTTGCAACTAAATGACTATAAATCAGTTGAAGAATACATAACTCTAAAACGCTAATTCATTTATAGCATTGTAAACTCTTGCGGCGTTTTTGCCGTCATTAGTAAATATGTAATGGATTAACAGAAGTAAGGGAGAAACTTTTTCTAGTTAATGACCAAAGCAGCGATTTCATACGGAAATTCTGATTACCTGATAACACCATAATGTCGGAAATGGCGGACAAACGCATATCTGTAAATTTTATAAAAATGTGTGTGTGTGTTTTCCACAACTTCCACTGGATCGATTTAAACCAATCTTGGTACGCATATTCCTTACTATCAAACATCAATTGCTGTGGGTGTAAGAACCACTTACAACACATACTTCAGGAGATACGACGTCACAAATAATAAAATTCGAGTAAAACTGACAGATCATGTTCCACAGGTCCTCCTAAACCAGTGGCCCAATTTCACCAAATTTGGTGCAAATACCGGATCGGCATACTCAGCATTCGTAAATACGAATGGCACGTTTAAACTAATGGGAAAATCACTGTAGAAAAATTCCATCATTAAACAAATTTTCACAACCTTTAGGACTCGATAAACAAACCCATATCAACTACAGTACTAACATGCGATTACGGAACGTACATACGGAACTAGTTGTAGCTCTGAAGCTAACAAAACAACTGGAACATGTTGTTTGGAATATTTAACGATAGCTAGTCAAAATATTTACCACTGCCGCTGAAATACCCTGTATATTCTGCGACAGAGCAACAATTAAGACTTTCAGCTAAGACTCTCCCTGGAAGCTGACAAGTGCCTTGAACGTTCTGAACCGCACGAAACCATGTATAACTAAAGGAAAAAAGGTCTGTCTTGTATTCAAACAAAAGTACATTTTAATAGCTGAAAGAAAGCAATAACTTATCAACACTACAAGAGAGAATATGTAATTCAGTGACGTCGCTGTAGCATAGTGTTTTAAATCATCAATCATCGGAACAATATAATAATAATAAAATTCTAAAGTAATTATAATAGTGGAAAACACACATATCCTATACAACCTAGTGCGCTTTCATTAACCCTGAAAGTGGTGATACAGGATTCATACGTAGTGATTCAAACAAAGAGGAAGTAAAGCAACGTTTTTACATTCAAAATCAGTTTCGCATTCAAGAGGTCCAATATATGTATAAAGCCACGCCAATTACATTTGTAAATGATGGTATGGCTATGTCACTATGGTTTTGACTGTAAATCACAAAGAAAGGTTTGATGATAACGATCATGACCTTGTGGTTTGACAAATTGTAGTCTTATAAAACCAGCAATATTTCTGGTGTAGTGGTCGTATTACGAAATGAAACATAAAAGGATTGTCAATATTTTGTTGCTTTCGGTGTCAAGAACTTCAGCAAAATATGTTTCTTTGAAAACCTACATATAAAAGGGTACGATCTACATCTTAGAAGCTACACCATTCCACTGCCCGATGACACTAGCAGTCACGTTCTGAGTTTAGCATGAAAGTGACTCACTCCACTATTGCTTTTATGATGAAGTGTTATTATAAGCTTGACGTCGTGCTTTTCGAGATCAAAGAAAGTGTAAATATGTATCACAAAATTAGGTTCATGTCATATGTTTTCGCTGAAGTAAAAAGACAAACTAGACGTCCATAGGGTTGCGCCAAAGTCAGTGGACACTGATGTAAACAAATTATTGAATTTATATGTCATTAAAATTACGAACAAAATATTTACAATACTATTTTTAGGTTCGAACTGTTTTCTGTTTCCATTAATAGATATTTGAAGTCTTTATGGAACAATGTTACTGAACAGAACTTGCTGCATTCATAGTAGATCATTGTTCTTCAGATCTATTTTTGATCTAAAGTGACTTTTCCACTGATTAACAAATGCACTAACACCACTTTTATAAAATGTTTTTAACGCAAAAATCATTTCTTCTTTCGTTAATACAGCAACATTTCGGAAAAAAAATTCTCACAGATCACGATTTCAACAGTTCACTCTTTTGTTTATTGTGTTTCTTTCGTTTGTCAAGGCGGAACTTGACAAGGCGGAATTATCACCATATGATAATAACAACTTAACTGATTGAAGTTTCTCACTGCACTAAATCTTACTGTTAATTTTTCTTTCTTTTAACCAATTGTCAAGAGACTTTTGCCTCATCTTGTCTAATACATCATGTGTATCGCATCTGCAATGGACTGGAGTTGATTACTACCTAACAGTCTGCCCCGTTAATGTTTCCAATAGTGGCATGTATGTCTGCAGCAGTTCCAGTTGCCACGTATTTTGTTACAGGCAGATGATGTATAGCATTGTTCTTTGCCTTATCATTATAGGATCTCGATTTTATGCTCGAGTAACATGACTACTGATGTAGGTTAAATTGTATGACTGATGTGTAACGCTGTACGACTATGCCAATCGTATACTTTTTGTAATTTTTGCATAAAATGAATATAGATTGAAAGCCCTCTTCTATATACATACCTCTTGCTTTGTAATCATGCCCGTAGTGACATGCACTCCTTAAAAAGACCAACAGACATTCTTCTATCAGAAAGAGTAACTTTATCTTTGGTTGGGAAATTAAAATGCATATCTTAAGCAAGTAGCTTAAACTCTACAGTTAGATTGGCATGGAGAACAGTTACCAAAGCCCGCGTGGCTTATCAACTAAGGCACTTTCTTCACTTCCGCTTCCTGCTTGAACCTGCTCTGCTTCGGCTCACCCGTATTAGATGACTTCTTCATCCTAACGAGACACCAAACACTCGAATTCAACAACTTTCCTAAATCAGCTCTAAACGGAACAAAATAAATCTGCTAATTCTGCCTGCTGCCATTAGTTGAATCGTTTTAGAACAATATTGAAAACAGCGGTACAACAAAGAGATACAAATGAAAACAAAAGGTAGGTCTATACAGAAAGAATGACTTTATTTAACACTACATATCCTACAATATTTCATGTAAGCAATTGAACTTATATAGAGACTTCCGCTAACACGACGTGGTCTTCTCTCCACCCAATTCGAGCGATACACGTTAATCAGCTTGTCATATCGGTTTCCTATTGGTTGAGTTACAATATTCGATATTTGTTTTGGTTTCGTTCAAAACAGAATGTAGATTCATGAAGCAGTGTTTCTGATTACGAGTTTGTGTGTGTTTTGTACTCTGAATTGCAGTGGTATATGTTATTCCAAAGACGATTGAAAATCGTTCATGAGGTGAGCAACCATTTTTTAATGTACAGTTATTTGTTAACTCAATGATGATTGGTTGCAAATTCGTTTAATTGATAACTTTATTACCGGTTTCGGGCGTTGCCCATCATCAGATACACTGTGAATGGAACACATAATCATGAGCACAAAAGGATAGCTGCATAAAAAAGTAGATGATATCAAAGGTTAACAAACAGCACAGTACACAAGAATAATAACATGAACAGAAGAAACCTTCGGCATACAAAGAATAAAAGTGAAGGAAGTGAAAACAGTTACGTGAATGAGCACGTCATTGTGCTAACGACAAAGTAAACGTTGGCGCCACCAGATGGCGTGCTATACATGTTGATTAATACAATTATATTGAAAAGGAGTAAATTAAAAAAGCCCAAATGACAAAGAGAGCTTTTTAAAAACAGATTATCATATACAATATAGTAGAGGGCTTACCCTTGTCATGCCATAAAATAAAAACAAAACAAGTGACAATCAAAGTTACAAGTAGCCACCAGATGACGTGCTGTACATAGCGTTTAATACAACATTATTAAAGACTATTAAATTTAAAAAAAAAAATGCTCATCTGATAAAGAAATTTTAACAGAGTTATATATACTGCATAAAATAGAGCTTCACCCATGTCATGCCATTAAAAAAGAGACTAAAATACAATTGACAATCAAAAATGCAAGTAGCGTATATGTTATGCAACCAGCAGTAATTCAAAGGTTCATAACATAGGAACAAACAGTAAATAAAATGGATCTGACTAGGACTTACGACATGAAATCGTATAATGGTTTGCTCTCTTTGTCATTTGGACTTTTTAAATTTAGTCCTTTTTAATAAAATGGACGCCATCTGGTGGCGCCAATGTTTACTTTGTCGTTAGCACAATGACGTGCTCATTCACGTAATTGTTTCCACTGTCTTCACTTTTCTTCTTTGTATGCCCAAGGTTTGTTCTGTTCATGTTATTATTCTTGTGTACTGTGCTGTTTGTTCTTTTATATCATCTACTTTTTTATGCAGCTATTCTTTTGTGCTCATGATTGTGTGTTTCATTCACAGTATATCTGATGATGGTCAACGCCCGAAACCGGTAATAAAGTTATCAATTCAACCAATCAGCACTGAGTTAAGAAATGAATATGTTATTCATAGACTGTCTGATATTTGATCGCATTGTTAATATTGGGTGCAGTAAAAGAGTCTATTTATGTTTCTATTTCATATAAAACGGAGATCGATTTTGTCGCATAGTGTTCTGTGGACATTCGTTGCTACTTAAGAACAGTGAGCTCATAGATAATCTGGAGTCAGTACTGTATATTACGAAAGTGTGACGCTCGACACCATATTGGTGAACGTACATCTGTTGCATTCTAACTAGTTGGTAGTAGTATTTCTTTACACCGAATTTAACATTCTGACATTTGTAATCGTCTGTTACAGTTGTTGTTGAAGGAAGTAACGCAATACAACGGTATCTGTTTCTGAAAATTCTAATACAATTAAAAAAAATAGTTGACAGATGGCATAAATCGTACTCATGAAACGAAACAGCATAAAAAGGCATGAGTTGTATAAGACGTATAGGTGAGTTATATCTTTATTCAGAACTAGTGTTCCTACCACACTCCATTTAATGAATAAATTGTTTTACTGTAGAAAGCTACATAAATTCGAGGTGTCTGACAGAAGTATTTTTTCCGTACAGCAATTTCCAGTCAGTGAGCTCAAACGGAAATATTTATAAGCAAGAGGCAAATATAGAACTGAACACAAGAAGTAGCGTCTGTAGCAGTGTAATTTATTCATTAAATTAAATGTTATATGTAGTTCTGAATAAAAATATAGTTCATCTGTGGATCTGAACTCTACTTCGTTTCTTTGGAGTTCTCTAAAACTATAAACGACTCAAACTTTACCAAAAGAAAATAATTAATCGTTCATAACTTAATTTTAAAGGACGCAGAGTACAAAAGAACAACATGACCTATACAACCTAACAAAAATAGTGTCTCACTATTTTCACAGTTTCAAATGAGTACAGTTGTGTATCCAGTGTTAATAACAGAGATCACTGCCTTCGAACCAGTGTGAACCGCTCGATGTAAATGCGTTATCAATATATTTTTCTTATTCTGCTGTATTTCGATTCGCATTCGTTTTTCGTAAATTCTCGCATTTAATGGCGAACTTGTTAGCAGCTGCTGACAGAATTGTTATTCAACATTATTAGATCTTGTCACGGAAGGGGTATGTATTTTATGCTTTCAGCTGTGAGTAAATTTTTATTACAGTTGAAGGATGATTCTAAAATGAATTTTTGTAGCACTCACATGTTACTAACGTGTGAACATTTTTGTTTAACGGCTGTTGGATTTCAAGTTAAAATGCCTTATCAACTAACGCTGCAATGCATACTCTGCGACAGAAATCAAAGGAGAATTATATACTCGTTTTGTGACTGTATGTAATAAAGTAGAATAACAATTCTGTCAAGAGTCATTTACATGGAGTTATCCTTTAAAAACGAGAAAGTATGAAAAACAGTTGTGGACTAAAATAAGTAGAAGATAAGCAATATACTTACAAAATATCGTAATTTAGGAGTTTACACCGTTTCGTACTCAGAAACAGATTTACATGAGCCCACAAAACATTATCTGTCAAATTCAGCTTATGTTTTATATTTTCCAAAATGGAATGATTTACTACAGGCGCGTCCATGCAAAAATAAATCACTGAATGGGCAATATATCCACAATGAAATTCAAAGTGTGCAATACACACAAGAATCCGTAATCTGAATCCTAATGCCAAGAAATCAGTTTCTGCGTCAAGCCATGCCTCGTGATTTACGGTGTAGGCGTGTACTAATGATCAATCATATACTCTTCCTAAGGGCCACACGATCGAAACTGCAATTTCGGCCTTTACAAATTAACAATTTTTCAGTCAAAGGCTACGAGAAGGTAATATCAAGTTTTTACTTGAGATTTCACAGATATTTACATCGTAAAGTCTTAAAAACCTTCCAGTTCCGAGATGCACATTATAACTACATTATAGCCCAAACCGCATAGCATAAATGAAAAATGTTGTTGTGGTCTTCAGTCCGGAGACTGGTTTGATGCAGCTCTCCAACCTACTCTATCCTGAGCAAGGCTCTTCATCTCCCCTCTTCATCTCCTCATAAGAACGGCAACCTACATCCATTTGAATTTGCTTACTATATTCATCTCTTGGTATCCCTCTGCGAATTTTGTCCCACACACTTTCCTCCAATGCTAAATTCACCATTCCTTGATGTCTGATAATGTGTCTTACCAATCGATCCCTTCTTTTAGTCAAGGTGCGCCAGAAATTCCTTTTCTCCCCAATTTTATTCAGTACCTCATTAGTTACGCGATCCACCCACCTAATCTTCAGCATTCTTCTGCAACACCACATTTCAAAAGCCTCTATCCTCTTCCTGTCCGCACTGTTTATCGTCCATGTTTCACTCCCATAGAAAGCAACACTCCACACAAATGCCTTCAGAAAGGACTTTCCTAGGCTTAAATCAATATTTTCGATGTTGACTAATTTCTCTTTTTCAAGAATGCTTTTCTTCCCATCGCCATTCTGCATTTTATATCCTCTGTACTTTTTTTTCTAAATCCGGTATTTCGAAGTAAAAATACAGATTTTCATGCTATATTTACTCGTATTTAAATTTCACTTCTGCGATACTTGGAGCACTGTTGTAGCTCTCTGTATACGTAGCGTAACTCGGGGCAGAATCTTCTAATACACTATGTGATGAAACCTATCCAGACACCTGGCTGTAAAAATGGCTTACAAGTACACGATGCCCTTCATCAGTACCGCTGTAATTATATATATATATATATATATATATATATATATATATATATATATATATATATATATATATGGTGGTGTTCCTACCACAGCCTCGATGACGACTTCCACTCTTGAGGGCATACGTTCAGTCAGGTGCTGGAAGATTTCGTGGGGAATGGCAGCCCATTATTCACGGAGTGCGGCACTGAGGAGAGGTATCGACGTAGGCATCCGGAGGATCGGCTGAACCAGATGACACAAACATCAATGAAGAAGATGGTAACTCACCGAGCAGTCCAGACAACCACACGCATGTTTGAATTCGGCTGCCAAATGTCGGCGGCTGAAGAACATCATCGGCATTCACAAACAAGAAAATACCATCAAGAACCATTGTTGCCACCAAACCTATTTGATGAAGATAAGAGAAGGCTGGAAGCAGAAACCAACAGTCTACAAAACCGATCAGAACATCCTCAATCTGTGTCAACCGACGAGCCCAGCGCAACGAGACGCCGGCAGACCAGATATGCGGATAACAATTTAAGACATCCTTCCACCAATCAAAATTATACTGTCACTAATCTAAGATACCCGCCCACTATCCAACGAGATGACGAAGACAGTTGCTCCTCTTATTGAAGTAACGTTGAAGAAAAGTCCAAACAAAAGCAACGAAAGAAACAAAGTACCTTTCATGAAAGCTGATAACTCCCAATACCAACAGCTCTGGCCCAGGTTTCCGTGGTTTCCTGTTGGCTGTAAGGTGAATACCGGACTTGTTCCCACGCCAACGGAATGTTCCCAATTGGAAAAAAACAAGTCCCCAATCCATTCCCCAATCCAGTAAATAAAAATAATAAACAGTGCCACCACAGAATAACTTAAGCTAAAGCCCAATAGAGTGGCACGCCCTGCCCTTCAGGCGAGGGAATGAAATTGCAAAATAAATAAATAAATAAATGCGAATGAAGCCTGGAAAGAAGTTGGCGTTTCAAAAAATCCCAAAGGTGTTGTACACGATTCAAGACGGGACTCTGTGCAGGCCAGCCCATTAAATGGATGTTACTGTCGTGTAAGAACTCCTCCACAGGCCGTGCATTATGAACAGGGGCTCGATCATGTTGAAAAATGCAATCGCCATCCCCGAATTGCTCTTCAACAATGGGAAGCAAGAAGGTGCTTAAAACATCATTGTAGGTCTACGCTGCGGAGCGCGCGGTTGCTCGTCGTGGAGGTTCGAGTCCTCCCTGGGGCTTGGGTGTGTATGTTCGTCCGTAGGTTAGTTTACCTAGGTTTAAGTAGTTTGTAAGCTACGGTCTGATGACCACGCAGTTTGGTCCGATAGATTTACAGACATTTAGGTCTACGCTGTTATAGTACCACGCAAAACAACAAGAAGTGCAAGCCGCCTCCATGGAAAATACGGCTACACCATAACACCACAGCCTCCAAATTTTACTGTTGGCACCAGTGCTCTAGTTGGGCCGATGAAACAACTCGTTATTAGCCTACCGGCTAGAATTCTTTTCTTAAATCTGTAAAAAATAGCACAACTGTAAACTGACGAATGGATTTCTGGAAAGAAAAAATTGGAAAGTTTTAGCCTCGTTCGAGTTATGATCATAACCGTCGAAGCGTTCAAATATCACTTCACACAATTCCAATGGAATCTGACTGGCTGTCAAATGTTCGAATTAGCGAATGGAAAGTTCCGAATAGTCTGAACTGAAACAGAGGAAATGCTTCTTACCTACTCCAAAGCGTTTACGAACCTTGCACCACAGAAATAAGCCCCTACGTACGTAAAGACTTCTCTATGCAACATCATAGCCTATTCGTTGAAGAAAGGAATGCGAAATTCCGGGTATTCTTTTAAAAACTTAAGGAACAGTACATCGCAACATTTTGACTCAATTTCCATTGATTTAATAGTGAAACACTGCACGAGTTACGTATGTTTTCATGCTTAGCACGACACGTTTTGAGAACGAATCACTGTCAAGATAAAATATTTAGCGTAAATATTATCTACATCTACATGGGATACTCTGCAAATCACATTTAAGTGCCTGGAAGAGTGTTCATCGAACCACCGTTATACTATTTATCTCCCATTCCATTCTCGAACAGCGCGCGGGAAGAAAGAACACCTGAATCTCTCCGTTCGACCTCTGGTTTCTCGTATTTTATTCTGATGATCAAAAAAATGTTCAAATGTTTGTAAAGTCTATGGGACTTAACTACGGGGTCATCAGTCCCTAAACTTACAAACTACTTATGAACTAAGACTAAGGACGGCACAAATATCCATGCCCGAGGGGGGATTCGAACCCCCGACCGTAGTGGCCGTGCAGACCGTGACTGGAGCGCCTCAGTCTCCTCGGCCATCGCGGCCGGCTCTGATGATATTTCTACCTATGTAGGTGGGAGTCAACAATATATTTTGGCATTCGGAGGAGAATGTTGGCGATTGTAGTTTCGTAAGTAGCCCACGCCGCAGCGATAAGCGCCGTTGTTGTAATGATTCCCATCCCAAATCCTGTATCATTTCCGTAACGCTGTCTCCCCTGTATCGTGACAATACGAGACGAGCTGCTCTTCTTTGGACTCTTTTGATGTCCTCCGACAATCCCAACTGATAAGGATCCCACATTGGGCAGCAGTACTACAAAAAAGGACGGACGAGCGTAGTGTATGCAGCCTCTTTGGTAGTTCTGTGGCATCTTTTAAGGGTTCTGCCAATAAAACTCTTTTGTTCGCTTTTACCCACGACATTTAAGTCTGAAGTAATAGTAATTCCTAAATATTTTGTGGAGTTTACGGCCTTTACTTTTGATTAATTTATCTTGTAAACATAGGTTGACGGATTTCTTTTCGTACTCATGTGGACGACTTCATACTTAATCGTCTTTTTCACACTGTAGTCAGTTTAAGATTATAAAATAGTGTGTCGCAGCACTACTAGGAACTAAAATAGAGGCGAATTTTAATCTTTTTAACCAATGCTTCTTCAACTGGCTGGATGTGTACATGTTCAACTGTTGGTAACCTTATCATCAGTAACAATTAACTAGTTTTAATTTCCGGCAGCAACATACACTCTTATTGTATTCTGGAACGCCACTCCTGATTAGCTACGGTAAGATGTCGTTGTCCAAAGTCGATGGGTGTTATCTTCAGATACACTACATTCTGGAAAACAATAAAAATGAGTTTCAAATCTGTAAATTATAGCTATATTTTGTTAGTATATTCATATGCCTAAATCTATACTTCCTTGATTTTCTGAAAATGACCATTTAACGTATTTCATGTGGAATGAGCAGAGTACCGTCTAAACTTATTTTCCGCCTAGCAGATTACCGCCTAATTTTTTTTTCAACTAAAGCACTGTTTGGCACTACACACTTTGTCAGATGACGTTCATCGGGCATTCGCTTCCGCCGAACTGTCATAGTACTTGAAGTGTATTCTGATGCAGTTTGGAATTCGTGTGTGATGGTTTGGATAGATGCCTGCCTATTACACTGTACGCCCCTCTTCAACTGTTGGCGGTCTCTGTTAGTCAACAGAAGAGGTCAGCCTGTTCGCTTTCGTAGTGTAGTATATGTCTCCCTTCACGTTTCCACTTCACTGTCATATAAAAAAAAGTGGACTTAGGGATGTTTAGTTGTGTGAAAATCTCGCGTACAGACTTCTGATTCAAATGACACCCAATCACCCAGTGACGTAGCCAGGATATTGTTAAAAAGGGGTGGGGGTCCGAATGGTTAAAGAGAAATTTACAAGGCTCATGTTTTCCATTTATTCTAAAGACAAACTTAGGGTAACATATTTTTTATATTTTATGCACATAGTTTGCGTTTGTAAGACCTTCTTATAAATACTGCAATATTTTGGATACAAATTTGAGGAAAACATTTCTTAAAAATTGTTTCCATATACGTCAGAAGAACCTTCAGTTGTTATTCCAAACGAAGTCAGATTATCAGATGAGAAGTGTTTCTTTGTACTTGAACACTGGCAACGACACGGTTGCATGTCACCAAGCTCGCTGCCTGTCAGCCACCACTGTAGTTTGGTGTTTCGCAAAATCTACATCAGTTTTTATATCAGTATAAATACCTTGCATATTGCTTTAGGAAGCGTAAGTCTATAATTTTATTTCCTAGATTATTGGTTCTTTTACTCTTGTTGCGTTGCAACGTATCCATCCTCTAGATAAAATATTACTCTTAAACCTAAAAAGTATAATGATGGAAAGTCCAGGTTGGAATTAATAATAGAGTAAGGACAGTTTACAACTCACCACAAAGACGTGGCTACGGGCTGCGACAGGCACATACAAAAGACAGACACATACAACACTTTCAGCTATCGGCCATAGCCTTCTTCAGAAAATAGATCACTCACGCAATCACACAGGCACACAACACAGTCATACAACCATCACCTCCGGCTGCCGCACTTCGGATTCGCAGCTCGTCACCACGTCTTTGCAGTGAGTTGTAAACTGTCCTTACTATATTATTAACTTTAGAAAGTATTAGACATACTGAGTGAGGTGCCTTATGATTCCAATGTAGTGCTTAACATAGCAGTAATGGAGCAAGGCCAACAATGGACAACGGCTAAAGGAGGACTGGGCAATAAAATGTTCAAATGTTTGTTGAGCTTAAGGCATTTAACTGCAGGGTCACCAGTCCCTAAACTTACAAACTACTTATGAACAACCTTATACTAAAGACAGCACCACAGAGTAACATATACAGAGAAGCAGCCGCCCCCCCCCCCTAAACCACTGTCCTACGCTCCCCTCGTAATTCCGTAAGATGCTAGCAGGTGTTAGGCGGTTCCCTGGCTTAGTACCGGTAGATCACACTAGAGGCACTACTGAGGGTGCCTCTCTGTGCTCTCGCACGTCAGAGGTTAGCGTGGAGGGAGGCTGAGGGGTGAACTCGTGCCGCCTGCCACGAGGCCACGGTTGTGTCCGGCTTGCTGGCGTTTGAGGGGAGGTGGTGGTGGGGGCAGCCGCTACCTGCCGCCTGCTCTGGCCAGTTTAAAGGGCTCTTCTGACCGCAGCGCCATCATGGGACATCTTACGGAATTGCTGAAACACCCCCGCTCCGCACCCCTGAGCGTGGGACCGGACCGTTACGGGGGTTTTCTGTCTGTATATATTTGTGACAGCGCAAACATCCATGCCCGAGGGGGGATTCGAACCCCCGTCGGGGAACGGCCTCGCGCTTCGTAGCATAGCGCCTCAATGCGCTCGGCCGCGGCGACTGGGCAATAGTCTATGCTGTTATCGATGTATGGATAATTAAAATCTATAGATGGCTATGTTGACTGTCGATAGTGCGTATCCCTTTTTCGGCGTATGACTGATAACAATATCATTCAGTTTCACTACACGGTAGCTAGGTCGTGTCTTATTTTATTTAGTCCCTTTGGAGGTTCGAGTCCACCATCGAGCATGGGTGTGTATGTTGTCCATAGCATAAGATTGAGTAGTATTTTATCGTTTAGGTGATAGGGGGCGGGGGTCCGGACCGCCAAGACCCCCCCCCCTTCGGCTATGTCCTTGAATCACCTGACTACTATCTCACGATATCTAATGACTACTGAGACCGCTTATATGGAGTACCTCACAGTAGGTGGTAACAAAATGCACATAATATGAAAAGCGTATGTTTTTGGGGGTGTCCGGATACTTTTGATCACATAGTGTGTATTGTTGTTCTGCGAATCCACCTCTCAAAATAGCAATCAATTCCTTTTTTACATTCTCTATGTATCTATAGTAAGTAGTATGAATCTGTACCATGCGTATGCCTGTTCCAGAAATACTCTTGCCGTGCGACCGCATTGTCAGAGGAAAGTAGCCCAGTACGCTAGCGGTCGGTGGTAACACGACACGCGAGGAACGAGAGTGACTCACTTCCGCGCCGTCTGCAGGATAACCAGTTAGAACTACCCACCGTCTGGAGTGTTCCGCAAGCAAGGTCCCATGGTGTAATGGTTAGCACTCTGGACTTTGAATCCAGCGATCCGAGTTCAAATCTCGGTGGGACCTAACATTTTAAATATGAGTTTTCACTCTGGGACGCTTGCTGTGTATTCCTAGTGTGCTATGAAAAAACTTATGACCGCGTAGTAGCACGGAACTGTTTGCAAAAAGGATTAAAGTAATCCGCGAACAGCTGATTCACCGCTTAAACCGCAGCGAAATACGATAACGCAAATCTGTGTAGCTGCTGACCTTCGACTGCAAGGCGATTACGTGTTTACAGAATTTCAGGCAACTTCGGGACATTGGAAACAAGGTCAAGCGAGGCGCAAGGAAAAACTACTTTACTGCTCCGTTTTCAGATAAGAGATCCACATTCTTCTAGACCCCTAAATGTATAATGTTATCCTTGACATAGGATTATTTAGAGACTTTCGGTATCGCCCACGGAGCAAATTCAGAGTGGCTAACACACGAGCTACAGCGCTCCTTGCGGCAACAAACGTAAACTCGTCCTCCATTTTAACATTGGTCAAATCACTGAGAGTAATCAGTCTTTGATTTGTCATTGTGGAAACTGACGTTCTGTGTGTCCTAAAACACTTCTGTTTTTTTCTACAGTTTGTGTACTAAAATATAAATTAAATATGCCTAAATGCGTTGAGTTTTCTATTGTACGTCTTGAAGTGGCAAAATACTGATAATTACTATATGAAGAAAAATCGAATAGTGGCTAAAGACTCCTTTCAAATTTAATTACTCTTCATATAAGTGTAGGAAAGCAATCTTTCCTTTGAAAGATAAGAAGCTAATAAAGAGACGGGTAGCAAATATAAAACAGGAAACAATCAGCTACATCCACTCTATTTACTTTGAAGATAAATATATGAGCAATTCGAATGAGGGGTGTCTTTTGTTCAAAGCGATCCATTTTCTCTCCAGGTTTCCACAAAATGTACTAAAATCAGTAAAAATCTGATAGCAAAGTTTCAACAATATTGAAGGTAATATTCTCATGAAGTAGTGAGTAGCACGTGGTGTGTCATTTAAATTTGTGACTACGCTTCTTTTCTATACCATCATTTATCTTTTAATATTCGATAACATTAATAGATTTTACCCTAAAGAACATGGCGTTCATTTAGTCTCAAACAAGAGGAACGTATAGTCACTCCATGGAATTTAAAGTTTTCGGTATCGACAAACTAAATACGTTTGTATATTAGACATATCACCAACACATAAACACACAAATGAAAATGAGGAAAGAACAGGATACTTTCTCAATATTGCCATTTATAATTAGCAACAAAAATATTTACTTTTTTTTATTCCGTGCTGAGACATCTGATCCAGTCGGCCGCGGTGGCCGAGGGGACTGAGGCGCTCCAGTCACGGTCTGCACGGCCACCACGGTCGGGGGTTCGAATCCCCCCTCGGGCATGGATATTTGTGCCGTCCTTAGTAGTAGCTAGTTCATAAGTAGTTTGTAAGCTTAGGGACTGATGACCCCGCAGTTCAGTCCCTGAAGCTATACGAACATTTTTTTGAACATCCGATCCATAGTCATTAGTCTCCTAACTTATCAATAGAATTGGTTCATCCCGTCAAAATATTATAGTCTTTCTCCGATTCTTAGAATCTCCCAGTTCATTATGGGGTTTTATTTTGCGAATGTAACACACTACTGCTAGTGGAAAGTTCCAGTTCTGTGTAGAAGTTCCGTTAGGCAGTCATGGCCAATAATTTTCCGAAATTCTTTCACCAGTTCTCTTCGTGAGTTTGGGAAATGCGCTCTTCTCCTCTAACAGTGTAAGCCACTTTTTCTTCTCACTTAACGTTCTCAAGTGGTCATAAAACTTCTTCTTGAAGTTATTATTACTGAGTCTTTTAATTGAGATGTAGGCTAACTTTGGGCAACTTGTTAGATCTTTGTTCCTTTTATTGAATAGAACGTCTACCGTTAAATTCCCGTAGGTTCTTAAGGTGACAGTATCCACCGAAAAGCTATTTCAGTTCCCGCGTGGTAATTATGAAAACGTTAGATTTTATTTCATTTATACAGGCACTTGGAGGTGTTTGGAATAATACTGTCGCCTGTATTGTAGAAATTGAATCGCAAAATATAAAAACGTTTTGTGGTCTTTGGAGCTGAATAAAACTTCAGATAGCGCCAGGTTTACTGGCTCCAACTCTTCATCAAAATGGAAATGATACTGTCCGACAGAGTTATAAAAGCAAAATACTGCACTATGCACTCCAGCATCAGCGACGTAATAAGTCCAAATTTTAAGGAATTCTTTATTCACTTCTGTTTTTAAAACTCATTCATTGAGTTGAAGTCTGAATTTGACTGAGCATCATTTAAGAGGACAGACTGGTGGAGCGAAAACTTCTTTACCTACTGATGGACAGTGGTCCTTTCTTAATACATGAATACGTCAGCTATCATGACGTCCATATTTGTTCCACTATGTCTCTCTGGGTAATCTAATTGATTTTTCCTGCTGAAATAATGCAAATCTACTAATTTCCCATGTTATAAGTGAAATGCCAGTAGCTGCTTAAAGAGGTGTAGTTTGTGTTGTTGTTATCGCTCCTGTAATGAGGCGTAGAGCTTGATTTTGGAGAACTTCTAATTTAGATATATTATTCGAGAGTAATGCTTCACATCTGCCTTATGTTAAGTAATATCTGGTATTTTGCCACCTCGATTCGTCCAACTGAAAGCTGAACACATTTAGGCATGTTTAATTTATATTTTAGTAAACATACGATATAGTTGGTCTTGTATATATATTTTGTAAGTGGAGTTTAGTAGGCCTACTTCCAGGGAACTATCCCACTTTTTTCCATCAAACCTCCTAAAGATATGCAGCTTTTTCTTAAACTTATTTACAGTATTGTGTATGGCTTTCCAAAGTCGAAATGTTGAAATGTTTGTATAGCTTATGGGACTTAACTACGTGGTCATCAGTCCCTAAACTTACAAACTAATTATGATCTAGCTAACAGTAAGTACGGCACAAATATCCATGCCCGAGGGGGGATTCGAACGCCCGACAGTAGTGGCCGTGCAGACCGTGACTGACGCGCCGCTGCCCCTCGGCCACCGCGGCCGGCTTTCCAAAGTCATTTTGCATTCCAAGCATATGCCAAGATACTTGGGATCGTCACATTGAATTAATTGTTTAATCTCACACCGCAAATTTAGTCTGTAAGTCTAGTCGGGGAATGAAAGAGCCAGCAAGAAAACTTGAAAGAGTGTCTTTTCAGAGGTAAGTGTCATCCGATTTTCTTTTGACCAATTTGCTAGTATAGTCAGGGCATCATTCATTTTCCCCGAAACTTGTCCTTTTTTTCCCTCTTTGGCAGTGAGATGCTGATAACTAAATAGTCTGCGTAAAGAACTGTATTAATGGCCTCGACTTTGTGTATCTTTCCTGGTACGTCATTAATCATAATATTAAATAATGTTGGGCTGATAATAGCGTTTTGAAGTACTCAAGTTTTTAGTTGTTTATAACGTGACATGACCTGGGAATCAACCCGGCGTAAAAACAGTTCCCCATTGAGATGACTGAGAAGGAATTACATTGAGAAAATACAGTCTGAAGGCCTTAAATGCAACAAAACATTTATCTTTATTTAAAAATTTTATATTTGTTGACCATAATGATTTATAAAGACCGTAAGTATCCGAAGTTGACCGAGTATTTATTATTTCAGTTTTATGTCAGTACATCTGCTCCTTACCTCTTTGTCCACAACTTTCCTTTGTCTTTCACTGTGTTCATTTCACCCCTATTCGTAAAGCATTTTGTTTTCACACAACTCGCTTATTATGGCGCTATATATACTCAAAAATGTGTCTTATAACAATGTAATTTTCCAGGTATATTCATTGGAAGATTAGGAAACTATCTGCGAAACCTATTGCATATAGCGTTTGTGGTAAACTCTCAATAAATTAAAACATCATGCCTGATGGAAGAGAGTTTCAGTAGCATTATTTATTATGTAATATCTCCTGAACTATGATTGTTACTGCAATATAATTTTGAAATTATATGCAGTGGTATATGTCGATACTGTCTGCAAAAGTCTCACCTATAAAATTGGTAGAGTAGGTGTAATAAAAAGTATTGCCAAGCTGAATGCCGTGGTTTTCCAGAATAAACAGCGGAGAAGTTGCAAGCGAGGAACTTCTTCTCTACATCAGATTCTAGGGGTCATCGGCGATCAAAATATTCTCAAAAATTTGCACTTATATGTAAATTTTGTTACAAGTTGCGCAGATGATAAACGGGTATACATTGGACAACTATATTATACTAGAACTGACATGCGATTAAATTTTCACGCAATTTGGGTGCATAGATCCTGAGAAATCAGTACCCAGAACAACAACCCCAGGACGTAATAATGGTCTTGATATACCTGGGAATTGAGTCAAACAGAGCTTGGATGGTGTGTACAGGTACAGATGCCCATGCGGCTTCAACACGATACCACAGTTCATCAAGAGTAGTGACTGGCCTAATGTGACGAGCCAGTTGCTCGGCCACCATTAACCAGACGTTTTCAATTGGTGAGAGATCTGGAGAATGTGCTGACCAGGGCAGCAGTCGTACATCCAGAAAGGCCCTTACAGGACCTGCAACATGAGGTCGTGCATTAACCTGCTGAAATGTAGAGTTTCGCAGGGATCGGATGGAGGGTGGAGCCACGGATCGTAACGAATCTGAAATGTAACGGCCACTGTTCAAAGTGCCGTCGATGCGAACAAGAGGTAACCGAGACGTGTAACCAATGGCACCCCATACCATCACGCCGGGTAGTACGCCAGTATGTCGATGACGAATATCCGCTTCCAATGAGCGTTCACCACGATGTCGCTAAACACGGATGCGACCATCATGATGCTGTAAACGCAACCTGGATACATCCGAAAAAAAAAAAAATTACGTTTTGCCATTCGTGCACCCAGGTTCGTCTTGGCGTACACCATCACAGGCGCTCCTATCTGAAATGCAGCGTCAAGGGTAACCGCAGCCATGGTCTCCAAGCTGATAGTCCGTGATGCTGTAAAGATCATCGAACTGTTCGTGTAGAGGGTTGTTGTCTTGCAAACGTCCCTATCTGTTGACTCAGGGATCCGTTACAGCCATGCGAATAAGATGCCTGTCATCTCGACTGCTAGTGATACGAGGCCGTTCGGATCCAGCACGGCGTTCCTTATTGCCCTCTTGAACTCACCGATTCCATAGTCTGCTAACAGTCATTGGATCGCGACCAACGCGAGCAGCAATGTCGCGATACGATAAACCGCAATCACGATAGGCTACAATCCGACCTTTATCAAAGTCGGAAACGTGATGTTACGCATTTCTCCTCCTTACACGAGACATCACAACAACGTTTCACCAGACAACGTCACTCAACTGCTGTTTGTGTATGAGAAATCAGTTGGAAACTTTCCTTATGTCAGCACGTTGTAGATGTCGCCACCGGCGCCAACCTTGTGTGAATGCTATGAAAAGCTAGTCATTTGCATATCACGGCATCTTCTTCCTGTCGGTTAAATTCCGCGTCTGTAGCGTCATTGTTGTGGTGTAGCAATTTTAATGGCCAGGAGTGTAGCTGACCGACGTTAAGGAATATATGTACCAAGTTTATTTGAAATCGGCTTGGTAGTTACCACATATATACCTAAATAAATTTTTATAATAAGTAACAAGAACGCAGTATACAAGTTCTTTTGGCAGCACTAATTCACTGGAGCAGTTAACTTATCCTTAGCAGTCTGGAATATCACATAACGTGTAAGGGTCAATTAAGGAACCGGTGTGTACTGAAGTAAGAGGTACTTTATTTCTCGATGTAAGTTGTGTCACAAACTGCAATATGAAAATTTTTTCACTTTTAAACATAGTCACCATAGACGTTTAAAAATTTTTCAAGTCGTCGCACCAACATTTGAATTCCAGCATCAAAGAACTTTGCCACCTGATCGTCACTTTTTTTAATAGAGAAGTTTGCCAGTAAAAGTATGACGAACAACTGGTACAGTTCGTCAGTAGTTAAGCGCCTATGTCGGCGAATTGCCTCTCCAACTTCACTAATCAAATCTTCATCCACGATAGTAGGCCTGCCAAGTCAAAACAGGTGCTTCAGATGAGCTGTATCAAACAAAAGAGTGAAGATCAGTAGTTTATCTCACTGTTATTGACAAGCATGACTCTCAACTAATATATCTAAATTAGAGGTTCTCCAAAATCAAGCTCTAGGCCTCATTACAGGAGCAGTAACAACAACACCAATTTCACCTTTTTAAGCAGCTACAGGCACTCCACCTCTAACATCGGAAATTACGAGACGTGCAATATTTCAGTAGGAAAAATTAATCAGACGTAATGCTAACCGGCTGAAAACACAAAATGGTTTTATCGGACGTATTTATGTCTTAAGAAAGAACCATTGTCTACCAGTGGCTAAAGATGTTTTCACTCCACCAGACTGTCATCTTAAATTATGCTCAGTCAAATTCAGACTTCAACTCAATGAAAGGATTTTAAAAACAGAAGTGAAGTGTGTGTGTGTGTGTGTGTGTGTGTGTGTGTGTGTGTGTGTGTGTACAATCAGGCGACAGAGTTCTTTGATGTTGGGATCGTAAAGCAGATGCCACGAGTTGACAAATCTTTAAATGCTCTTCGTGACTATGTGCACATGTGAAAAAATATGCCTAATGTAATTAGTAATACAATTTATGTACATGAATAAAGTTTCCATTGCTGTATTAAAAAGTGTTAGTTATTTTAAAAATGACACTCGTAGAAGGCCTGGTGAAAATAAGCGGTGGAGGAAAGGACGAAATTGTGATAAGAGAGTAATTAAAATATTTTGGAAGGTATGCCAGAATACACAACATTCCTTCATTTAGTACACTGTCACTCAACAGTACGGCACGTAGCAAAATAATGCCACTGAAGGGGGGATAAAGATAACTACCTAATAGTCGCACCTAGTTTACATCATTACGTTGTTTTAATGAGTAAGATATTTTGCATCGTAGGAGCGTGGTAATGACGTTGAATTCTTTTTATTAACAGACTAGCTGAAAACCCGGCGTTGCCCGGCTATTTATTTATTTATTCTCGCTATTTTTCAGGTATATATTCAGAAAAGGCAAACCAACATTTCTAGCTTTTGTAGATTTGGAGAAGGCTTTTGACAATGTTGATTGGAACAAACTGTTTCAAGTTCTGAAGCAAGCAGGAGTAAAATATAGGGAGCGTAAGGTTATTTACAACTTGTACAAAAACCAGACAGCGGTTATCAGAGTTGAAGGGCATGAAAGGGATGCAGTGGTTGGAAAGGGAGTAAGACAGGGTTGTAGCCTTTCCCCAATGTTGTTCAATTTGTACATTGAGCAAGCTATAAAGGAAAGCAAGGAGAAATTTGGAGAAGGAATTAAAGTTCAGGGTGAAGAATTGAAAACATTGCGTTTTGCCGACGACATAGTAATTCTGTCAGAGACAGCAAATGTCCTGCAAGAGCAATTGAACGGAATGGACAGTGTGCTGAAAGGTGCATATAAGATGAACATTAACAAGAGTAAAACTAGGGTAATGGAGTGCAGTGTAAGAAAATTAGGTGATGCTGAAGGAATTAGATTAGGTAACGAAACAATAAAGGAGGTAGATGAGTTTTGTTACTTGGGCAGTAAAATAACAAATGATGGTCGCAGTACAGAGGATATAAAATGCAGAATGGCAATGGGTAGAAAGGCGTTTTTGAAAAAAGAGAAATTTGTTAACATCTAATATTGATTTAAGCCTAAGGAAGTCCTTTCTGAAGGCATTTGTATGGAGTGTTGTATGGGAGTGAAACATGGACGATAAGCAGTGTGGACAGAAAGAGGATAGAGGCTTTTGAAATGTGGTGCTACAGAAGAATGCTTAAGATTAGGTGGGTGGATCGCGTAACTAATGAGGAGGTACTGAACCGAATTGGGGAGAAAAGAAATTTCTGGCATACCTTGACTAAAAGAAGGGATAGATTGGTAGGACACATTCTTAGACATCAAGGAATTGTGAATTTAGCATTGGAGGGAAGTGTGTGGGGTAAAAATCGCAGAGGGAGACCAAGAGACGCGTATAATAAACAGATTCAAGTGGATGTGGGTTGTCGTTCTTATGAGGAGATGAAAAGGCTTGCTCAGGATAGAGTAGGGTGGAGAGCTGCATCAAACCAGTCTCTGGACTGAAGACCACAACAACAACATTCATTTGTATAAGGGCTGTATGTCTGTAGAATCTCTTGGGAACATAATTAGTAGTAAAGAAGTAATAGATTAGAACTTGGTGCGTCATGGGGCGGTTTTCCATGAACGTTACTGTTTATGTGCTCATTTCTCACGAAGTACGTGTCGTACTGTGATACAATTTAAAAGGTACATTCATCTATATGTGTGTATACTGCGTGTAAAATTTCCTGCTCCTACAATTTGTAGTGTACAGATTATAAATTGTAACGTCATACGGAATAACGTAGTTTTACTCCATAAACAGCGGAAAAGTAGTAAGCGAGAAACTTTTTTCCTTTCATCATTTTGCCATAGTTGTCAGCGAGAAAACGTTTAATAAAGGTTTAAAATTATGTTTAAAGTTTGTTGCAAGTCGCTAAGTACTGTCGAGAGTCGCCGCATTATATGGCATTTTTTGCGATTTGTATTGGCTATGGCGTAATATCTTTTGAACCATGTGCCGTATGTGATTCTTAACCATGCAGCAATTGTTACCTCACGGTAAGGAATGTGTGTACCAAATTTGGTTGAAATCGGTCCAATGGTTTCGGAGAAAATGAGCAGCATTGTCGCACAATGCAGAAGTTTGTCGCGCATCTTATTGTTTATGACGTCATATCTCGTGAACTATATATCGTATGTGATTCTTACACTTACGGCGACCGTCCTCATGGATTGAAGCTTACGTGCACAAAATTTCATAAAGATTGGAACAAATCTGTAGATGTGTTTGCAACACAAACAACTCAAAGAAACATGCGGACACACTGCTTTGTATATTAAAAGATAAGAAGTAGTATGATGTACAACTTTTATGAGTTCATACGCATGGATGTTGTGTTTGTCAAGACCCTTTGTCTTTTTTTTTTTTTTCTTCAAGATTGACTATCATCGTTTCTAAATTACATTTTAGTGCAATGGTTAGCCTGGACAAAGCATACATTTGTAATATTTAGTTGTAGTGGTAATCATCTTCAGTGATACGTTGCAACTATCAGCTGGTCTTACTGAATGTCAGATGATGAGAGGACTTTCACAGTTTAAGCTATGGTATAGGATGCGAAAGTTTTATATATACATGTGGCGTTTGTTCGGAAAGAACAGACATCACATTCTGATCCTGCAGCTGTTATTATTTAATATTCATAGAATATATGACTTCAACTGCTATTGGGCAAAGCTGAAAATGTGTACCCAGCCGGGATTCGAACCCGGGTCTCCTGCTTTCTAGGCAGTTGCGCTGACCCCTACACCACTAGGGACACAGTGATCACCGCACCTGCAAGGACTACCCATGCACGCCCCCCGTCAGATACAAATTCCCAGCTTCGCCCTGCGAGTTTGAGTACTATGGGCAGGGCGAAGCTGGGAATTTGTATCTGACGGGGGGCGTGCATGGGTTGTCCTTGCAGGTGCGGTGATCACTGTGTCCCTAGTGGTGTAGGGGTCAGCGCAACTGCCTAGAAAGCAGGAGACCCGGGTTCGAATCCCGGCTGGGTACACATTTTCAGCTTTGCCCAATAGCAGTTGAAGTCATATATTCTATGAATGCGAAAGTTTTCTTGTCCGTTTCGCTGCAGGTTAGAGCTGTAACTAGATATTACTTTTCGGTACTTCGTTATAGTAAAATTCAGAGGTAGAACAACGTGACGCAGGGAAATGCTTTCAAGTGCCACAACGGAAATTAAACACTTTACGAAGTACACATTAACAACGGTTTCTGTCAGAAGAGAAGTAGAAATGATTTTGTTCCAAGAGAGGTAACCGTGCTGTGCCAGTCACGCAGTCAACGGACGACACTTGTTGACTGCACGTGGTGATCTCTTTAGCTTGACAACAGCAGAGCGCAAATTACAGTGTCAGACTCGCGACCACATATCAGCAGACTGCAGCACACTACACAAAGACATGGAGATGGAGTTGCGGATAGTAGAACGTTGCTTTCCTCTGTCCTCGAAACTTCCATAGAGTCGCGTCAAGTCCCGCTTGCAACCCTTGCTGAAGATCATGCCGACAGCTGTGTACGGCGCACGAGGCAAATTAATCGACACACAGCTCGGTAGATGCACTCGCATAACTTCACTTGTGAACCCTGCCAGGTCAACTCTCAACGTTGTTACCTATTAAATTCTACGAATTTGAAAGATTCAAACTTCTCGCCTGTCTCAAGCAGGGTTACCAGATCGGAAATATAAAATATCGGGAGAAAATTTCAAAATGTCGGGGTTTTGAAGATTTCGTCGGGGGAAAAAATTATTTTTTTTTATTGTCGAATCAATAGCATACCAAAATACTTAACTTTTTGCACATAGTTAACTTACACGTAATTTTTCACTTTGCCACATGTATTTTGTGTTGAGTCCATCAATTTGGATCCTTTGGTAGTATGGAGAAATTGTTTAAAATTTACACAGTTTCCGTCAAAGATCAGCCTATTTATTAATTAGGCGTCTACTAAATCAAAGGTCATACGCTTCCTGTTATTTGGTTTCTGTCCGTATATCAACTGTTCAATAGGTCAAACACCTTTTCATAATAAGCACTGCTCACAGGAACTGACAATACAAATGGCATAATCTTTCTTTCTTCCCCCTCCCCCTTTTTTTTAGTCCGCTTTGTTCGCATTTTTAGAAGAAATATCCCAAATTTTCTCATTTGACACATCTTTTGGAAAATGTTCAAATAAGCATCTAAGATAGCTGTAATGTGTTACAAGGCTCACTGTGAATATCATTTGAAATATTAATCACTTAAGACAAATGTGGAGAGCTGTTCCCACGGAAACAGATTTGATTCTTTTTCGACAAAACACGGCAAGTATTATATATAAAGAGCTTTCAGCAAAGTCATAGCGATCTAGCAAATATTGAAATGCTCGTTTTAAAAACTGTCTCCTTCGAAGAAAAAAAGGATTTGCTCACTCTTGGAAAGATTTCTTAATATGGTTCAATTTTTGCTTCGTTAGAATTTATCATGCAACTTATTCTTAAGATAACTTGCAGTTTTGTCGTTTCACTTTCTATTTGTATGATAGTGCATGCAGCACTTTACAGAGAAAATTATAGTTGGTTGAAACAAACATTGCGTTGTGTACAACGTACAAACAAGTGAAACTAACATTACTTCGTGCACAACGTACAAATAAGCTTTTGAGATATCTTTGTCCTTACATTTTTCGACCCATCCAGATTTATCAAAATAAGGCTAGGCTTATCGATAAAATTTCCCATACCTCCTTTCGGTATTCATCTTTCCCTTACAATAATAATAATGTTTTACACCATGACGAAGTAGCAAACGATCTAAACTGCGTAAAACAGATACCTACCATCTTGTTGGGACATAACGAAGAAAATTTTTGTTATCGACACTTGCAAACAAGAAATATTCTATCCGTTTCTCGGAGATTGTAGAAGATGAACTGGACTCGTTGAATTTTTTATAACAATGCTTTGATATCTAGTGATAAAGCTTTAAGAGCGTATTTGACGCAATTGTTGATTACATTGTAGTTCTAATTTGCTTTAATGGGATCGTTTGTTGTAAATTTTGGAAAAGAAAAATTCAGATTATTATTTTGTAAGGAACATTCAAATGTTTGTTAAGCTTATGGGACTTAACTACGGGGTCATCAGTCCCTAAACTTACAAACTACTTATGAACTACTTACGAACTAGGACGGCACAAATATCCGTGCCCGAGGGGGGATTCTAGCCCCCGACCGTAGTGGCCGTGCTGACCGTGACTGGAGCGCCTCAGTCACCTCGGCCACCGCGGCCGGCTAAGGAACATAACGACAAGTTGTTCGTCAGGGGATTTTGTATTTTTTCGGGAGTCTGGAGATCGTATGAAAACTCGGGAGAATCCAGACGAATACCGATTATCTGGCAAGACTAGTTACAGGCCACTGAAATGATTCCGACAGCGAAGCTGAAAATGTGTACTGGACCGGGATTCCAACCTGATCGTCCCGCTCCAGACCAGCGGTAGCCTTAGCCATCACTTTACTGTTAAATTTCATTACAGTATTCGATGTGTTAGTGAGAAACGTCAGGTTTGTTTGTAAATCAATCGGACTCAACTGCTTGTTTATTAGTCCGTAGCTTACAAACTACATTTTTTTTATGTAAACTAACCTAAGGACATCACAAACTCCCATGTCCGACGGGGGACTCGAACCCTCACGCCGCCGCGGCTGAGTGGCCGAGCGCATTAAGGCGCTATGCTCCAATGCGCGAGGCCGTTTCCTGTCGGAAGTTCGGATCCCCCTTCGGGCATGGGTGTTTGTGTCGTCTTTAGTATAAGGTAGCTCATAAGTAGTTTCTAAGTTTAGAGATTGTTGAGTCCTTAAGCTTAACAAACATTTGAACATTTTTGAACCCCCGACGGCGAACGACCGCGCGCACCGCAGCACGGCGCCCCAGTGCGCACGGCTAATCCGCCGCGGCTGCACAGCCAGATTGTCGAAGGGAACAATCACCATATTCGAATGCTATATCATTGTCCTTCTTATGAAATGTTGAGATTTTCGGCCAGAATTCAGAATTAAGTTTTCTCACGTCATGTTTCCAGCCTGAAAGTTTGCGTGTTTGGTCGCATTCTCCGACAAACAATCACGCTCTCTCATCTTATCTCTCACGCACTACAACTTCGTCTCCCTGTTATTAGCGCAGACTGAAGGGTATGAAAGTGCAGTGTTTCAGTATTTTGTGGTAGAATTGCTTTCGTGGTTATTTTTTTATTGTCGTGCGCGCCAATTGCTTTGCCGACGCATACGTCATGACCGCCAACCACAGACGCAGAAATTGTACATCAATCCATACAAGTTAAAAAATTTCATCCAATCATTCTATTCTCCCCTAGTAAATTTTGTCAAGGACACGCAAACAGTACAAACACCACTGTCAGCAGTCATAACTATACATTTCAGTTGCAGTGTTTGGTATGGTGTCTTTTCTCCCGGACATCTTTCTTGGATTCACAGCGCCAAATATGCAAATGTGGCAAAAAAATGGAACTAAAGAGGAATACAGCAAAAAAATAATAATTTCCTTCCTCCAGAAAAAAAAAAAAAAAAAAAAAAAAAAAACAGGTCTGAAAGGGTTAAGGCGAATGCGGGCAACGATCCATTCTTTACGGCAGATGCATACTCGACCCGAATCAACGGGAATCAACGAAATGCCTCGAGTAAATAATAATGGTGCAGGGGCACTGCGTTAGCAGTGTTTGGACTGGTGTCCTGACAAAAGCACCCAGTGACATTAGCACCCAGTTCTGGTCGAGGGGCGGCCCGCTAATCTCCCCGTCCGGTCTCTGCTCGACAGGTAGAAGAGCCGAGGGCTGTGAGGTCGCATTGACACAAGGCCGTACTTGACGGCAATAGCATTGCTGCAGTTTATAATGGAAGCGAGCCTAAAGAACAACCAAGACATATTAATAAGATTTGTGACCTGAAAAAAGTCTTCGATAATGTAAGGTGCTGGATGATGTTCACAATTCTGAGAAAAATAGGAGTAAGCTTGTAGGGAAAGGGGGAAAATACATAGTTTGTATAACAACGAAGTCGATACAATAAGCGTCGAAAGTCAAGAACGAAATGCTCTGATTAAAAAGGGGGTAAGAAAAGGTTGTGGACTGTCGCCATTACTGTTCAACTTGCACAATGAAGAGACTTAATGTAGAAAATAAAGATGTTCAAAGCTCTGATAAAAGTTCTGGGTAAAAGGATATGTGATAAGATTTGCTGATGACATTGCTATCATCTGTGAAAGTGAAGGAAAATTACAGGGTCTGTTGAATAGAATGAAAAGACTAATGAGCACAGACCATGGACTGAAGGTAAACCAAGGAATGATGAAAGTCATAAGAAGTAACAGAAATAAAAGTAGCGAGAAAATAACATCCGAATTGGTGATCACAATGTAGTGCTGTAGCCGGCCGCAGTGGCCGAGTGGTCTGCGGCGTGCCAGTCACGGTCTTCACGGCCGCTGCGGTCGGAGGTTCGAATGCCCCCTCGGGCATGGATGTTTGTGTCTTCTTTAGTATAAGCTAGTTCATAAGTAGTTTGTAAGTTTAGGGACTGATGACCCCTTAGTTAAGTCCCATAAGTTCTACAGACATTTGAATTTGATCACAATGTACACCAGGACAAGGAATTCTGCTACCTTTGCAGTAAACTAACTCACGACGGAAGAAGCAAGAGGGACATAAAAGTAGATTAGCACAAGCAATGAGGGCATTCACGGGAAAGAGAAATCTACTGCTGTCAAACATCGCCCTGGACTTTAGGCGGAAATTTCGCAGAACATAAGTTTGCAGTATAAAACATTGTATGTAACTTGGACTGCTGGGAAATGAGAACAGAAGAGAATTGAAGCATTTGATATGTAGTTGTACAAAATATCACGTAATTTTTGTAGGTACTGCTTTTAAGTTTATGTTTTAAAGCCATAAATGCCTGGGTATTTATGAATTTTGGGCATTTGCCCAAGCATTTATTCTAGGCATTTGCCCCAACTTGCAAATGTCGAGGCATTTTACATCACTAGGGGAAACAGAATGGAAACATCAAGCAAATAATTGAGGATGTAGGTTGCAATGGTATTCTGAAATGAAACGGTTGGCTAAGGATTTGGTGGCAGATCGCATCAAAGCAGTCAGAAGACTGATGACTAGGGATGCAAACGATGAGTCTACGTTTTGAAAACATCGACGTTTTGCCCCAAAACATCGAAGTTAACAGCGATGGTTTGAACATAGATATATCGCCTATGTATCGGCGATAGAAGTCGAAAACTATCAACACCGTTAAATTCTGGTTCTCAGCCTTTTTACTGTATATTAAAAGGATGTTCTACAGTATTGTATCCTACGTTTAGAAAACAAAGGAAGAAACAATTATTTGGGTTTTATTTCAGAAAAAGTGATAATTTTCGAATGTGTGGTTACGTTACAAAAAATAAATAAATAAATAAATAAATAAAATAAAAATTAACATATTCACAGAATATATGACAACTGCGAATGGGCAAAGCTGAAAATGTGTACCCAGCTGGCAAAAATACACAAATTGCACGAACCGAACACTACGATCTTGATAACCGTACTGACAGCAGTCATCCGCTGAGGTGGACAAGGACGTCGGGACTGCAGGCAGACTGTGTCGAGAGAGCGTTTCCGGTGTGCGAGGACTGGGCGGCGTGGCATTACCGCGAAAACAGGGGCGGCTTAGGGAGGGTACGGGCTGCAGGTAGGTCGTGACGTAGGAAACAGGTCAGACTGGGTGCAAATGTCGCAGATTTGGGGTTGGTTGGGTGCAAATGTCACTGGGTGCTTTTGTCACATATCCGTTTGGGCCAGCTGAGAAAATGTCGGATGGGAGGGGGGGGGGGGCTTGCAGGGATAGCCCTTGCGGCCGCGGTGAATACTGTGTCCCCAGCGGTGCATTCGTCAGTGCGAGTGTCTAGTAAGAAGGAACACCAGGGTTAGGATCCAGGCTGCGGATTATTTTTCATCTTTTCCAGTTGATTTATTTCGGTACCTACTGGAAGCTAATAGCACCGTAAATGTCTTTGTGTGTTCTAAAGGATAAAAGCCACCCGGAATGTTTCTTGTACTTTCCTGCAGGAAGCAATAACGCAAGTGGATGCAATATCGCTGCAGGGCAAGCCCGACGACGCGAGGCGGGCGGAGGGATTTCGCTCCACCGCGGCGGCGATGCATCCCCCCACAGCGCTTGTAAGTTAGGTATGCGTCACGCATGAATACATAGCGCCTCGTCAGGGGAGTGGATTCCAAGCCGGCTCGCGGAAGTAGTAAGGTGGTGGTGGAGGGGAGGCCGCGAGAGGGGAGGGGGAGGAGGAGTGGGGGTAGTGTGCGGCGGAGGGGGGGGGGGAGCGGCGAGGAAACGGCTACACTTCCGCGCGAGGGCGGTCGTTCCGGACAGGCGGGTACAGAACTATTTAGGAGGCGGATGCAGCCGGCTCAAAAAAGCTGCCGCCGCCGCACTTCCTGCTCCGGTCGACACACGCGGGTCGACGGAGACACCGTGCGGCCTGTTACCGGGGCAACGGCGCTGCCGGGCCGGACCAACAGGTTCGCCGAGCGGCCCGGACTGCCTCTTTAACAGCTCACCCAGATGGGGCCCAGCCAGGAGATGCTGGCCCAGCCACATATCACGCCCCTTATAACCGCCCAGGTTTTACTGAGCAGCCGACAGTCGATAAAGTAGAGCTACGACAACTCCGTTATTCCGTAATTTCCACGGCGTCAGGCGGTTCATTTCGGGAGAGGCGCCTGCGTTGTACGAGGTGCGTTCACGATGTAACACATCCGATTTTCTTGTTCCTGTTCCTAAAGTGCTGGCTCTAAAAATACTACAGGACAGACATTAGAATGAGTGAAAATCAGAGGCTGTTAATAACATCATCCGCAGGCTGACAAACTATGAATGGGGAGCTCAACCATAAGTACTGAGAATATCAGCACTTGCTCTATGTGTCTCAGCAGCAGAATATGCAGCACCAGTATGGGATGCATCCGCCCACACTAAACAGGTTGATGTAAGTGTCAACGAGACTATGCGCATTGTTACAGGCTGTCTCAGACCCACACCAACAGGTAAAGAGTCCAAAGAAGGGCAGCTCGTTTCGTATTGTCACGATACAGGGGAGACAGCGTTACGGAAATGATACAGGATCTGGGATGGGAATCATTACAACAACGGCGCTTATCGCTGCGGCGTGGGCTACTTGCGAAACTCCAATCGCCAACATTCTCCTCCGAATGCGAAAATATATTGTTGACTCCCACTTACATAGGTAGAAATGATCATCAGAATAAAATCAGAGCTCGAACAGAGAGATTCAGGTGTTCTTTCTTCCCGCGCGCTATTCAAGAATGGAATGGGAGATAAATAGTATAATTGTGGTTCGATGAACCCTCTGCCAGGCACTTAGATGTGATTTGCAGAGTATCCCATGTAGATGTAGATGTAATATGTACCTCCTTGCTGGAATTGCCTCAGCTAGGATAAGAAGGCAGGTGGCAGCAGACGCTGAGAGAACAAAGAAAGAGACACCCATTGAATGGGCACGTCACTCAGGCTCGGAGGCTCAAATCTGGAAACAGCTTCATCGCAAGAACTAAGATCCTTGACGGTTCGCAGAAAGATAAGTGTCTGTATATGGAAGAATGAACAAACCGGACTGCCAATAACGGCAAAAGAGGCAATGGCACCTGGAAACAAGCTTCCCTATACAGTTTGAAGAACACTAAACAGGATGAGGGCTGGTGTACCCAGATGTAAAACTAATCTGCGCAGGTGGGGCCTGCTGACTAACGATGAAGATGTTCTTTGTGAATGCGGAGAGGTTCAGAACGAGGCACATCTGCTTACCTGACGACTATTGCCGGAACCCTGCAGTATCAGTGACCTGCTACAAGCCAATGACAAAGCCGCGGCGGTGGCTATCTATTGGAAAAACAATACTTGATCTGGACACGGAAATGAATGAATGAATAGGATGAACGTTTCAGAAACTCATTTTTCCCGTCAGTTTGTCGACACATATATTGCATTAAGGCAAGAAGATTTTGTAAAATTAATTTTTTTTTTTTTTTTTTTTTTTTTACTTAGGAATTCTCTGTTATTTTTTGAGATACTTGATCCAGTTAGCCAGGCACATTTAGACAGGCATTCTGTACGATAAATTACCGTTGCATTATAATAATAATTTCGTGTGGCTCATTGGTCTGGTGCAAGTCTTTCAGTTGGACGCCACTTCGGAGACTTGCGTGTCCCTAGCCTACCCAAGCCCACACAATACCATAAGCGGCCGATTGCGAACAGCGGGCAAATTGAAGAGCGACTCGGCGGCCATTATGGTGGCAAACTTCCGCGCTAACTTTAAATGTTCGTAAGATCAGAGGAAGGAAGCTTGGAGTTTAACGTCCCATCGACAGCGTGGTCATTAGAGACGGGGCTTTCGCTCGGAATGTTTGGGTAAGAATGTGGAAGGAAAGCGGCCGTGACCTATGCAAGGAACCATCCCGGCATTTCCTTGGAGTGATTTAGGGAAATTTCGAAAAACCTAAATCTCGATGAAATAAATCGCAATTTGCGATCACTTATGGCATCACGGTACTAGGTTTAGATGGAATACCGAACGGCGGCGAATGAAAATTTGTGCCCGGCCGGGATTCGAATCCGGGATCTCCTGCTTGCTAGGCAGACGCGTTGACCACTCTGCCACCGAGGACATAGTGACCAGCCCGACTGCAGAGGAGTCTTCCCTACATTTCTCCCGCCACACCCAAATCTCCAATATATATATATATTTAAATCTCGATGTCCGAGGTGGATTTGAATCACCATTCTTCCGAATGCGAGTCCAGTATGTTACCACTACGCCACCTCGCTCGGTTTTTGATTAGAGTGTAGTCATTCGAGTTAAGTCGCGAAAACTATGTCTTATGTAAATATATAACTACAAAATAGCTTCAGACTCTTTGAATATATAAAGCAACTATCGGTTGTGTGTAAATTAATGACACATACGGCGTAGAAATCGGGCAACATCGTTTCTTCTTCCTAATTAAACCAAGTCATAAATTTAGTTTTTTAGCGGTCTAAGTGCACCACATGAACAAAATTTATCGTCAGAAACAATTTTTTTGCCACTCTATCAGTATATTCTACGATGGTGAAATTTGGTACAAACATTAATTTCGGAAGAGTGTCGTAACACTTTACGTCTTTGCTTGAGTGCCTGCTGTATTCTCCAATATTTGGATATTTTATAGCATAAAAAATAAACAAATAAAAGAAAAAGGGCTGCCTGAAACAGTTAATGTTAAAAATCGACTGTGAAAATGTAATATCCCACCAGATACATAATTGTAAAATTACCTTGTGAATACAGCAATCAGCCACTACCAGATCTTTTGAAGAATACGAAGTATGCCATAACTTTTTCTTAACTAAGTACATATGACAATGACAGTAGGGTATCTATGATGTATAATAGGAATTTTAATGTTGTAAGCCAAATGCCTTACAGCAACGTGAGCTGCGCAAAGCAACTTAACAATGTGCATCCAGTGTAGCTACGTGTCATTCATATAAGGGGCTTACACAGTTATGCAAACCCCTTTCAGTTGTTATACGTATATGTAAAGCAGATGACCTTTAAATTCTTTGTTAAAAGTTGCTAATATTACTTTCACGAACAAAAATTCGAACTGCGAGTAAGGCAACTGATCTCGTGTCCCCAATAGTTATTTTACACAATCATAAAATGAAACTTTTTGAACTTTCTGTCCACCAGTACTTCCTAAAGTAGCTCGTTTTTAAGAGCTACCAGTATTGTACAAGCCTGCTATTTATTTCATTCAGTCCTATACTGTGTAACCGCCTGTTAAGCAAGAGTAACTGTCTTTGAACACGAGTAGTGGGGATACTTGAATTCCTGAGAAATATAAATGGAAAGACAGTAGTTGTTCTTTTTATTTCTGTCTTAAATCGATATATGCAGTTAAACGCTGAGCAGCTCTTCACCATCGTGCTTCATGTATACTGCAATAGGCAAACAACACAGACGTGACTGCCAACTGAGTATACATTCCGCGCTAGGTATTTAATACACGAGTTATATGCTAACAACGCTCGTATTTATCTGACGTCTGCCACTATAATGGCGGCTGGCAGAAGGTTCAAATTATCCGCGACAGAAGCGCCGTTAGGGAGTCTAGTTATTTTTACAAGGTCTTTAGGCCTACCCTAGTTTTCCAACCGGGGAAAGGGGACCTACAGCTTAACTTGTAATCCGAACCACGTGACGTTTCTGGCGACTCTTCACATAGTTGAGAGGTGAAGGATGGGTTAAAACGCAGACTGAAAATATCCTACGTCCGTCCGGGTTTCGAACCCGCGACCCTTCGATTTCCAGTCGGGCGCTTTAGCCACCGGTGCCGACCTTTGCATTATAATAAACATCGACCATAACATTGTTGGCAAATGGTATACTTTTTGCACTAGAGCTACGGACTTCATCGTCTGTTCCGACAACAGTTTCACGTCTTTGGAGGGAACAAAAAGCCGTCCAAAGTAAACTGAATCCATGTCAATGATAGAAAGTGTGCTGAGAATTTTATTTTCGCTTTTTCGGCATTCCAGCTATTCGCCCTGATAGGAGAAAGCTGCTGCTGTTGAGTCCCGCTGGATAATGAAGAAAATGTTTTATTTATTTTTTTCGTTGTTATTTCAATTCTCCACAAAGGCGTCAGGCTGGCAACGGATGAACGTATCTCTTCAGCCAAAGCATACATAAATTTAACAGTAGTTATTGTGGTGTCGCACAAGTACAAAGTGCGCGCCACCTACTTTCGCCGCGCGCCGCCATGCACGCACGGCGCGGCGTTCTTACAACGACAGCCACGAGCGCCCTCTGCGACAACGCCGCTCGTGGCCACCACTGAAGGACATCGGTCACTTCGGACGGAGTTAGCAACCAGTTAGGACCTTCGTAATCAGATAGGCACCAGTGAAGACTTTGCTATCGTACAGGCACTAGGCAGGCCTCTAACAACTATGTATCAACATTCTGCAGTACTATGTAAAAGTATTGTTACATTCTGTGCAATATATATCTCTTTCTAATTTACTATAGTGTTTATAGTTTCTGGCTGCTCCCCTCCGTATCTGCACCAGCGTGCTGTCTATATTCCTGTGTCGGTCTCATTCCACTCGGCCACCGACACCGACGACGAGGCTGGGACACAAAAGCGGCGACGAAGTTGGGACACAAAAGTTATAATATATCAAATGATGGCAATAACATATTACTTAAAACACATTATGAATGACACGATATTTACATAAAGTTAGCTCTGTGGCGTGTTCCAGCATTTACCGACTGTCAATAGCAGGGAGGAGAGAAAGTAGACCAGTGCTTACTTCACCATGGACATTGCAAAGTGACCTCAGTTACATTAGTGATTAATTTTCCCCCCTGTGCGGAAATTAGTAGCAGACAATGTGTGGCGTATGGAAGTTTGAGATGGCTTTCATGGATAGCGTCATGATAAACGCGACCGCTCGCAAAAATCTGGAAACCCATGTTGGAATCCCGATTCATCAATGTTTAAATGTTTGTAATTCTATGGCACCAAACTACGTGGGTCGTAAGTCCCTAGTCTTACAAACTACTAATTTCAGCTAACCTCAGGACAACACACACGTCCATGGCCGAGGGAGGATTCGAACTTCCGAAGCGGGAGGCCGCGCGATCCATAACGTGGCGCTCAAGACCGCACGGCTCCTCCCGCGAGACGTACTGTCTGCATTGTACGTAAGTTATTTTGAACACATTTTACAGTAAATATATACAATGTCGTTGATTTTACGAACTGGCCTCATATATACATTGGAAGTGGCACAGTAGTCTTTGGAAGTATTGTTCGGTTGGAGACTGAGCGCTCCGATTGCGAGGGAGCAGTAGCGGGTAGTAACGCACCAGCGTTATTAAGTAGCAGTAGCGAGAAGCTGTTAGTGAAGGTATTCTTTAAGTATGTGTTGCGGAGCGCCATTATCGTAATGCATGTTTTTTCATTTCCTGTTATGTTTTCCTGCCTTATATTTCTTTCGTAATATACAATTAATGACATTTAAATTTGCTTTCGGCATTGTCATTTTTGCAGTAGTTTCCCCTTCCCTCTTTTTCATTTGTGATTATTCTTTGACGTCATTATTACCTATCAATCATTTTTTAAATATTTTTATGCTATTATTTTTGTGTCCCAACTTCGTCGCCGCTTTTGTGTCCCAGCCTCGTCGTAGGTGTCGGTGGCCGAGTGGAATAAGACCGACACAGGAATAAGGATAGCCCGCTGGTGCAGGTACGGAGGGGAGCAGCCAGAAACTATAAACACTAGAGTAAATTAGAAAGAGATATATATTGCACGGAATGTAACAATACTTAACTTTTACATAGTACTGCTGAATGTTGATATATAGTTGTTAGAGGCCTGCCTAGTGCCTGTACAATAGCAAAGTCTTCACTGGTGCCTATCTGATTACGAAGGTCCTAACTGGTTGCTAACTCAGTCCCAAGTGGACGATCTCTTTCCGTGGTGGCCACGAGCGGGGTTGCAGCAGAGGGCGCTCGTGCCTGTCGTCGTGAGAACGCCGCGCCGTGCGTGCATGGCGGCGCGCGGCGAAAGTAGGTGGCGCGCACTTTGTACTTGTGCGACACCACAATTATCGAAAAAAAAGTCATGATTCTGTATTCTACGAACTGCTTGCTGTTTCATTTTTCTACCTTTGTAATAAGAATATACGAGGTAGGTAAAATTTTCTTCTTTTCCTGTGTCGCAGTCAGATTGCCGCCCCCTTTCATTATTCACAGTTAATCTGTTTCGTTGTACCCTTCGGGAGTATTTTGAACAAGGTCATAATTTGTCAGTATATTTGTTTCCTCTTTCCCCGGGCGTTTCCGTTGCGCATATTAATTAATGTTATTAGGCTTACCTCGATTGTCGGAGTCACTACAATGTTTGGTTGTACAATCTCAGTGTTGCACTTACTCAGTGTTCAGTATTAGTCAGCCAGATATTCAGGATACCTTGCACGTGATATATTCGGGATACCTTACACATCAGATACTCGGGATACCTTGCAACTTGACTGGCCGCAGTAAGTTCCTCGTTATCTTTCTCTCTCGAACTGGAGCTTTTCTGCAAGTTCCTTCATACTGAATACCGGGCGAGTTGGAATCATTTTGTTCTGCTTGAAACAGAGACACTAGTACGTAGGGTCGGAACACCGATCTTAACAATGACGCGGGGAAAAATCGAAAGGATCTTACTTTCCGAACTACCTTCGTCTTTTAGCATTCACAAGAGAAAGTTGGTAGATGAAATTTCGCGGAAAGATCTTCACTAAGAAGTAGTTTTTATGACTGCCACTAAAATCCCCTGTCATATCTGTGACACTCTCTCCCCTATTTCATTGTAATACGAATCGATCTACCCTTCTTGAAACTGCTTCGATATTCAGTGTGAAACCTGTCTGGTAACGATCCCATACCACAGAGCAGTACTCGTACAGAATCCTGTCAAGCGTAGTGTACTCCGACTCTTTCGCGGATTATTTTTTGTCCCTGTTAGAAATTTGATAGGCCAATAAGTTTTCCTCTTTGGTTATCACTTCTTTTACTGCTGAGGAAGATTCGTTCAAAAACAACTACAGTAGTTCGTTACATTTCCCGACAGTTATTGTTTCATTAACCGAAAGTACGAACACTTTATACTGACGACCAAGTGGAAACGCCACAAAAGTATATTCATGGCCATATTTTTATCATGCAAGCGTCCTCAAAGATAGTGTCTAAATGGGTAAATGTGTTTCCTGATTATTGTTCGGAGAGTGAGTTAGCGAGGCTAAAGTTGCGCAACGTAACCTTCTCAACATCTTACATGATGCCGCAAGAAATCGCCAGTGTTTTTCACTAAGTTATGTAAAAGAAGCCTTGTAGATGATGATAGTGGTGTAAACGTGTGGAAAAGCGAAGTGAATGAAATAAATAAAAAGTATGCGCATGAGGAGAGTACTGAAATGCTTTAATTCCGATTAGTAGTCGCACATGTTAAAGAGAGTCAACAATGGATGAAAGAGGCGTTTGTAGTATTTGACAATAAGAACTTGTCTAATTAATGTCGTTCTCGTTTGAGAACAACATGAAGAGAAATAACCTTTGAAACCTCCTTCTGCTGTAGTATGTGGACTCGACTGAATGTACGGATCATAATAAAGTGTGTTAGTGGGGTAGTGATTCATCACCGAATAAATGTGTCGTAAACAGTTATTTATCATCAAAGCAATTTACTATGCTATCCCAACACTGACAAAATTGAAGTCAGACGGAATACGAAGTTACTGCACACGCAGTAGGTGAAATGGGCTGTATTTACCCACACTTCGTGCTTATCATACACGTTTTTTTGGAAAATCACGTCGTGATAAAATCAAATTTCAAATGTTTGTATACCTTATGGGACTTAACTACGGGGTCATCAGTCCCTAAACTTACAAACTACTTATGAACTAGCTAATCCTAAGGACGACACAAAAATCCATGCCCCGAGGGGGGATTCGAACCACCGACCGTAGTGGCCGTGCAGACCGTGACTGGAGCGCCTCAGTCCCCTTGGCCACCGCGGCCGGCACGTCGTGATAGTTAAAGTAATGAAATAAATGATGTTAATAATGTGCTGCTTTTCTTGCAACTCTGTTGAGGTCCTAGGTTAGAGAAAACAATGCACACTACGAATATTCCAGTTTAGTGCAACGCGCTAAAAATTCTGAAAATAGAGAAAAAAACTCAGGACGACGACATCCGACGTATTAGAAATCGCAGCGGTATTTTCAACGATAGCAATGATACATGAACGTCATTTCGGCTATCTAGCTTCAGTGAAAACTCGTGCCCGATTTTTCGAGTGTTTGGACAGTGAAACGTAACTGCATTACAATCGTTGGCCACCCGTAAGCAACAGTAAACAATTATAAGCTGTGAATTTAACTGTAAGCTTTCATGGCAGTAAAGGTACTCAGAACATACATGTGCGCTAAACAGTATGGAATTCTCTGATCATGACCTAAAGTAGATGGAAAAAAGCGTATGTAGAAAATAAATGGATTGCAGGAAGAAAAGGGCAGTTTCATTTCAAAACACAAATAATTCGGTACTTGCTGCAGAAGATGGCCACACACACACACACAAACTTGTTAGTTATATCAATTTATTTTGTTGCCCGGCAGTGCATGTGGATTTCTCTCTGTCTTCCTTTTATTCTCTTCGCCCTAAAGAGCACATGGAACCATTAGTTGGCACTACTCGCCTTGACTTTCTTGTTCTTTTCTTCCCAGACCTTCCTCATCCTTTCACTATGGGCTTGTCTTCTATCTTGTATGTCGGGCCCGGTGGTCTAGTGGTAAAGCGCTCGACTGGAAACCGTGGTTCAGATTCCACGTTAAGCTGTAGGTCCCCCTTCCCCGGTTCGATAACTGGGATAGGCTGGGGACACGCAAGTCGCCGATGTGGCGTCCAGTTGAAATACTTGCATCAGGCCAATGAGGCACACGAAGTTATTATTCTATCTTGTATCCATCCTTTTCGCAATTCAGATTCTTTTCCGTTGGGTTTTTGTTTGTGAACTTATGAGAGTTGATCTTCTGTCTGTACAGAGTCCATATGGCTTCTAGTGGGTCAATACTGAGTTCCATGAGGTCATTTTGGATTTCTGTTAGCCAGCTCTGGCGAGTTCCTTTGATGATGAGGAAGACTCTCTTGGTCATTCTAGAGGCATTCATTCTTGTTAAATGTCCATAGAATTTCAATTGTCTTTTCATGCATGTGACATGAAACTTCTGTCCTTGAATACAGTTCCTCAGAGCTTTTGTGCATACCTTCTTGAAACTCAGGTCCAAAATTACCTGAGTATCTGCCTTGGTGTTGATGATTAATTATGATGTTTCATTTGCGTAGAGCGCTTCTGGAAGAATGACAGTATGATAGTACTAGAGAAGTTTGGCTTGGGTGGATAGCGATTACATATATATTATATAATGTAACACAAGACAATTGAGTAATATTTTGCAATATTTTTTGTTATTTCACGAACCGGTTTTCGGCTGTTACGCCATCATCAGGTACTGACTACAGAGATATAAACATATAGGTGTAAAAGTTAAAGGTTTAGAGTTCTTAAATGGTGTACATGAAGTATCGCAATTCATTTTTGAAGATAAGTGTTACACGTTTAGAACCAAACCGAAAGGAATTATTCGACGAAACTGATGTGTAAAACTACTGGACATAGATACAATACGTGATACATTAAATATAACAAATTTAACACTGGACCTAAGAAGAAATATAAATTGAAGTAATACTTTCATCAAAATTGCCTGAATAAATGATCTTGTCTTTGACAGCTCAAATATTTGAAATGTATGAGTGTGAATTCAGACTGAATAAAACAGCTGTCATTCTATAAATTTTTTACTGGTTCATTTATACTTACCAGCTTAAATTACTAGTATTACAAACAAAAAAGTAATTACAATTGATATTAAGCAGGTTGCCAAACAGCTGTGATTATACGAATTGTTTCCTGTTAATATGCTATGAAACATTAGTGGGCTGGCCGCGGTGGCCGAGGGGACTGAGGCGCTCCAGTCACGGTCTGTACGGCCACTACGGTCGGGGGGTTCGAATCCCCCCTCGGGCATGGATATTTGTGCTGTCCTTAGTTGTAGGTAGTTCATAAGTAGTTTGTAAGTCTAGGGACTGATGACCCCGTAGTTAAGTCCCTTAAGCATAACAAGCATAACAAATAGTAGTGGAATTTTAACTACGCTATGAAAAAAGTAGGAACATGGGAAGTGAAAAGGGCGGGGTAGTTTATGTGGTTTATTTGGGGTTATGAGTAAATTCTGCGGCCGAGGTCAGCCGAAAACTGGTTAATCGAATAGTAAAAAGCATTGTAGAATAATACACAATTGTCTAGTGTTTCATTAAAAAATAATCAAATATTCTGCTAAGAAACGACGGAACACTAAAATTTCAGTAAGAATATAATGAAAGTCTCAGATATATCATTTATTTTTTTTTCCACTCTTCTCTCGTCATTCTCCCTGCTGTGCAGGTAGGCAAACGTTTTGTTACGCTTTTTCTCTTGCCCTTGTCTCCTTCCCGCCCTCCCCCCCCTGTCTCCTCTTTCTTCCCCACCCAACTGCAAGAGGTAAGGGTGAATTTAGCATCTCGTCAACATCGAGGCCATTAAAGAGGGAGAAATAAGTCGGATTGGAAACGAGCTGGTTTCCGTGCGTTCTCTGGACGGAAGATACCGGCACTCTCCCGATTAGACTTACGGAGTTCTGTTTTACGATGGCACTAAGGAAATTCCAATCCCTTTTCTCCAAAATACGAATCCTGTGTCCTAACCATTATAGAATACTGCTCGTTAATACTGAATACAAACAGAAAATTTACCGGATCTGGGCATTTATGTGAGTGATGAGTGCAAGCATCACTTTCATCTATATCTATAAATGTGAATGTCTGTTCGGTGTACGTTTATCACGTCTGAACCACAAGACATAAAGAGCTAAAAATTTGTACAGTTACTAACGTCTGCCTGGGAAAAGCTTTAGGCAAGGTTTTATGGCGATCGGATAGCTATTTATCTATACGTATTAACGTGAAGGTCTCGTGTACGCTTATCACGTCCGAACGACAAGACGCAGAGACTTAAATATTTGTACAGTTACTAATTTATACCTGAGGAAGGTTTTAGGCACGGTTTTATAGCGATCTGATAGATATTTAGTAATTTGAAGAATATAACGCGAAATGTGGAACAATAATTTCTCTTTCAAAATTATATTTACTCTTTGAAAATGGTTTTATTGGTTGCATTGTTGCTTGAGGATAGACAATGATAAAAGGGTGGAGTACATTGGGATGGAAATTTATCGGTGTATATAAAACTCTACGCATGTGTGTATGTGTATTAATATTTCGCTGTGCAGCGAAAACTACAGAACGCAAACGAATGGTCTGTGTTTAATTGTTGTCCGAAGTCTCCCGTTGTACACCATAGCAGTTCCATGCCAATAGCTATAAGGGGGTGGGAGATATGGTGATTGAAAGTCATAAAATTATAAAAGAAGTCGGACTGAAGGCCAGCGATGACGTTTGCGACTCTTTAGCAAGGAGGTTACATACAGCTAAACGTGATGTCACAGACCATATCTTTGGTCTCTGCGTGCTACAATGTCTTCAGCTCTTTCTCTGTAACGATAAGCATACGAATAAGGAAATACAAGAATAAATAAATGAAGCAGCAAAAAGAAATTTCTATTAAAACATCTCTTTAAAAAATCAATTCGACGTTTCGTGGATTATCGATCATAATCAACCAACACATAAGCTAGTAATTTATAATTTTTACTTACGTTACCCTCTACTCTCTCTCTGTCTCTCTCTCTCACACACACACATACACTCACTCTTTCTTTGATATCTGTTCATACTTTCCACCTCTCAACTGACGATATTGATATCTTATTTTAATATATATAAAAATTGAGGTGTTTGTGCCTATATTTCACTCTGCAGCCAAAGCAACACATCTCAAACGAATAGTGTTTGTATGTGGTAGTAGGTATCAGTCTCCCATTGTGCACTATGGTGGTAGAGGGTTCATAACGATAAGGGGGTGGAAAATGTGAGAGTTGAAAGTTACCGACTTATATAAAATTCTACGTGTGGGTGGCAATATTTTGCTCTTCAGCAAAAACTATACAATGAAGATGAACGATTACTCTGTGTTGTAGTAAAAAATCTCCCGTTCTACTCCATAGCAGTTCCATATAGATAGCTATAAGAGGGTGGAAGATATAGTGTAGTGGTTGAAAGCCGTCAGCTTATATAAAATTCGGACTGAAGACCAACGACAACTTTTGACACTGTAATAGCAAAGAGGTTATATACAGCCAAACGTGATGCACATTCTTTAGTTGTTTTTCTGCAACAAGCGTAGGGATAAAGAAAAGCAAGAGCATTTTGCAGTTTGAAAAGTAAAACTACCAAGAAAGATGCCAAAGCGCAAGAGAGAAATTTCGCTTCTCGGTCGGTTTCTACAAGAACCCCCCCCCCCCCCCCCCCCACACACACACACGCGCCAAAAAAATTTGGTTGCATAAAATACTTGCCCATATATTATCCTTAAAATTTGCCTTGACAGCCGTGCAGGTTTTTTTTAATCTAATATATATATATATATATAGGATTTTCAGGACTGTTAAGTCTGAATGGTCAGTCTTCCTATTTTTAATTTTTTTCGTGTAAAGGTCGGCTTTTCTCATTATATTTCTGTTCTGTTGTTAGTGGGTACTCAACAGTCCACAGTAGCAACCTATGCGTTAGAAGGTAAAACAACCAGCGGGAAACAGTTCAACGCGAATATGCCTTGCTGCAAGTGCATTGGAATTATCAGCACCATTATAGAGATGCAAGTCTGCAAGCTCGTTAAATGTAAATCAGTTCGCCGTAGTCTTGTATTAGCACTGCCGCGAACACTGCTGTGTCTAATCGAATAATGCATAAGTGGAAACAGCTGCCTACTGGAGAGACATGTATCACTGGCGGAGGTAGGATCAACATGTGCAACTGCTGCATTGATGGTGAGGTACGTCATGTTGTGAACTGTTCAACATTAAGTTCCACGTATAGGGCATTTCCCGACATTTATCCCTCTACCATCAACTCGCCCCTGCTCCGCACAAGTAGCAGAGTATAAATGTAATTTTTTTTCTGTCGAAATGTTCTAAAAGCCGGTGGCCGAGTTAGGATTTACACAGAATTACATTATCTTTCCTCTTCCTTTGCGATTTTTATCACTGATTCTGTATTGGCCCTCTTTAGATTACGGTAGTAACACTAAAAGTGGGCCTTTGTGAGCGTCTTTTGACAGCTCGAAATTTAAATGAAAATAACGGCTTAACCATTCACCTGACACAAAAATTGAATAACCGAATTTGTGGAGGAGAAAATTCTCTACAACTTTGCTCTCTTATTTATTTATTTCTTTTTTCATATCTCCTATCATTTCAGAGATATCTTCAAAAATAACGTCGATTTTGGGATGTCTTTCTGTTCGTAACGTGTTCCCTGTTTTTAAGACGAACCGTTCAACCGATCAGCATCAAATTTTACAGACATAATTTTAGGCCGCCAGAGACCAGAACCTCCTTATTCAAATTTTTCGGACAAAAAATACGGTATTAATACAAAAAAAGCAGTTTGTAATATAATTGTGATTGCTAACGAATCGTTCATCTGACACGAAAATCGAATAACCCAATTGGTAGAGGGGAAAATTCTCTTCAACGTCGCTCTATTATGTTTTTTTCATATCTTGCATCGTTGCAGAGATATTTGCAAAAATAACGGCGTTTTGACGATGTCTGTCTTGCTGTAACGTGTTCCCACTTTTTAGGTCGAACCGTTCAACCGATCGGCGCCAAATTTTACAGACATAATTTTTGGCTACCAGAGACCAGAATCTCGCTTTTTTAAATATTTCGGACAAGAAATACGTTAGTAATACCAATAAACGCCGTTTTTAATGTAATTTTAATTGCAAATAAACCGTTCATCTGACGCGAAAATTGAATAAACGAATTTGTAGAGAAGAAAATTCTCTACAACTCTGCTCTCTTATGTTTTTTTTTCATATCTCGTATTGTTTGAGAGATATTTGCAAAAATAACGGAGTTTTGACACCCTCCATTGAATTAACTAAAACCAGCCGTACGCCCAGATCTCTCTCTGGCATACGCCATGTTGCGTTGCGTATTTCATTATTTTCTTAATTGTAACTTACACGTTGTCATTTCAAAGCAATGGCGCACTGAAGAATACGATAAATGATAATCTAGTGTCTACAAATGCCATATTAGCATCAGTTAACAACTGCCATCAATAGTATGAGATTGAAGAATGCAATTACTGTTAGTCGTAGCGGAGTGGGCAATGGGTTGGACTATGACACTGAAGGTCAGTGGTTCGGAACCCACCCTACCTAATTTTTTTTTCCTGAAAGGGTTTCAGACATTCTTATTAATTAATTTTTTATTATTTAGATTATTATTCTGGTCCAAAATGTTTGCAAAAACTTATAAAACTACAAATGTAAAGTGTAAAACACGTCAGTGCGATTTTTTTCTACTTTTGTATTTGTCAAAATTAAATGACGGATTTGTATTTGATGTTAATACTGCACGACGTGAATTCTCGAACGTTATTAAGGCCTGAAAGACGAAACCGCGCAAGCATTGTATTATGAAACAATCAAAGGGCTTAAATTTCATAGCGTGGCCATAGGTCCGCCATATTTGATACAAACTGAACTGGCGTCCGGTATGTTATTTAGAGTATCGACTGACAGCTCGTATGCCACACCCATTCGAGAATTTCACCTATTTACAGTTCCATGTTTTAAACAAAGATTGGCTATTGAATACGGATGAGCATCAAGTTCCGTCAGACTTTATCGAAACTGTGAATTGACGAGCCTGGTAGTACATTTCCTAAAAATGCGGTAATGAAATCTCTCGAACCTGTCAGTAATACAGTTCCAGTTCGAAGAATAACAATTAGCTGAGATTTGCAATAACAACGAAAGTGCTGCTGTGAAAATATTTGTGTTGATTACAATGCAAGTACATGGTCTAAACGAGCTGCAAAACATACAGTTAATAGCAATTGTTATGACGAACAGTCATGATTATGGATTTGCATCTGTTAATGTATTGTAACAACTGCTTTCATAAATTCTAGTACACATTTCTGTGGTGTTTACTTAACGTATTAAGTCTACAAACTTGTAAAATTGCTGTCAAAGGGTTTGGTTGTGAACTTTGGTAAACGAAATTTGAGTACAAAGACGAAAGTGATAACAAAATACTGCAATTAAAATGCGGCTGGGTCAGCTGTCACAAAAGCATAAGATTTTCTTAAAAACTATCCTTGTTGAGAAGCTGAAACAAGTAACGTTTGGTACGTGAAATTTGAGTACAAAGACGAATGTAGTAACAGACACTACAATAAAAATGCGCCAGGGTCAGCTGCTATAAAAGCATTCCACACCGAAATTCGGTATAATCAACAATTTTCGTTGTCGGCACGCTGAAATAAGTACATACTCGTATTTGTTGGAAAGAACACAGATATATACAAGTGAAAAAATTGTCTGCTACTATTGCCTTCCCATTTTGCACTGGTTACATGTCAATCAAGCTCGATCAGGTATTGTCAACAACTAATGAAAATATTTTTTAAAGAAGGTGTAGACATTCAAAAGTGTGGTTTCATCTACCACAGGAGCAACAGAAGAAGAAATATCTCAAAAACATACTAACACTAGGTTGAAAACTGAGCATTTTTTTAATGGTGTGTACAGCAAGGGAATTGCAGGATTGGTCATCTGAAGCTTCACTCTTTAGGGCAGCTAAGTGCCATTTAGGCAGTAATTTTGTTTGAGTACAAGGCAAAATATTTGGTGTTGCCGGTCGCGGTGGCCGAGCGGTCTGCGGCGTGCCAGTCACGGTCTGCACGGCAGCTGCGGTCGGGGGTTCGAATCCTCCCTTAGGCATGAATGTTTGAGCCGTCTTTAGTATTAGCTAGTACATAAGAAGTTTGTAAGCCAACACCGACAACAGTAGTACAGGTTTATATGCCGACTAGCTCTGCCGATGATGAGGAGATCGAAGAAATATATGAGGAGCTAAAGGAAATTATTCAGACAATTAAGGGAGAGGAAAACTTAATTGTTATGGGAGACTGGAATTCGGTAGAAGGACAAGGAAGGGAAGGGAAGATAGTGGGTGAATATGGTCTGGGCAAAAGGAATGAAAGAGGAAGCCGCCTGGTAGAATTTTGCACGGAACATAATTTAGTTATAACAAACACCTGCTCCAAGAATCACAAAAGAAGGTTGTATACGTGGAAGAGACCAGGAGACACCGGGAGATACCAGATATATTTAATAATGGTAAGACATAGATTTCGGAACCAGGTTTTAAACTGTAAAACATACCCAGGGGCAGACAGACTCTGACCATAACTTGTTGGTTATGAACTGTAGGCTTAAACTGAAGAAACTACAGAAAGGTAGGAAAATAAGGAGATGGGACCTAGATAAATTGAAGGAACCTGAAGTTCTTAAGAATTTCAGAGGGAGCTTCAGGCAACAATTGACAGAAACAGGGGAAAATAAAACAGTAGAAGAGGAATGGGTAAAATTGAGAGATGAAATAGTGAAGGCAGCAGAGGACAAAATAGGTAGGAAGACAAAACCTACAAAGAATCCTTGGATATCACAGGAGATACTAAATTTAATCGATGAAAGGAGAAAGTATAAAAATGCAGTAAATGAAACAGGCAAAATGGAGTACAGACGACTAAGAAATGCGATTGACAGGAAGTGCAAAATGGCTAAGCAGGAATGGCTAGAAGGCAAATGCAAGGATGTAGAAGTATGTATAAATAGGGGAAAAATAGATACAGCCTACCGGAAAATAAAAGAAACATTTGGCGATAAGAAAACAGCTCTATGAATATCAAGGACACGGATGGAAAACCAGTTCTCAGCAAAGAAGGGAAAGCTGAAAGGTGGAAAGAGTATATAGAGGGGCTCTACAAAGGAAATGAACTTCGAGACACTATTGTAGGAAGGGAAGAGGATGTAGATCATGATGAAATAGGAGATACTATACTGAGAGATGAATTTGACAGAGCACTGAAAGATCTAAGTCAAAACAAGGCCCCTGGAGTAGATGATATCCCGTCAGAGCTACTGAAGTCTCTGGGAGAACCAGCCATGACAAAATTGTTTCACATTGTGTGTAAGATGTACGAGACAGGTGAAGTACCCTCAGACTTTAAGAAAAATGTTATAATCCCCATTCCAAAGAATGCGGGTGCAGACAGGTGTGAAAACTACAGAACCATCAGTTTAATAAGTCATGGTTGCAAAATATTAACACGAATTATATACAGAAGGATGGAAAAACTGGTAGAAGTCGACCTCGGGGAAGATCAGTTTGAGTTCAGGAGAAATGTAGGAACACGGGAGGCAATACTCACTTTACGGCTTATCCTAGAAGATAGATTAAGAAAAGGCAAACCTACATTTATAGCTTTTGTAGATTTGGAGAAGGCTTTTGACAATGTTGATTGGAATAAACTCTTTAAAGTTCTGAAGCAAGCAGGAGTAAAATATAGGGAGCGTAAGATTATTTACAACTTGTACAAAAACCAGACAGCGGTTGTCAGAGTTGAAGGGAATGAAAGGGATGCAGTGGTTGGAAAGGGAATAAGACAGGGATGTAGCCTTTCCCCAATGTTGTTCAATTTGTACATTGAGCAAGCTATAAAGGAAAGCAAGGAGAAATTTGGAGAAGAAATTAAAGTTCAGGGTGAAGAATTAAAAACATTGCGTTTTGCCGACGACATAGTAATTCTGTCAGATACAGCAAAGGACCTGGAAGAGCAATTGAACGGAATGGACAGTGTGCTGAAAGGTGCATATAAGATGAACATTAACAAGAGTAAAACTAGGGTAATGGAGTGTAGTGTTTGAAAATCAGGTGATGCTGAAGGAATTAGATTAGGTAACGAAACAATAAAGGAGGTAGATGAGTTTTGTTACTTGGGCAGTAAAATAACAAATGATGGTCGCAGTACAGATGATATAAAATGCAGAATGGCAATGGGTAGAAAGGCGTTTTTGAAAAAGAGAAATTTGTTAACATCGAATATTGATTTAAGCCTAAGGAAGTCCTTTCTGAAGGCATTTGTATGGAGTGTTGCCTTGTGTGGGAGTGAAACATGGACGATAAGCAGTGTGGACAGAAAGAGGATAGAGGCTTTTGAAATGTGGTGCTACAGAAGAATGTTGAAGATTAGGTGGGTGGATCGCGTAACTAATGAGGAGGTACTGAACCGAATTGGGGAGAAAAGAAATTTCTGGCATACCTTGACTAAAAGAAGGGATAGATTGGTAGGACACATTCTTAGACATCAAGGAATTGTGAATTTAGCGTTAGAGGGAAGTGTGTGGGGTAAAAATCGCAGAGGGAGACCAAGAGACGCGTATAGTAAGCAGATTCAAGTGGATGTGGGTTGCCGTTCTTATGAGGAGATGAAAAGGCTTGCTCAGGATAGAGTAGGGTGGAGAGCTGCATCAAACCAGTCTCTGAAGACCACAACAACAACAACAACAAGTTTAGGGACTGATGACCACCCAGTTAAGTCCCATGAGCAATACAAACATTTGAACATTTGGAGTTCTTGCACGAATTACTTGTCGTTTTATCACTTCGATTTGTGCATTTAAATGCTGACCACACTTTGGGCATACTTCAGCAGTCAAAAATTGTACATACAATATACACTAAGTGTAGCACTTCAAGCTCAACAACATATGATGGACATAGTTCTCTCAAGTGTACTGAACACCGAAAATATGGCGCCCGAGTTTACAGAGGTTGTCGCAAAGAGCGCTGTAACTCGTGCGTTAGCCACTCTATGAAATTTAAGCTCTTTGGGAACAATACACGAATTTTCACACGAACTGGTAACCTTCGTAGTCACAGAATTTATAGCTTTTCCTAAGAGTATTTATTTTGCGTGTTTTTATTTGCCACACTCACCTACTACTAAGCACCTTAATGAATTGTAAACTTAAACATTCCTCTGAATCACAGCGCCGTATGGTGAAAACCGTATGGATATATGTTTTAGTAGTTTTTCAGTTTATCGAGGACAGACAGCCAGGCGCGGGGAAACAACTTTGTTTTTATAATTGTACAGATTATGAGGGTTGCCTAGAACGTAATGCATTACTTTTTTCCATCAACAATTAACTATTGCACATAATTAGATTTACATAATGTTTCATCCACACTCTGTATTTTTTCACGTAATCTCCGTTCCGTTCTGTGGCCTTCTTCTAGTGCGAAACCAGGGAAAGTCTGCCCTGTTATCATCCTTGTTCTGATCTCGGAGCCATTTCATCAGTGTGTGAATCATCTCCTCGTCGCCCTCAAAAGTTTTCCAGGCCCAAATGGCGAATGACAACATCAGCTGGCTGCAACTTGCTGGGTGTGACAGAGCAAATCTAGGATCTCCCCCGAACTGCCTTCTGATGACTTTACTCTCAGTGCCCAGCGACTAATTGTAATCCTGTCGATAACAGATGCGCCATAGACTTTGCACAAACGCTTGTGAATACTCCCCACAGCTTCTTTCTCTGCAGTGAGAAATTGAACGACGCCATGTTGCATGTAAATAACTTCACTTACTAACGCTATCTTGGAACTCTTTTACAGCTACGCTAACTGTCGAAAGAGCCAGAAATAATGCGAGGGCACTCAGGAAGCTTCAAATAACTAATACGTAACGTTCCGCATTCGCAACATTGCTTTTGGATGAGAAAAAAAGAAAAAAGTGGTACCTTTCTGAGCAACTTGTGTCAACGCCGCTTCCGGCAAGGACGAAGCCAAACTGGGGGGGGGGGGGGGGGGGGGTCTTGGGGGTTCGGACCCCCCTATCACCCAAACGTTAAAATACTACCCAAAGTTATGCTAAGGACAACACACACACCCATGCTCGATGGTGGACTCGAACCTCCGAAGGGACTAAATTAAATAAGACATGACCTAACTACCGTGTAGTGAAACTGAATAATATTGTTATCAGTCATACGCCGTAAAAGGGTTACGCACTATCGACAGTCAAAGCCATCTATAGATTTTAATTGTCGATACATCAATAACAGCATCGGCTATTGCCCAGTCCTCCTTTAGCCGTTGTCCATTGGTGGCCTTATCCATTATTGCTATGTTAAGCACTACAATGGAATGCTGTCGCTGCTGTTTATTTCTTTTGTGCTGTTAAGATATGTTTCCAATTATGAATAAGTTCATAACAAACAAAAAAAAGAGAAAAATCGACTTTCATTTGTCCACTAGCGTTATGGTAAGTTAAAAGAGTATTACTGTAATAGCTTATTTATCTATTTACAGCAGTGGAGTCGTTATTTGCAGTGGGAATATTTCAGTATATCGTAACGCACCTCACTCAGTATGTGTAATACTTTTTAAAGTTAGGTTTAAGAGTAATATTTTATCTAGAGTGGATACGTTGCAATGCCAACAAGAGTAAAAGAACCAATAATCTTGGAAATAAAATTATAGACTTACGCTTCGTAAATCAATATGCAAGGTATTTGTACTGATGCAAAAATTTATGCAAATTTTGCGAAACACCAAGCTACAGTCGTGGCTGACAGGCAGGGAGCTTGGTGACATGCAACCGTGTCATTGCCAGTGTTCAAATACAAAGAAATACTTCCCATTCTGATAATCTGACTTCGTTTGGAATAACAGCGGAAGGTTCTGCTGGCGTATATTGAAACAATTTTTAAGAAATGTTTTCCTCAATTTTGTATTTAAAATATTGAAGTATTTATAAGAACGTCTTACAAACGCAAACTATGTGCATAAAATATAAAAAATATGTTAGCCTAAGTTTGTTTTTAGAATAAATGAAAACATGAGCCTTTGTAAATTTCTCTTTAACCATTCGCCCCCCCCCCCCCCCTTTGACAATATCCTGACTACGTCACTGCTTTACTCTTAGTGCCCAGCGACTAACTGTAATCCTGTCGATAACAGATGCGCCATAGACTTTGCACAAACGCTTTTGAATACTCCCCACAGTTTCTTTCTCTGCAGTGAGAAATTGAATGACGCCATGTTGCATCTAAATTACTTTACTTACAAACGCTATCTTGGAACTCTTTTACAGCTACGCTAACTGTCTAAAGAGCCAGAAATAATGCGAGGGCACTCAGGAAGCTTCAAATAACTAATACGTAACGTTTCGCATTCGCAACATTGTTTTTGGATGAGAAAGTGGTTTCTTTCTGAGCAACCCCCGTACTTGTGTCAACGCCGCTTCGGATGTTTTTAAGCGTTAGCAACAATTGCCCTGTAAACAATACAGCCTTGACGAGGAATAAAATGAACAATGTCGAGCACTAAGACGGCGGTTGAAAGAAGTATACATTTCTCACGACCCGAAGAAAAAAACTGGAACTGGTTCTCAAAGAGTCAGTGTTGAGAGGAGGACTGTCTGTAGGCAACTGGTTTTTAACCTCCTTCATTCTTCTTAGGAGGGAGCAGAGGTTATGAACGGCTGACCACGTTCCGCATGCTTTGCTTCCGGAACCGGTTGCAGCTACGGCACAGCAATGCTGAGGTAGCTTCTGGCTATTTAAAGGGCGTAAAGCTCACTCTTTTAGCTGTTCGGTACAGCACCTTACGTAAGGTGTCGAGAATCTGGGCTATGCTGACAACTTGTTTCTGAGTAGGGTACATGTCATACTGCTTGAAGCGCCTACTAGACAAGACTACGTCGTTTGACTTGAAAGAAGAAGGAGCCACGTTCAGAGTTTCATACACTTACTCATATTTAAGTAATTCATCCCTTTAATAGAAAACGAGATTGCTTAATGTGATGCCCTCATCTACTTCTAGATCTACATAGTTACCCTGCAAATCACTTTGAAGTGCCTGGCAGAGAGTTCATGTAACCACTTTCATAATATTTCTCTACCGTTTCATTCTCTAACAGCACGTGAGAAAAGGAAACACATGCATCTTTCCGTTTTCGATCTTTGTCCGTATGTAGGTTGTTGTTAACAAAATATGTTCGCATTCGAAGGAGAAAATTTGAGTAAAAATTAGTAAATAGACTTCGTCGCAATGAATTACGCCTTTATGTTAATGATTTCCACCCCTACTCTGTGACACTGTCTCTCCTTTATTGCGATAGTGCAAAACGACCTGCCTTTCTCTGAATACTTTTTATGTCGTCTGTCAGTCTCACCTGGTGAGGATCACACTAGACGCAAGAATACTCTGAAAATGATGGTCAACTGTAGTGTAGGTAGTTTCTTTAGTAGAACTGTAGCATCTTGTAAGAGTTCTGGCAGTGAAACATAGCCCTTGGTTCGCCTTTCCTACGATATTTCCTATATGTTCATTCCAATTTAGGTGTTCGTAATTTTAATTCTCAGGTGTTCAGTTAAATTTACTGCCCTTATATTTGATTGTTTTATCGTGTAAAAAAAAGTTAAACGGATTTCTTTTAGTGTTCATATGGATGAATTGACACTTTTCATTATGTATAGCCAATTTCCAATTTTCACACCATGCAGATATCTTATCTAAATCATTTTGCAGTTGATTTTGATATTCTGGTGACTTTACTAACCGATAAATGACTGCCTCATTCGCGACCGGTCTAAGAGAGCTACTCACATTGTCTCCTAACTCGTTTATAAACATAAGCAGTAGTAGGGGGCCTATGAAACTTAACTGGGGAAACACAGATATCACTTCTATTTTACTCTACGGCTTGCCGGCCCCGGTGCCCGAGTGGTCTGCGGCGTGCCAGTCACGGTCTGCGATCGCGGGTTCGAATCCCCCCTCGGGTATAGATGTTTGTGCCGTCTTTAGTATAAGGTAGTTTATAAGTAGTTTGTAAGTTTAGGGACTGATGACCCCGCAATCAAGTACCATAAACTCTACAAACATTTAAAAGTTTCTTTCTTTCTTTTTATTTTATTTATTTTTATTTTTTTATTTATTTATTTTTTTTAACTCTACGGCTTTCCCCGTCTATTCGCAGTGACAGGAAATCGCGAATCCAATCGCACACCTGTGGCGATAATCCATAAGCACGCAATCTCACTAGAATCCGCTTGTGAGGTACAGTGTCAAAAGCCTTACGGAAATCTAGAAATATGGAATCGATCTGAAATCCCTTATGGATAGCTTCATCGCTTCATGTTAGTAAAAGCTGTGTTTCAGAAGAACCATACTTTCTGAATAAGGGTTGACTTTGGGTCAATAGGCCGTTCTTTTAGAGGTAGTTCATGATGTTTGAGAAAAGTATGTGTTCCAAAAACCTGCTGCAAACCGACGTCAGTGATACGGGCCTGTAATTTTGCGAATCACCCATATTGCTTTTCTTGAATATTGGAGTAGCCTGTGTATCAAAATACTCTGAAAGTAACCTAACTGGATACAATCTGGACCGAAAGACTTTCTTTTTTTTAAGTGGTTTGAGTTGCTTTATTGCTTCAAGGATAACAACTTCTAAATTACGCACGCTGGCAGCTGTTCTTGATCCGAATTCTTTGGCAAAGAAATTTCGGAAAGCTGTCTTCCACATCTCGGCTTTAGCAGCTCTGTCATCAGTAGCGCCAGCATTGCTACACGAATAGTAAAGATATTGGCTGTGCTTTGCCACTAGTCTACTTAACACATGACCAGTATTTCTTTGGATTTACTACGAAATTTGATACAATTTATCGTTGTGGAGACTATTGTAAGTTTCTCGCATCGACGTTCGCGCTAAATTTCGAATACCTGTGTGAGATTGCCTGTCTCGGAAGTCAGTAATTTCTCCCTGATGAGCACGACGCCGTACTCAACAGTACAATATTTCTTTCCCAGCCGCGTGAAGCAAAATTTTCAGTTCATGTATAGACACTCCTGGCCATTAAAACTGATACACCACGAAGATGGCGTGCTACAGATGCGAAATTTAACCGACAGGAAGAATATGCTGTGATATGCAGATTATTAGCTTTTCATAGCATTGACACAAGGTTGACGCTGGTAGCGACACCTACAACGTGCTGACATTAGGAAAGTTTCCAACCGATGTCTCATACACAAACAGCAGTTGACCGGCGTTGCCTGGTGAAACGTTGTTGTGAAGCCTCGTGTAAGGAGGGGAAATGCATACCATCACGTTTCCTACTTTGATAAAGGTCGGATTGTAGCCTGTCGCGATTTCGGTTTATCGTATTGCGACATTGCTGCTCGCGTTGGTCGCGATCCAGTGACTGTTAGCAGAATATGGAATCGGTTGGTTCAGGAGGGCAATAAGAAACGCCGTGCTGGATCCCAACGGCCTCGTATCACTAGCAGTCGAGATAACAGGCATCTTATCCGCATGGCCATAACGGATTGTGCAGACACGTCTCGATCCCTGAGTCATCAGATGGAGACGTTTGTAAGACAACTATCTACAAGGACAGTTCGACGAGATTTGCAGCAGCACGGACTATCATCTCGGAGACCATGGCTGTGGTTACCCTTGATGCTGCATCACACACAGGAGCTCCTGCGATGGTGTACACAACGACGAACCTGGGTGCGAGAACGTCAAAACGGTTTTTTTTTTTTTGTTTTTTTTTTTTTTTTTTTTTTTGTTTTTTTTTGTTTTGTTTTTGTTTTTAATGAATCCAGGTTCTGTTTACTGCATCATGATGGTCGCATTCGTGTTTGGCGACATCGCGGTGAACGCACATTGGAAGCGGATATTCGTCATCGCCATACTGGCGTATCACTCGGCGTGATGGTATGGGGTGTCAGTGGTTACACGTCTCGGTCACCTCCTGTTCGCCTGAATAGAATTGGGGAGAAAAGGAATTTTTGGCATACCTTGACTGAAAGAAGGGATCGCTTGGTAGGACACATTCTTAGTCATCGACGAATCGTAAATTTAGCATTGGAGGGAAGTGTGTGGGGCAAAAATCGCAGAGGGAGACCAAGAGACGCATATAGTAAGCAGAAACAAATGGATGTGGGTTGCAGTTCTTATGAGGAGATGAAAAGGCTTGCTGAGGATAGAGTAGGGTGGAGCGCTGCATCAAACCAGTCTCCGGACTAAAGAGCATAACAACAACAACAATAACAAATTGACAAAGGGTAGAATTGGGAAATAGAGGAAAATCAAGGAGACTATGGAGTGAGTATTTGTACCTCTATATGGGATACTCTGCAAATCATTTAAGTGCCTGGCAGAGGGTTCATCGGACCACTTTATACAATTTATCTCCCATTCCATTCTCGAATAGCGCGCGGGAGGAAAGAACACCTGAATATCTCCTTTCGAGCTCTGATTTCTCGTATTTTATTCTGATAATTATTTCTACCTATGTAAGTGGGAGTCAGAAATATATTTTCGCATTTGGAGGAGAATGTTGGCGATTGGAGTTTCGTAAGTAGCCCACGCCGCAGCGATAAGCGCCGTTGTTGTAATGATTTCCATCCCAGATCCTGTATCATTTCCGTAACGCTGTCTCCCCTGTGTCGTGACAATACGAAACGAGCTGCCCTTCTTTGGACTCTTTCGATGTCCTCCGTCAAACACACCTGATAAGGATCCTAAAATGGGCAGCAATACTCCAAAAACGGACGGACAAGCGTAGTGTATGCATTTTCTTTTGTAGTTCTGTTGCATGTTTTAAGAGTTCTGCCAATAAAACGCAGTCTCTGGTTCACCTTTCCCGCGACATTACCTACGTGTTCTTTCCAATTTAAGTCTGATGTAATAGTAATTCCTAGGTATTTTGTGGAGTTTACGGCCTTCACATTTGATTGATTTATGTTGTAAACAAAGTTTAACGGATTTCTTTTCGCACTCATGTGGACGACCTCACACTTCTCATTATTATCAATTTTCATCGATTTATCTTGTATTGTGTGTGTGTGTGTGTGTGTGTGTGTGTGTGTGTGTGTGTGAGTGAGAGAGAGAGAGAGAGAGAGAGAGAGAGAGAGAGAGAGAGCGCTAAGAAGCACACAATTAAGGAAGAGGGGGAGAGAGATATATCTGGCAGTAAGCTGTGGCCCACATTGATCGACTGTGTGCACACCCAATAACAATTGGAAGTAGGGAGCAATGGGAGAAAATAGTTCGACACCGTACGGGGGATATTGTCTGGTTCACTGACGGGTCAAAATCAGACCGCGTTGGGGCCGGGGTATATGGGGTGCAGCGAAGACTGGAGGGCGTCATCTCTCTAGCAAAACTGGCCTCAGAATTCCAGGCCGAAATCACTGCCATCAGGGCGTGTGTGGAGGAGAATTTGCGTAGGTACTACAAAGATCGTAGCATCTATATCTATTCAGACAGCCAGGCAGCCCTGAGATCACTGGCAGCTCCTGCAACAAGGTCTAAAATTGTTGCAGAATGTCACAGGGTTCTGGTGGAGCTAGGGGAAAACAATAGAGTAAACCTATTGTGGGTCCCTGGCCACTCTGGGATAAGTGGCAACGAACATGCCGACAGATTAGCCAGGATGGGGGCAGAGACTCCATTTATTGGGCCGGAACCTGTTCTGACAATCACCAAGGCAATGATCAAATTGGAGCTACGTAACTGGCTCAGAAGACAGCACGTAGAATATTAGACCAAAGTCCATCAACAAAAACATGGCAAGGTAATGATGCCAAATCCATGTTTTAAAAGAAGCTCTGCAATCCTGGGTCTGAACAGGAGCGAGATTAGACTCATGGTTGGATTGCTGACAGGCCATGGGAATTTCAAAAAACACCTACCTACAATGGGAATAACAGAAGAGGACCCTAAATGTAGGATCTGTGATGACGGTGATGAAACTGCATCACATCTAATCTACGAATGCATTGCATTGGAGAATAAAAGGCACAGAATATTTGGGACAACCATGAAACGTGTCCATAAAAAATATTTTTGTAAGAAAATGTCTAATATTGTGCCTCCTGTTTCGTGTCGAGTAACTTGCTTGCAAGAAAATTTTTAATATCGCTTCTACTGTGTATCGATATGTGTTCTTAACGCTGTGAAGTTTCATCTTTGGCAAAGATCATGTATTGCATAGCATTGTAGCTCGCGCTGAGAGAGAGTAGCACTTGTGGTTCAGCTCGCTTAGAGAGCAGTTGAGTTGTGTGTATGGCTCCGATGTAGAGCAGAGGCTGCTGTGCCAGCAAGTCGATTTGATTGTATTTGGAATATATATTGTATTGTAACACCGCTGGAATGAAGGTAACTGCATTTTATGTCAATAAAAAGAAGTTGTATTATGTAGGTAATGTAATGCTGATTATTAATAATAATTAACAAAGTTAACCTTTCTTTCCTGTTTCATTTACGTAGTTAGAAGATTAACCTCTTCCTTCATTTGATATTTAGTTATTAGTGGATTTAAAGTGCAGTATTGATTTTGATAATATTGTTGAACAGATTTCGTTATTGGTGCCATAGTAAATGATAGTTAATTGACTATGATACTAAATTTCAATAATCAGAAACTGATCTGCATAAAATTCTCACAGTCAAACATTAAGAAAGTGGTTTGTGGTTTTTTAATATCTTTCTCGCAGTCAAAATTTTTGAGTATAGTCAGTGTCTGTTTCAAATGGTGACTTGCCACAGTTGTTTAGTGTTTAAAATATCCGTTGCGCACATAATCAGTTAAATGCACTGTTTCTTACTTAATAGTGTATACATCAATATCAGGGCCATAATTAAACCGAATTGCTGTGTTAATGAACAATTTGTGGTCTGATTTAACGATAGGTTCAACATCCACAACACTCACACAGCTTTTATCCAGACCCGAAGAAATTGTGTCTAATAAAGAACTGGTAAAGGGACTCCTTGCCCTGTTCAAGGGCATTGGTTGGCTTTACCAGATATGTAGGGAGCGATACCGCACAATAAACTTAGTTTCGGTGCGGGCAGTGGCGGGTTGGACCAAGACTGTTTTGGCTTTCCTGGAAAAATCAATCAATCAATGATTATCAGTCCCTACGCTTACAGAATACTTGAACTAATCTAAGGACGATTCACACACCCATGCCTGAGGCAAGAGTCGAATCTTCGACGTGGTGTGAACGCGCGCTCAGTAGCAAGGCGCCATGAGCGCTCATCCATTTCATCGCAGCCAAGTCATTCTGCATCCTACTACAGTCATTCAATGACGACCCCTACCTATACAGCAGAGCATGATTAGCGGCAGATTCCAACTCACTCTGCCAGTCAAATCATTTATTCTCTTTCTCTGAAGTAAGAATAATTCCTAGGTATTTTGTGGAGTTTACGGCCTTCAGTTTTGATTGATTTATCTTGTATTGTGTGTGTGTGTGTGTGTGTGTGTGTGTGTGTGTGTGAGAGAGAGAGAGAGAGAGAGAGAGAGAGAGAGAGAGCGCTAAGAAGCACACAATTAAGAAGGGGACGGGGAGAGAGAGATGTCTGGCAGTGAGCTGTGGCCCACATTGATCGACTGTGTGCACAGCCGCCAGGCAGCACTTCCGTCTATCACGGGCTGTTTGATGCTCGGAGCTCATCATAGCCGGCAGTCCTTGAGCGGCCGTATCGTGGCATCAGAGGCGGTGCCAGGCGCCACGGGCAGATAAGCGAGCCGGCCGTAAAGTGAATTACGAAAGCCGCCCGCCCTCCATAAACTGTACGTCGCACGGCCGTATTCAGACGGCAGACGGCGGCCGGCTGCTTGCAATCTACTCGTTCAAAGCGCGGCCGGACTGATTTTAAGAGCTGCTCCCAGCCGCCAGGGCCCAGCTCCCGTGGGTTATAAACTGCACACGCGTGCGTGCGATGCCAGTTTCAAGTCCTCTATTCTGATTACACTTCCGTAACTTCACAGCATCACTTCTCGCGACTGGACGACCTTCTTACGATCAAATTATACATCCGTTGGTGTCGCAGAGTGCGTTTCGGTTGCACAGTGGTAGAGTGCCAGACTACAAATCCAAAGGTGGTGGGTTCGATCCCCGCCAGGTCCTAGGATTTTTATCTGTCACTTTCAACTTCTTTCACCTCTGGCAGTATTGCTAATGTGAAAAATACCGAGTAGCACCGTGGTTCGGAACCCACGATGAACTGTAGGTCCCACTATAACTAGCTGGGTAAGTCAGGTCGGAGGAAGGCAACGGCATACCACCTCCAAACAGGACCATGTCTAGTATAGCACTGTGGTGTTCAAACCAATATTCGGATTGTTGACTGCCTTACTTAGTTGTCGCAGTATTTTTGTGGCGCATTTCTAATCACCTTAACCCACATAGAGCGGAATTTTTTTTTATTTAAATTTTATTTCAGGAGCTATTAATTACCTTCATACGACTGCACATGATCTTTATAAGTGTTCCCCCCCCCCCCTCCTCACAAACACGCCATTAGCTTTGCCGTACTGCCCATCTCTCTCGAAGTACGTCTAAATGAATATTTTAGAATTTTAATCTGGTGACTCATTATTATTAAAATATCATTTAAAATGAAATATCTATATCTATAAACGTGAATGTCTGTTCGGTGTACGTGTATCACGTCTGAACCACAAAACATAAAGAGCTAAAAATTTGTACAGTTACTAATGTCTACCCGGGGAAGGCTTTAGGCACGGTTTTATGGCGATCGGATATATATATATATATATATATATATATATATATATATATATATATGTGTGTGTGTGTGTGTGTGTGTGTGTGAATGTCTGTTCCGTGTACGTTTATCACGTCCGAACGACAAGACGCACAGACTTAAATATTTGTACAGTTACTGATTTATACCTGAGGAACATTTTAGGCACGGTTTTCAAAAAAATGTTCAAATGTTTGTTAAGATTAAGGGACTTAAATGCGGGGTCATCAGTACCTAAACTTACAAACCACTTATGAACTACCTTTACTAAGGACGGCACAAGTATCCATGCCCGAGGGGGGATTCGAACCCTCGACCGTAGGCCGTGAGACCGTGACTGGAGCGCCTTAGTCGCCTCGGCCGGCACGGTTTTATAGCGGTCTGATAGATATTTAGTAATTTGACGAATATAATGCGAATGCGAAATGCGGAACAATAATTACTCTTTGAAAATTATATTTACTGTTTGAAAATTGTTTTATTGGTTGAATTGTTGCTTGAGGGTTGATAATGACAAAAGGGTTGAGTATATTTGGAATCGAAAGTTATCGGTGTATATAAAATTCTACGTGTATGTGTGTTAATATTTCGATCTGCCGCGTAAACTACAGAACGCAAACGAATGGTCTGTGTGTAATTGTTGTCCGAAGTCTCCCGTTGTACACCATAGCAGTTCCATTCCCATAGCTATAAGGGGGTGGAAGTTATGGTGGTTGAAAGTCGTCAAAATTATAAAAAAATTCGGTTTACGACTCTATAGCAAGGAGGCTACATACAGCGAAACGTGATGCCACAGACCATGTCTTTTGTCTATACATGCTACAATTTACGCTCCAAACAATACTAGAAATAACGTAGTTTACCAGAATGCCCTAAAATGAAATTAAAATTAATTTGGACATTACTCTCATCATACGTGTTAAGATATTGCAACACAGGCTATAAGGAATAATGTATGTATTATTTATTGTAAATCATTAAGCACTTCACATAATTTAATTTTTTTATTTGAATGTTGATTAAAAATGTTTGTTTCTAAAGAAGGTATTGTATTTCATTTCATCCTTCAAAACCAGTCTCATAGCACATTACTGAATGATAGCTTATCTATCATAATCAACCAACACGCGAACGGAGCCGCGGGTTTAAGATCGTATACATATAAATGTCGCAAAAATTCAACAATGTTCAAGAAAAACAAACACAACTACGAGAAAGTCTTCAATATTTTCTGTATGAATGTCAACTTCGAAGCCGTATCCAACCACTTTGCAATCAACAATGAAGCTAAAATTATCTGAAATGGGAGCAGGCTATTCAGAGAAATAAAATACGAAACTGCACAAATTTTTAAATACAAGAATGAAAAAGCAAGTTACCATTCACGTCCTTCTCGAAGGACGTCAGCCATATCTGTGTTAATTCTGAAGATACTGTTGTCGTCGCTGTCATGAATATTACCACTTTATTCTTCTTCTTTTATATAGTGTCCGTGTGTTTGTAATGCATGCAAGTCAACAGTTTCGTTACAATCTTGATTAAACATGCACGGTTATTGTTGTATTTCTCTTTTAGTGTAAGTGGATTTGAATATTAAATTACGGTTCTCGTTCAGAACCTGATTCTATTCCAATGGACTTTATCTGGCATGACACAAGAAAACATCCTTTTTTACGCCACGAATCTCCTGTAAACCCAACAAAATATTCACTTGTTTGTGTAGGTTTTGGGACATAACTGCGGGGTCATCAGTCCCTAAACTTACAAACTACTTATAAACTACCTTACACTAAAGACAACACAAACATCCGTGGCCGAGGGGGGATTCGAACGGTTGTACTTTCGTATGGTCTATGAGTTTTAACATTAATATCAGCAACGGATAATAAAGACACGCATACACAAAGCCAACGCACTAGCAACGGATGGGTAACCGCATTCTATGTTCGTGCCAAACGCGAGAGCAAACATTCTAATTGCCTAACTACTATTTATCATTGATTATATTATTTCTGTGCAGGGGTAGCCTAGGATAATTACACTAAACAGTGCGATATACAAAATGAATTTTATTATAAATTGTTCAAACACCTTAAATTGCGCGTTAATATGAGTGAAAGCATAGGCATTTTTTTTTTTTTTTACCAATAGTTAATACACTACGAATTTAACCGTTATTACAGAAATGAAAACAAAAAAAAATTATGATCCTTCTGGTCCCTTGCGAATTAACGCTGTGGCGGCCACACTATATGGAAACAAGGGGAAAATTACACTTGGAACTCACTCAGTATTCTCATGCAGAACTATGCGAAAAATACGTTAAATGAAGTCAACTACGAATCATGGAATATTACCTGCGTGTAGCGGATAAGGTGATAACACTTTGAGCTAAGAAAGCTAGCCATAGGAATTCCCGTACAAAACATGTAACGTTGTCGCTCGTGCAGCGAGACTCGAAAGTTCTTGAAAAGCAGAAAATTATGTTCACCGTGCAAATCACTTGCTAAATATTGCTCTGATGGAGTTAAAAATCATAAAAGATGGCAGTGAGCACCTCCAAACCTGACTGATAAACTATGGAGTACCACGTGGCTACAACAAAATTACCGTTACACAGGGTGAACATGATCAACAACAAAAAATATTAAATAATCTTGCAAACAATTGTACAAATAATAGGAACAGCACAAGGCAGAGCGTGGCGTGCCATATTGGCAGTAACAGTTCATTAGGAGACCGCGTGGTATCGACTGAGAAGCGGCTAGTATTAACACACCAATCCGCTAAATAATCTCATAGCAAAACACTCTCTCTTCATGTTTGAACCTTGCTTTAAACTCAGTCCGAATTAGTTTTATTACATACCCTTATATCATACAGCAACCAAGACGCAACCACAAGTACGAGACACAAAGAAACCGTTAGCATGAAATAAATTTGCGCCACAAAATTAATCCAAATGCTTTACGATTTTAAAGTCGGGCCCGGTGGTCTTGGGGTAGAGCGCTCGACTGGAAACCGATGTGAGGAGTCGCCAGAAACGACACGTGGTTCGGATTCCAAGTTAAGCTGTAGGTCCCCTTTCCCCGGTAGGGTAACTGGGGTAGGCTAGGGACACGCAAGTCGATGAAGTGGCGTCCAATTGAAAGACTTGCACCAGGCCAATGAGCCACACGAAATTATTATTATTATTACGATTTTAAACATATCTTGTCAAAAATTTCAGCAACCGTACTAAATCCACAATAATTGTAGAATAAAGCAGGCCAAGAAGTTGCACTATGTTTAGATACTTGATCTAGATTTCGGCACCAACTATGGTACCCATAGTTGATGCCGAAATCTAGATCCGGTCTGGAGCGTCACGTTGGGTATCGCCCGGCCTCCCGCGTTGGAGGTTCGAATCCTCCCTCGGGCATGGATGTTTGGGTCGTCTTTAGTATAAGTTAGTTCATAAATGGTTTTTAAGTTTAGGGACTGATGATCCCGCAGTTTTTTTTTTTTTCACCCTACCTCTCACTACCTATGGCAAGTTCAAAAATGTTCAAATGTTTGTAAAGCTTATGGGACTTAACTACGGGGTCATCAGTCCCTAAACTTACAAACTACTTATGAACTACTTACGAACTAGGACGGCACAAATATCCATGCCCGAGGCAAAAAGCAAGTGTAACACAGCGGATAAAAATACAATAAAGTGATAAAGAAATGAAACTAAGTTGCCACTTGCCATGTCCACCAGTTGGTAATTTTAATAACTGCACAAGACACGTTTTCAGAATTCATGAATGATGATTTAAAGTTAAAAGTAACTTCTGTGAATGTTGCAAAATAACAGGTGACGTACTGGCAGAAGTAAAGTTGTGAGGACCGACCGTGAAGCATGCTGCTATAACTTAGACGGTAGAGCGCTTCGCTCCCGAAAGGCAAAGGTACCAGGATCGAATCCTGGTTGTGGTACATATGGTACCTACTGGTAAGTCTTCATGGAGAAGGTTTTTATAATCCGCAAGCTGCCGTATGGTGCATTACAGAGGGTACCTTCAATAATGTTAACAGTTTTTCACTAATCACCACGAAAGTTGGCAGATAAGTGAGATTTTTCATAGTGAGAAGTAGGAGGAGCTGTAGCACAGAAAAGTTATACCTCCATCTCTTCAAATTAACCCTGGAGAACTTGTCGATTTTGAGGAAGTCAAGACGCTACATGGCACAACTTACTTTTCGAAGAATCCTCCTCTAGAATCCTTTCTCGTATAAACTGAAAATTCGAGGGAAGCTCAAATGAAAGTGTACGTAACGTCTTAACCATCAAAACGGTTCATATCTGAATATGCCGCTTTGGGATAACGTAGAGCAACATCTACGGGTGCGAAGCATGCGTCGTCCCTCCTGAAGAATTCAAGGCAGTGCTCTCACCAGGAAAGGTGATGCTCACCGTCTTTTTCGACGTCAGGGGTCCGATACTCTTCTAATTCCTCCAGCACTGAAAACCGTTAACAGTGACGTGTACTGTGAGACACTCCGCAGCCTACACAAGTCAATCAAGAGCAAACGGCCAGTTCTGTCCATGGAGGGAGTGATTCTGCTCTCTGATAACGCGAGTCTACACGTTCAAGTGGGAACAACCTGAGTTTCCGCCCTACAGTCCAGACATGTCGCCCTATCACTTCCATCTTTTGGTACGCTAAAAAAACTTTTCAGAGGAAAGCGCTTCGACTCGGACTACGAACTGAAGGACACAGTAGAGGACTAGCTCGTCTGTGACACAGGAATCCTGGGAACAGGAAATCATATGTTTGTAGATCTATGGTACCAAACTGCAGTAGTCAACAGTCCCTAAACTTACAAACTTCTCATGGTAACTTAACGCTAAGGGTGACAAACACACCCATGCCCGAGGGAAGACTCGAACCTCCGACGGGGAACAGACGCGCATCCCGCAGTGAGCTCACGGCCACTCCTACGCAGCTGCAGGAAATCCTTCGAGTTGTTAAACCGTGGCAGAAGCTCGCCGAAATGCACTGTGGAGAGTGAAGTCACCAGGAGGACTGTGGACAGCAAAAGAGAAGCTACCAGCAGCAGGCCATCTCCCGTACGCAACCTGGAAGACCCTCAACAGGCTGAGAACCGGAGTGAAAAGTGTAAAAGCAATGTGAAGAAGTTGGGTGTTAATGACGATGAACTTTGTGAGTGTAGTGAGAGACAGGACTCTGAACTCTTAGGAACCTTAGTGTACATTGTAACATGCAAGACATGTTCGCTGCCAATGACAAAGCCATTCTCGTGGCAGAGTACTGGACCAACTAAGTTTGATGTTGTTATTAATTTATTCATACTAGATCGTAAGTTAATATTCAAAATTGTATTGCGAAGTAGTGCCTTGTGGACTCGGATGAATAAACCGTGGCATAGATGTGCTCAGGCCTCTGGTGATTACTTCTGAAAAGACTTAAATTATACCCACAGACTGGTTTCATACCTTTTCATTTGAACACCTCTCGTATTTAGTACGGTGCATAAAAGAGAGCATCTTGTAACAGACTTTGACATCATTTTACCAATTACCATGATTTTTGGCTCCTATGCGTATGTCTTCACGGAGAAGTTTTTTTATAACGGAAAGCTGCCGTATGGTGCGTGACAGAGAGTACCTTTAATAATCATAAAAAAAAAAAAATGTTGAAATGTTTGTATAGCTTATGGGACTTAACTACGGGGTCATCAGTTCCTAAACTTACAAACTACTTATGAACTAGCTAACACTAAAAACGACACAAATATCCATGCCCGAGGGGGGGGGATTCGAACCCCCGACCGTAGTGGCCGTGCAGACTGTGAGTGGAGCGCCTCAGTCCCCTCGGCCACCGCGGCCGGCTTAATAATCATAACACTTCTTCACTAATCACTACGAAATTTGACAGATAAGTGGGATTTAATGAAATACATCGCAATTTGCGAATACTTATGGCTTCACTGTATTAGGTTTATATGTAATACCAATGTGCGGCGAATGAAAATTTGTGCCCCGCCGGGATTCGAACCCGGGATCTCCTGCTTACTAGGCAGACGCGTTGACCACTTCGCCACCGAGGATACAGTGAACAGCCCCTCTGCAGAGGACTCTTCCCTGCACGTCTCCCGCCACACACAAATCTCGCCGCATATTTGTATTACATCTAAACCTAGTACAGTGAAGCCATAAGTGATCGCATATTGCGATTTATTTAATTAAAAATGAACGCTGTAACGTCGTAAATATATATAGGGTGTTTCACTAAGTGTGTTTGCCTCTGTAACTTATAAAATAATAGGTGACGGGAAATTTTAATGCGGTAGGTTAACACAAGAAATGTTACACTTGCTGCGGAGCTATGAACATAGTTTATTGTACCATTTTCCAAAGAGTTACAGCACAAAGATATATATATATATATATATATATATATATATATATATATATATATATATATATATATATATATATATTAGTTTTTTCTATCGTGCATTGGATTCGTTGAAACCAGCTGCGTCCAAATCAATTTAAACTACATTCCTATCACTGTTAGTTTGGGAGCTACAACCCTTCAAAGTTTCAGGAGAAGATACCACACGCTGTACATAATACATGGATGTGTGGTGGGTGATGGATGTTATGGCGGTGGGAAGTTGATTTACTGAAATGTTCAAATGTGTGTCCATGTTCCTCAATGCATAATGCATCTTGTGTTGACCTACTGCATTAAAATTTTCCGTCACCTATTATTTTATAAGTTACAGAGGCAAACACACATAGTTAAACACCCTATATATAATTGGATAAGTGGGATTTTCCATAGAGAGGAGGTGTCCTACGAAAAGATTATTTGCCATCTCTTAAAATTAACCTTGGAGAGCTTGCTAGTCTTTAGCAAAGTAACACTCTACTCACAACATAGATTTTGAAGAATCCCTCGCGAATCCTTTCTCGTCGGAACTGAAAATAACATTTAGTGTATTTTCGTGGACAAGTTCTGTTATGGTAACTACAAGAAGGTTTAAATAGGGATTGATAATGAATGTACACTCAAAATTTTCTTTGCTAACTTGCTGTGAAAAGGAGTATGTTACTAACACGTGTTAAAACGAACCAAATATGTGTTTCTACTGACTTCATTTCTGTTCCGAAAAGAGCAGTCAGCCCTGGGAAGTCTGCGTGTGACCTCGGTAGGCTTTTCCCATATCATTGGTGAACGTTCAAACGCACGTCGACATTGTCTAACATGCTTAATATTTGCACTGCTCCTTCGGAAAGCCTCCGCTACCTGCGGTTCGCACGTTGTGGTATCATAAAATGGTACATTGATAATAAAAGTTCACAGACATGCTCCAGATACAGCTAAAACTGTCTAATGAATGCTCAAACAATCAACCGGAACAATTTGCCATCCTCAATGCTCTTGAGTTCATAAACAATCTCTCGAATACTGATACAACTGCAGTGATTCACACCGACAGCAGGATTACTTTGGACTCTTTGCGAAATCCGAAGAGCCACAACTTCTTGATTGATGTAAAATCAGAAGGTTGCAGACACACAACTGGCTGGTGCATTTCGAATGGGTTGTGGCACTTCCAGGGATATGGAGAAATGAACTATCTGACAGCCTTTCGAAAAGAGCAGCTCGATCACGACAATCTATACGCTACAGCAAAATACCTACAAGTGCCCTACAGAAGAAACTTCGAGAAGAGTTTAGGAACAAATGGGACATTGAGTGGCAAAGAACAGAAAACGGGGGAAGCACTAAACCGTATTTTCCTACGATCCGACATCGTTTAATGATTAAACTCCCAATATCTCCGAATTTTATAGCAATATTAATGTTAACAGGTCATCGGAAACTGAAAGCCTATTATCAGCGGATCAAAATAATTGAAGACGGAACGTGCAAATGTAACAGAGGCATCCAAACTATTGACCATGTGCTTTTTGGATGCTGCAATTTATTGAAAGAGAGGGACCGTCTCGGGAAAAAAAATAGCTGCCAAAGGAGGAGGATGGCCCGTCAGTAAATATGACTTGGTACATAAATTCACAACAGAGTTTTACAATTTTTGTAATTCAATAAGATTTCCTGATGTATAAAATCGTTTGTTCCTTTGTAAACCCTGTCAACTTACGTGCCGTACTTGTGTTTGCAAAAATACATGATGTAACCGCCTGAATCTAACCATCAAACATGTAATATTACTATGTAATGGGGCATGTTAAATAATAAATAAAAAAAAAAATAAAAAATGCTCCATGTACCGACGACTAACCAAACTTGACATCCTGCGTGACGGTGAATGTATCTTTGGTGGACAGTGGCGTGTGATGGGGCAGATAATATAACTAGACGCGAACCCCTACGCCATCAAAGTTTTCATCAACTGTGTGTCAAGATACACGGCAGTAGGCGCTGTTTAGTTCCACTGCGACTTCATAATTCTAATCCCAAGTGCCGTAACGATCGTGCAAGCACAGTGTTCCGACACGCGACCACTGGAACTTAGTTTCCTGGTAGCCTACCTTTCGTGGCGCAAACGCACTCTTTGCATTCGCTCGTCACATGCGGGACTGTCAATTAAGGATATTTATTACCGTCACGGAGTAGACGACTCGTGTCCGGTAGCGCGTGGCGGTCTCGTGGACGTGAGCGCCGTGTCCGGACGGTGGAGCTGCCTGCTGCCATCCGTGACTGTTCCTCTCCATACCCAGCAGACGCGACACGGCGTGGTACATCCGCGACTGGGTTTCGCTACACAGGTGAGTGAGGAGCCTCGGCTGATAAACTGGTTGCGCGCACAGTCTGTCTGTCTGACGATGCAAGGGAGCGATCACGAAATGTTTTACCCTTAGTCGTGTATATGATATATATTCCTGGAAAAGGTTTCATGTACGTAGGCATAATTTCTCAGTACTTAATTACGACGTACCTTACCTTAAAATACGCGTTTTGAAAATGTCTTTCAAGCGGCGTAACATTTAGGCTGCCAGCTGTTGTAATATTGAAGTATGAATAAAAAATCCACCAAATACGGCACATTTGCTTCCGATCGCCTGAATTGGAGGCTGCGCAACGCGATGTTCATTTGTTGCAGACCACGTGATTATGTGGCCAGCGAATCACAGCACAAAGAAGAGTATCGTCGTCGGCCAATGGTAACCAAACCTCACCGCCGCGCAACATGCAAATAAGAATTTTTGACGTCGGAAATTAAGTATGCGGTAATGTCTTTATATACGAAACCGCACAATTGTTACAGGATGTGAAAATTAACGTCTTAACATGAATTTTCAATTATTTCATTTTCGAAATCCCTTGATTACACTTTCAGGCACATGATAAAAATAAATAAAACAAGCTTTCCCTGCTCTATGGTTGACAGGTTCTTGTATGTACCCTTGTCCGGTCAGTAACAGTTACTGGCCTCGTAAAATGAAGATTTGGAATTAGTTGACGACTGTTTCGTACATATAAAATAAGTAAAACGTGCTACAGTACTTTGTAGTTGAGAGAATAAATTGATTCTAAATCTTCATTTTACGAGGCCAATTACTGTTACTGACCGGACAAGGGTACATACAAGAACCTGTCAACCATAGAGTAGGTATAGCATGTTTTATTTTCCCTATGATCTGTACGAAACAGTGATCAAGTAATTCTAAATCTTCATTTTACGAGGCCAATTACTGTTACTGACCGGAGAAGGGTACGTACAAGAACCTGTCAACCATAGAGTAGGTATAGCATGTTTTATTTACCTTATGATCTGTACGAAACAGTGATCAAGTAATTCTAAATCTTCATTTTACGAGGCCAATTACTGTTACTGACCGGACAAGGATAAGAACCTGCCAACCATAGAGCAGGTATAGCTTGTTTTATTTCTTTTATCGTCTGTCTGAAAGTGTAATAAAGGGATTTCGAAAATGAAATAATTGAAAATTCATGTTAAGACGTTAATTTTCACATCCTGTAACCATTGTGCGGTTTCGTATATAAAAACATTACCGCATATTTAATTTCCAATGTCAAAAATTCTTATTTGCATGTTGCGCGGCGGTGAGGTTTGGTTACCATTGGCCGACGACGATACTCTTCTTTGTGCTGTGATTCGCTAGCCACATAATCACGTGGTCTGCAACAAATGAACATCGCGTTGCGCAGCCTCCAATTCAGGCGATCGGAAGAAAATGTACCGTATTTGGTGGATTTTTTATTCATACTTCAATATTACAAAAGCTGGCAGCCTAAATGTTACGCCGCTTGAAAGACATTTGCAAAACGCGTATTTTAAGGTAAGGTATGTCGTAATTAAGTACTGAGAAATTATGCCTACGTATATGAAACCTTTACCATATTCCTCACATAAGACACAACTGTTAAATATCTAACATCTCAATGATATATACAGGACGAATTTGATGTTTCTTTTTTGGCCTCAAAATTGGCTAAGCATATTATTTATGTAAATTTTCTTAAACTTACCTCAAAATCTGCATTTAAAGCTGTACATCACGATCTCTTTTTGTGTTTATAACATCGAAATATATTAAAATTCACTTATTTTCACAGTTCACAGCTGAGAATGCCATGTTGTTTATTTGACATATGGGGCAAAGATCTTCAAGGAAAGATATGCCAGTTAAAAATGTAAATGATCTAAATTCATATTCTATGTAAATGAACTGAATTATTATTCAATGTAAAATAATGTACTTACATTATATTAACCTTGTAAATTAAATTAAATTGTTTTATCTTTGTGATAAACTTAGTATTTATCATAAAAGAAAATGTATAGTAATATTATTTGTTGCTAACATAAAATACTAAAACTTTAACAGAATAGTATTATAATTCTTTATTGTATTAAACAATTATTTTTAATTTAAATTAATAATGGATGTAATCATAAGTTCACATGTTCTAAATAATCACGTGATATAGACTGTCATCTGTCACAGTATATATAAGCTGGTGCACAGGCAGTGCAAGGAGTTCTGTTGAGTTCTGTTTAGTGCTGTTCAGTTCTCATTCTAAACTGTTACTAGCATGGAAGTTTCTAGTTGTTGTGAGTTGGTAGAAGTCTGTTCTATAAGTTGTACTACAGAGTTCTAAACTGGCCTGGATTGAGATTTGTATCAAGAACATTAATTTGGGTTGTGAAACTTGAAGGTATTAAAATTGAAAGTACAATATTCTTGGACTATTTTGGAACCTGAAACGCTGTTTCAAAGTAAATTTCTCAAGGAACTTTAAAACAGCAAGAATTCAGGATAACATGGCTATGCAAAAGATAAGTTCCCACAAACACAAATTCTCATATGCTTTGAAAAAATGTTTTAGTTGGACAGTAGAAAGTGTTGCATTTCATGTCTCTGTCAGACCTCAAGAAAAGTTGAGCTAAAGTCGCAGGTAGAGAAAGCATAGGAAAATAGCTGCAAGTGAAACAGCTTGTAATGGTACAGGTCTAATTTGGATGCCTGCTCTTGACGCAATTTCGTTTTTCGTTCTGATAAGTTGACAACGAACAGAGTTAAGTTTATATTTGGGGACGGTGTTGTTACATCGCTGGTGGCAGCGAGAGAAGGCGCGGAGGGAGTTGTGTTGGCTGGCAGATAGGCGAGTAGCCTATGATCAAAGGCGGACATCTGTCGTTTTCCAGAAACTGAGATAATCGTCATTTTTATTGCGAAACGTAGAGCTAATATATTTATAAGCTGATTTGAGCATTATCAACTTTAACACTCGAGGATTTATACCTCGAAGTGGCTAATATCAATTTGATTACTCAAGTACCTTCAAATTGTGTTTGAAAATACAGATGTCCGTCTTTGAAACCAAAACGTGTAGGTGTCTGCTTTTGATGTGAACACGCTTTCGGATGTCCGCTTTTGATACAAAGAGCTTTGCTTACTGCTGACGAGAATCTTTTACAGGTGTATAATCTGGGAAATTGTAGGAATATCGACATAAAGTGGAAAATATTAAATTCTGAACTCTATTACATACTGCAAAAACGAAGAACTGCAACAATCATAATGATCTTTATAATTTTATATACAGAATGAAATGTTACGGCACTGAGTCTCTAAAATTATTAGCATAAGGTCTGTTGAAACTGTTGCCAGATTTTTCGTTAAACATCCTTACGTTATTTCTGACATAGAACTTCTTTCCAACAGGTGATAATTTCGTACAACACACCTTACAATAGAACAGTGTAGTTTACAAGCTAGTCTTACCTTGGGTCTTTTCAGTGTTTATTTTCCACTTTTTAGGTTGTCTCAACAGATTCCTAGCTTTCCCTTCGGACGTTGGTGATATATTATGTTCCATTTCACTCGCTTTAAAATGATTATTTGTAATAATACTATAAAAATTACGCAAAGTACGGACTAATACGTCTTAGTACCTGGCACATCTGTCGCCATGTCTGATTTTAGAGGTTATGTGATCATATGTGTTGCATTTGTTGCACAATGCTTCATTCAACATGTGTCCGAATTTGATATCAAGCTCTTATGTAGGTGTCCGCTTTTGATGTGAACAGTCAAATTTAACGTGTGATTTATCACATTTACGTCAATTTTTGCAAAAAACAGACTTGACCAATGAAAAGAGCGGAAAAACGTCCCATAGCATTGACTGCTAACTAAATTTCGACCATTAGGTCAGATGTCCATGTTTGATATTAGGCTACTCATATGTACTATTTATATCTAAATATGTGGGAAAGCGCCGGGGATTCGATAGAGAACCAGACAGCAAGCAGAACATGCCTGGTAACACATGGTACAGTTGCTTTGATTAATGTGTTACAGGCATTTATTGTGGTGTACATACAACTGCCCGCCCATTTCACTATGAAGTTCTATTATTTATGTTGGGCGTTTCACTGGATTTAATTCACCGCATGTGCTTCATGCATGATGGAGCGGAGCCTCATTTTGCTCGTGCTGTGAGCAATTTTACATCAGCTGTTCCCAAATGGATAGGGCGTCAGGAAAAAAACTTTGGCCTGCTGGTTCTCCCAACCTCTATTAGACTTCTACTTACGTGGCGATTTGAAGGTACTGTGTATACCCCACCTGCTTACAATGTCGAATTGCTGTGTCAGCGTATAGAACAACGGTGTGGGCAGATACGATATAGGCCTGGAATATGGAAACGAGTGGGAGAGTCAATGATCCGGCGATAAGCGTTTGCATTACAGTTCCTGATAGCCATTTAGTTGAGCACCTACTGTAGAGAACAGTACGTAGTAAATTACGCTGTATCAACACAAATGACCAGCCTGCATAGTGAAGTTATATATACAGGGTGTTACAAAAAGGTACGGCTAAACGTTCAGGAAACATTCCTCACACACAAAGAAAGAAAATATGTTATGTGAACATGTGTCTGGAAACGCTTAATTTCCATGTTAGAGCTCATTTTCCAATGCTCCCATAGATGAAAGTCAAGAGAGTTGAGGTCAGGAGAGCGTGGAGGCCACGGAATTGGTCCGCCTCTACCAATCCATCGGTCTCCGAATCTGTTGTTGAGAAGCGTACGAACACGTCGACTGAAATGTGCAGGAGCTCCATCGTGTATGAACCATATGTTGTAACGTGCTTGTAAGGGCACATGTTCTAGCAGCACAGGTAGAGTATCCCGTATGTAATCATGATAACGTTCTGCAGTGAACGAAGGTGGAAGAACATGAGGCCCAATCAAGACATCACCAACAATTCCTGCCCAAACGTTCACAGAAAATCTGTGTTGATGACGTGATTGCACAATTGCGTTCGGATTCTCGTCAGACAATTGTCTGCAAGGATTATTTCAATTTACATTTAAAGAGAAATACTAAAATGAGTTCTAACATGGAAATTAAGCGTTTCTAGACACATGTCCACATAACATATTTTCTTTCTTTGTGTGTGAGGAATGTTTCTTGAAAGTTTGGCCGTACGTTTTGTAACACCCTGTGTGTGTGTGTGTGTGTGTGTGTGTGTGTGTGTGTGTGTGTGTGTGTTGTGTGTAGTAATGGCCTGGGCAAAGAGGATATGTTGCAATTGCAGCGAATGGATTTCTGAATGTGGAATAAGGAGTGTAGAAACAAGAAAGCAAGTTTTCTTTTTTGGAATCATCCTGATAAATTATTCAGTTTGATTATATGGACGACTTCTCACTGGGATTTCAACAGAAGTAAGATGAAATTCTGTTAGAGATTATTGAATTCTTTAGGCGACATCGAGATATGTAGACTGTGCGCTTTTTGGTATAATTCAAAAATAGTTTTTGATTAATTATTAACAAGGGTTCCTTTTTATTGGAAAAATGAATATGTGTGTTATATAATGAATATTTAGACCTATCTTCTTCACGGTTTTGGCAATCGTGCACACCGACAATAAAAGTTATTATAGTTTGGAAATATTTTAAAAGATTGCAAGTCACTTTTGATGTTAATTTTTTATTGCACTTTGTTGCACTATTCAACTAATCTTTTCGTAACCCAGCATTCCACATCGGTGCTGCTTACTATGTCTCTTAGGGTGATTGTGTATCGAACAGAGAGGCAACGTGTACGTTCAGGCAGAGTAGTTGCAAATCTTATCGGTAGTTGAAAGCAATTTGTCGCTTTGTGTTGCACGTCATAGTTTGCCTATGTTCATATTTCGTGATTTATGTTTGTTGATGGTTCTATGGTACACATACGGTTGGTGCTTGAAATTTTAAGTCGACACTCAATATAATCATGCCACCCAATGCTCAAAAATAATGTAATTCAAATTTTTACCAGCTCCTAAAGGTCGGGAACGTATAATCTCAGGTTATTTCGTTTTTCGCTTGCTGTTGAGATGCGTCTAGGTATAAGAATTGCAACTTGTTAGTCGTTACATGTGAGTTTGATAAATTGGCTTTACTTACATGCCGGTGGCCTTGTAGTGCTGCCGTCACAGTAGTGAAGCACTTACCTGAAATTAAAAATGAAATTGTGATATTACGTCAAAAAGTAAAACAGGTACATGCAGTTTTATACTAAGAGTTTAAGCTTGACACGTTCTGAAGCTGTTTATAATAACTTTGAATCCCCAGTCATTATGGTTGAAAGCTACATTGAAAGTTTTTGTACAGTACTTTCAGTCAATTGTTGAAGTTTCTTATCAGGCATGCAGCTAAGTTTTCATCTTTTGCCGAAGCTTTTACAAGTCATTCATTATCTTTCACATATCTATATTACTAAGCTGGTAAGCCAGTATATAGATTCCTCAGACTATTCTTCACTCACTCTAATAATGGGAAAGCTTAACTTATGATAGCTGTATAACTAAATGAGTGAAACGATGCACTCACTAAATAGGGAGCTGTCTAATGTCATTCAGTGCGAAAAAAATGGCATTATCAGTATTTGATTTACTTACTGAGTGCATTTAAAAATAAAATAGCTATCATAATCTACTTAGTAAGAGAGACACTGAAGTTACAGAAGTCGTGAAATATCTTTTAAGTAGCAAACCCGGCAACGCTTAGCAGTAGCTTCTCCCTATGTCTATCCCTTTCTTCCCCTTCCTTTGTCCATCTCCTCCTCTCCCTACCTTCACACCACTCCCTCTTACCCCAAACCATATCCATCTCCTCCCCTTCCTCTCTACGTCTATATCACTCCCCTTTTTAAATCTATTTCATTCCCCCCATACTTTGTTTCCTCCTTCCCAGCTCTCTGATCTTATTTATTGTTATTGCAATCGGGAACTTGATTGGGGATAGAAGTCAAAACGGACAGGTAAATCAATTGGAAACGGGTTATTAGAGAGACGATTCGATCTGCTCCATCTGTGATGTTAGTAGCTTCAATGGCCGCACGTTTAATGGTTGCATTGTACGAACAGGTATGATTATAAGTGTAGGCATAAAAACAACTTTCCTGTTTTATGTTAAAAATGACTGGGAAGGAAAAAAACTGCACATATTTACAGCACAGCTTAGCACATTGTTATCGCAGCAAGCAGGATAGAAGTGTTTCTTATAAGGCATGTATATCTTCTTTTACACGATTAACAACATTGCTTCATACCGGTAAAATTTTACAATCCGCGACACATGCGTGGTATAGCTATGTTGGCAACAGCTGTTGGATCGTGGGAATGAAGCCAACCAATCGTGGCAAAGCCAACTAATGCATCCGCTGCGTAATCGACTGCTGGACTGTATCTGTACCCCAAACGTTCAATTATAATTGCCACGCATGGCCGTCTGTTTTGTCGACGACCCAAATAATTTCGTGCGTAAACTGCAACTGAGGGAGTCGAACTCGACTGTACCCTTTGTTTCAGAGTCATAACGGATCGCGCTTGAGAATTTCTTTTCGATTTACCTCCAAGCGCTGTGTACGATCTTCGTCGTTCTCATTGACTACGATCACGTAGTAAGATTGCGTTACACGTACGCCGACCGATATTACGCCGACGCAATGGAGGCATTGTTTAAAAAAAACCACGATCTGTACTTAGTTTGTAACGCTCAAAAATACCACGAAATAACATCAATTCTATCTTTGCAGTGCTCCAAAGATATGATCACCACCGATAACATCATGGAGGTAAGAATAATACGGAGGGGCTTGTAAGGAAACAACGTTTCATGTTAAATCTGTCTGACAGTTTTAACCTTGTGTGCATAACGCCGTCTCCATTTATTCTAACCTCCTTGGCGTATTTGTTCGTTCTGTTACAGCGTATTTGGTCGCTAGGCGAGTAGCGAATGAGTAATCTGGTTGTTGTAGAATCGAGAAAATGATCCCAGCTGCTAGCGTACTTTCAGTTTTTGTCCAATTCTGATGTAATACGCGGTCAAACGGGACAAAAAGTTTCCTATGTTCGTCTCCTGCTTCTAAGCTACCTCCCCACCAATTTGGAGCCAAATCGATTCAAACGTTGTTTAGTTATAAATAGTGTAACTAACACGACTTTGTTTCACAAAGTGTGTTTGCCTCTGTAACTTATAAAATAATAGGTGACGGGAAATTTTAATGCGGTAGGTCTAAACAAGAAATGTTACACTTTCTGCGGAGCCATGAACATAGTTTATTGTATCATTTTCCAAAGAGTTACAGCACAAAGATATAATTTTTTAAATAGAACAATAGTTTTTTTCTATCGTGCATTGGATTCGTTGAAACCAGCTGCGTCCAAATCAATTTAAACTACATTCCTATCACTGTTAGTTTGGAAGCTACAACCCTTCAAAGTTTAGGGGGCGGAGGCTACGACAGCGTATCTGACTGGCTGGTGGTCATGAGACAGTGGGCCGTGCCCCAGGGGATAGCCACTCGGCCAGTCAGCTACACTGTCGCAGCCTCCGCCCCCGGAAGTTTGAAGGGTTGTAGCTCCCATACTAACAGTGATAGGAATGTAGTTTAAATTGATTTGGATGCAGCTGGTTTAAACGAATCCAATACACGATAGAAAAAACTATTGTTCCATTTAAAAATTATATCTTTGTGGTGTAACTCTTTGGAAAATGATACAATAAACTATGTTTATAGCTCCGCAGAAAGTGTAACATTTCTTGTGTTGACCTACTGCATTAAAATTTCCCGTCACTATTATCTTATAAGTTACAGAGGTAAACACACGTAGTGAAACACCCTGTATATCAGGTCATACCTACTTTTTCCCGACCAACTCGATGTGGCATGGAATCAACAAGTCGCTGGAAGCCCCCACAGCAGGGCCGTCCACAGAATTGGAACGCGGACTATCCCCTTGTCGCCTGACAGCACACTTGCCCCAAAACCAATGATCAAATATTTGTAAACATGCGGGACTCAACGTCTTTGGTTATTAGTCCCTAGGCTTTCAAACTTCTTAAACTAAGTTGAACTAACCTAAGAACAACAAACACACACACACGTCCGAGGGAGGACTCGAACCTCCGACGGTGAGCAACCGCGCGCTCCGCAGCAAGGCGCCTTAGAGCGCTCGGCCACTACACCGCAGCACACTTACCCCAAGACGCCATTATGCTGCCTGAGTAGGAACAGTGTAGGAATAAATTGCAGATTCTCCTTGCATCCGTTAGTTTTCATATTATGCCCTATTACGTAATTCGAGAAACTGAAGCTACGGATGGTAAAGCGCGGTGTTATACCGTTACTGAATGTTGATACAAAACAATAAAATATAAAATAATGTGTTTTGAAACTGCATTACATTAGTAGTATTGTGGGAGCAACGTTATTTCATGTAATATTCTGACACCGTAACTGCGTGACAAAAATGGAGGCAAAATCAAATCAATCTCATAATGACTAATGAGGCGAAATAAAGGCTTGTCGGCACTAATCCACACAAGTATTTTACGGGGTCTGACTGGAACACGCACAAGACTCTCTGAAGACGACTTTCTCCGATCCGGAAGCGGGTTCCAGCAAACACAATAACTGCGCCTGGTAGCATCCGGTTAATCGCAAGTCAGCAGAGGAAAGCAGTCTTTACGGAGAAAGGCTTGCCGTGTATGGTGACCTCTGTGAGGGTTGCTGCGCAGTACCGGTCCGTGCTGACTGGTAGTTAAAACAGGAGCATGTTTAGCATTATCAAACAGATTAGTGATTCGCTGTGAATTCTCTGTCCTTACTGAGTCGTGTCGAGTCAAACCAAGACCATAATCCTCATTGTGAGACATGTAGCTCAGGGTGTTCCAGGACGAATAGTAAATATTTTAGAGATACCGTAGTAGTTTAGACGCACTACAATGAAAATACCGTAATAATTGTACAATTTTTATTGAGTGCCGAGATACAGCTGAGTTTAGTAAATTTTGGTTTAGTCTGTTGGTAGACCGTTTGCTATGGGTTGCTATAGACGTATTTATCAAATGCCAGCAGTGGAGTGTTTATGTTAAATTTGTGAAGTCATGCTTCAGTTTACATTTAAGGTTTATTGTGACTGTTATCCAAGTCCAACGTAGTGTGTGTGTGTGTTCATAAAGTTTAGGGACTGATGACCCGGTATTCAAGTTCAAATCAAATGTTTGTTAAGCTTATGGGACTTAACTACGGGGTCATCAGTCCCTTTACTTACAAACTACTTATGAACTACCTTATACTAAAGACGGCACAAATATCCATGCCCGAGGGGGGATTCGAACCCCCGACCGTAGTGGCCGTGCAGACCGTGACTGAAGCGCCTCAGTCTCCTCGGCCACCGCGGCCGGCGTTGGTCGTATTCAAGTCCCATAAGCTCTACAAACATATGAAAATTTGAAGTGCGATGTGTAAACATGCCGCACATATTTATACATACTGAGTAAGCCGATATGGTATTTGTGTATTGCTTTTATAATGGAAACGCTGCTGCTGCCTTTTAGAAAATAAGGCATAGGACTTTCTAGCCGCAGACTATCAGATTCAAGAGTATTTACTCGTGGGTTCAATCAGGGGCGGATTCAGAACGGCCTGATGGGGGTGATAGCACGCTAGCTTCGCATTCTTAAAGAAGAAAAAGAAATGAGTTTCTGGGGGGAGAAAGCGAACGACCCTTCGCCTCCCCTCCTCCCCCCCCCCAACCGCCTATGGGTTCAATACACTGCGTCGCACTGGAAAAATGCCCAGATGTCATATTGAATCTGAACGTGTAAATGAACAGGCTGTGGATGAAGTAGAAGACATTATTCACTTGGTAGAACGTAGTACTTCAACAAGAAGATGTTGAATTTCTCTGCGTATCGTGTTCCACATACAAGAATATGGTGGACATTCACGTATGCACGGATTCCATCCGTATCATTTGCAGCTCATTGAAAACTTTAGAGTTGGATATGAAGACAGAAAATTGTAATGTTTTTGTTGGATACTTTAAAGTTTCATAAAATTCTATTTTTTCTCTTTACTGATGGAGCCACTTTTAGTCGTGACGGCATCAATAACAGTGCTAATTCACGTCAGTGATCCGAAGAAAACCCAGTCCATTCTGGAGACACATTTTTAATAAAGATTCTCTTTCGGTGTGTGGTGTTGCTTTAATAGAATGAGTCGATTGGCTCTGTTGTGTTATTGCATCGACACCCTTATCTATACTTTTTTGAAAAAGAGCTTTTGTCATTACTGGAAGAGTTTCCTTCGGCTACAAGAACGAGTACGTCAAGTATGACGGGGTTCCTGCACATTTTAGTTGTTAGGGAACAATTCAACATTGCCCAGAAGTTGGATTGGTATATATGGCAACGTTTCTTCGCTACCAAGGTTGTCGGCCGAGGTGGCCGAGTGGTCTGCGGCGTGCCAGTCACGGTCTGCACGGCCTCTGCAGTCGGGGTTCGAATCCCTCCTCGGGCATGGATGTCTGTGCCGTCTGTAGTATAAGCTAGTTCATAAGTAGTTTGTAAGTTTAGGGACTGAAGACCCCGTAGTCAAGTCCCATAAGCTCTACAAACATTTGAACAGTTGCTACCAAGGTTCACGACCTTACCCTTGATTACGAATAGCGCAGCCCTCATAAAAGAACTGAAAGAGGACCTCAGTAGACCTGCGGCGTGCCAGTCACGGTCTGCACGGCCTCTGCAGTCGGGATTCGAATCCCCCCTCAGGCATGGATGTCTGTGCCGTCTGTAGTATAAGCTAGTTCATAAGTAGTTTGTAAGTTTAGGGACTGAAGACCCCGTAGTCAAGTCCCATAAGCTCTACAAACTTTTGAACAGTTGCTACCAAGGTTCACGACCTTACCCTTGATTACGAATAGCGCAGCCCTCATAAAAGAACTGAAAGAGGACCTCAGTAGACCTACACGTGTTATCAATAGAAGACAAAAGTGCACTGAACTTGGTGGTGGAATTTTTGGAAATGAACTTTGGGTTATGTACCCAACATATCTCGGACCATTCAATTGTATCTTTGTACTCAATAAAAACTAGACATATGTTGTGCGACATTATATTGGAATTCGTGTATACTAACAATCTCGTAAAATATTTGCCGTTCCTCCTGAAACACCCCGTCCGATTGCATTTCAGGCAGTTTCCATTTCGACAGATTACCTAACTAACTAAGCAACTTTCATATGAAAGGTACATACACTTTCTGACAATTAAGTTAGCTGAATAGTCCCGTAACATTGACGTAGATCAGAGCTTTCCAAACTGGGTGTCGCGACACCCTGGGGTGTCGCGTAGTAGTATCAAGGGTGTCGCGAGACTAACAAATATAGACTCTAAACAAACCTCTTTCAAGTTCTGAAGCAAGCAGGAGTAAAATACAGGGACCGTAAGGTTATTTACAACTTGTACAAAAACCAGACAGCGGTTGTCAGAGTTGAAGGGCAGGAAAGGGATGCAGATGCAGTGGTTGGAGAGGGAGTAAGACAGGGTTGTAGACTTTCTCCAATGTTATTCAATTTGTACATTGAGCAAGCTATAAAGGAAAGCAAGGAGAAATTTGGTGAAGGAATTAAAGTTCAGGCGGAAGAATTAAAAACATTGCGTTTTGCCGATGACATAGTAATTCTGTCAGATACAGCAAAGGACCTGGAAGAGCAATTGAGCGGAATGGACAGTGTGCTGAAAGGTGCATATAAGATGAACATTAATAAGAGCAAAACTAGGGTAATGGAGTGCAGTCTAAGAAAATCAGGTGATGCTGAAGGAATTAGATTAGGTAACGAAGCAATAAAGGAGATAGATGAGTTTTGTTACTTGTACAGGAAAATAACAAATGATGGTCGCAGTACAGAATGGCAATGGGTAGAAAAGCGTTCTTGAAAAAGAGAAATCTGTTAACGTCGAATATTGATTTACGCCTAAGGAAGTCCTTTCTCAAGGCATTTGTATGGATTGTTGCCTTGTATGGGAGTGAAACATGGACGATAAACAGTGTGGATAGGAAGAGGATTGAGGCTTTTGAAATTTGGTGCTACAGAAGAATGCTGAAGATTATTATAGGTGGGTGGATCGCGTAACTAATGAGGAGGTACTGAACAGAATTGGGGAGAAAAGAAATTTCCGGCATACCTTGACTAAAAGAAGGGATAGATTGGTAGGGCACATTCTTAGACATCAAGGAATTGTGAATTTAGTGTTGGAGGGAAGTGTGTGGGGTAAAAATCGCAGAGGAAGACCAAGAGATGGATACAGTAAGCAGATTCAGACAGATGTAGGTTACCGTTCTTATGTGGAGATGAAGAGGCTTGCTCAGGATAGGGTATTGTGGAGAGCTGCATCAAACCAGTCTCCGGACTGAAGACAAAAAAAAAAAAAAAAAAAAATCTTGCCATAAAATAACACAAAATATCCTTCTCTTCGTACTACCCTGAAGACTCGTCTGCAGCTAATCATCCTTCTCTTTATTCAGTGCACTACAGATCTCGTGTTTAAGGAATGATCGGTGCACATTAATTGCGTGCTCAGCCGCTAGGCGGCAGCTCTGCTTCAGCAGCAGTAGACACTCAGGGTTAGTTCAAGCAGCTGCCAGTTGCCCGATTCCAGCAAACTGCGCATGAGCAGAGCTGCTGCCGATACAGCTCTTCCCATGCGCAGTTTACTGGAAGTGGAAGCTGCTTTAACGAACTTTCACTGTAGTTTGCTTTCCTTCCCAAAAAGCTGCACCTGAACGTTTTTTAATGGATCTATCAAAGCCACGTCACCCTCGGTAGCGTTTCTTACAATTAAATGTCAATCAATGACACAGTGGCTGTAAAATCTGTCACAGATTGTAAAAGCAGTCACAATTGTCCACTGACTAAAGTTATTCAGTATCGATGTTTAGTATGGAGTATGGCCGGGTGATTAACGGAGAGTAGTATTTTAATTGCAGTGATCGTTGGTTTGAACCCTGGTATGCGTTAATATTTTCTTCTCTCAGTTTCCTGTATGTAACAGATTCTGGGACCAGAAATGACATTCATTTTCTTACTTGTCACAAATATTTATCCATTTTTCCTGAATATGTCAGAACTTCCGAGGTCGTGATGAAGCAAGAACCTAACAATAGAACTTAAATAGTAATTCATCACTTGTCATAAATTCATCCTCTTTATTTCTGAAAATAATGTGATAATATTGAACTGAAAGGGAACAGCCACTGTGCTCTCTAAATCAGAAATCCGAGCAGCTAATTTCCAGATGCCGTTTTCAATCGAACCAGCAAAACCGCATCTGGCCCCGACATGTACACACGACAGCGAAAAACGGTTTCCGAAATTCAGTTTTCGTGTTTCGGAAGTTGGGTCGCATGTAGAAGAAGCAAGTATTACTGTTTGAGTTAGGCATTGTTGTCTGCGGTGCTACTGTTGTACATCTCCGTAGTTCCTAATGTTTCCTTTTCTTGCGATGAGTGTACGTAATTGCTGTAGTCAGGATCAACATTAAACATGCCAATGCGTACGAGGATTTCAGTTCGTTTACAAACTACATTTAAGCGATACTTTATGTCCTCCCCTCCGCCCCGGCTAGAACTATCTAAATTCTACCATATGTATTTATATTAGTGAAAGGGTGTCACGCAAAACTGTAAGTTATAAAAGGGTGTCGCCAAGAGGGAAAGTTTGGAAAGCACTGACGAAGACGAACTATGAACCACAGTTATCTCATTCTCCTTCGAAATAGTTACCTCCCATAGCAATGGAATGCTGAGCTGTGGTGACGAAAATTTCAGGCTCCATCACGAGTGAAGTCATGCCTCACCACTGGGGGATGTGTAAGGGAGTAAATAATTTTTAAATTACTCTGCCCATATCTGTATCTGAATGGAGAACGTCAATGATGCACGAAGGAAGTAGAGAGGCATTGAAGGCTAGAGGAAATAAATTTGTGTATCGAAACCTATGCTCACCGAGAGCTAAACCTGCCGGTGGAAAACAGTTGTTCAATTGTGATACCATCTGACGCCAGAGAGAAAGGGCATCGATGGAAACGCTCGAACACGGTTCATTGACGTATCACTAGATCATTCTAGTGAGTTTCAGATAACCTCGTGCCAGGAAGTCATTCCTGTTAAGCTATGAGGAGGCCATATGCAGTTATAGCGCCGAGAAACCGGATCTGGTAATTCTGGAAACAGCGCCAGTTTCCGTGTTCTTTGTTCATAATAATATCTCTGACATGCATTCCTCCCTTGTAGGTATCAACACGACGCTCACATCAGTCACGGCCCACTATGTCGAACAGACAGTCTCATTAATCACAAGCCCACTAACATTTGACGTTTCTGTATGTCTCACTTCTGACGCTAACAAGGACAACACCTTGAATCTGTAATGGCTACGAAAGTTGCCTACAGAACGGGAAGTAGGGCAAAACCGTTACTTCTTTCAGCATGCATGGTTCTGAATAACAAATTTGGGCCATTCGCTAACGACAAGCAACTGCGCCACAGAGCGAGTAAAGCATGCCAAGAAGGCAGAACAATGACAATTAGAAACTCGTGAGGCAGAAATACTTCAGCTTACTGAGCCAATCATTATGATCACACTACCAAAGAGAAAAAATGTACAAATGTTTTTCAAGATTATGGGAATTAACTGCGGGGTCAACAGTCTCTAAATTTACAAACTATCCAAAAGTCAACACAGTTTCAGCCGACCAGTTGCATAAAAATGGTTCATATGCATAAACCTTGACCTAGGTTTAGGCAAAAGTAATTTTGCCTTCGTCAGAAGTATTAACCAGTAGAATATAATACACAAATCATATGAATAATAGTAAATTTTTTTTTCTTTAATTTCACTCCGACTTTCGTCGGCGGGCTGGCAGCAGCATCAGCGCTGCTCTTCAGCCGAGGGAACAGACACATGACAAGCGAGATAAAAGGAACAAAGACATGAAGTTAAAAACAATGAGTATAAAAACAATAGTAAAATACAAAAGTGTTTCTAAAATAAGAAATTAAAATTACAGCATAGGTGAGAATGTACTTACATAAAGCTCACATTTAAAAAGTTGTTAAATAAAATGTGGCTGACTCCATGTCAATAGAATAAAAAGTAAAATTTAAAACTATGTCTACATCATAAAATTGTAGAGCACGTCTACACACAGGTCGAGTGAGCACTGCGTACTGGCAGAGGCGTAGGAACCCTAGTGACGTGCGCTCGCACTAGGTGGCGCCAAGAGGGCTGATGGGTGTGCGCGCAGTCGCGGACGCGAATGACTTTGACAAGAAGAAACTATGTGTAATATGATACTGATAGAAACGGATAAGATAAAGAAAGAATGGGAAATAACGTGCAAAAAAATCTGGAGCCGAGTCATGTGGATGGCAGAATATATATATGTGCATACACGCAAAAATTGAAGATAGAAAAGTTAGGAAGTATTCAGCGGCCAGACATAGTGCATGAAACACAAACTAAGAATAAATAGAACGCACCCGGTGGGAGGGAACGGGATAAATATTATGCATCACAACATTAGAAAACTATAAACAAGAGCACCACTAGAATTCTGAGGACAATAAGCAACATGCAGGAACAAGTATTCGGACTGATGACCACGCAGTTTGGTCCGTTAGATTTACAGACATTTTGAACAAGTTTTGCATTAATAAATGTCTAAAACAGTATAGGTTTGAAACCTAGGTATTGTCTACTTGCAAGTTGCAGTTGGTCGTTCAGCATATTACCATCGTTGATGATGAGGTGTTTGAAAATGTCATATTCTTCCCATAAATCAAGTTTCCTTCCCTTGGCCACCCTATGCAAAATTGCAGTGTCTTCCAACGATTTAGGGACATGATCGGCTACAAGCAAATGCTAGGCAAAGGTAGAATTATGCACATTGCGTCCTGTCCTCCCTAGTAGATGTTCTTTATACCGCACCTTGATTGCCCTTCCTGTCTGTCCTATGTAATAACAGGGACAGTTGTTACATGTTATCTTGTAAATGCCAGAATTGCCATTTTCTTTAAATTGTTGTTGGTAGAAAAAGTTACCTTGCAATCATATTTCTTCGTCAATAGACTTTGTAATCTGTATGATACGTGGCCTAAAAACGGAATAGAAATGAATCTCTATCAATTTTATCAAGGTGCGATTTGCTACTGAGTAATGTTGAAAACTGTTGGGAAGTCTTTTGATCAACGATACGTTGCACTACATTTGTATCGTACCCGTTATTGATGGTTATGGATTTTATTGTGTTTATCTCCTTTTCTAAGTTAGCAGGCGACAGGGGAGTTGTGAAAGCGCGATTGATAGCGGAATGAAAAAAGGCTAATTTATGTGAACGTGGGTGTGCAGAATGAGCTGGAATAATCATATCAGAATATGTTAGCTTGCAGTATATATCGAAGGTTATACTGTCGTTCACTATGGCCAATTTTAGATTGAGGAAGTTGAGCTCTCCATGTACATTTTGTACTTCTTTAGTGAAATTAATAGTTTCATGAAAGTTGTTAAATAATGTAAATAACTGGTCAGCCACATTTTATTTAACAACTTTTTTAATGTGAGCTTTATGTAAGTACATTCTCACCTATGCTGTAATTTTAATTTCTTATTTTAGAAACACTTATTTTACTATTATTCATATGATTTGTGTATTATATTTTATTTGGTAATACTTCTGAAGAAGGCAAAATTACTTTTTCCGAAACCTAGGTCAAGGTTTATGCATGTAAACCATTTTTATGCAACTGGTCGGCTGAAACTGTGTTGACTTTTGGATCGTGTTCCACCGTTGCTGAATTGCAGCCATGTTTAAAATTTACAAACTACTTATGAACTAACTTAGAGTGAAGAACACAAACATCCATGCCCTACGGAGGATTCGAACCTCTGACGCGGGATGTCGCGCGATCTGCAACATGGCGCTGCAGACCGCTCGGCTACTCCCGTGCGGCTAGCAAAGAGAGAACGAAAGCGTACTGAATGATTTTAAATAGCGAGGAACGATTTCAAATTCTAAAATAAGCAACAGCTTGAAATTCCCTGTCGATTAAATCGCGTGAATAAACTGCTAGATATAATTCAAAAGAACTGTAATTCCTGAATCCGTGCTGGTTATGCGCTAAGAGATCATCATATTCGAAGGATTTCATTATGGTCGAACCATTATATGTTCCTACTAGCTGCAAGAGCCCGGCTTTGCCTGGTTTAAAATAAGGTTTTCTGTAGAAGCGTAAAAAACCGTTTATTTGCATGTAATAAAAGGGTACATTTATGTTAAAGCAATGTGATAAACAACATTTTTGGCAGTTCCATTTGGAGTATGTGCAAAAAGATTTTCGTCTTTGCCCACTCTGGGTACCAAAATTTCACGTTATTTGGTTGTGATTGCAATCGAAATCTGTAAGTACTATCCCCCATGAACCGAACGAAATTTTATGTAGACAGTAACCTTCATCTTATTTTCATGGTCAAGTGTACAAAATTTCATCAAGATCGGAGCAAAACTGGATTTTGGCGAAATCCATAAGAACCCCCCCACCATGCACTGAACGAAATTTTATGTAGATATTGCCCTACCTCTTGTTTTGAAGGTCAATTGTACAAAAATTTCATCAAAATCGGTGCGAAGATATAGATTTACACGTTCACATTGAAAAAGCACTTTCACTTTTTTCAAATTTTCCGGTTGGTTTTCCAAAAAATGGAACGAATCTGTTTAAGAACCTTCCCCATGTAATTTTATGTACGTGTACCAAATTTCACGTTCTTTGGTTGTCTGGATCTTGAGTTATAAGAGAACAGACAGACAGACAACAAATGCGTCTTATAAGTATAGAGATGTCCTTTTGCAAACTGAGCACATGCACGCATTGGGAAAAGATATATGTCGGCTATTTTTAAAGTAAGAAAAGGTTGTAATGGATTAAGAGAACCTTCATTTAAGAACGTAAATTGCATCACCAACTACAAAATACTCATTTTTTCACTCTTCATTTTAAACATTTGTCAAGTCGTGGAACCAGCTTTTGAATCTCAGCATGAAATAAGTCTGCCACTGTTCCCTTACACCTGTTTGTCAGTTACAACGAGTTAACATCGTGATCTTGAAATTTATGAAAATTTCAAATTCAGTTCGCCAATAGACAAAGTGCCTCATCAGCATCCTGTGCCATGTCTTCAGTCATGTAAGTAGGCCGTACAAATAGTTCTTCATCATGAACGTTTGTCCCACTAAAAAGCCAACACCATTTACGCAAATTTTTATCAGTCATTACACCCGCACCATAAAATTCAACAAGATGCTGTTTAATGTCACCATGGCGAACTTATTTTGCATTTAAGAACCGAACAACTGAGCGCACTTCAAGGTCGGTAAGATTATTCATTGATGTAACAGACGAATCAGTACAACCACACCAGCAACACCGGTAGTGACGTCACACATGGTGACGGACTGCTCAAGAGAGTCCCACTGTGATCGGACGTCACGTGACAGGATGCGCGGACACGATGCGCTATTGGTTCTTACATTTAAAATGACACTGTGTTCGTTGCAGGGGGAAATGTTATTTTGCCGCGGTGGAGTAGCCGAGCTGCGGAGCGCGCGGTTGCTCGCCGTCGATGGTTCGAGTCCTCCCTGGGGCATGAGTATTTTTCATAATCAGTTCGTAGAAAGACAAGATCAAGATGAAAATCCGTAAATTTTGGTGAGAACCACTTGATCTAATCAATTTCTCTAACTCCTGTGTTTGCAACTATTATTATTTTTTCAAAATAATGTAATTATATGTTTATTACCGTTCAGACAAGTTTACGCCGCGGCGGATTAGCCGCGCGTACTGGAGCGCCGTGTTGCGGTGCGCGCGGCCGTCCGCCGTCGGGGCTTCGAATCCCCCCTCGGGCATGGATGTTCCTGTCATCTTTAGTATAAGGTAGTTCATAAGTAGTTTGTAAGTTTAGGGACTGATGACCCAGTAGTTAAGTCCCTTAAGCTTTACAAGCATTTGAATATTTTGAGACAAGTTTACGACAGAAACTGCTTAGTGAGGATTCGATCTGTGCTTTCTAGAAAAGACAAGTTTTTATTTTATAACAAGCAAAGAGAAAACCTGCACGTTCATGCTTTACTGAGATACTACTCTCGTTCCTGCTGACGTGAAAAAAGGAACGCACTTTGTAAGTCTCGCTTTGTTGTGAAATTTGTTTGCCTTTTAAACCAATGAATTTTGTTTGCCTTTTAAGCCAATGAATTGATTTAAAGCTCAATTACGTGCTTTCTCTTCTTTGCTTGGTCATTCGTTCTCAGCATTAACAACATTTCATCCAGGTTTCTCACTGTTCAGCCTTACGCTTTCGCGATGCTAAATGAGAATTGTTCGTACACGCAATGGCCAAACACTTCGGCTTGATTATCACTGCAAACTATAGTCAACCTCCTACCGGCCCTAAGATCTGTGACTTAGCTTTGAAATTCATTTAGCAGAAGAATTGAGGTAACCACATTATTAAAACTTAATAGTTCGTCACCGCCCTATCGAACAATCAGTATTGCTCTCGCTCCAGTTGCACAAAAGGATTCTCAATGAATAAAAATGTCACGTTGTGTGAGAATCTTGCCTCTTGAGTACCAAATTATTTCAAGAACTGACTTTCTATTTTTTATATGAAGCCGTTTTTTTCCTGTTAAACTGACAGGTCTTGTAACATAGCAACCAAAGTATTGCTTTCCCACCGGCGGGCACTTTGTTTGATTTGTTCCAGTTAAATTCAGAAGAATTCGTTTAGCGACCTTATGCCCGCTGCTCTGTAATCGATTCCTTTCAGTTTCAGCCCACTTACTCCAAATTAAAAATCAACGTGGGAAGCAAAGGACACCAAGGCGATGCTCAGGTTAATTAATTTGGTGAAACAAAAATTTGAACTATTCAGTCTCTCTTATCATATGCCCACTATGTGTAATTAAAATGTCAGCTTTCGTTAAATATTGTGTTAGCAATTATAGAAAACAGAGTTTTGCTGTTATTTAACATCAGTCTATTTTCTACAAGCCATGAACTTATCTCTTGAACAGCATTATTTACTACTGTGTCAATATTACAAACAACATCCTTCACTACAAAGCTGGTATCATTAGCAAACAAAATTATTTTACAGTCATCTGTTATACTCAGCTGCATATCATTTATATGGGTGCAAAGTTCGAGAGATTGTATCGAAGTCATGTTTAGTTAGTAGCATTTTTGGAAAGAACGCACACCAAGTTTCAGCCATATTGGTCTATTTCTTTGTGTTTGCCATTCGTCTGAATCAAAGAAGTCGAGTGATTGTCAAAGAATGGACGAAATAGAATTTCATGTGGTGTTTAAACATTACTTTACGAAAGGCAAAACGCCTCAGGATACTAAAGAGAAACTTGATAAACATTATGATGACTCTGCACCTTCGATTAGAAGAGTATATAAGAGGTTTCAAAATTTTCGGAGTGGCCATTTGGGCACAATTGACGCTGAACGTTCTGGACGGCCTGTGGAGGTTACGACTCCAGAAATCATTGATAAAATCCATGATATGGTAGTGTATGAGAGAAGATTAATGTGCATGACACTGGTAGTGCTGCCGGCATCTCAATGAACGGGTACATAATATTTTGCGTAAAAATTTGGACATGAGGAAGCTATCCGCAAGATGGGTGCCGCCATTGATCACGCTTGACCAAAAACGGAATCGTGTAAAGTGTTGCAAGGAAGGTTTACAGCTATTAAGGAAGAATCCGCAGGGCTTTAAGCGTCGTTTCGTCACTGTGGATGAAACATGGATACATTACTATCCTCCTGAGACCAAAGAACAATCTAAACAATGGGTTACCAAGGGAGTATCTGCACCCCCCTCGGGCATGGATATTTGTGCCGTCCTAGTTCGTAAGTAGTTCATAAGTAGTTTGTAAGTTTAGGGACTGATGGCCCCGTAGTCGAGTCCCATAAGCTTAACAAACATTTGAACATTTTTTTTGAGTATCTGCACCAAGAAACGCAAAGACCGCTCCTTCGGACGGAAAGACTATGGCGACGATATTTTGGAATTCGTAAGGGATAATACTCATCGAATATCTGGAACAGGGTAAAATTATTACGGGTGGATATTATTCATCGTTATTGGACAGTCTAAAAACCGAGCTTGAAGAAAAACTCCGGTGACTGGCCCACAAAAATGTCCTGTTCCATCAAGACCAGCTCCAGCACACACCACAGCAGTTGTGGTCTCAAAATTATTGGAAATAGGATTCCAACTCGTTTCACTTTCCCCCTGTTCTCCAGACTTGGCTCCCTCAGCTACTATTTGTTCCCCCTATTTGAAAAAATAGCTGGCGTACGACGATTTCATTAAAACTAGAAGGTGATTGTATAAACTAATAGCTATTTTGCAGGCTTGGACAATTCGTATTATCATTCGGAAGGGATCAACGAATTAGAACAGCGTTGGAACGAATTGTGTAAGTCTAAAAGGAGACTATGTCGAAAAATAAAAATAGTTTTCCCCAAACACGTTAGCAGTTTTTATTATTGCACGGATTTTAAAACGCCCCTCGTGAATAAGAAACAGCAGTGGCACCAAACAGACCCCTGGGGCACCCCACACACTTAACTGGGCCACATTGTGACTGTACGTCATAGTCATTTTCAACTCTTGATGCAATATACTCCTTCAGCATCAGTGTTTAGGGGATATTGGAAACATGTATATCTACATGGGATACTCTGCACATCACATTTAAGTGGCTGCAGAGGGTTCATCGAACCACCATTATTCTATTTATCTCCCATTCCATTCTCGAATAGCGCGCGGGAAGAAAGAACACCTGAATATCTCCGTTCGAGCTCTGAATTCCCGTATTTTATTCTGATGGTCATTTCTACCTATGTAAGTGGGAGTCAACAATATATTTTCTCATTAGGAGGAGAATGTTGGCGATTGGATTTTCGTAAGTAGCCCACGCCGCAGCGATACGCGCCGTTGTTGTAATGATGAATGAGATCCAGATGTTCCAGATCCTGTATCATTTCTGTAACGCTGTCTCCCCTGCATCGTGACAATACGAAACGAGCTTCCCTTATCTGGACTCTTTTCGATGTCCTCCGTCAAACCCACGTGATAAGGATCCCACACTGGGCAGCAGTACTCCAAAAATGGACGGACAAGCTAGTGTATGCAGTCTCTTTAGTAGTTCTGTTGCATCCTTTAAGGGTTCTGCCAATAAAACACAATCTCTGGTTCGCCTTTCCCACGACATTATCTACGTATTATTTCCAGTTTAAGTCTGAAGTAATAGTAATTCCTAAGTATTTTGAGGAGTTTACGGCAGTCACCTTTGATTGATTTATCTTATAAACAAAGTTTAACGGATTTCTTTTCGTACTCATGTGTACGACTTCACACTTCTCATTATTTAGACTCAATTGCCAATTTGTACACGATAGTGATATCTTATTCAGATCGTTCTGCAGTTGGTTTTGAACTTCAGATGATTTTACTAGACGATAAATGACGGCGTTATCTGCAAACAATCTAAGAGAGCTACTTACATTTTCCCCTAAAAATCGAGCAGAGGACCAATAACACTACCCTGTGGAACTCCCGAAATCACATTTGTTTTAGTCGACGCCTTACCATCTATTACTACGTACTGTGTCCACTCTGACAGGAAACCCTCTATCCAATCGCAAATTTGGGGCGGTATAGCATAACCACGCAATTCGATTAAAAGCAGTTTGTGAAGTACGGTGTCAAAAGTCTTCTGGAAAGGTGATCACAGACTTTTGAGGTGTGTAAACCTTTATGGCACGTAGAAGACTTGAACCGGAGTCCTGACATACTCGGTGCGAGTGTGTTATCACTACGAAACTTCACGCGGCGAAACTGTGTAGCTGTAGTCGCAGCTGCACCGGCTACCATCGCTTACAGCAGCAAGTGTGTCAAACGAGTGCGGGAAGGAGTGTGTGCCCCTCGAGGGAGAACTGTGGGCTGGGCGGGGCGGACCTGTGGGATTTCCTGGTGGGCACAGCTGCGGCGGCGCCTTATCTCGGGCCTGGGGCTGCGGCAACGCCCCGCGTCTGGTGGCCGGGTTTCCTGCGGAACAAGATAACGCACCGCACCGCACCGCGCTACCCACCACACCCCGCTAGCAGGCGACACAGCGCTGCCCGAACTTCCCTATTGTAACCAGCCAGCAGTCTCCCGCCTTACTACGCTGCTCAGAACAATTACGGAATCAGTTGAGATGTCATACACGATATACAAATGGTAACGTACACTACTGGCACATTAAAATTGCTACACCAACAAGAAATGCAGATGATAAACGGGTATTCATTGGACAATATATTGTACCAGAACTGACATGTGATTACATTTTCACGCAATTTGGGTGCATAGATCCTGAGAAATCAGTACCCAGAACACCCACCTCTGGCCGTAATAACGGCCTTGATACGCCTGGGCATTGAGTCAGAGCTTTCAAAAAAATGTTCAAATGTTTGTAAATCTATCGGACCAAACTGCGTGGTCATCGGTCCGTAGCTTACAAACTACTTAAACCTAGGTAAACTAACCTAAGGACAACACGCACACCCAGGGAGGACTCGATCCTCCACGGCGAGCAACCGCGCGCTCCGCAGCGAGACGCCTTAGATCGCTCGGCTACTCCACCGTGGCAAACAGAGCATTGATGGCGTGTACAGGTACAGATGCCCATGCATTTTCAACACGATACCACAGTTCATCAAGAGTATTGACTGGCGTATTGCGACGAGCCAGTTGTTCGGCCACCATTGACCAGACGTTTTCAATTGGTGAGAGATCTGGAGGATGTACTGACCAGGGCAGCAGTCGAACATTTTCCGTATCCGGAAAGACCCGTACAGGACCCGCAACATGCGGTCGTGCATTATCCTGCTGAAATGTAGGGTTTCGCAGGGATCGAATGAAGGGTAGAACCACAAATGTAACGACCACTGTTAAAAGTACCTTCGATGCGAACAAGAGGTGACCAAGACGTGTAACCACTGGCACCCCATACCATCATGGCGAGTGATACGCCAGTATAGCGATGACGAATACACGCTTCCAATGTGCGTTCACCACGATGTCGCCAAACACGGATGCGACCATCATGATGCTGTAAACAGAACCTGGATTCATCGGAAAAAAAAATACGTTTTGACGTTCTCGCACCCAGGTTCGTCATTGCGTACACCATCGCAGGCGCTACTGTCTGTGATGCAGCGTCAAGGGTAACCGCAGCCATAGTCTCCGAGCTGATAGTCCATGCTGCTGCAAACGTCGTCGAACTGTTCGTGCAGATTGTTGTTGTCTTGTAAACGTCCCCATCTGTTGACTCATGGATCGAGGCGTGGCTGCACGATCCGTTGCAGCCATGCGGATGAGATGATTGTCATCTCGACTGCTAGTGATACGATGCCGTTGGGATCCAACACGGCGTTCCGTCTTGGCCAACGATGTCATATTCTGCTAACAGCGAGCACCAATGTCGCGATACGATAAACCGTAATCGCGATAGGCTACAATCCGACCTTTATCAAAGTAGGAAACGTGATGGTATGCATTTCTCCTCCTTACTCGAGGCATCACAAGAACGTTTCAGCCGGCCGCGGTGGCCGAGGGGACTGAGGCGCTCCAGTCACGGTCTGCACGGCCACTACGGTCGGGGGTTCGAATCCCCCCTCGGGCATGGATATTTGTGCCGTCCTAGTTCGTAAGTAGTTCATAAGTAGTTTGTAAGTTTAGGGACTGATGACCCCGTAGTTAAGTCCCATAAGTTAAAAAAAAAAAAAGAACGTTTCACCAGGGGACGCCGGTCAACTGCTCTTTGTGTATGAGAAATCAGTTGGAAAATTTCCTCGTGTCAACACGTTGTAGGCGTCGCCACCGGCGCCAAACTTGTTTGAATGCACGTCATCTTCCTAGTGTAGCAATTTTAATGGCCAAGTGTGTATTTTATTCAGATATTGGTTACAATTGTAATCTGTGTGTGATACAGTATGATATTTTGGTGTCTCAACTCTTTACTTGAGGTTTACATGGCGTTTACGTAGAGGCATCATGGAGAGTCCATAATACTGAAAAAATCATCCTCGTTGCCCTTAAAAATGTTCAAATGTTTGTTAAGCTTATGGGACTTAACTACGGGGTCATCAGTCCCTAAACTTACAAACTACTTATGAACTACTTACGAACTAGGACGGCACAAATATCCATGCCCGAGGGGGGATTCGAACCCCCGACCGTAGTAGCCGTGCTGACCGTGACTGGAGCGCCTCAGTCACCTCGGCCACCGCGGCCGGCTTGTTGCCCTCCTATGACTGCGTTGCCGCTGGGGAACGCCCCACTATGCTGAAGCAGCGAGCCAGTCAGCTATGCGCGCGCAACCTACTCTGCCTGACGTCACGCGAGAGCGCCGCGGCCTTCTTTCTAGGTGGTGGTGATCCCAGACATGCTCAATCGGGTTTACGTCCAGTGAACCTTTCGTTCTGTTATCTCAGCTTCTAGTATGTCGTCCACTAGCGCAGTTCTGTGGAGACAAGCGTTATCGTCCACCAGAAGGAAAATATCTATGGCACCAGCGTAGCGCACAACGAAAGGTGGAATGATCTCCTCTATACCTCTGAGCAGTCAAACCTAGATTTGCGCATGCTAGTTCGCTATCGGCAGCGCTCACTTTAGTTCGCGGCTCAGCCGCGACTTGTTCGTTCTTTTAGTTCGTCCGCTCCCAGTGACGGCTGAGCGGCGTCGTCTGCGCATGCAGGTGGAGGGAGAAGTTCCCCCACCTTGCTGCTTCATGCGCTTGCTGCTTGAGCCGCTAACGATATCACGCAGACCAAAAGAAACAGTTTGTGGACAATTTCTCGCGTTTAAGTTTAGAGTTATCTCTATATCTTGGCGTTGTGGAATTTATTAGTCAGATATTGCAGAGTGCAGAATACTTCAAAACAGAAATTTTCAAGCAGTGAATTATGTAATCTAGAAGGCAGACGCTCACCTCGAAATGGCTCTCATCAGCAGAAGGTAAACACATGATTTTTAATTCTGCTGTGCGCCCTCTCGCTATTGCCCGTCGGTCTTCGGAGAAGAATCCAACGACCTAAGAAGCGAGATACCTTTGGCGTAATAGTTCGCGACCGGTAACGCATGTTTTAGTTCGCGACCGATTGTAGATATTTTAGTTCGTTTAGTTCGCGACCGATCGCGTATATTTTAGTTCGCGACCGGTAGCTTTCCTTTTAGTTCGCAGCTCGGCCGCGAAGTAGGTCGCTCTTTTTAGTTCGTCCGCTCTTTTTGGGTTTTGTTACCGCTACGAAAAGAGCTTTTTCTTTTGTTATGACAGCTTTTTTAAATAATGATCAGTGTCGCCCAAGGGCGTGCTATTACCCGTATTTTTGGGCAATGTCTATGAAACTGCAGCTAGGCTGCATCTCAGCTCGAAATGACGGTAACTGGCAGAAGGGAATCACGCGATTCTGTGCGCTCTCGCGTCCTTGCGCTGTTCCCTGTCAGTTTTCGGAAAAGGAGCAGACGAACTAAGAGGCGAGGGTTCTGCGAACTAGTTCGTATAGTTCGCCTTTGGGAGCGCTCTTCCGATCTAGTTCGTTCGCGAACTACACAAGACTAGTCAAAACGCCCCTTTGAACGACATAGAGATCTGTACGTCTACCAATACAGACTCCTGCCCACCCTATTCGTCCACCACCATATGGTCTGACACAACACACAATGTTGACTCATTTGTGAACAGAACCCCACGCCATTTGCTTAGACTCCAAACCTGATGTTCCTCCACCCAGTTTCTGCGGGGTAAACGGCGCCGTCGCTTTAATGGAAGACATACTCCATAGGCCTCAGTGCATAGAGGCCACAATCCAGTAACCAATTTCAGACTGTCTGTGTCGATATTGCGCGTCCTGTTGCTTCCTGGAGGGTGCGTTGCAGCTGTGTTGCATTCGGCCTCCTGTCTCGAGGAGCTGCTAACCGGAGATAACAGTCATCGCTTGCTGATGTCACCCGTGGACGACCTTGGCCTGCCTTTCTTTTAATGGTTCCAGTTGTTTGAAATCACGTCCGGATCCTGCAAATACTCTTTCGGACACTCCAATAGCTACAGCCATCTCCTTTATTCTCTATCCCGTTTCCAAACTTCCTATGGTTCTCTACATCTACACTTACATCCATACTCCGCAAGCCACTCGATGGTGTGTGGAGGAGGGTACCTCTAGTACCACTATCGGTTCTCCCTCCTATTCCAGTCACGTATTGTTCGCGGAAAGAAATATTGCCGGTATGCCTCTGTGTGGGCCCTAATCTCTCTGATTTTATCTTCATGATCTCTTCACGAGATATACGTATGAGGGAGCAATATAGTGCTAGACTCCTCGGTAAAGGTATGTTCTCGAAACTTCGTCAAAAGCCCGTACCGGGCGACAGAGCGTCTCTCCTGCAGAGTCTTCCACTGGAGTTTATCGATCATCTCCATAACGCTTTCTAGATTACCAAATGATCCTGTAACGAAGCGTGCTGCTCTCCGTTGGATCTTTTCTACTTCCTCTATCAACCCCACCTGGTACGGATCCCACACCAGTGAGCACTATTCAAGCTGTGGGCAAACAAGTGTACTGTAACCTTCTTCCTTTGTTTTCGGACTGCATTTCCTTAGGATTCTTTCAATGAATCTGTCTGGCATCTGCTTTACCGACGATTGATCTTATATGGTCTCCATGTCATAGCTTCGGGTGAGCAACGTTGGTGCTGCATTGCACTACCTGCTTACTACGCTATTTGAACCCAAACGCTTGTGTAATTCGTTTGACAGAGTAAACACAAGTCAACACCAAACACCCCCACGCCCTGTTGGAACTTTCTGTTATCACCACTACTCGGTTGCGTTAATATTGTCTCCCCTCCGTAGAACCGACAGAAAGACGTCGAACCATTTTAGTAAATTCTGTCTGGATATCTGAACTGATACCCTAATTGTTTCGGCTAATGTATTTTGGGAACTGAAATTCAGTACTTTCCAATATAATGACAGCACAAATTGGGCTGACTGTAGACTCAAGTAGAGTAAAACTTCATACGTATGCTAATGACATAGTGATTCTTTCTAGGAACCTAAAAAAAAACTGCAGACAGCCATAGATGCGATCGAAATTTGGCTCTACTAAACTCGATGGAAATAAGCAGCACGAAAACGAAAGTAACGAAGTTCAGAAGAAGAAGAAGAATATCCAAGACAGATCATCTGATTTGTGGCGGAATAATACCAGAATTCGTCTCAAGTTGGGAGTGACACTACAAACAACTGGAACCACGTTCTCCCTGCATATACCAGAACGTGCAACAGCGACAACAAAAGACAATTTTGATATCCAAAACTTACAGAACCTACCCCTGCGACCAGCAATAAAGCTGTTGAAGCTACAGGTTGTGACAAGCTGGCACATACGACATTCAGCTAATGTGGCCCTACTTGACGGCGATAAAACTGGAGAAATTGGAGATTGTAATAGCCAGATTCGTAAATCATCATAATCATCACCATTAGAGACTAATTATGCCTTTCAGCGTTCAGTCTGGAGCATAGTACCTCTAATAAAATTCCTCCGTGATCCCCTATTCAATGGTAACATTGATGCCTCGTCTGATGTTATGCCTTTTACTTTAAAATCATTCTTCTCCGAATCTAAGTACTTTCGTCTTGGTCTACCTCGACTCCTCTTACCCTCCGCTGCCGAGCTCTTGAGTCTCTTAGGTAACCTTGCTTCTCCCATGCGTTTAACATAACCCCACCATCTGAGTCTGTTCGCTCTAACTGCTTCATATATGGTGTTCATTCCAAGATTTTCTTTGATTTCCTCGTTATGGCCACCCTCCTGCCATTGTTCCCATCTTGCTACTTTCATACCTGTAACGTCTACGTTATGAATAAGGTAACCTGTATTTACCCAACTTTCACTCCCGTACAACAAAGTTGGTCGAAAGATAGAGCGGTGCACTGCTAACTTAGTATTGGTACTGACTTCCCTCTTGCAGAAGAAAGTAGATCTTAGCTGAGCACTAACTGCATAGCTTTGCTACACCTTGATTCAATTTCTTTCACTATGTTGCCATCCTGTGAGAAAGTACATCCCAGGTACTTGAAACTGTCTACCTGTTGTAACGTTGTTCCTCCTATTTGGCATTCAATCTTTTTAAATCTCTTTTCGACAGACATTACTTTCGTTTTGGAGATGCTGATCTCCAAATCATAATCCTTGCAACTCTGATCGAGCTCTGAAATATTAGTTTGCAACCTTTCAATCGAATCTGCCATTACAACTAAGTCATCTGCATATGCGAGACTGCTTATTTTGTTTTCACCTATTTAATCCCGCCCTGACAGTCTACTGTTTTCAGCATATGATCCATGAATAGTATGAACAACAGTGGTGACAGGTTACAGCCTTATCTTACCCCTGAAACTACCCTGAACCATGAGCTTAATTTGCCATCTACTCTAACTGCTGCCTAATAGTCTACGTAAAGCCCTTTAATTGCCTGCAGAAGTTTGCCTCCTATACCATATTCTTGTAGTAGCTTCTTCGTAGGAACATGGTCATAAGCCTTTTCTAGATCTATGAAACATAGATACAATTCCCTGTTCCACTCATAGCACTTTTCCATTACCTACTGTAAGCTAAAAATCTTGTCCTGACAGCCTCTAAGAGGCCTAAACCCACACTGATTTTCATCTAACTTATCCTCAATTAATACTCGCACTCTCCTTTCAACAATACCTGAGAATATTTTGCCTACAACGCTAATTAAAGAGATACCTCAATAGTTGTTACAATCTTTTCTGTTTCCATGTTTGAAAATTGGCGTGATTACCGCATTCGTCCGGTCAGACGGAACCTGTCCCGATTCCCACGCTTTTTCAGATATCCTGTGTAACCATTTGAAACCTGATATTCCACTGTGTTTGACGAGTTCCGGGTTAATTTCATCCACCCCAGCCGCTTTATTGCACTGTAATCTAGTGACCATTTTCTCTACTTTCTCAAATGAGATCCTGTTGCCATCGTCGTTCCTATCCCATTCTACCCGAAAATGTGACACATCGTTGAACGTTTCTCCTACATTGAGCAATTCTTTAAAATAATTGATAATCACGCCAATTTTCAAACATGGAGACAGATTCTTAAAAATTGCTCTGTCTCTTTGGAAGTTTACGAAAAAGCGGCTACCCATACGTACTAGCACAAGAAAGTCCGTTTTTCTCCTTTGGCTGCTATGTCGAGTGTCGAATGCGTCTCGTACCAACTGTGCGAAAAACCCCGGTATTGAGACGCGGTAAGGAGCAGGCACCCCCGTTGGCTGTGGAAGGTTGGCGGTCCCGGAGACGGGTGCTCTCTCCTACGCCGCTCTCGCGCGGCCTGCACATTCAGGTCGCCACGGGCAGCGGGCCTGACGTCTGCACAAGCAGGCCGCCAACTGCCGCAAAAACGCGTCTCGTCGCAGGAACGCTTTTGTTTGCCGAGCCAATGTAATCAGCCACCTCGCCGACGGGTACTTGGAAAATAGCGGCACGCCACACGTACAGCGTTGGCGATGTGTACACTGCAACTTGCCCATGCCTTGCAAATACGCAGTCGGAAATGCAAAGAACTACACGCTATTAGAGTTTTCCAATTAAAAAAAAATGTTCAAATGTTTGTAGAACTTATGGGACTTAACTACGGGGTCAACAGTCCCTAAGCTTACAAACTACTTAAGAACTACCTAAGACTAAGGTCGGCACAAATATCCAAGCCCGAGGGGGGATTCGAACCCCCGACCGTAGTGGCCGTGCAGACCGTGACTGGAGCGCCTCAGTCCCCTCGGCCACTGCGGCCGGCTTTTCCAATTCATTCAAGATTTATTGTTGAAACAATGTATATGTAGCACATGAAATAATTATATTTATACCACACTGTGGGAATAATTGAAGTATTCGTCGTGGTGTTACAGACGTATGAGGAATTTGACTGAGATTTTGGTCATACGTCAAATATACTAGAGGCAAAACACGAGTAATACCCTCATTACGTGATAGAAATGGCGATTCCGCCGATGTTAGCGCAGAGTTTTACTAAACTCAGCTTTTCAAAACTCATTCACCAAAGAAGACGAAACCAATATTTCAGAGTCTAAATGTTGAGAAGTGTGAATTCGTCCACATGAGTACGAAAAGACATCCGTTAAACATTGTTTACAACGTAAATCAATCAAATGTGAAGGCCATAAACTCCACTCTAGATAACTAGGAATTACTATTACAACAGACTTAAATTGCAATTACTATTGCATGAGACTTAAACTGGAATGAACATGTAGATAATATCGTAGGAAAGGGGAACCAGAGACTGCGTTTTATTGGCAGACCCTTTAAAAGATGCAACAGAACTACAAAAGAAACTGCATACACTACGCTTTTCTGTCCATTTTTGGAGTACTGTTGCCCAGTGTGGGATCCTTATCGGGTGTGTTTGATGGAGGACATCGAAAGAGTCCAAAGAAGGGCAGCTCGTTTCGTATTGGCACGATACAGGGGAGACAGCGGTACGGAAATAGTACAGGATCCGGGATGAGAATCATTACAACAACGGCACATATCGCTGCGGCGTGGGCTACTTACGAAACTCCAAACGCCAATATTCTCCTCCGAATGCGAAAATATATTGTTGACTCCCACTTACATAGGTAGAAATGACCATCAGAATAAAATATGAGAAATCAGAGCTCGAACGGAGAGATTCACGTGTTCTTTCTCACCTCGCGCTATTCGAGAATGGAATGGGAGATAAATAATATAACGGGTGTTCGATGAACCCTCTGCCATGCAGGTACATGTCATTTGCAGAGTATCCCATGTAGATGTAAATGTAGAAAATTAATTAACATTTGACGAAGAAAATGTAATGGTTTGCACTTTGTGTGAAAACACACTAAAAGCTGTCGTACACGGACATGATTTTTTATAGACCTCACTATATTGTCCAGCAGCACTTCTGTCACTGATTTCAGAGTGCAGAGGAAACTGTTTTATACAGTGAGTTTAATTTTTAGCAAGTTTTTAGCCGCGGACATTCGCTGAGGATGTCAAACAGGTGGAAAATGCACTGGCCACAGCGGGCGGGCGAATGTGACTGGCCGCTGTGTGGATTACGGCCTGGTATCGCAGGCGGGCCGTGTGCCAGTAATTACATTTCCCTCTTTCAAAACGGCATTAATAATCTCCGGACGCACCAGCGGCGTTTGATTACCCTCGAATCACGGGGCGCGTGATGGCTTTACTGCGGCGGTTTGCAGCTGACTTTCACCTTATTACACGGCCGCCAATGCGGCTTACGCGTTTAGCCTCCTGTATGTTCCGGGACTATCGTCCACTGTTTGAGAACACGGCGGCCCGTGGTACTTAACAACGTTCCGCAGTGTGACAAATGGAGCTATTCTTTGGATTTTCTTAGGTTCATCACTAACAACTACAGGGTGTCCAGAAAAGGGCTCCCTGATTTCATGAAATTATAGTTACAAAAGCTGCTAACAGATGGCGCTGTACGCTGTGTAGCTCATATCTACATCTACATCTACACAGATACTCTGCAAATCACATTTAACTTTTCTCTACCGTTCCATTCTCTAATATCGCGCGGGAAGAAAGAACACCTAAATCGTTCCGTTTTCGATCTGATTTCTCTTATTTTATTGGGATGGTCATGTCTCCCTAAGTAGGTGGGTGCTAGCAAAATATTTTCACATTCATAAGTAAAAGTCGGTGATTGAAACTTCGCAAACAGATCACGCCACAATGAATAACGTCTTTCTTTTAATGATTTCCACCCCAATTCGTGCAACATTTCCGTGACGCTTTCCCCCCGTAACGTGATAAAACAAAACGAGCTGCCCTTCTCTGAACCTCCTCAATATCTTCCGTCAGTCCCACCTGGTGAGGGTCCCACGAGGGGCAACAGTACTCCAGGAGAGGACGCACAAGTGTGATGTAGGCAGTCTCTTTGGTGGAGCTGGTGCATCTTCGAAGCGTTCTGCCAATGAAACGTAGCCTTTGATTCGCCTTCCCCACAATATTTTCTGTGTGTTCTATCCAGTCAAAGTTGTTCGTAATTGTAACTCCTAGGTATTTGGTAGAATTTACGACCTTAAGGTTTGACTGATTTATCGCGTAATTGAAGTTCAGTCGATTTCTTTTAGTGGTCATGTGTATTACTTCACACTTTTCTTTATTTAGTGTCAATTGCCAATTTTCGCACCAAGTAGAAATTTTGTCTAAATCGCTTTGCAGTTGCTTTTGACCTCTGTTGTCTTCACTAACCGATAAACGACAGCATCATCCGCGAACAGTCTAAGGGAGCTATTCAGATTGTCTCCTAAATCGTTTATAAACACGAGGAAGAGTAGGGGACCTATAACGCTTCCCAGCATACATAAGTGAAATAATCGTATAAAAACACTCTTTGCAAACAGTCACATCACAACGTTTTCAAAATGTTCATTATTGGCACTACAGAGGTGGCGCAAACGAAGAATGAAATCCGCCATACACTTCGTAGTGTCTCAACCGAAATGGATTCACATGCCACAGAGATCGCCGATTCAAGCGCGTCCAGCGTGGCGGGATGCTTCGGGTAGACCATGTCTTTCACTGTGCCCCACATAAAAAAGTTACAGGAAGTCAAATCCGGCGAATATGGAGGCCAATCCATGCCTGCACCAGTAAATTTGGGATATTCCAAAGCAATGACTCGATTCCCGATGTACAGTATTCCTCAAGAAAGCGAAACACTTGTTCGGTCCGATGTGGTTGGGCTGCATCTTGCATAAACCATTCAGTACCTGGTCGATCCTCTAACGCTTGCTGTGTGGCGAAAAATTGTTCCAAAATTGCAACGAAACGTGCACCAGTGACCGTTTCTCGAATGAAAAAAGGGCAAATAATGCCTCTACTGCATACTGAAGCCCAAACAGTAACTTTAGGAGAATACATGGGTTTCGCTTCACACCAATATGGCTTTTCTGAATCCCAACATCGCCAGTTCTGCTTATTCACGTATACATTCAGGTGGAAGTGTGCATCTGTAAACCAGATGCCGCCAACATCAAATCCTCACTATCAATCATTATGAGCATCTGATTTGCAAAGGCAACCCTTTGTTTCACAGCTCGTACGGGTATGGCCTGGTGCGTTTGAATTTTGAATGGAAATATGTGTAGGCTGTTTCTCAGTATTTTCTGCGTGCTGGAACGCTTCAAACCAGTCTCGGATGCAATTCTACGGACGGATGACATTGTATTTCGCTGAATAATTCCAGAAACTGTGGCGATATTTTCAGGCGTAACTGCGGTTTGCTTGCGGCCAACATGCCCCTCCAGATCATCAGTTACGCTGCCTGTTCGTTGAAATTTTGCGAAGAGCATACGAATGGGTTTCGCATCGGATGCTTTTGGAACATTAAAACGTGCTTTATAACTTCGCCTTGTTGCCATAGGACTCTCTTCTAATCTGTGGTACTCTAGCAGCAGAAAAACGCGTTGTTCAATGGAGTACATGGTTTTAATCTCTTCCTTCGGTACGCTAATCTCCTTTCACGTTTCAGTAGTGGAACTGATCGCTATGGGCTTCGGATCACTATTTATACTAGGCATTACGTATGGCGATTACAGCGCCATCTGTTAGCAGCTTTTGTAACTATTATTTCAGACTGCTGTATAAACTTCTTACAGCTTTCACAATAAACATATCGTTTACTGCATTCCTCTATCGATCTTTGTTTTCGAGATATTTAATTTTGAAATCAGGGAGCCCTTTTCTGGACACCCTGTAGTTCCGTAAGATACACTAACAAGGACACTACATGGCTGTCGGATTTTAGGATTTTTTTTATATTTTTGGTACTTGAAGTTCAGAACTCAAATAACAATGAACCAAAGCAATTCGACGCAACTCTCACAACTCGTCGAGAAATTCGGCTTTGAAGTTTTGTAAGTAAGCGTGAGTACCAATCATTAAATCAACAACTGGCGGTGGAAGTAAGGTGGTAATATTCTGGCTTTACAACCCTTGGGTCGGTGGTTCAATTCGTGTAGTGACATATTTTAACATTTTTTTCGTTGTGTTCGAATACTTACACAATTTCAATATCTAATGGTAATTTTTACGAAAAGTGTTTTTGTTTATTCGTAATTTACTGTATTTTACATAAGTTTGTTAGTAATGATGGTTTCAATGAAAAAATATGGTACAATGTTTACAGTATTGGCTTCATTATTAGTTGACACGATTGTCTTTGATTGTTCAGTTTGTGAAGAGCTACGACACTGACTTTGCAGAAGTCATTAAACTTATTTACCAGTCTCAGTTACATTTCAGTTTAAAATAATATATGTGCATCAATTGTGATCTCTGACAAATAGCGGCAGGCTACATATCTCAGTACTGTTTACGTCTGTAAAACATGTGGAAAGCGAGTGCTATGGTGAAGTGTGTGTTGTCGCCAGCTACTGAGCACTTCATAATAAGCCGGCTGCGGTGGTCGAGGGGACTGAGGAGCGTCAGTCAAGGTCCGCACGGCCACTACGGTCGGGGGTTCGAATCCCCCCTCGGGCATGGATATTTGTGCCGTCCTTAGTGTTAGCTAGTTCATAAGTAGTTTGGAAGTTTAGGGACTGACGACCCCGTAGTTAAGTCCCATAAGTTATACAAACATTTGAACATATGAACTTCATAATATCTGAAATGCCTGAAAAACCACCGATCGTCAAACAGCAGTGTGAACCAATTGTTAAGTAGCTGTTCTGAATACGACTAAAACTTGTAAATATCGCAATTTAGAGCCAAACACAAAGGTCACCCATTATTTTCTGTCTCACCACAGGCAAACGAGTTCCAAAATGTTATAAACAACGTATAAAAATGTATACCACCTGATGATGAGCTGCAAGGCAGTTCGAAAGCGGTCGCGGTGAATAAATACGTAAGAAAGGCGACTGGTTGCTATATTTCCTGATTCCTTTATATATCTTATGTCTTAAAAAGATAAAAAATAAAATCATCATCATCATTAGAGACGGATTACGCCTTTCAGCGGTCAGTCTGGAGGATAGTACCTCTAATAAAACTCCACCATGATTTCCTATTCAATGCTAACATTAATGCCTCGTCTGATGTTATGCCTTTTACTTCAACATCATTCTGCACCGAATCTAAGTACTTTCTTCTTGGTCTACCTTGACTCCTCTTACTTTCCGCTGCCGAGCTCATGGGTTTCTTAGGTAACCTTTCTTAGGTAACCTTGCTTCCCCTATGCGTGTAACATGACCCCACCATCTTAGTCTGTACGCTCTAACTGCTACATCTACGGTGTTCATTCCCAGTTTTTATTTGATTTCCTCATTATGGACACCCTGCTGCCACTGTTCCCAGCTATTAGTAGCTGCAATCATTATTGCTGCTTTCATATGTGTAACCTCTACCTTATGAATAAGGTAACCTGTATCCACTCTACTTTCACTCCCATACAACAAAGTTCGTCGAAAGATACAGCGGTGCACCGCTTAGTCTTGGTACTGACTTCCTTCTTGCAGAAGAGAGTAGATCTTAGCTGAGCTCTCACTGCATTAGCTTTGCTGCACCTCAATTCCAGTACTGTCACTATGTTGCCATCCTGTGAGAAAATACAACCCAGGTACTTGAAACTGTCTACCTGTTCTAACTTCGTTCCTCCTATTTGGCACTCAATCTGTTTAAACTCTTTCCCACAGACATTACTTTCGTTTTGGAGATGCTGATCTTCATATCATAATCCTTGCACGTCTGATCGAGCTCTGAAATATTAGTTTGCAACCTTTCAATCGAATCCGCCGTTACAACTAAGTCATCCGCATATGCGAGACTGCTTATTTCGTTTTGGCCTATTTTAATCCCGCCCTGCCAGTCTACTGTTTTTAACATATGATCCATGAATTGTATGAACAACAGTGGTGATAGGTTACAGCCTTGTCTTACATCTGAAACTACCCTGAACCATGAGCTTTGTTTGCCATGTAACTGCTGCCTGACAGTCTACGTAAAGCTCTTTAATTGTCTGCAGAAGTTTGTCTCCTATACCATAATCTTGTAGAACTGACAGTAGTTTCTTCCTAGGAACACGGTCATAAGCCTTTTGTAGATCTATGAAACATAGATACAATTCCCTGTTCCACTCATAGCACTTTTCCATTAACTGCCGTAAGCTAAAGATCTGGTCCTGACAGCCTCTAAGAGGCCTAAACACACACTGATTTTCATCTAACTTGTCCTCAATTAGTACTCGCACTCTCCTTTCAACAATACCTGAGAATATTTTGCCTACAACGCTAATTAAAGAGATACCTCGATAGTTGTTACAACCTTTTCTGTTAGCATGTTTGAAAATTGGCGTGATAAAAAATAAAAATAATAAAAAACCGAGTGGTGTAACTGGTGTAATTAGTAGCATATCACATTTTTTAAAATAGGTCTATGAGATTTTGAAAACGTACGCTGTCTCTTTCGTATGTTGGCGATTTACCTTAATATAACTAAAGTTAGCGTCTGGGCAGGACGGAGACTGCCGGCTGAGTCGGCAACAGGTTGACCCGTGCCAGTAGTTGCCACAACACACTCGCCTCGTGCGGGGGTTCGGCACGCAATCAGAACTTGTTTGCTGACGTCTTCAAATTGAAGGAGTGCCTAGAGGTCGGGTAGCGCTGGACAAACACGTTGTTACAGCGCCAAGTTGTTTTACTAGCAGGCAACTCGCTGCCATTACACACACAGAAAATGCCAGTGGTACTTCAAAATGTCTGGACACACTGCATACGCTTTCCTAGCAGTGGAACGATTGTCGTGCACTAATCGTAAATTATGATCCAGTGCCGCGGCAGAGTGGCCGAGCGCATTGAGGCGCTATGATCCGTTGTGCGTGGCCGTTCCCCGTCGGGCAAGGATTTTTGTGCTGTCTTTATTATATGTTAGTTTATATGTAGTTTGTAAATTTAGGGACTGATGACCCCGCAGTTAAGTCCCATAAGCTTAACAAACATTTGAACATTTTTATGATCCAGGTTTTAGTTCCAGAATGAAACGTTCACTCTGCAGCGGAGTGTGCGTTGATATGAAACTTCCATGCAGATTAAAATTGTATGCCGGAACCGGGACTCGAACCTGGGACATTTGCCTTTCGCTGGCAAGCGCGCTACCGACTGAGCTATCGCGACACGACTCACGATGCCGTCCCACAACTTTAGTTCCGCCAGTACCTCACCTCCTACTTTCCAAACTTCACAGAAGCTCACCTGCGAAACATGCAAGACTAGCACTCCTCGAAGAAAGGATATGGTGGAGACATGGCTTAGCCACAGCCTAAGGGATGTTTCCAGAATGAAACTTTCACTCTGCAACAGAGTGTGTGCTGATATGAAGCTTCCTGGAAGATTAAAATTGTGTGCTGGAACCGGGACTCGAATCTGGGACCTTTGCCTTTCACGGGCAAGTGCTCTACCGACTGGGATTTCCCGACACGACTCACGATGCCGCCCCACAACCTTACTTCCGCCAGTGCCAGTTTCGCAGGAGTGCTGTGAAGTTTGGAAAGTAGGAGGCGAGGTACTGGCGGAAGTAAAGTAGTGGGGCGGCATCGTGAATCGTATCGGGATAGCTGTCAGTAGAGGGCTTGCCCGCGAAAGGCAAAAGTCCCAGTTTCGAGCCCCGGGACCGACACACAATTTTAATCTGCCAGGAAGTTTCAGATTTTAGTTGTTCTGATAATGTGTGCTTTTACTGAGATATTCCGTTTTGTAATCTGCATCTACACATCTACCTTATACATAATTACTCTGCAAATCACATTCAAGTGCTTGGCAGAGGGTTTATCGAAACGCTTCCATAATATATCTCCATTATCTAACAGAGCGCGGTAAAAACAACATCCACATGTTTCCGTTTTGGATCTGATTTCTCTTATAACGTCGCCCTCAGTCTGTGGGTGTAACGCAGTACGTTCGCATTCGGAGGAGAAAGTTGGTGAAAGAATTTTCACCCCAACTCGCACGTCATTTCCGTCATACTCTCTCCCCTGTATCGCAATAATAAGAAACGAACAGCCCTTCTCTGTATCTTCTCTAAATCGTCTGTCAGTCCTACTTGGTGGGGGTCCCACAATGCGCAGCAATATTCCAAAATAGGACGCACAATTGTGGTGTAGGTAGTTTCAGTATTAGAGCTGTCGCATCTTGTAAGTGTTCTGCCAACGAAACGCAGTCTTTGGTTCGCTTTCCCTACAATATTTTCAATATTATTAATATTCCTGAACATCCGCTAGCGTTATTCATATTTTATAAATGTCTCGCACCTTTCAGCAACTAAATTTTTTTTTTTTAGTTCGTTTTGTCCTACTAGGGACCACGAGGCTCGTCTTAACTCTCAGATAGGGTCTTCTGCTTTTCTTGGCCCAGTACCCCTTCATCTTCTGACTGTGAGCCTGCTTCCTCTCATCCGTCCATTTAGGTCTGGTGGTGCCTGTACGCTTCAGCAGCTAATCATATATGTTAACTGCATTTTTAGACCTGCAGAAGTACTATTGGATATATAAATAATCAGCAATCCGCATGTGTAATTAATTTGATTATTAATATTCTAGGAAATTAAATGTGACTAAAGAATACATATATATTACTTTCCAGCTACGTTCACATCATGAACTGGATACAACATAGGAAAAAGATGTATGTCACTACAAACCATTGTAAATTATAACTGCTCCAGAATCAATTTTTCGTGTAATTAGTTACATAAGTGTACATATTTTTTTGTAACACATTTCACAGATTTTCTCCACCTTTTAGGATAATATTGTATGGAAAATACCATTTTTTTCGTTGTAAATATTCATGTCTGGTCTGTATCCTTTATTCAATTTAATTAGCGAAAAGTGATAGTAACTTGATGTTTTGATTATTTATAACAGTATACGAATAGCTAACAAATCATTTAAAAAATTATAAAAGAAAGAGTGCGCAAAGCACTTGGGAGTCTCAATTAGTCATAATCAGAAAGGAGAGTAGCGAAGAAGTCTGTCAGATACGTCAACATAACGAACGCAAGAGTGAGAAGCAGTCGACGTAAATGTAAATGTTTTGTACCAGTTTGATGTAGAAAACTTTGTTTCCATCCACCCTCCGTCCTGATATTAGACCACCAAACCTTTTTTTTTTTCTTTTTTTATCCAAAACTCAAGACAACATTCGGAGAGAAAAGTTATAAAACCATTGAAAAAGCTTCTGCTGCCATGATGGCCATAGTCAGAGCTGGCAGTTGTATGGGTAAAGGGGTAGTTACAGCCAGTCAAATAATTCAGAGTGGGCAGAATACCCAGTGTGGATTTGAAGGAATATATTTATGTACACCTACGTTCACTGCAAATATTTGCAAGAGCAACTCTTACAAATCGTATATGTCTGCCCCACCACTGCGGACAACAGCCTTGCTTCATTTAAGGCAGTTGCCCTCCTAAACGAAGGTGCGGTGCGACATGTCTGGTGGCTTAACTCACCCAACAAACTGCTGTAGCTGCTGCCGCAGGTTAGGAAACGCTGCTATCACACACGATAGAGAGGCCCACTCAAGCGATAACATGTTGTTGTTGTTGTGGTCTTCAGTCCGGAAACTGGTTTGATGCAGCTCTCCCCGCTACTCTGTCCTGTGCAAGTCTATTCATCTGAGAATACGTTCGGAAACTTACATCCTTTTGAATCTGCTTACTGTATTCGTCCCTCGGTCTCCCTCTAGGATTTTTACACCACACACTTCCTACCTCTTAGTCAGAATACACCAGAAACTCCTTTTCTTCCCTATTCTGTTGAGCACCTCCTCATTAGTTACGTGATCTACCCATCTAATCTTCATCATTCGTTTGTAGCACCACATTTCAAAAGCTTCTACAATCTGTCCAAATCACTGTCTACAATCTCTCCAAATTTCTCCTTTCATTCCTTAACTGCCTGATCAATGTACAGATTGAACAACATTGGGGAAAGACTACAACCCTGTCTTACTTCCATCCCAACCTCTGCGTCCCTTTACCATGTATAACAACCGTTTCGGCTGCGGCAACAGATTTGCCATCGTCACATCAGTGTTCGAAAACATACAGGATGAGGCACGAGATTTTCTCTCGGTTGCTGGAGGTTAATCGTTAGGCTATTTGGAACAAAAAATGTAGATACAACTGGATCACATCTATAATTAGGGAGCTACAACAGAGCCACGCCACGGCGAATGGAGCGCTACACTTGTGTCCACAGGGCACTCGATCAGTCTTAGGAAGACAGGTGAGGTGAGTGTACGTTTGCATAACAACCAGGTTGTTGATACTGCAGTCACTGTTATTGTCTCCATTGTACGGTACACTCTGCGATGCCTTACAAGTTTTCACCGCAGGAGTGTGGAGAGGTGGTGTTCATTTTGCGCTTCTGTGATAGTAATGCCAAAGCTGCTGTTGCCGAATATCACTGTCGGTATGCTAATCGTAGGATTCCGAGTGCCAAAACATTTAGTGGAACTGATACTCTTTCCGAGAGAAATCGTGACGTTCAAGAAGAGGAAAACACTTTTAATTCAGTAGAGCGCAGTTCTCGGTCAAGTACAAGACGACTAGCTAGCCGATTTAACGTATCAAAATCTAAGGTATTTAGGATTCGTCATGAGAACAGACTGTAGCCATTTCATGTGCAGAAAGTTCACAATTTAGAACCACGGGTTCTGCCGACCGTTTGAACTTTTGTAACTGGTTAAATGGAAATTGGCAGATGTATCGCTTCATAATGTTCAGTGATGAGGCAATCTTTCAAGAGATTGCATCAACAATATACATGTCTGGACAGACTAAAATTCCCATGCCACGGTAGTACCTCAATTTCAACGCGGATTCACTGTCAACGTCTGGTGTGGTGTTGTGTGTGACAAGTTACGGGGGTCGTTTATTGTCCTATCAACCGGTATAGCAGATCCCCAGATTACCTCTAGATTACAGATTACCGCATTTGGGGGTGGATGAAAGACATCGTTCACTAAGTTAAGGGGGAAACATGAGAAGAATTGATACAATGCATTTTTAAATGTCGCAACGTCAATGAGAAACGAGCAAGTGAAATTACGAAATGCTACTCGCGCGGTTCACTCGCGTGGGAAACTTTGCTTTCAAATGTAGGGAGCCGGCTGCGGTGGCCGAGCGGTCTGCGGCGCGCTAGTCACGGTCTGCATGGCCACTACGGTCGGGGGTTCGAATCCCCCCTCGGGCATGGATATTTGTGTCCTACTTAGTATTAGCTACTTCATAAGTAGTTTGTAAGTTTAGGAACTTATGACCCCGTAGTTAAGTCCCATAAGGTCTACAAACATTTGAACATTCAAATACAGGGAGGAAATTTTATACACTTGTTTTAAACCACTCTGAATGCAAGGGACTGCTACAAAATTGTTTAAATTGATTATTATGTGCATTTTTGATAGTGAAATCTTACAATAAAAGTTTTTCTGCCATTTTCTTGAGTTTTTCAATTACTGTAGCTCTTTAATTATGGATCTGATTCCATTACTTTATTTACATTTTTTGATCCAAATACCCTAAGGCAGATTAAAATTTTGTGCGGGAACTGGGATTCTAACATGGGACCTTCACCTTTAACAGAAATTTGGGAAGTAGGAGGCGAGGTACTGGCAAAAGTAAAGTTGTGGGGACGGACCGTGGAGCGTGTCGGGATATCTAAGACGGTAGAGCGCTTGCCCGCGAAAGGCAAAAGTCCCAGGTTCGAATCCCGGTTCCGACACAAAATTTTAATCTTACAGGAAGTTTCATATCAGCGCACACACCGCTGCAGAGTGAAAATTTCATTTGGAGCCTAAGGAATAGCTGCCAGAAACCTGGGAAAACCTCGTAACTCACCCTGTACACTTATGAGCATAAGTGATATAAATGATTAACCTACAAAAGGAACGAGGAGAAGTTGTGTAGAAGAGTATTACAATTTGGATCGATTTTTATTTTATTTATTTTTATATTTAAAGGAAATAAAGAAGAGTTTATCCTAGATGAGCAGGATACTTTTTCTGAAGGATGGGGAATGAAATCGACCGTGCTCTTTGAAATGAACCAACCCGCCATTCGCCCGAAGTAATTTAGGGAAATCGCGGAAAATTTTATTCAGTGTGGCCGGAAGTGGGTTTGAATGGCTTCCTCCCGAATTCATGTCCAGCGTGTTACCAGTGCGCCCCCTCGCTAGGTGATTACCCTCAAACGCTGTTTGATCGCCGTTATATGTATATTAAAATGAAAAGGGAAAACATGAAAATAGCGTCCAAAATAATGCCTCCACAGTATTCTCTCAAACTTTTCTACCAGTGTTTCCTTCATATAAATTATTTATCGGTTAGTTATATGCATACCCAGGAAGGCGGTTCAGTTATTTACAATTCCACGATTAAAAAGTACTCTTTTCGTATACCGAGAATTTTCAGCGCCACTGAGATCATTGTCAATTCACGACCCTCTTTATAGTTCTCCGAATCGATCACTACCCTCGCGTTGCATATTAACTCAATGACAGGGCAGGCGGATGCACCAAATTAAAGAGAGACTTCCTCTCGGAAATCAAATAACAAGAGCTTGTGCAAACAAGAACAGCTGGCTAGGGAGAGAACAGACACAGACACCAAAAGAGAAAAAGGCGTTTTAGGGGCTCCGAATCGATGTTGCAACTTCGCGAGAATTATAAAATTTGCAACGCGACGCTCTAGTGGCCTATACGTCACTTCATGATAAATGTAATGAGTTCAGAGATTCTGATCGAATAAAAATATACAAGCAGCATTGCAAGGACAGGTGAAGTTCAGTACTTATACATATATTAGTTATTCACAGCAGCTGTTTTGGGATTTGCCGTTATCAAGTGCTTGCGTATACTTAATAAGTACATTCATGAATTTTCCGCATTATTTATGGATCTTAATTAACTAAATTATGTATGTAAATTTGCTGAAGTCTACTTTGTCTTGACGTGCATACATAACATCTGCTGTCACTGTCTCAGGTATATTTCATGATATTTTTATAAAGTTTTAGTTCTATATCTGTTTACGCGCTGCTTTGTTCCCTTGCAGCGTGATAAAGTATTTTGGTCTGACAACTGTTAAATATTTTTGGGAATTTTATTACAGCAGCACCAGAGATTTATAGAAAAATAGGCTAATACCAAAGATGATAATGCCTTTAGGTATTTGTGTGGTCTTGGTTCTCAGATTCACTAAACTTATATGCAGTTATATGCAGTAACTGTCGTTGTCTAGTGTTCATAAAACAGAAATAAATACACAACTGAGTGAAATATCACTTGCTGTTAGCCCAGGGCACCACTCTTAGTTCTCGGAAGTTGGCAGAGATTTTAACCACTTAATGCCGGTTGTCGTAAATTCGCCTCATACCATTGTGACCCATATATATGGAAGAGTAAGTGTTTTCAGACCCCAGCACGGTTGTATCAGATTCTACAGGGACCGGCGCAGTGCGTGTGACATGTGCTACCAGCCACCGAGCACTGACTGTCTTTCTATGACAACATTTGTGTATTGTGTGCATGTTGCTAACCATGACATGAGTTTGTGTTCATTGTTCCGTGAAATACAGATAAATACAGAGGTAAGTTTCATTTTGAAAATTATATTTTGTTTTTCTAATATCTTTTCCACCCCCACGAACCACAGACATTGCCGAGGTGGGGTGGCTTGCGTGCCTCAATGATGCAGATAGCCGTACCGTAGGTGCAACCACAGCGGAGGGGTATCTGTGGAGAGGCCAGACAAACGTGTGGTTCCTGAAGAGGGGCAGCAGCCTTTTCAGTAGTTACAGGGGCAACAGTCTGGATGATTGACTGAGCTGGCCTTGTAACACCAGCTAATGTGGCTTTGTCACACGGTTACTGCGAACGGCTGAAAGCAAGGGGAAACTACAGCCGTTACTTTTCCCGAGGACATGCAGCTCTACTGTATGAAAATATGATGATGGCATCCTCTCGGGTAAAATATTCCGGAGGTAAAATAGTCCCCCATTCGGATCTCCGGGCGGGGACTACTCAGGAGGATGTTATCATCAGGAAAGACAATACTGGCATTCTACGGATCGGAGCGTGGAATGTTAGAGCCCTTAATCGGGTAGGAAAATTATAAAATTTAAAAAGGGAAATGGATAGGTTGAAGTTAGATATAGTGGGGATTAGTGACGTTCGGTGGCAGGATGAACAGGATTTCTGGTCAGGTGAGTACAGGATTATAAATACAAAAGCAGTTGGTGGTATCACAGGAGTAGGACTGATAATGAATAAGAACATAGGAATGCGGGTAAACTACTATAAGCAGCACAGTGATCGCATTATCATTGTCAAGATAGATACGAAGCCAACACCGACAACAGTAGTACAGGTTTATATGCCAACTAGCTCTGCCGATGATGAGGAGATCGAAGAAATATATGAGGAGCTAAAGGAAATTATTCAGACAGTTAGGGGAGGTAGGAAAAGGAAGAGAAGGAAAAATAGTAGGTGAATATGGACTGGGCAGAAGGAATGAAAGAGGAAGTCGCCTGGTAGAATTTTGCACGGAACATGATTTAATTGTAACAAACACGTGGTTTAAGAATCACAAAAGAAGGTTGTTTACGTAGAAGAGAACAGGAGACACCGGAAGGTATCAGATAGATTTTATAATAGTAAAACATAGATTCCGGAACCAGGTTATAAACTGCAAGACATACCCAGGGGCAGATATAGACTCTGACCATAACTTGTTAGTCATGAACTGTAGGCTGAAACTGAAAAAACTGCAGAAAGGAAAATAAGGAGATGGGACCCAGATAAATTGAAGGAACGTGAAGTTCTGGAGAATTTCAGAGGGAGATTTAGGCAACAATTGACAGAAACAGGGGGAAATAAAACAGTAGAAGAGGAGTGGGTAGCATTGAGAGATGAAATAGTGAAGGCAGCAGAGGACAAAATATGTAGAAAGGCAAGACCTACAAAAAATCCTTGGATAACACAGGAAATACTAAATTTAATTGATGAAAGGAGAAAATATAAAAATGCAGTAAATGAAACAGGCAAAATGGAGTACAGACGACTAAAAAATGCGATTGACAGGAAATGCAAAATGGCTACGCAGGAGTGGCTAGAAGCCAAATGCAAATCTGTAGAAGAATGTATAAGAAGGGGGAAAATAGATACCGCCTACAGAAAAATAAAAGAGACATTTGGGGACAAGAAAAGTAATTCTACGAATATCAAGAACTCAGATGTGAAACCAGTTCTCAGCAAAGAAGGGAAAGCCGAAAGGTGGAAAGAGTACATAGAGCAGCTCTACAAAGGAAATGAACTTAGAGACGATGTAGTAGGAAGGGAAGAGGAAGTAGATCAAGATGAAATAGGAGATACTATACTGAGAGATGAATTTGACAGAGCCCTGAAAGACCTAGGTCGGAACAAGGCCCCAGGAGTAGATGACATACCCTCAGAGCTACTAAAGTCTCTGGGGGAGCCAGCCATGACAAAACTATTTGAACTGGTGTGTAGGATGTATGAGACAGGCGAAATGCCCTCAGACTTTAAGAAAAATGTAATAATCCCCATTCCAAAGAAATCAGGCGCAGACAGGTGTGAAAATTACAGAACCATCAGTTTGATAAGTCATGGTTGCAAAATTTTAACAAGAATTATCTACAGGAGAATGGAAAAGCTGGTAGAAGCTGACCCCGGGGAAGATCAGTTTGGATTCAGGAGGAACGTAGGAACCCGGGAGGCAATACTTACCTTACGTCTTATCTTAGATTAAGGAAAGGCAAACCTACATTTTTAGCTTTTGTAGATTTGGAGAAAGCATTTGACAATGTTGACTGGACTACACTCTTTCAAATTCTGAAGTCAGCAGGTATAAAATACAGGGAAAGGAGAGTTATTTACAACTTGTACAAAAGCCAGACCGCAGTTATTAGACTCGAAGGGCATGAAAGGGAAGCATCAGTTGGGAAGGGAGTAAGACAGGGTTGTAGCCTTTCTCCGATGTTATTCAATTTGTACATTGAGCAGGCGGTGAAGGAAAGCAAGGAAAAATTTGGAATAGGCATTAAAGTTCAGGGGGAAGAAATAAAAACATTGCGTTTTGCTGATGACATTGTAATTCTGTCAGAGACAGCGAACGACCTAGAAGAGCAGTTGAATGGAATGGACGGTGTGTTGAAGAGAGCGTATAAAATGAACATTAACAAGAGCAAAACAAAAATAATGGAATGTAGTCTTAGAAAGTCAGGCGATGCCGAAGGAATTAGATTAGGTAATGAGACAATGAAGGTGGTAGATGAGTTTTGTTACTTGGGTAGTAAAATAACATGCGATGGTCGCAGTACAGAGGATATAAAATTCAGAATGGCAATGGGAAGAAAAGCATTTTTGAAAAAGAGAAATTTGCTGACATCGAATATTAATTTAAGTATAAGGAAGTCCTTTCTGAAGGCATTTGTGTGGAGTGTTGCCTTGTACGGGAGTGAAACATGGACGATAAGCAGTGCGGACAGGAAGAGAATAGAGGCTTTTGAAATGTGGTGCTACAGAAGAATGCTGAAGATTAAGTGGGTAGATCACATAACTAATGAAGAGGTACTGAGCGGAATTGGCGAGAAAAGGAATTTTTGGCATACCCTGACTAAAAGAAGGGATCGCTTGGTAGGACACATTCTTAGACATCGTGGATTCGTAAATTTAGCATTGGAGGGAAGTGTGTGGGGTAAAAATCGCAGAGGGAGGCCAAGAGACGCGTATAGTAAGCAGATTCAAGTGGATGTGGGTTGCCGTTCTTATGAGGAGATGAAAAAGCTTGCTCAGGATAGAGTAGGGTGGAGAGCTGCATCAAACCAGTCTCCGGACTGAAGACCATAACAACAACAATATCTTTTAAGAATTTTATATCGTATTTAAATGTGATAAAGCAGATAAAACTTTCAGTGAACACGTAAATACGGTTTGTGTAAAATCATCAGGCACTTGGGCACTTCTATGGGCAAATGCAAGCGATAAAATAAAACGAAGAATGGACGATGGTTTGACAACAGAGGTGTAATGTTGCCAGTGCATTTGCATCTGCTCATCCGGTGATCACAGTAAAAAGATGGGACCGAAAGAAAAAGCACGCACTCAAGTACCACGCTCTAGCATTTTTACAGTTTACAATACATTCATGGGAGGGGTGGATTTACTTGACGCTCTGTTATAGTTTTTTCGTAAAGTCAAGGAAATATTGCCATATATCGTTTTTCCACCTAGTTGATCTTGTGATAGTGAATTCGTGGTTGCTGTATCGAAGGGATTGCGATGCTTTGGAAATTCCCCGTCGCAAACAAAACGATCTTATGGAATTCAAATCCAGAATAGCAGATCTCTCTGCAAGCAAGGAAAAGACATGACACGAAAAAAGAGAGGTAGGCCCTTACTAAGTAGGCAAATGGAAATTCAACGTAAGAAGCGTCGGGGTCCAATGAAACCAGTCCCTGATAACTCTACCCGTACCGATGAAGTAGGTCATTGGCCTTGTGTAACAGGAAGGCAAAGATGCAAAACACCCAGCTGTAAAGGGCAGACAGTCATTCTGTGTGCGAAATGCAAACTTCACCTTTGCCTAAACAAAAATTCCAATTGTTTTATGCAATTTCATGAGTAAAAAACTGTTACTCCTCTGCATTAGATTTATAAGTAACCATAATTGTAATTCAAACGCATGTTCATTTTTTTCATTAAATCTTATGCGAAAAATTAAAAAAAAAATCCCGTAATGAAGAGTTATAAGCGTTTTATTTCTCAAATGCCTGTTGTCGCAGATTTGACACATACCTAATTATACCAACTATGTATAACATTTCTTATATTTGATGTTATAAATGGTCTAAGACCCCAATATTGAGCACAATATATTATTTTTGATTTTTTTCTTGCAGTAGAAATTAATTCAGGCTTTAAGTGGTTAATAGGTTCCAGACGAAACGTCGGTTATTTAAGTAATAGCCTTCTTACATCATGACGCGGTACAACACCCGGAAAACTTTTGTCAGCCAGTCTCCTGTCTGCGACAAATCAGCTCTTTTTAACAGAACATTGTCGTACAATCTCTTTAGAAATTTCAAATAAAACGTTTGATTGACGGTCTGGCTAAACTCTGAATGAACTATGTACTTGGCATAAAAAAAGCAATACCACATTGTTTCGATGTTTAACTGACTTGAATACTTTTTTGAGCTGGATGACAATGACGTCTTCCATTGGCTTGACTGTTGTTTTGTTAGTGTTTTTGGAACACCTTGTACTGTGGAATTTATAGCCGAGGTGGAATGGCCGAGCACTATAAGGCGTCTTGCTACGGGTCGATTGTTCGAGTCCTCTCTCGGACATGGGTGTTGCGTTGTCCTTGGGTTAGTTTAAGTAGTTTGTAAGCAGCGCAGGCTTCAGGGAGGGGCGACCCGGGCGGTCACCCAGGGCGCCGAAATCCAGAGGCGCCAACGCATGGCTACATAAATAAATAAATAAAAATACAATAAGCACTGGTACTATAAAATCAGTATTACAGTATACAATCACAAACTTTTCGAAACTAAAATACTGATAAGACTCATTCAGCATCCGTCGTTTCACTCTTTGAACGACACTGACGGAAATGCGTTGTTAGCAGAGAGATGCGGCACTCATTCGCACGGCCTGCGCGTCTCCGGTGACGGAGAAACACAACCTGCGTGTGTAGCCCTAAGAGAAATGGAACACCCTGTAGATTTAAGTACTGCATCACTTGTGCAAATATTGAAACTGGAGCCCAACATCAAATTTGAACCTTCAGCAAATACATTAGAAAAAGAGTTTAGATACAAATCGTTGGCGTGTCATACCGTGAACATCTGTTTTGCAAATGCACACATCAGATCACTAATCTGTAAATAATAGAAATTTAAACATTTCCAGTTGCAGCGTATGATTATTAACAGTGAACTAAAACATCAAAATGACCTGCACAGAAATAAACGCATGAAGCGATCGCAAAATTTCGCAAATTGCTAAGTTTTCCAACTTCTGTTGCCCTTATAGAGATAGATTGTTGTTTTGTAATACGTGTAAATTTGTGCCGAACCGGAAATCGAACTTGGGACATTTCCGTTCTATATCAACATCTACATACATATTCCGTAATCCACCGTAAGGTGCGTGGCGGAGGGTACACTGTACCACTACTAGGCATTTCCTTTCCTATTCCTCTCCCAAATAGAACGAGGAAGAAAAGAATGCTTATATGCCTCCGTATGAGCCCTAATTTCTCTTATCTTGTCTTTGTGATCTTTACGCGAAATGTAAGTAGGCGCCAGCAAGATCGTATTACGCTCAGCTTCAAATTCCGACCCTCTAAATTTACTTAACAGAAATTCACGAAAAGAACGTCGTCTTTCCTCCAGCGATCCCCAATTGAGTTGCCGGAGCATTTCCGTGACACTCGCGCATTGGTCGAACCTACCAATAACAAACCTACCTGCTCGCCTCTGAACTGCTTCTTTGTCTTCCTTTGAACTGATCTACTGTGGGTCCCAAGCATTTGCACAATACTCAAGACGTGGTCGTACGAGCGTTTTATACGCGGTCTCCTTTACAGATGAAGTACATCTTCCCAAAATTCTCCCAATAAACCAAAGTCGGCTGTTCGCCTTACTCACAACTGTCCTTACATGTTCGTTCCATTTCATATCGCTCTGTAATGTTACGCCTAGATAATTGAATGACGCAACAACATCAAGAAGCTCACTACTAATGCTGTATTCGAACATTATGTGATTGTTTTTCCTACTCATGCGCATTCTTCGCACCAACTAGAAATTTTGTCTAAGTCATCCTGGATGCTATTACAGTCAGTTAAAGACGACATCCTCCCATACACCACAGCATCATCAGTAAACAGCCGCAAATTACAAATTACTCTGACCATCAGATCATTTATATAGATAGAAAATAATAGCGGTCCTATCACACTCCCCTGGGGCACGCATGACGATACACTCGTCTCTGATGAACACTCGCCGTCGAGAACGACGTACTGCGTTCTATTACGTAGGAAATCTTGCAGTCAGTCAAAAATCTGTGAACCTATCCCATAAGCTCGTATCTTCGTTAGCAGTCTGCAGTGTTTGTAGAGCTTATGGGACTTGAATACGGGGTTATTAGTCCCTAAACATACAAACTACCTACGAACTAGCTTATACAGCTTAAAGTACAGTTTCTTTAGTTTCTTTCTTTTATTTCATAAAATCCTCAAATTTACGATGAAAAACCATGTTATAAGATGACGTAATTAAACATTTAAGACGATTTCTACAAAACAATCAAATACTGTTGCAAAGTACTGCTAGGTTCGCTGTTTATATAATAAAGGACGCCAAGTGAAAGACTCACGCGTGTCGTCTGGATGGTTAAGGCCGCCCCTGTTTGTAAGCCTACAAACATTCGATTTTTTAATATTTATACGGCATGAACCAGTCCAATATATCCAACAAATCCACCGGAAACACATTAAGAGTCACTTTTTTAATACTGCAAAAACTTGTATCTCGTAAAAAAATAAAAAGCGCTACTGTGAACTAGTCTTGTGTAGTTCGCGGACGAACTAGTTCGGAAGAGCGCTCCCACAGGCAGGTCCCTTGCCTCTTAGTTCGTCTGCTCCTTATCCGAAGACTGACGGGGAACAGAGACAGGCCGCGTGAGCGCGCAGAATCGCGTGATTTCCTTCTGCCAGTTACCGTCATTTCGAGATGAGATGCAGCTCAGCTGTAGTTTCATAGTTCACTACCACAAATTTTATTTTCTAAGGTATTCAGCAGTGTCCAAATATAACCCTATTCCATAGTGTAAAGAAATAAAGAGAACTCAAAACTTGATATTGTTTGCATTAATATGCGAGAAATTATACATCAACCATTTTCTGCATGATACTGTTGACGACTCACCGAGCTGCGAACTAAAAGGAGAGCTACCGGTCGCGAACTAAAATATGCGCGATCGGCCGCAAACTAAAACTTGCGCGATCGGTCGCGAACTAAAAATAGGCGCGATTGGTCGCGAACTAAAACATGCGTTACCGGTCACGAACTACTATGCCAAACGTATCTCGCTTCCTAGTTCGTTGGATTATTTTCCGAAGACCGACGAGCAATAGCGACTGGGCGCGCAGCAGAATTTAAAAACCACGTGTTTGCCTTCTGCTGATGAGAGCCATTTCGAGGTGAGCGTCTGCCTGCTAGATTACATAGTTCAGTGCTACAAAATTTCTGTTTTGAAGTATTCTGCACTCTGCATTATCTGAGTAATAAATTCCATAATGCCAAAAATATAGAGATAACTCTAATCTAAAACGCGAGAAATTATCCAGAAACTGTTTCATTTGGTTTGCGTGATATCGTTAGCGGCTCAAGCAGCAAGCGCATGAAGCAGCTAGGTGGGGAAACTTCTCCGTCCACCTGCATGCGCAGACCACGCTGCTCAGCCGTCACTGCGAGCGGACGAACTAAAAGAACGAACTAGTTCGCGGCAAAGTCGAGAACTAAAGTGAGCGCTTCCGATCGCGAACAGTTATGCGCAAGTCTACTGTGAACACTCTCTCAAATTACTAATCTCCTACTCCCTACGAATCACCTGGTGAATTGTGAAACACGTTGAAACGTGTCTCATTGCAGCTCGTTAGGTCTCCTTTCATCTGACTATTTAATGTGGAATGCCCAGCACGCGGAATTCTCGCATGCATTGAGTAGCGGGCTCGCGCGACAAAGCCTCGTTTTGTTTCCCGATACAGCGCTGGCAGTGTTGATTGTCTCGTGTTGAGCGAGCCATTGTATGACACGCCAGATGTCCAATGAGTCTTCACGTGGCGCCTACCTGCGAAACCCGCGGGATCGCTGTATTTTCGTTATCCGTCACGGACAATAGGCATTGTGTAGCCGAGTGTTGACTTTGGTTTTAACTTTTAGGGTGCAGTTTATTGTTCATTAATGAGTAGTTTGCATCCACGTATCACACATTGTTTTGAATCGTTTTTGTCTGTCTCCCGATGAGCAAATTGTCGCCGGCAAGTGAAATTGCCCGTAGTGAGAGCGAAGAAAAATTGGGGGTTGAAAGTATTAGAAAAGGACAAAGGAAACAATAAAAAAATACTTTACATCTTTTAAGAGGCTTATTGCTGTCGTAAAATTTATCATTTGTTGCCACAAAAACAATGACAACTGAGTGAAGTCCAATACAACAGATACAAGTTTTGAAACAGCAACTGTTATGACTCGAGACACAAGTAAGATGCCTTGTTAAGAGATATTAGATGCCTTCTACATCTACACTCGGCAAGTCACAATGAAGTGCACGGCAGAGGGTTCATAGTACCACTTTTTGTATATTCCTCCACAGTTCCATTCTCTAATAGCTCGGGGAAAAAAGGAACTCATAAATCTTTCCGTTTTTGGTCTGATTTCTCTTATTTTCATGATCATGTCTTCGTATGTAGGGGGGGGGGGGGGAGGTATTAACAGAATATGTTCGCTATCGGAAGAGAAAGTCGGTGAAAGTAATTTCGCAAATAGATCTCGTCGCAACAAATAACGCCTTTCTTTTGATGATTTCCACCCCAACTCGTGCATCATTTCTGTGACACTCTCCCCCCCTATATCGTAATAGTACAAAATGAGCTGTCATTCCCTGAACTTTTTCTAAATCATCTGTTAGTCCCACTTGGTGGGCATCCCACAATAATACTCCAGAATAGGATGCATAAATGTAGTGTAGACAGTTTCTTTAGTAGAACTGTTGCAACTTCTAAGTGTTCTGCCAACGAAACGTAGTCTTTGTTTCTCTTTCCCTGCAATATTTTCTATGTGTTCTTTCCAATTTAAGTTGTTTGTACTTGTTACTCCTAGGTCATGAGTTGAATTTACAGCCTGTAGTTTTAACTGATTTATCATTAAATGAGGTATAACGAATTTGTTTCAGTAGTCATATGGATGAGCTCATACTTTTCATTATTAATGGTCAATTGCCAATTTTTGCAACATACAGATATCTTATCTACATCATTTTGCAGTTGATTTTGATATTCTGGTTACTTTACTAACCGATAAGTGACAACAACACCCGCGAACAACCTAACAGAGCTACTCAGATTATCTCCTAAATAGTTTATAAAATAAGTAACAGTAGGCGCCCTATAACACTTCTCTGTGGAACACCAGACATCACTTCAGTTCTTCACTTCTTCACTTTCCGTCAATTACAACGTACAGTGACCTGTCTGATAGGAAATCACGAATCCAATCGCGCAATTGTGACGGTATTCCATAAGCAAGCAGTTTGATTAGAAGACGTTTGTGAGGTACAGTGTCTAAAGCTTTCTGGAACTCTACAAATACGGAATCTATTTGACATCCCTTGTCTATAGCACTCATCACATCATGTAAGTAAAGAGCTAGACTAGGCCACAGAATTGATCAATGGGAGAAACCGGAAAAATTGTGTCAACCCAGGATTCGAACTCAGGTCCCCTGCTTACTAGGCAGTTACTCTGATAACTACACCATCCAGACAAAGTGTGAACTCACCTGCAGAGACAACCCTAGCACACCTCTCGTTAGAGCTAAATTTACAAATTATCACACATCACTGACTGATGGGCTGGAGTACTACGTCAATACTGTGCGAGTAACATTAAATTTCGGGTCTGTCAAGTGGCGTGCTAGGGTGGGGTAGGATACTTACCACACAGGATTGACGGCGGACCAGGAAATAGTACAAAGGAGGAAAGCTCGTTTTGTACTATCGCGATATAGGGAAGAGAATGGCACGGAAGTAATACAGGAGTCGTGGTGGGAATTATTAGAACAACGGTTTTTTTTTTTTCGTTTCGGCAAGATCTAGTTACGAATTTTCGATCACCGAATTTCTGCGTAGGGAGAAATGATCATCACAAGAAAATAACAGAAATCAGCGATTGGTAGGGAGAAGGAATCGGAGAGTGGAGGTGGACAAATGGAGTTAGTTCTTGATGAAGAGCAGTAGACTGATAACTTTGATTTTTGCTATATATTTTTTATTTTAAATCTGATGTTTAAAAGATAATTATAATAAGAATCATAAATAATAATTTGGTGTCATTTTGAGGCTAACTTCATTCTCCCTTTTTTTAAACTCAGCGTTATTAGCAAGTTGCCTTAGATAGTGAGATTTAAAAACTAACGGTAGGATAGATACAAGTTTAAAATTTATTAAATTTCATCATTAATGTACTGCAAGAGACCACGGTGTCGTCTACAGATAAGAGGTGAGTGAATTTAAATTTATTTATGGTTAGGATTAGAAGTAGGGGGGTAAATCGTTCAGTCTCTGTTAAACATTTCGCACATACTTAGTACCCTGATTTGTTATGCTCTTACACGTTTTGAAACAAGAATCGTAAGCAACTAGTTTATCAGGTAGCTACCACTATTTCTTGGCAATCGTGTCACATTAATTATACCACCTGCTTATTGTTCACCTTTGTCACGTTATATGCCAGCCGCGGTGGCCGAGGAGACTAAGGCGCTCCAGTCACGGTCTGCACGGCCACTACGGTCGGGGGCTCGAATCCCCCCTCGGGCATGGATATTTGTGCCGCCCTAGTTCGTAAGTAGTTCATAAGTAGTTTGTAAGTTTAGGGACTGATGACCCCGTAGTTAAGTCCCATAGACTTTAAAAACATTTGATTTTTGTTACGTTATTTAAATCTATCGTGTGACGCACCTTTTTATAGAAATATTAATTACACCACTTGCTAACAACACAATAATTAGTTAAGAAAATTATATCAGCTGTCGGTATAATAATTATTACTAAGCTCAACTGAATCCATACTTAATCAGTTTTGAAATCTAATAAACTAAGTCTTGATTTTTACTTTAAATAATTAATTAATTACACAATTATCGACTTGGACGTTTCTATACTATGATAGATTGTACAAGTTCCTTTTGTTGCTGTCAGTTACTGTTATAGATTGTCTGTTACTCCACTTGGAACTGGGTGTTGTGCTGTCCTCATCATCATTTCATCCTCATCGCCGCGCAAGTCGCCCATGTGTCGTCACCTAAAGACTTGCACCAGGCAAGCCGAACACAAACACGAAATTCCCAGGTGCACCAAAAATAAACGAAAAATGTATCTATTCAATAGAGCAGGTTAAAAATTCGCTTCACGCTTTCCTGAGTGAGAGTCTCCAGTCTTACAAAACTAAAAATTCGAGTGTAGATCAGCTGTGGCTTACTTTCAAAGACCTATTATCAGTAGCAATCGAGAGATTTATACCAAATAAATTAATAAAAGAGGGGGCTGACCCCCCGTGGTACACAAAACAGGTCGGATCACTGTTGCAGAAGCAAAGAAAAACGCATGCAATATTTAAAAAGACACAGAATCCACAAGAATAACAATCTTTTACTGAAACTCGCAACCTAGCACGGACTTCAAAGTGAGAAGCTTATAGTAGTTTTCACAACGAAATCCTGTCTCGTAATCTTGCAGAAAATCCAAAGAAATTCTAATCATATGTGAAGTACACTAGCGGTAAAACAAGAACAATACCTTCACTACGCGACAGCAATGCTAATAGTACCGATGACAGTACTGCTAAGGCAAAATTACTAAACACAGCTTTCCGAAATTCGTTCACCAAAGAAGACGAAATGAACACTCCAGTATTCAATCCAAGAACAGCTGCCAGCATGCGAAACTTAGAAGTAGATGTTCCTTGAGTAATAAAACAACTTAAGTCACTAAACAAAAACAAATCTTCCGGGCCAGATTCTATAGCAACTAGATTCCTCTCAGCATATGCTGATGCAATAGCTCCATACTTAGCTATCATATACAACCGACCACTCAGCGAAAGATTCGTACCCAAAGAATGGGAAGTTGCCCAAGTCACTCTAATATTAAGAAAGGCAATATGATTGATCCCCCAAATTACAAACCAATCTCATTGACGTCGATTTGCATTAGGATTTTGGAACATATACTTTATTCGAACATTATGAACTACCTCGAAGAGAACGACGGATTCAGAAAGCATCACTCTTGCGAAACACAGCTTGCCCTTTCTTCAAATGAAGTGATAAGTGCCATCCACAAGGGATCTCAAATCGATTCCATATTTCTGGATTTCAGGAAGGCTTTTGACACTGTACCTCACAAGCGGATTCTAATGAAATTGCGTGCTTATGGAATATCGCCCCAATTGTGCGATTGGATTCACGATATCCTGTCAGAAAGAACACAGTTCGTAGTAATTGACGGTAAGTCATCGAGAAAATAGAAGTAATATCTGGCGTTCCCCAGGGAAGCGTTATAGTTCCCCTACTCTTCTTTGTGTTTATAAACGATTTAAGAGACAATCTGAAAATCACCCTTAGATTATTCGCGGATGATGCTGTCGTTTATCAGTTAGTGAAGCCAACAGAGGATCAAAAGCAACTGCAAAGCGATTTAGACCAAATTTCTATATGGTGCGAAAATTGGCAATTAACACTAAATAAAGAAAAGTGTGAAGTAATACAAATGGCAACTAAAATAAATCCGCTGAACCTCAATTACGCGATAAATCAGTCAAACCTTAAGGTCGTAAATTCTAGCAAATACCTAGGAGTTACAATTACGTACAACTTTGACTGGAGAGAACACACAGAAAATATTGTCGCAAAAGCGAACCAAATGTTACGTTTCATTGGCACAAACGTTTCGTAGATGCTACAGCTCCACCAAAGAGACTGCCTATGTCACACTTGTGCGTCCTCTCCTGGAGTACTGTTGTCCAGTGTGGGACCCTCACCAGGTGGGACTGACGGAAGACATTGAGAAGGTTCAGAGAAGGGCAGCTCGTTTTCTTTTATCACGTTACAGGGGGGAAAAGCGTCACGGAAATGTCGCACGATTTGAGGTGGAAATCATTAAACGAAAGACGTTATTCGTTGCGGCGAGATCTATTTACGAAATTTCAATCACCGACTTTTATTTCTGTGTGTGAAAATATTTTGCTAGCAGCCACCTACATAGGGAGACATGACCATCCGAATAGAATAAGAGAAATCAGATCGAAAACGGAACGATTTAGATGTTCTTTCTTCCCGCGCACTATTAGAGAATGGAACGTTAGAGAAAGGTTATGAAAGTGGTTAATGAACCTTCTGCCAGGCACTTAAATGTGATTTGCAGATTATCTATGTAAATGTAGGTGTAGATGAGCCCACCGGGGGTCTAACGGTCAAACATGCCTCACTAAATCATCATTTAAAGCGTCAAAAATTGAGGAACGTTTGAAAACGTGGCAATTGAGATATGTTTTGTTACAACACAATTACCGGAAACTATAGATTAATAGCTTTAAAGATTTTCGTATTTAACATCTATCAGTGTTATAATTTGTGTACAGTGTACCGTGAAGTAATGTCGTTCCTATGCAACGATACAACGCCATTCTATAAAAAGATCAACTTTGTGAACCCATGTCATAGGTAAATAACAAATTAAAACACGTTTTGGCTTTAGATATCGTACTGTATCACCTAGCAAGAAAGCTTATTGGAGAGAAGAAATGGCGTAGCTGGTAGCGTCAGAACCTACGGGTTAGAGGTCGCAGGTATGTAAGGTTCGCGTCAACCTACTTACAAATAATTTCCTTTTCCTTTTTTGGTTCCTAAACGTTTCTTGTTCGTTTTTGTTATTTTAACTAATATTCAGTATTCATTGTTATTTCTTTTTAAGAAAACGGGTTAGTGCGGTGGTTAATATCACGAGCTGTGGAGCAAAAGACATGTCAATAACAGGTTTGCATCTACTCTCACAGGCATTTTTTAAAGATTTGGTATAATTACGTTTTATGGAACTTTCAATTAATTAATGGGAATTATATATCCAATATTCGAGTTATTACAAACAAGAACGAATTTTGTTCACGAGAGAATTTGTTGAGTTTTTCGTGCTAGGGCACAGGAACTTATAATTTTCAAGGCAGTACCTGACGTCACTCAGTTTTCCCCACGGTGTTAGAATTCTGCCGCAGTGCAGTACAGTGTAGAAATAGTTCAGTGTCACAGTTCAAAGAGAACATGACTAGTGTGTGGTCACGGAAGCAGATGCAGTAAAAGCAGGAACAGTACAATACTAGAAGCAAAAATTATCACCAGAAATATTATCGAGCTGAGGCATTGTCTCGCATGTATGAACAAGTTATATGTATCAGGTAGGACCTACTATCTCTGAAGGAATGCCAAACTAAATTACTGAATATGCACAGTACGTAAAACTTGGAAAATATATATATATAAGGGAATGTCCCGACTGACTGACTGACTGACTGACTCATCATCGTCCAGCCCAAACCACTGAATAGAAACTTAAAATTTTTAGAGGATGTTGATCTTACGCTGTAGGCGTCATTTAAGAAGCGATTTTGCGATATCCCGTCCTTAAGGGGGTGAAATAGGGGATGTAACTTTTTTTGAAAGTACGTTGCTATTTAGGCAATTTTGAAGCTAGAGCTACAAAATTTCGTATTTTAATTTAGAGTTCGAATTTAAAAGACACGAGTTACGGCATTTTTTTTAATTCAGCCAATAATGGGGTAAAATAGGGGACGTAAAAATTCATTTTCAAAAATATGTTGCCGTTAACTCAAATTTCAAGCTATAACAAGGAAACTTATGATATGGACTCTTGATCTGGATTAAAAAGACAAGAATTTCAGTATTTTTGGAAATTCAACAACTAAGGGGGTAAAATAGAGGATCAAAAATTATTTTCGAAAACACATTGCTATTAAGACCATTTTGCATCTAGAGCTGCCAAAATTGGGATTTGTATTATTGGTTAGAATTTAAAAAATAAGTGCTTCGGTATTTTTGGAAATTCAACCATCAAGGGGGTTAAATTGGAGAGGAGACGTTTTTCGAAAATCTTTTGGTATTAAGGTAATTTTGAAGCTACAATCACATACATTGATATAAGTTTTCTTGGTCAGAATTAAAAAGACACGTGTTTCGGTATTTTCAGAAAATTAACCATTTAGGGGATGAAATAGGGGCTCAAACATTTTTTGAAAATACTTTGCTACTAACCCAATTTGGAACCCAGAATTACAAATAATGAAATTTGTAAACTTGGTTGGAATTTGAAAGACACATTTTGGGGTATTTTTCGAAATTCAACTATTAAGGGGTTACAAGTAGTAAAATCAAATGTTTTTAAATTTTATGAGACTTAACTACGAGGTCGTCAGTACCTAAGGCTTACAAAGTAATTAAACCAACTTAGACTAACTTATGCTAAAACAACACAAACACCTATGCCCGAGAGGCGAATCGGATCCCCGACGGCGAACACCAGCGCGCACCTCAGCATGGCGCCTCAATATGCATTGCCATTCTGACGCGGCTACAAGTAGTATTACAACATTTCATTATGATAGCACTTAAGCTATATCTATGAAAATTTATATCAAGAGGGAGAAAAAACTGGTGCAGACCAACCGGCCTACGCATGCGAAGCAGCGGGCGTTAAGCTAGTAGGAATATAATAGAGCAAGACAAGAGGTGCTAGTGGAGATGACGTATTTGACCGTTGATAATTTGTTTTGTTATCTTCTGCCGAAAAGTTATTTGTTACCACTGTCTACTGACTTCCGATATATGTTCCGAGTCTGTGACTCTTTAAAAAAAAAGTACTATTTATGGAAGAGTATTGCATTTCATTTTAAGCAAACGTACACCTACAGCTCTATCTGTAACACAAGAAAGCTACAGTAGTCAGGTTTCATTTACAACGCTAGCTAACAGAGATACCGTGCAATTTTACGCACATCCCTCTTTGTAAACACATTGATCAATGCGCCACCCGCAACGGGTGTTGTAAAGCGGTGCGGACGCAAATCACGACACGGTGAGCTACACGTTTCGTGGGATGTAGCAGGTCGTTTCAGAGCGTGCAGTAGTCAGCTAGACAGCACGTGCGGCGGGCGCCATGTAGTACAACCAAATAGCTTATAAAGATAATAGCGGAAACGCTTCGCTGAAATGTGCGACAGCGTTCGCGAGAACCTCCTAGCGGCGTGAGTTGTAAACTAAAACTTGGAGTGAACAGCCGATTAACACTGCAACTCAGAAAACTTAACGGCATAATTTACAAAAGTAGCACACACGGCTGTAACAGCTAACTACATACAGCAATGCACTCAGAAATCTCTCTTCAGGTACCCGAAAAGTAGAGAATTATAAGTATGATAATTTAAGGAGGCTACTGTTAGGCCTACTGAGATCATTTACTTTTAACAAACACTTTTTTTTTTTTTTTTTTTTTTTTTTTTTTTTTTTTTTTTTTTTTTGATAAGTTCTTAACAGATACAGGCAGTGGCCATTCATTAGCGAAGAGCTGACTTCGATAAAATGCCGTTCCATGCCGATAGCTATAAGGGGGTGGGGTATATGGTGGTTGAAATTCGTCAAATTATAAAAAAAATTCGGACTGAAGGCCAGCGACACGTTTGTGACTCTATAGCAAGGAGGTTACATACAGCGAATCGTGATGCCACAGACCATACCTTTGGTCTATGCGTGCTACATTGTCTTCAGCTCTTTCTCTGTAAGGATAAGCATACGAATAAGTAAATATAAGAATAAATAAATAAAGCAGTAAAAAAAGAAATTTCTTTTAATACATCCCTTTTAAAAGAATCGATTTGACGTTTTGCGCATTATGTATCATAATCAACCAACACGCGAACGGAGCCACGGTCTGACACACACACACACACACACACACACACACACACACACACACACATATATATATATATATATATATATATATATATAACCTCGAGCACAGAAACTAAAGGCGTATGTCCATGCAAGCAAAATTCAGGTGGAACTGATGACCTAGCTGTTTAGTCCCTTGAAAACCAACAAAAACAACAACAAAAATCAGGCATTAAATCATTAAACACGAGGTGTTATACGCAGCAGAAACCTTGTCACTCCGTGACAAGATGCTACTACAAAATTTACAAAAAGAAGAACGAAAGACCATTAGGAAAATCCTTGGACCACGAAAAACTGAAGCTGAATGTAGACTGCAAACCAGTAAAGCTACAGAGAAATTTTCAAATATTGCTTCTAACATTGGAAAAAGACGTCTAAAATCCTTCGGACAAATACACCGACTCCCTGTGTATAGACTCTCACGCCAGATTCTCACTGGCTCTGTAAACCTTAAAGATATGACATGGGCCGAACAAATACGAAGAGACCTTACTGATGCTCAACTCACCATTCAGGTCACTGCAGACCGTAACATTTATAGAAGTAAAGAAAAAAAAATGGACAGAAGAAAGAAAGAAAGAAAGCCATGAGCGAGAAAATGAAGGTCTCATGGGCAAATCGCAGGAAGAACTGTGGGTCTACTACGTGTTTAATAAATGTATGTTTCGAAATTTTTCCTTATATTTTCGCTTGCCATCATGAATCGCCGGCGTGTCCCACAGTTCATGACAGAGACGACTACTTTAGTTTCTTCTGCCATACTGTTTAAAAAGTTATCATCTAAAATAATATCTTAAATAGCGTAATAAATATAAACTTTTGCAAAGTAATTTTGGTAAAGATAAAGGTAAGGTAACTGGTAGAGAGCCAGAGTACAAATCCAAATGTCGCGAATGCGATCCCTGCCAGGTCCTAGGATTTTTATCTGTCACTTTCTACTTCTTTCACCTCTGGCATTATTGCTCATGTGAAAAAAAAACCGAGTAGCACCGTGGTTCTGAACCCACGTTAAACTGTAGTCCCCCCATAACTGGCTGGGTAAGTCAGTTCGAAGGTCGGAGAAAGGCAACGGCATACCACGTCCAAACAGGATAATGTCTAGTAAAGCACTGCGGTAATTTTGGTACGTAGCGAAATAAAATACGGAATCAGTTGTGAAGGCAAGCAAAGCCAACAACTCGAACCAACAGATGGCACTGCTAGCGGCGTCGATTGACAAACGCATGTAAATGACACTGAGTTTCCGCTATTATCTTTATAAGCTACTAGCTCAATTCCCGCTGCTTCGCACGCAAAGACTGAATGGTCTGCACTTGTTGTTTCTACTTCTAAATACAAAATTTCCATAGATTTAGTTTTAAAAATGCTTTTTTAATCAAGATCCCGAAGTCAACACGGATTTAGAAATTATCGTTCATGCGAAACTCAACTAGCTCTTTACTCACACGAAGTGATGAGTGCTATCGACAAGGATTCTCAAATTTATTCCGCATTTCTTGATTTCCAGAAGGCTTTTGATACCATATCTCACAAACGACTTTTAATAAATTTGCGGGGTTATGGTATATCGCCCCAAATTTGCTACTGGATAGGGGATTTCCTGTCAGAGAGGACACAATTCGTAGTAATTGATGGTAAGGCATCGAGTAAAACGGAGGTGATATCGGGCGTTCCACAGGGTAGTGTCACTTGTCCTCTGCTGTTTCTTAATTACATAAACGATTTGGGGAAAAAAATCTAAGTAGCTCTCTTATGTTGTTTGCAGATCGCGCTGTCATTTACCGTCTAGTAAAATCATCTGAAGATCAAAACCAACTGCAGAAGGATCTAAATAAGATATCGCTATGGTGTAAAAATTGGCAATTGACTCTAAATAATGCGAAGTGTGAAGTCTTCCACACGAGTACGATAAGAAATCCGTTAAACTTTGTTTACAAGATAAATCAGTCAAACATGAAGGCCGCAAACTCTACAAAATATCTATGAATTACTATTACTTCAGACTTAAACTGGAAAGAACGTGTAGATAATGTCGTGGGTAAGGATAACCAGAGACTGATTTTTATTGGCAGAACTCTTAAAAGATGCAACAGAACTACTAAAGAGACTGCATACACTACGCTTGTTCGTCCTTTTTTGGAGTATTGTTGCCCAGTGTGGGATCCTTATCAGGTGGGTTTGACGGAGGACATCGAAAGAGTTCAAAGAAGGGCAGATCGTTTTGTTTTGTCACGATACAGAGGAGACAGCGTCACGGAAATGATACAGGACCTGGGATGGGAATCATTACAACAACGGCGGTTATCGCTGCGGCGTGGTCTACTTACGAAACTCCAATCAACAACATTCTTCTCCGAATGCGAAAATTTATTGTTGAATCCCACTTAAATATGTAGAAATGATCATCAGAATAAAATACGAGTAGTCAGAGGTCGAACGGAGAGATTCACGTGTTCTTTCTTCCCGCGCGCTATCAGAGAATGGAATGGGAGAAAAATAGTATAAAAGGTGGTTCGATGAACCCTCTACCATGCACTTAAATGTGATTTGCAGAGTATCCCATGTAGATGTAGAAGTATTTTGATACAACTTGTCACCCCCTGTTGCACCATTGATGGCAGAATTCAAAACATCCCGAAACACATAAAAATATCTTCCCATGGTTACAAGTCTAAATTTTCACATTTCTGGGATCAAAATAGTGTTAGTAGTGCCGTTAAAAGGTTTGCCCTTATTTCACGCACTTAATGGTTGAGTTTCCAAAAATATGAAAACACGTATTTTTAAAATTCAAATCAAAAATCTAAATCCGGACTTTTGCATTTATTGCTTCAAAATTGCCTAAATAACAACGTATTTTCAAAGAACAGTTCATCACCTATTTCACCCCCTTTGGGATGGGAATATCGAAAAATCGATGATGCCTGCAGTGTAAGATAAACAACGTCTACAAATTTCAAGTTTCTATCGGCTGTGGATTCAGTTTTTAACGCCGTTTTCTGCCTTTTAGAAACGGATCGAGAACGAGAAATTTCTCCCTTACGTTTCGGCATTTTTCTTGGTAGTTTTACTTTCCAAACTGCAATATGCACTTTTTTTCTTTATTCGTACGCTTGTTGCAGAAACACAACTGAAGAATGTGCATCACGTTTCGCTGTATATAACCTTTTTGCTAGTATAGTGTCAAAAGTCATCGCTGGTCTTCAGTATGAATTTTATATATGCGACCACTATATCTTCCATCTTCTTACAGCTATCGACACGGAACTGCTGTGATGTACAACGGGAGACTTTGTACTACAACACAGAGAGATCGTTCATCTCCAATGTGTAGTTTTAGCTGAAGAGCAAAGTACTGACACCCACAAGCAGAATTCTATATAAGTCGGTAACTTCCAACTCCCATCTTCCACCCCCTTATCGTTATCAACCCTCTACCACCATAGTGCATAATACCTACTACCACACACAAACACTATTCGTTTGAGATATGTAGTTTGGCTGCAGAGTGAAATATAGGCACAACCACCTCAGTTTTTATCTATATCAAGACTAGCTGGAACCCCGGCGTTCCCCGGGTATTTATGTCTTTATTTAAGCTTTGAGTTAGTACTTCTTCTATCCCATCTCTCTCTCTCTGTCCATCTCTTTTTTTCTAAAAACGTATTTATCAGAGAAGATGTAAGAAATAAGGCTGTCTTGCATAAGGAACAAAATTTCGAGAACACTATCCTAGCGCTATGTAACATTCGTCCATTCATTTAATTCACAACTTGACTGTAAATAATCTGAGCGTAAGCTCCGCCTCTAATGACCACGCTGTCGACGGAGCGTCTTCCCGTCTTCCTTAGTTCCTTCCTTCCTCACAACAAACAATATTGCTTGTGACTTGTCCAGGATCTAATATGAATATTTTCTGTGGTGAACCATTCCATGAGCAAGCGACAAAAAGCTGTCTATGTGAGAAACATGGAGATTTCAATTACACTCCTCAGTATCGAGTAGATTGTCCTGTGGTTCATTAATCATAACAGAAAATACAAGTCTCACAGCCAAGTGTAGTCTCTTAAAGTTAAAAGCCAGTCAGATCTGTCAGAAATAATTGGTATTCGTCGGATGTACACTGTTTTCCTCTCGTCCTTTCCTTGTAGCTCTATATAAGTCTATTGGTTCTTCCTATAGCGGTATGCGCTTCAAGAGTTCAAAGTTGCTTCAAATTTCTCAGCAGTACTGCCATCTTTCACGAATTTGCTTAAACTCACTGGAATACAGGAGTGTCTTAGCAATAAATAAGAAATGTAATAAAACGTGGTGCGTGATGTTAAAACTTTTGACCCATTACATTATATATGAACTCATATTTATTGAGTTATATGTTGTACAATTGTATAATTTTTCAGCTATATATTACTTTGTATAAGTGCTCTATGTCTGTAAAACCTGTTGTGAATACAGTTATTAGTAAAGAAGTAACAGATTAAAACTTCTACATCTACATCTACATCTACATGGGATACTCTGCAAATCACATTTAAGTGCCTGGCAGAGGGTTCATCGAACCACAATTACACTATTTATCTCCCATTCCATTCTCGAATAGCGCGCGGGAAGAAAGAACACCTGAATCTCTCTGTTCGAGCTCTGATTTCTCTTATTTTATTCTGGTGATCATTTCTACCTATGTAAGTGGGAGTCAACAATATATTTTCGCATTCGGAGGAGAATGTTGGCGATTGGAGTTTCGCAAGTAACCCACGCCTCAGCGATAAGCGCCGTTGTTCTAATGATTCCCATCCCAGATCCTGTATCATTTCCGTAACGCTGTCTCCCCTGTATCGTGACAATACAAAACGAGCTGCCCTTCTTTGGACTCTCTCGATGTCCTCCGTCATGCCCACCTGATAAGGATCCCACACTGGGCTGCAATACTCCAAAAATGGACGGACAAGCGCAGTGTATGCAGTTTCTTTAGTAGTTCTGTTGCATCTTTTAAGGATTCTGCCAATAAAACGCAGTCTCTGGTTCGCCTTTCCCACGATATTATCTACGTGTTCTTTCCAGTTTAAGTCTGAAGTAATAGTGATTCCTAGGTATTTTGTGGAGTTTACGGCCTTCACATTTGATTGATTTATGTTGTAAACAAAGTTTAACGGATTTCTTTTCGTACTCATGTGGACGACTTCACACTTCTCATTATTTAGAGTCAATTGACAATTTTTACACCATACTGATATCTTATTCAGATCGTTCTGCAGTTGGGTTTGATCTTCAGATGATTTTACTAGACGGTAAATGACGGCGTCATCTGCAAACAACCTAAGAGAGCTACTTAGATTTTCCCCTAAATCGTTTATGTAAATAAGGAATAGCAGAGGACCAATAACACTACCTTGTGGAACGCCCGATATCACCTCTGTTTTAGTCGATGCCTTACCATCGATTACCACGAACTGTGTCCTCTCTGACAAGAAATCCCCTATCCAATTGCAAATTTGGGGCGATATACCATAACCACGCAATTTGATTAAAAGCCGTTTGTGAGGTACGGTGTCAAAAGCTTTCTGGAAATCAAGAAATACGGAATCGATTTGCGAACCTTTGTCGATAGCACCCATCACTTCGTGTGAATATAGAGCTAGTTGTGTTTCGCATGAACGATATTTTCTAAATCCGTGTTGACCTTGGGTCAATAGATCGTTCTGTTAGAGATAATTCATAATATTTGAATACAGGATATGTTCCAAAACCCTGCTGCAAATTGACGTCAATGAAATAGGCCTGTAGTTTAGTGGGTTACTCCTACTGCCTTTCTTGAATATAGGTGTGACCTGTGCAACTTTCCAATCTTTTGGTACAGATCCTTCTATGAGAGAGCGGTTGTATATGACTGTTAAGTAAGGAGCTATCGCTTCAGCATAATCAGATAGAAATCTAATGGGTATACAATCCGGACCAGAAGACTTGTTCTTATTAAGTGATTTTAGTTGCTGCACTACTCCGATGATATCTACTTCTATGTTATTCATTACGGCATCTGTTCGTAATTCGAAATCTGGAATATTGGTTTCGTCTTCTTTAGTGAATGAGTTTCTAAAAGCTAAGTTTAGTAACTCTGCTTTAGTAGCTCTGTCATCGGCAGGATCGCCATTACTATCACGTAGTGAAGGTATTGTTTGTGACTTTCCCCGAGTATATTTAACATATGACCAAAATCTCTTTGGGTTTTCAGTCAAATTACGAGAAAGAGTTTCGTTGTGATAAATGTTGTAGGCATCTCTCATTGAAATCCTCGCTAAATTTCGAGCTTCTGAGTACAATCGCAAATCCTGGGGATTTCGTGTTCGTTTAAATTTAGTATGCCTTTTCCTTTGCTTTTGCAACAGTGTCCTGACCTGTTTTGTGTACCAAGGGGGATCGCCTCCTTCTTTTATTAATTTATTAGGTATAAAACTTTCAATTGCTGTCGATACCACTTCTTTGAATTTGAGCCACATCTGGTCTACACCTACGTTTAGTGTTAGAAACGAGTGGAAGCTGTCTTTCAAGAAGCAATGTATTTTGTTTCTATCTGCTTTCCTGAACAAATATACTTTGCGTTTATTCTTGGTAACTTTGGGACTTTCGATATTCAATTTCGCTACTACAGCTCTGTGTTCACTAATACCTGTATCCGTTTTGATGCTCATTATGAGCTCAGGATTATTTGTTGCTAAGAGATCAAGTGTGTTTTCACATCCATTTACAATTCTAGTTGGCTCATGAACTACTTGTTCGAAGTAATTCTCAGAGAATGCGTTGAGTACAATTTCGGACGATGTTTTATGCCTACCTCCTGATTTGAAAATATAATTTCGCCAACAGATCGAGGGTAAATTAAAATCACCACCTACTATTATCGTGTGAGTCGGGTACGTTTTTGTAATTAGACTCAGGTTTTCTTTGAACCTTTCTGCTATTGTATCGTCAGAGTCGGGAGGCCGGTAAAAGGAACCGATTATTAACTTCTTACGATTTTCGGGTACAACCTCTACCCATAATAGCTCGCACGAACTATCAACTTCAACTTCGCTACATGAAATACTACTTTTGACGGCGACAAACACGCCCCCACCTATTTTGTTTAATCTATCCTTTCTGAATACCGTTAGATCTTTTGAAAATACTTCTTCTGAACTTATTTCCGGCTTGAGCCAACTTTCGCTGCCTATAATGATGTGTGTTTCGGTGCGTGATGGGGTGGTTTTCCATTAACTGTACTGTTTATATGCTCATATCTCATGAACTACGTGTCGTACTGTGATACAATTTCGAAGGTACATTTAGCTGTATGTGTGTATACTGTCTGTAAAATTTCCTGCAGGTACAATTAGTAATGCAGAAATTATGAACTGCAACGTTATAACGAATTCCGTAGTTTTACTCCGTGAACAGCGGAAAATTAGTAAGCGAGAAACTTTTTTCCTTTAATCATTTTGCTTCGGTTGAAATTATGTTTAAAGGTTGTTGCAAGTCCCTAAGTGAATTCCTTCTGAAATTCTGGATTGATAAAGTCACATTTTCACGTTCCGCTGGGCGGAGATGTTATCACTGTTTATGACGTCATATCTCCTGAACTACCGGCCCTATCGCAAAATCCTGTCTTACCTGACGTCTTCTACCTATAAATAACATTCTTGCCAAATTTCAACTTCATAGGTGAAGTAGTTTTCGAGATTTCGTTTTAGTCAGTGAGTGTGTGAGTGAATGAGTGAGTGAGTGTGAGTGCCCTTTCGCTTTTATTTAGATAGAGGTTTGGTACAACATGTCCAGTGTTAGGAAGGCTTTAGGAGGCTTGTGGAGTGTAATCGCAGATGCATTTTGTCCTAGAGCTATCCCCCAACAGTTCATTTCTGCCACTATAAACTATACCTAGGGTTGCCATATGTTCATCACCAAAAAAGAGGACAGTTCATATAAAAAAGAGGACACTTTATCTGTAACATAATGTAATTTACAACTTTATTAATGAACCACGTAAAACTACTACAAACTAAAACAGTAACACTATGTGGAAAACGAAATATTATGAACCTTGACAGTTTATTCCTCATCACTACTCTCTATTGTCTCATTCTTGTGTTATTCACTTTTGAACCAACAATATTTGGTGGACGACAAAAATCTCTCTCAAGAGCTTTTTGTTTTTTAACAAGTACTGAGAAAAGCTCAGGCATTTCAAATGGTTGAAATTATACTGTACTCATACAGTATAATTACAGCATATTTTAAATTTATTCCTGTCTTTTGTCCACTGTGTGTTCACAAGAGAAAACAGGTTCTGTGTCGGCATTATGACTAGTTATAGAAAAAAAGAAGTCTACAATGTTCAGCAGTTCAGAATAACTAACAACACTGGATGACTGATTTAAATATGCACACCACACTTCAACTGCTGGTATGTTCTGTTTCCTTTGATAATCTTTAAAAAAATTTAAATTTCAATGCTGATCGGGGTACAATGTAAATTAATTCTTACATTCGTTTGATCATTCTCTTGAATGATTTGTATTTCTTCAGGAGCACATATTTAACACTGACTTTCTCTTCGGTATTATGTTATATTTAAGTTCGTAATTTATTTTGAAGCAAAAGTCTATCTACGATCTCGAAAACACAATACAGCTTTAAACTAAACTACAAAGTATATCAGAGCGACGCCATAGAACGTAATGCAGAAGACAGAATGCACTGGTTGAACCGTGTTCCTTCACAGAGAAGTTCCGAATCGTTTGAAACTGTCAGACGCATGCGGAGTGCGAAATTGTGAACGGCAATTTCACTCTGTGTATGCGCATAATACCGTCAGAAGGGGTGAAGTCGATCAGGTGGGGGGAAGTCGACCGGCAATACAGCATTATAATTTACACTATTTCCTCCTGGAGGTACATCCGTGAACACGCTGTACATACTTGTTGGAAGCCAATGAGTTGCAGAGTAGTATTAGCCTGTAGAATTTTCCTCTGAGTATCCGTTCAGCGGCATTGTGGGATATAAACAAATGCATTTTGGTGGCCTGTGAATGAAGCAAGACTAAACCTATCACAATACGACCTTATGGTCATATAATTCTGCTGTTTTCGGACTGTTAGTCGGTAGGTGAGCTCGCTGTCATTTGATTTATGTATTTGCAAAAGCAGAAGTTTGTTGTATGGACGAGTAGTGATCTAAAAATTGAATTTTCGTATTTTGTAGGGTGAAGTCGATCAGGCCGCGAACATACGTGAAGAAGGTGGGAAGAGAGGGGAAAAAAGAACTACAGTCCAGTATATCTGGAAAATGCCGTTCAGGAAGTGAAGAAAGGGAAGTAGAGTATTCGTAAAGCATCTTTTACGGTGTGCCCCATACAACGTTAAATGAGTGGGTGAAGGGCAAACGTAGATATAAATGTGGTGGGCAGGCTGTTCTTAGTTCAGTACATGAAGAATGTTTAGTTCATGGATTGACCAAGTGTATTTCCAGATGTTCCTGATGTACAAAAGAAGCCCTTCACACAAATTGTAACAAAAATGAAGCCTAAGGGCATTGGTCGTGGAAGCTGCAGTTTCCCAGATTTTGACATTTCAAACATTGAGTGAAAATTCTTTATGATGCAATATAATTTTATGTACAGTGGTTTTTTTTTAGGAAAATACAATGTTCTAACCATAAAATAGTCCATTTGTTAATTTTAACAGATGTTTGGTTTTGAAAAAGACCCTCTACTATTTTAAAACTTCATATAAACATAGCCTACCATACCTTGGGAGATATTTCAATGTACAAGACGATCTGTTTCACCCCATTGTCTGGGTGAAGCAGTTATAGTTCTTCAAAAAGTCCCACCCCACTGGGTGGGATGACGCCGATTAACCTTTAAATTAAAAGAATTTTAAAAGCACAAAAGGCTATTTCTATATTCAACATTAGATATAATGTCGAAATCCTAAGGATTACACATAATATTTTTGAAACGAATTCTTCCAGAGGTTCCCTCGAAAACAACAGAAAAACTGCATTTTGTGATCGACTTCACCCCCTTCTGACGGTAGTTGCGAACGGTTTGGAACTGCAGAGCGAATGTTGTCGCCAGTGACACAAAAATAAATTTTCTTTCTCTGAACCCCAAAAAAGAGGACATTTTGTAGAGCCGGCCACGGTGGCCGAGGGGACTGAGGCGCTCCAGTCACGGTCAGTACGGCCACTACGGTCGGGGCTTCGAATCCCCCCTTGGGCATGGTTATTTGTGCCGTCCTTAGTATTAGCTAGTTCATAAGTAGTTTGTTAGTTTAGGGACTGATGACACCGTAGTTAAGTCCCATAAGCTGTACAAACATTTGAACATTTTCAACAAAAAAAAAAAATGTTCAAATGTTTGTAAAGTCTATGGGACTTAACTACGGGGTCATCAGTCCCTAAACCTACTAACTACTTATGAACTACTTACGAACTAGGACGGCACTAATATGCATGCCCGAGGGGGGATTCGAACCCCCGACCGTATTACGTGACAAGGTTTTCGGCTCGTCTACATACACATAAACAAACACTGACAATACGTGGAATTAAAGATCCCTAAAGTTTTATAAAGCGAAAAAAAAAGTCACAGAGGGATTCAAACTACCGACCTTTTTATTTTATTTTTTTTCCAGGGCCTCCAACCTCCCCTCACAGCCCCTCCTTTCGCTCTCCAAAAAATCGCCTTCTTCGGCGTCTTTTTATATATTTATTCATTTTCCTGTCTCTTTTTCATTTACGAAAATTTTAAAATTTTGTTAAAATTAAATATTCTTCTTAGGAATTGTAAAACAAATATAATTTCTCTTTCTTTGCTTGAACGTTGTAGACAAAAGTTCCTGTTTCTACATGTTCTGCATACATTTTAGCCTTTTAACTATGCGCCAAAATGGAAAAAATAGTAATATATATAAAAAAAATATAAATAAATTTTTATTGAGTGTGTGATTTCCAAGCGACTAATAACAGCTGCAAAGTTCGTCTTCTCATTTTTTTTTATTATTTTTTTTCACTGCTTCCGCAGTGTTACCACAGTGTTATTCGATTTTATTCATCCTTGTCATCTTTAAAATATCCTTATCATCTGCTCATAACTTTGTGAGCCTTTGTCACTGGTTCACTACAATTTCATCTTCTTATTTTGTTATAGTTGTGTACTATTATTAAATAAATTATTTCTTCATGAAAATTTAGGGTCTCCTCGGCCACCGCGGCCGGCTTTGAACATTTAGTAGAATTTTATAAATTCCAGCCGGACACATTTTCTTGCGTCAAAAAGAGGACATGTCCGGGAAAAAGAGAACGTATGGTAACCCTGACCGTACCGTTAATGTGTTGGGCAGTGATTTCGTGTGTCGGTGTGACCTGCAGACATTGGGGCGGTGCCGTTGACCAGTTGCTGGCAGCGGAGGGCTGCGCGCGCGGGCCACGTGTAGCGGCGGCGACGCCGTCTGGGCGGGGGGTCGCCAGACGCATAACTCTGTTGCCAGCGTGGGCGTAGGGTGGGGGGAGCGGGCGAGGGGTGGTGGTGGGGGGAAAGGCCGGCGTCGGGGCGCCAGGCGCCGCTCCGGCGCTGGCTGCCGCCTCCCAGCTGCCAACGTACGAGTCAGGGTTGCCAACCCTCAAGGTCAATTTTCCCCTAAATCGTATCTGAATTCCCCCTAAATAAAAAAAACCTAAAGGTTTTTGTTACGTCGCGTTTTGCAGCTGATAAAAATTCTAGAACCCGCAACCCTTCGGTTTCCACTCAAGCATATTACCCCAATACCACCGGGCCTGACGCCTCTCTGGAAATTTGTATCTGACGGGAGGCGTGCTTGGGTAGTCCTTGCAGGTGCGGTGATCACTGTGTCCCCAGTGGTGAAGGGGTCAGCGCAACTGCCTAGAAAGCAGGAGACCCGGGTTCGAATCCCGGCTGGGTACCCATTTCGGCTTTGCCCAATCGCAGTTGATGTCATATATTCTGTGAATATTAAATAATAACAACTGCAGGATCAGAAGTGACGTCTGTTCTTTCGGAACAGACGCCACATGTATATATTTATATTAAATCGATGGTAAATTTCAATATGCCTCGAACTACAGAGGTCCGCTCGAAACTATAGATTTTCGCGGATGTACTCATTTATTGTTACCAATGATTTGAGAAACTCACTGAATGTCTAATTTTATATTATTTATATTTTTATTACTTTTGTCCGAAATATTTGAAAAAAAAAACTACAGGAAAATCTAAAGTGGGCAATTAAACAAGCTAGTGGGATTTTTTTAGTTTTCTGTCTGATAGCGCTTCAGCGCATACGGCGGCAAGTAGCTGCGAGGTGGAGAGGAAGAAACAAATGACAGATTGTGGTGTCGCACAAGTCTAAAATGCGCGCCACCTACTTTCGCCGCGCGCCGCCATGCACGCACGGCGCGGTGTTCTTACGTCAGCCACGAGCGCCCTCTGCAACAACTCCGCTAGTGGCCACCACTGAACGACATCGTTCACTTGGGACTGAGATAGGAACCAGCTAACACTTCGGTATCAGATAGGCACCAGTGAAGACTTGGTTATCGGATAAGCACTAGGCAGGCCTCTGGTTCAACTATGTATCAGCATTCTGCAGTACTGAGCTATGTAAAAGTTAAATATTATTAAGTCTCTAAGAAATATATATCTCGTTCTAACTTACTCTAGTGTTTCTAGATTCTGCTGTCCCACTGGCTGGTCACCTCCTACCTGCACAAGCGTGCTTCCTTTATTCCTGTGTCGGTCTTTCAACTCGGCCACCGACACCTACGACGGAAACGAGACACAAAAGCGGCGACGAGGCTGGGACACAAAACAGATAATCTTCAACCTCTACATGGGCACCAACAGCAGCCTACGCGGCTTTACTCCAGAATGAGCCAATTGATGTCACTATCGAAGAGAAGAGGCTTCAGGCATGGAACGAGGCAACACCTAACCCTCTCTTGGTCCTGGAAGAACAACTTGCAGCTAGAGGTAACAAATCCCTTACAATCTGGAAGGCTCTCAATAGGCTGAGGTCTGGGGTCTCAAATAGCCTCAAGTCCGACCTTTCCAGATGGGGCTACCTGGACGAGAACCTCTGTGCGACTGTGAGAATGTCCAGACGGACGACCACTTACTGACGCACCCAAACTGCACGTGCTGTAACCCCCTGGATTTACAGCTAGTTAATGACAAGGCCATCTATGAAGCTGGTTACTGGGCAAGAAATATCTAAATTTTAAAATTTACTACATGGACTCATACTAGATTGATATGGATGGTGTTGTTGACAAGAAAAAAAAAATCATACTGACGTGTTTTACAGCCCACTTTACATTTGTATTTGTATAAGTTTTTGCAAACATTTTGGACCAAAATAATAATCTAAATAATAAAAAATTAATTAATAAGAATGTCTGAAATCATTTTAGGAAAAAAAATAGATAGTGGCGGTTCCGAACCAATGACCTTTAGCGTCATAGTCCAACGCCTTGCCCACTACATTACGGCTATCGGTCAAAAGATATGTCCTTTCATCTCATACTAATTGCCGTTGTTACCTGATGCTAATATGGCATTTGTAGACACTAGATTATCATTTATCGTACGAAGAACGACGTGGCTTTGTTAATTCTTCAGTGCGCCATTGCTTTGAAATGACAATGTGTAAGTTACAATAAGAAAATCATCAAATGCGAAAGCAAGATGACGTATGCCAGAGAGAGTTCTGCGCGAGGAATGTAACTGATATCTCCGAACGGCTGGTTTTCGTTAATTCAATGGAGGGTGTCAAAAATCCGTTATTTTTGCAAATATCTCTAAACGATACGAGATATGAAAAAAAAGGGAACAAAATTATAGAGAATTTTCTCCTCTACACATTCGGTTATTCAATTTTCTCGTCGGATGAACGGTTTATTTGCAATTAAAATTACATTACAAACGGCTCTTTTTTTTTTTGTATTACTAACGTATTTCTTGTCCGAAATATTTGAAAAAGCGAGGTTCTGGTATCTGGTAGCCAACAATTATGTCTGTAAAATTTGGTGCTGATCGGTTGAACGGTTCGTCTTAAAAACAGGGAACACGTTACGGACAGACAGACAGACATCCCAAAATCGCCGTTATTTTTGCAAATATCTGTGAAACGCTACGAGATATGAAAAAAACATAAGAGAGCAAAGTTGTAGAGAATTTTCTCGTCTACAAATTCGATTATTCAATTTTCAATAGTTAAGCCTTTATTTTCATTTAAATTTCGAGCTGTCAAAAGACGATCGCAAAGGCCCACTTTTAGTGTTACTACTGTCGGTTGCACAGTGATAGAGTGCCAGACTACAACTCCAAAGGTCGCGGGTTCGATCCCCGCCAGGACCTAGGATTTTTATAGGTCACATTCCCCTTCTTTCACCTCTGGCAGTATTGCTCATGTGAAAAATACCGAGTAGCACCGTGGTTCGGAACCCACGTAAAACTGTAGGTCCCCCTATAACTGGCTGGGTAAGTCAGTTCGAAGGTCGGAGGCATACCACCTCCAAACAGGACCTTGCCTAGTAAAACACTGTGGTGTTCAAACCAATCTTCGGACTGTTGACCGCTTTACCTTACTGTTAGGCCTACTGAGATCGTTTACTTTTATCAAACCGTTTTTTATCAGTTCGTAATAGATACAGGCAGTGGGCTATTCGCTAGCGAGGAGCTGACTTCGATAAAATTTTGAGAAAGAAGGGCTCAGAGCATTTGAATAAAAGCTGTGTATTAACCGCAGACTACATTGTGGAGAAAGATCTGAGAAATAAGATTTTTGTAAAGCCAAGGCTAAATGTAAAATTGTGGTTATTGTATTATAACAACCAGTGGCGGACTAAGGGAGAACGGAGGGGGCGAACCGCCCCTGGCCTCTCGTCTTGAGGGGCCTAAAATTACCTGAAAAGCACTTTTTTTTTTTTTAGCGATCTTGGCCTTTCCTTCTGCGGCCTGCAAATCTGAAAGGCTATTTTTTTTAGTCTGCTCCGTGCCTCTCCTCCTGGTGGGCTCAAAATCTAAAAATTTACATTACATTATTCGTTTGAGATATGTAGTTTTGGCTGCAGAGTGAAATATAGGCACAGCTACCTCTATTTTTATCTATATGAAGGCTAGCTGAAACCCAGTCTGCTGCGAAGACCACGAAAAAAAAATGTTGCACAGTGGTAGATTGCCAGATTAAAAGTCCAAAGGTCGCGGGTTCGTTCCCGCCAGGTCCTAGGATTTTTATCTGTCACTTTACACTTCTTTCACCTCTGGCAATATTGCTCATGTGAAAAATCCCGAGTAGCATCGTGGTTCGGAACCCACGTTAAACTGTAGGTCCCCCTATAACTGGCTGAGTAAGTCAGTTCAGAGGTCGGAGGAAGGCAACGGCATACCACCTCCAAACAGGACCATGCCTAGTAAAGCACTGTGGTGTTGAAACCAATCTTCGGATTGTTGACTGCTTTACCTTTACCGTAACCTAAAGTGGGTCAAGAAAATAAATAGCGCCGTGGACAGTAGCACGCATTTTGATGCAAATATTCAGGTGCAGGTGGAGGAGTGAAGTGAGAGCGTTGGCCGCCTCTGGCATTCGCGGCTGTTATGGATGGGAGGCGCCGAGGCGGCGACGCCGGATCAATGAGCAGGCCGGGCGCCGCGCCGCTGTGACTGACAGCTACGAGGCGGACGAGAATCTCTGCCTAACAGCCCCACTCACAGCGCCAGCTGTAGCCGCAGGTGCTCCGCCGAAAACGCCATTCTGCTTATTGCGGAGCCTCTGACTGCCGCAAAAGACACGTCTCATAACAACATATTGAGTGACATGGTGCGTCTTTTACATCTACATCTACATCTATTCAAATATTATGAATTACCTCGAACAGAACGATCTATTGACCCAAGGTCAACACGGATGTAGAAAATATCGTTCATGCGAAACACCACTAGCTCTTTATTCACATGAAGTGATGGGTGCTATCGACAAAGGTTCGCAAATCGATTCCGTATTTCTTGATTTCCAGAAAGCTTTTGACACCGTACCTCACAAACGGCTTTTAATCAAATTGCGTGGTTATGGTATATCGCCCCAAATTTGCGATTGGATAGGGGATTTCTTGTCAGAGAGGACACAGTTCGTAGTAATCGATGGTAAGGCATCGACTAAAACAGAGGTGATAATCGGGCGTTCCACAGGGTAGTGTTACTGGTCCTCTGCTATTCCTTATTTACATAAACGATTTAGGGGAAAATCTTAGTAGCTCTCTTAGGTTTTTTGCAGATGACGCCGTCATTTACCGTCTAGTAAAATCATTTGAAGATAAAACCAACTGCAGAACGATCTGAATAAGATATCAGTATGGTGTAAAAATTGGCAATTGACTCTGAATAATGAGAAGTGTGAGGTCGTCCACATGAGTGCGAAAAGAAATCCGTTAAACTTTGTTTACAACATAAATCAATCAAATGTGAAGGCCGTAAACTCCACAAAATACCTAGGAATTACTATTACTTCAGACTTAAACTGGAAAGAACACGTAGATAATATCGTGGGAAAGGCGAACCAGAGACTGCGTTTTATTGGCAGAACCCTTAAAAGATGGAACAGAACTACTAAAGAAACTGCATACACTGCGCTTGTCCGTCCATTTTTGGAGTATTGCAGCCCAATGTGGGATCCTTATCAGGTGGGTTTGACGGAGGACATCGAAAGAGTTCAAAGAAGGGCAGCTCGTTTCGTATTGTCACGATACAGGGGAGACAGCGTTACGGAAATGATACAGGATCTGGGATGGGAATCATTACAACAACGGCGATTATCGCTGCGGCGTGGGCTACTTGCGAAACTGCAAACGTCAACATTCTCCTCCGAATGCGAAAATATATTGTTGACTCCCACTTACATAGGTAGAAATGATCATCAGAATAAAATAAGAGAAATCAGAGCTCGAACAGAGAGATTCGGGTGTTCTTTCTTCCCGCGCGCTATTCGAGAATGGAATGGGAGATAAATAGTATAATTGTGGTTCGATGAACCCTCTGCCAGGCACTTAAATGTGATTTGCAGAGTATCCCATGTAGATGTAGATGTAGACTTGTGTGTAGTCTTTCTTCTAATACGAGGCGCGTCCAGAAAGTAAGTTCCGCTTCAATTTATCTCCGCTGCAACGCTGCGATTGCAGTTCCGAACATGCGCTGTAGACGATGTGTATCAAGGAGAAGAACGTGGCGTCGTTTGGAGATCGCTGTCAGTTACGTACGCTTTGTTGTGCTTCTTTGAAATGTCAGCGTTGATTGAAAATCCCGCCGCCTGTGAAATCAGGTCGGTGATTCGGTTTCTGAATGCGAGGAAAGTGAAACGAAGTGAAATTTATCGGCAAATTTGCGATGTTTACCGGACCAAATACGACGAGTTATTCGATGGTGAGAAGATGGGTCCGACAGTTGAATGGCGGGCGTAGTGAAGTGCACGATGAAGAACGAAGTGGGCGTCTACCTTTGGTTACAGAAGAACTGGTTCAAGCGATTGATGAAAAGATCAAGGAAAACCGTAGGTTTACAATTAGTGCTCTCGCTATGGACTTCCCCCAAATTTCACAACACATGACCACACACTGCAAATGTGACGAAAAAACTCCTACAGGGATTTGGCTGGGACGTGTTTGACCATCCTCCGTACAGCCCTGACCTCGCTCCTTGCGACGTCCATCTGTTCTTACATCTCAAGTCTTTCCTTGGCGGTCATCACTTCACCAATGACGACGAGCTGAAAGACACTGTTTCCAACTGGTTGAAGACACAGGCGGCAGATTTCTATGAAAAAGGTATACAAAACCTGGTGCCACGCTATGACAAATTCCTGCAAAATTTCGGAAAAGTAGATTAAGAGTTGTAGAATTTTATGCAATAAAAATTTCTTCTCTATCTGTGTACAATTTCATTTTATTACCAAACGGAACTTACTTTCTGGACGCGCCTCGTATATAAAGCAGAGTGTCCGTACGCTTGTACGTGTTGCATACAAAGCTACAGTTTTGTTCCAGTCTTTATGAAATTTTGCACGCGTAAGATTCTATCCATGAGGACGGTCGCCGTAAGTGTAAAAATTACGTACAACACTTAGTTTACGAGATATGACGTCATAAACAATGAGATGCGCGGAAAACTGCTGCATTAAGTGACAATGCTGCTCATTTTCTCCTAAACCACTGGACAGATTTTAACCAAATTTGGCAAAAAAAATTCCTTACATGAGATAACAATTGCTGTAGGGGTAAGAACCACTTATGACGCATGGTTGAGGAGATATAGCGTCATAAACAATATAGTTCCAAGAAACTGCCATATAATGCGGCGAGGCTTTATAAATACGCTATTTGAGAATGAGAGTACTTCGCGACTTACAACAAACTTTAAACATAACCTCTATTAAACTTTTTCTCGCTGACAACCATAGCAAAATGATGAAAAGAGAAAAGTTTCTCGCTTACTACTTTTCCGCTGTTTATGGAATAAAACTACGGCATTCAGTGTGACGTTACAATTTATAACATGTACACTACAAATTGTAGCCGCGGGAAATTTTGCAGACAGTATACACACATATAGCTGAATGTGCCTTCGAAAATGAATCACAGTACTACATGTTGTTCATGAAGTATGAGGACATAAACAGTAAAGTTCGTGGTAAATCGCCCCATTACACACCAGGTTTTAATCTATTACTTCTTTAATACCAACTATATTCGAAAAAGATATTACCGACATGCAGCACTTATACAAATGTATATATACCTACAAAATTGTACCATTTTACAACATATAATTCAATAAATATGAAATCGTATATGCTGCTATGGATAAAAACCTTTCACAAATATAGAGCTACAGGGAAAGGAAGAGAATAAAACAGTGTGCATCCACCGAATACCCGTTATTTCCGGCAGATGTAGCTTTTAACTCCAAGAGATTGTTGTTTCCAGTGGGACTAGCATTTTCTGTTACGATTAATAAATCACAGGGCAACCTATTAAATACTGCAGAGTGGTTTTGACATCTCCATGTTTCTCACTCGGGACAACTACGTTCACTTGCTCAGGGGTGGGCTCCCCAAAGAATTTGTTCATATTAAATTTTGTGCAAGTAACCAAATTATTGTTTTTGATCAACTTCTGTATTAAATGAATTATTAAGGTTACATATCATTTGCATCTTGATGACTACTTTTCTTTGTTTGGATACTGCAGTTGTTATTTTGTACATTATGCAGGACAGCATTATTTCTTGGATACTCTCCCATAAGTGTGACATGTTAATAATAATGATAATAATAATAATAATAATAAAGAGAGAGAGATGGACGGAGAGAGAAGGGATATGAGAAGTACTAACTCAAAGCTTGAATAAACAAATAAATAGCCGGGCAACGCCGGGTTTTCAGCTAGTCTAATATATAAAGCAGAGTGTCCATTTGTTAGTTTGTGTGTACTTGTTGCATACAAATCTACAGTTTTGTTCCAATCTTTATGAAATTTTCTACATGTAAGCTTCAATCCATGCCGACGGTCGCCGTAAGTGTAAAAATCACGTGCAACTCATTGTTCAAGAGATATGACGACATAAGCAATGAAATGCGCGAACAACTGCTGCTTTTAGCGACAATGTTGCTCATTTTCTCCTAAACCACTGGACCGATTTCAACCAAATTTGGTATACAAATTCCTTACGTGAGATACCAATTGCTGTAGGAGTAAGAACGACACACGACGCGTGGTTCAGGAGATATAACGTCATAAACAATCTAGTTCGAAGAAACAGCCACATAATGCGGCAAGACTTTATAAATACGCTATTTGAAAATGAGAGTACTTAGCGACTTGCAACAAACTTTAAACATAATTTCAGAACTTTATTAAACTTTTTCTCGCTGACAACCATAGCAAAATGATGAACGGAAAAATTTTTCTGGGTTACTACGTTTCCGCTGTTTATGGAGTAAAACTAGGGCATTCGGCATGACGTTACAATTTGTAATTTGTACACTACACTACAAATTGGAGCCACAGGAAATTTTACAGTCAGTATACACATATATAGTTCAGTGTACCTTCCAAACTGTATCACAGTACGGCACGTAGTTCATGAGATATGAGTTCATAAACAGTAACGTTCCGCTGTTCATGCACTAAAACTACGGCACTCGTTATAGCGCTGCAGTTCATAATTTCTGCTCTACTAATTGTAACTGCAGGAAATTTTACAGACAGTATGCACACATATAGTCGAATGTACCTTCTAAATTGTATCACAATACGACATGTAGTTCACGAGATGTGAGAACATAAACAGTAATGTTCATGGAAAACCGCCCCATCACGCACCAAGTTTTAATCTATTACTTCTTTCCTACAAATTGTATTCCCGAGAGATTTTAGAGACATATAGCTCTTATACAAATAAATATATACCTGATAAATTGCAGGAATAAATAAGTAAATACCCGGGAAACGCTGGGTTTTCAGCTAGTGTTACTTAAACATCGATTGTTGACACATTCGATATTATCGATAGTATTTTAATAACTATCGATATATCCATTAACTAGGATTTATTGGGCTGATATTTTTAATGAAAAATAACTCCCTAAGAATTTTTTGTTCTTTAGAACACTGTACGACAATTCAAGAGAAACAATTGTCTTAGAAAAAGTATGGTATTTAAATTCTTGTCCTTTAGTCTCGCAGCACGCGCACCGCAGCACGGCGCCTCAGTACGCACGGCCATTTTGCCGCGGCTACAAGTAGTATCACAGCATTTCATTGTGATAGTACATAAGCTATATCTATGGAAATTTATATTAAGAGGGAGAAACAATTGGTGCAGACCAACCAGCCGTCGCATGCGAAGCAGCAGGCGTTAAGCTAGTTCTAAATAAAACTACTTTGCCTGTGTTGCAGCGACTAGCGATGATTGTGGCTGGGAACAACCTTACAGTGTAACACATCAGCACAGTAGTTGATGGCTAATAAACTACTTCTTAGCGTCGAAACGAATAAACCAAGAGCCACCAAACTGTCAGTGCACTTAACACGTCATCCGAGGCAAAATTATAGCAACGCTTGAAGTAACTGCCTCCCAGGTGTGCCTGCTATAAAATCCCACGGCCACTGCTGCTCACTATGCGTCCGACTAGGCCAGATGCCAGCATACAACTCTCTCTCTCTCTCTCTCTCTCTCTCTCTCTCTCTCTCTCTCTGTCTCGAAGGTTCAGTGGAGCGCAAGCGTATTTTGGCGCTTTTCTAATCTTTTTCTGCCACGTTGGCACTTTCTCTTTTGCGCAAAATTTCACAGGCTTATGTATGTGTATTTGAAATTATAAAACCCTAAGGATGAACTTCAGTAAGCATCGCAATATTAACAAAACTCCACAATATGGACAAGACTTAGTAAAAAACATTTATACAAAACTAGCTGAAAACCAGGCGTTGCCGGGGTATATATGTATTTATTCCTGCCATTTTCATGTATATATTCATTTGTATAAGGGCTGTATGTCTTTAAAATCTCTTGGGAATACAATTGGTAGTAAAGAAGTAATAGATTAAAACTTGGTGCGTTTTGGGGTGGTTTTCCACGAACGCCATTGTTTATGTGCTCATATCTCATGAACTACATGTCGTACTGTGGTACAATTTGGAAGGTACATTGAAATATATGTGTGAATACTGTACGTAAAATTTTCTGTCGCTACAATTTGCAGTGTTCAATTTACATATTGTAACGTCGTACCGAGAGCCACAGTTTTACTCCATAAACAGCGGAAAAGTAGTAAGCGAGAAACATTTTTCCTTTATCATTTTACTATGATTGCCAGCGAGAAAAGTTTAATAAAGGTTTGAAATTATGTTTAAAGTTTGTTGCAAGTCGCTAAGTACTGTCATTCTCATACAGTGTATTTCGGAAGTCTCGTCGCATTATATGGCATTTTTTGCGATTTTTATTGGTTATGACGTAATATCTTTTGAACCATGTGCCGTATGTGATTCTTAACAATACAGCAATTGGTACCTCACGGTAAGGAATGTGTGTACCAAATTTGGTTGAAATCGGTCCAATGGTTTAGGAGAAAATGAGCAGCATTTTTGCAAAATGCAGCAGTTTTTCGCGCATCTCGTAGTTTATGACGTCATATCTCGTGAACTATGTATCGTATGTGATTCTTACACTTACGGCGACCGTCCTCATGAATTCAAACTTAAGTGTACAAAATTTCATAAAGATTGGAACAAAACTGTAGATTTGTATACAACACGTACAAATAAACGGACACTCTGCTTTATATATTAGATCATTAAAGGGAAAGATCATTCCTATCTGTCTACACTTCATGGATTATGCCGAAAATAGTCAATAAAGTCATATTACTTCCCTCATCATCATACAACATAGATAAAACATAGTCACAAAAATTACAAAGAAAATCATAGTCTTACACTGTCACTCCCATGAACGCTTATTGGGCACACATATGACACCATCATTACATGTCTTACTCAAACAGCGATGAATTTTAATAGATGGCACACCAAGCAAATCGAGAAACCGAATGATTACATGCTGTTCTTGTATTGAGAACGCCGTCGTTTTATGTACGATTAACAGTCCTAACTCGTTCTACATCATAATTTCATGTATCTCTATGTGCCGTACTGTGCTGTCATCCCTATCACGCATTAACATTGTTGTTGTTGTTGTTGTTGTTGTGAGCTCGGTCGTCAGTCTCCTGTTCCAAGCAAAGCATTAACAATCAAAGGTAAAAATATATATATAAGAACTCCTAGAGAGAAAAAAACATAAACTGTGCAAAGCTACATTGAACATTGAAAGACGACCGTCTGTCGTCTTCCATATATTTTTTGTATCTTTCTGTAAAGTTATAATTTATTTAATGTCGTTAGATTATCATTTTGTTAAAACTTGAAGCCCACTCTTTTCAAGGCTGGAGGAATAGCATTTTTATTTCATGTGTTAAAATATTAGTTAATATTGCTAGGTTTTTCTTATTTTGTTATGTTAATATAATTTATTATTATATTAATTAATGTGGCATAAGTACGGCTTCTCCGCTACGCCACTGTCCGTGTGAGAATGTGCAGTTGTTTTACTTTTAAGTGGGTGCGAGAATCTATGGCTGTTTGAATGTGGGGAGTGATAGCTCGCTTTGCATCTTTCTCTCTGGCTCAGTATCGATAGCTGCTCATGCTGCCACAGAGGTTTCCACAGGATTACTGCCTGTCACTGGCATATAGACGCCACATGTATATATATAATATGCCAGTGACAGGCAATGATCCTTTCGATAGTGGGGAGGAGTGGGCAAGTTTGGAGCCCTTACTCTTACGGGAATTAGAACATAGTGACTACGAGTTTGAGTACTGTCGACAGGGTAAGCCTGGAAGTTTGTGTCTGACGGTAGGCTTGCTTAGGTAGTCCTTGCAGGTGCGGTGATCACTGTGTCCCCAGTGGTTTAGGGGTCAGCGCAACTGTCTAGAAAGCAGGAGAACCGGGTTCGAATCCCGGCTGGGTACACATTTTCAGCTTTGCCCATTCGCAGTTGAAGTCATATATTCTGTGAATATGAAAACAAAAATAATAGATGATGAGCCAGCAGTCCTGCACACACTAAAATTGCTAGTCAATGGACATAAATGTTGTGAAAGGACTTAAAAGTGGTTGAGAGGTGGAGACCTGTCACTTCATGTACCCACCCCTAAATAGAATGGTAAAACCCAGCTGCACGAACAAACAACGACAGCTCGTGTGTATCAAAACAAGCGACATGTTTCGATCTTTAGCCAGTCTTGAGAAATAGGAAGTATAAAAAAATGTATAAGAAAATCGGGGGTATTATAATATGAACGCACCAAGTACATACAGACACACACTATGTGATCAAAAGTATCCGGGCGCCCAACTGAAAATGACTTACAAGTTCGTGGCGCTCTCCATCGGTCATGCAGGAATTCAACATGGTTTGGCTCCAAGCATTAGCCTTGATGACAGCTTACAATCTCGTAGGCATACGTTCAGTCAGGTGCTGGAAGGTTTATTGGGGAATGGTAGCGCATTCTTCACGGAGTGCTGCATTGAAGACAGGTATCGACGACATTGGAGACACCTGGCACGAAGTCGGCGTTCCAAAACATCCCAAAGGTGTTCTATAGGATTCAAGTCAGGACTCTGTGCAGAACCGTTCATTAGAGGGCTGTTATCGTGTTGTAACCACTGCGCCAGATGCCGTCCATTTTAAACAGGTGCTCGATCCTGTTGGAAGATGCAATCGCAATCCCCGAATTGCTCTTCAACTGTGGTCAGCGAGAAGGTGCTTAAAACATGTGTGTAGGCTTGTGATCTGATGGTTCCACGGAAAACAGCAAAGGATACATGCCCCCTCCTTGAACAACACGACCACACAATAACTCCACTGCTTACGAATTATACTGTTGTCACTACACACTGTGGCAGATGACGTATTTTGGGCCTTCGCCATAACCACACCCTGCCATCGGATCGCCACATTGTGTAACGCGATTCGTAACTCCATGCTAAGTTTTTCCACTATTCAATCGTCCAATGTTTACGACCATTACACCAAGCGAGGCGTCGTTTGTCACTGATCTGCGTGATGTCACTTTTGGGCAGCTACTTGAACATGAAATCCAAGTTTCTCACCTCCCGCCTAAATATCGTAGTACTTGGGGTGGATCCTGATGCAGTTTGGAATTCCTGTACTGGTCTGGATAGATGCCTGCCTATTACACTGTAACCCTCTTCAACTGTCGGTGGTCTCTGTCAGTCAACAGAAGAGGTCGGCCTGTGCCCTTTTGTGCTGAACGTGTCTCTTCACGTTTCCGCTTAACTATCACATCAGAAAAATACTTTTGACACAAGTGACACCCTATCACCTGACCACGTTCGAAGTTCGTCAGTCCCGCGGAGCGCCCCATTCTCCTCTCTAACGATGTCTAATTGTAAGGTGTCACACGGAACGCCTATCAAACGAATATGCTGGAATAATTTATTTAAAAAGAAATATATGAAATCATAGAATGTAGGCTTTCACGGCCGGCGTCTTTATTAATTAAAACTTCCGGGCTAAGTTGCTGTGGTCCATCAATAAAACTTCTTACTCCCGACGTTTCGTTGCCTACTGCGGGCAACATCTTCAAGGGTGAGTCGACGACTGCGTACTAGGCGCTGGAGGTCCTGTTTTTATGGAGGGCATAGATGGCGCCACCACTTGTCACGTGCTGCCGACTATGAAACTATCTTTGACCAACGTCATCTCTCTCGATTACAGGTAATCGATTGTCATATCTTTCGTTCAAAGTTGACCGCCAAATCTTATCTAATTTCAAACCTTCTTCTTTCCTGTTAAAATTATTATGGTGTTTCTGTTTCAGCGCCTAGTAGGCAGTCGTCGACTCACCCTTGAAGATGTTGCCCGCAGTAGGCAACGAAACGTCGGGAGTAAGTAGTTTTATTGATGGACCACCGCAACTTAGCCCGGAAGTTTTAATTAATAAATATATGAAATGTCTGTGTAGCGTTCGTGGTGAGGTCTAGGTGACTGATATTAAGTGAAGTTGTCAGATAGGTCCTTAGTTTCGCTTAATGACACTAATTGCTTTTACAAATGATTGGTAAAGGAAAAGATGGAAGAAGGATAGAAAAGAAAGGATTGACAATGGCCGCATTTGGGCATTAACCCTTTATAGGGCAACTGTTTTCCCTTGTTTTACAGTTTTAGATATTGATGGTCTCTGATAACCCCAAAAATATTTTAAAACTTTTTTATTCTTTTACCTTTGGTAATAGGGTGGTACATGTGTGTACCACTACCATATGAAGACAAAATTCCATCTGTGTGCAGTGCTACTCTGTTGTACCAAGTCCTATAAAGGGTTAATATTAAGCAATGGAGACATGTGAAAATGTGTGCCGGACCGGGAATAGAACCTGGGTCTCCCGCTTCGGGCCAGCGATCGCCTTAACCACTTGGCCACCCGTGCTCGCCTCCCGTCCGTCCGAAATTCTCATAAGTCGCACGCTTTGCTTGTAGCGCCCATATCGTCCATACCCTCTTACACTCGCCATTGCGGATTCCCGGGAGAGGTCGGACGTATGACCGCATCTGCGGTGAAAGAACTGAAGCTAACGCCGTCGTCGCGTTTAAATACTTATTGTATTGGTGTGGTGTCTGTTCTTTCTGACGCCCGAAAGAACAGACACCACACCAATACAATAACTAATTGATTTGTTAATTAATCAAAATTTAATTACATACACTTGCCAATTTTACGAGTTTAACGCAACATTACCACGAATTTAAGATCAGTAAAATACATGTTACCGAACTTTCACAATGTATTAAACACGTTTTCTCATCGATCCTTTAAAGTTAAATTATCAATCTCACCCTCTCACCACAACCCTTTGCTTACATAATGACAACTGAGGACAGACATCGAGCACCTGGCAGTAGGTGGCAACACAATGCAACTAATATGAAAAACTTTGTTGGGGGGGGGGGATTGTCCGGATACTTTTGATCACATAGTGTGTGTATAGATTAAAGTCGAGATTGTTCCCTGTGCTTGCTCCTCCCCCCCCCCCCCCTCACTCCCCCCCCCCCCCCCCCCACACGCACATTCATCCCACCCTTGTGGATGCTGGTGCCCCTAGTCATTTTTATCATCTGGCGATTGCTTCTACTAGACACGTAGCCCACTGCATACAGGACTCCACACAGGCTGATGCCTTGTGGCGGACGGTTTGACTTGTGGGTCGAGGCGGTGATTCACGGGACCTCGTGACGTCACTGCCGCAGCTGTGCGCCGGGTCTGCAGCCTCCAGCGACGTGACGCACCGACAATCGCTCCTTATGGGAGAGTGCGTCAACTGGCGCAACCTGTCTCGTTACAGTCTTCTCTCAATTATTCAACACGTACGCCGAATTTGATACACTGCACCACATCTGAAAGCGCAACGAAAAAATTATGTGGCTTGAAACATTCAAGGAAAAATTAACTGCAGTAGTAGACATTGTGATATATTGTTTCACTATCATTGAAAGGTAAATAAAAATGCATTTTTATATTTTCTCCTTTCATCAGTTTAATTTAGTGCAAGGATTTTTGTAGATCTTGCGTTTCTACCAAACTTAGCCCTCTACTGCCTTGACTATTTTATCTGTTAAAGCTACCCATTCCTGTACTACTATTTTACGAGTGTTGGAATTTAAGTAGTGGCAACACTGCTATGGAGACAATATGGAATGGACTCAACTATTGTCGCTGATAGCACACGTTGTTGACACTTGAGGCAAGCTGGAGGCGGCTCCACTATGCTCTGGCCGCGGCGGAGCGGCCGAGCGCATTGAGGCGCTATACTACGATGCACGAGGCCGTTCCCCGTCGGAGGTTCGAATCCCCGTCGGGCATGAATGTTTGTACCGTATTTAGTATAAGGTAGTTAGTAAGTAGTTTGTAAATTTAGGGACTGATGACCGCGCAGTTAAGTCCCATGAGGTTAAATATTTGAACAACTATGATCTGGAGAATATTCACGTCAGCAACCACGGATCCAGTGGAGGTCACTCAAGATACCGTGACGACCAAAAAGTAGGGCCTATCTACAACGGTTGCAGACCACGTGCACCCCTTCATGACGATCATGTTTTCCGACGACTGTCGCAACGTCAGGAGTGTGATGAGTGGCTGCAAGAGATCATTAGCGAGTTTAATTGACGTGTTAATCCCCAACTCGCCGGATCTCAACGAGATCGATCATATGTGTGATGTGATTCAACGTAAGCTTGGGGTCTGAGCTCATCACCCCCAGGCCATCCCCACAATTCATGAAAATTCGGTGTACTTGTGTGTCCAGATGTGGTGTCAATGTCATCCCTGCTGTCCACCCAAAATGGACATAACAGGTATTACGTAGGTTGTGTTCTGGCGGGTCATTGCATAATGTGTGACTTTTGTTTTTGGGACCAATGTGAACGCGAAGAGGCATAAGAATTGCTATCTGTTAATCTTTACATGTATCAAACAGTTGCTTTACTTACATGCCAGTGGCCTTTTACTGTTGCCTCCGTAGTGGCGAAAGTCTTACCTGTAACGAAAAAGGAGATATATTAGCATGTATGTAATGTAACATGATTCATAATATGTCGCATAACATTGTACATTATATAATATAATCTAACATGTATATTTTTACGTCGTGAAATATGACACTATTGACGATATTGAAGTATACTGTACATGCATAACATACCCCACCAGGAGTACTTGTTATTACGAAAGCACACTTCTCAATAGTTCGGTGCGTTGGGGAATCAGAGTTGATTCGTAAAAAAAGCGCGAGTATGTCAATTAGATGAGATTAGATTAACACTTGTTCCCTAGATTATCAATAGGTCATTTCGCAATGATGTGGAAGGTGTCAACTTGAGAAAAGGTGTCTACACATGGCACTCAATATTTTAAGGATTTATTTGTTTAATTATTATTATCATTATTTTAGCGAAATTACTAAATTTTATATAATAATTCAACTGATGCGTAGAACACTTGTTCTATCATTATAGATTACCTGTCGTAGCGGCAGGGGTGGTGAATTAGGTCGCAAACTTTGTTCACAAAATATTAAATACGCGTCCCTTTTACGGTTACTTTACTCACTTAAGAGCTTACTACAACAACGTAACAACAACGAAACGATAATTAAAAGACAAAATTATAAAAACTTTCAAGTGCACTATCATCTAGCACGTGCTTAATGTAATCCATTACATCTCGTCAACAGATAATGATCATAAGACAATAATTTCGTTTTGACTTTATTTATTCATTTACCTTCATGCAAAATTTGAAGTGATTCGCGGAAGTTTTAAGTGCAAAAGGGACACGGTTTAAAAACCTCGCAGAAGAACAGTTTTTCGTATGAAAAGTACAAAAACCTGTACATGAAAATGCTGTCACTAGCCCAACAATAATTTCAGCCCAATTGATATCTTTGGCCCAAGAAATTGATCGATTCGCACAAATTGCTTGGGCGCTAGTTCCTGTCGGTTGTTAAACAATTGCGTGCTGTACGTAACTTCGCTTTAAAACGTCAAATCTCGACAACGGAGGAATGAGTATTGGGTAAAAATATATTGCTTCGATGTTACCCATTTACCTACGTTCGTGGAATGGTTGAACTGATTCGTACGACTTTAACCCAATTGGCCCTGTGATCTTTCCAGAAGGATTGTGTGTATATTAATGTAAGAAATTGACAAGTGGCATGTTGGAGTTGCGGAACAATAAACGTAAGTTCTAAGTGCACTGTTGAGACAGTTGAGCTAAACAAAGTAATATTGGTGCCACAGGCATCTGCATTATGCTTCGAAAATTGCCCTCATGCTGCAACGGATGAACTAATAGATTTAGATTTGCATGGCTAAGTAAACGTTATAATACATGTGTATTATTAACGTTATCTTTGTGTTAATAATATCTTAAATGTTTAATCGCATGTAGTTGTGAAAGTACTACCTACGAAAAATTTTATGGGTAGTATTCAAGGTCTAATTTCTCAACATCCTTTCAGAAGGATCGTGGGATTACGTGACTATTTATATGCAGGGAAAGGACTACACTAAATCGACTATGTGAAAATCTGTACAGCGATGGTGATTTACCAAATAATAGTGTACATGTTAGCTTCACTCCTCCTCTGAATGACATTATTGAGAACGATTCAGTTGTTGAGGATGACACTATTATAGACAATTTACCTGGAGGTGCCGTACATGTTTATTACGGACGCACAAATTGTGGCTTTGTCTCATTATTCACCGATGGAAATAAATTTTTCTCAGGTAGAAGAAGGACGTATTTTACCTACCGTGTGCAATAACAATAAAGATAATATTGATAGTAATCAACAAAGATCTGTTTGCTTCTCCTCATTCCTCAAAGAAAAAAAAGTGATTTTATTTCAAAAGGCATTCTATGAGAGAAGGAATTTATAATTGAAGAAAAGATAGCATTCCTAAATCAGCTGTAAAATGACCTCTAATGTATACTGTAGCTACCAAAACACTCCTTCAGAATACTTTGAACAATTTTTGGATGAAGATAAGCCTGATGGTTACCTACCACAATCTGTATTCAACGAGAAACAAGAGACAGGGACAGTGACGAATATGGCGTATATTTTCGGGGGGAGGGGGCAAGACAAATGTAAAGATAAGTTTAGTATTTTTCAGTGGACACCCCATGATGTACTGTATCAATTTTGGTGCTCATATTCAAAGGATAATTTGCGATGAAGCCCTTTTACCTTACTGCTATCAAGTTCTTCTTCTTCTTTCGTTTCGGCCATCTTTGGACCACGTTAATTCACATCAGCTTCCTTTCTTCCGTTCTTCCTCCTTTTCCAGTATTCTTTTCATTCTCATACTTTGCATCTTTCTTCGCTCTTCTGTCCACGATAATTTCGTTCTCGGTCTAGTTCTGTAAAATCCTGAATTTTTTATTTAAAAATCACCCTATTGTGTATTTCTTGATCCCGTATTCCCATTTCTTCCAGAACCCTTTCTACTTCTCGGATCCACCGTATTTTGTTTTTCTTGTACAACTTGATATCAAGTTATTTTTATCGTTGACATTAAATCATAAAAATACAGCTATTTTTAAAAAGCAGCACGAACTACACACCACTAACACTCCAATCCCCTCACAAATACAGGGAAGTATGATAGTCTACCACGTCGATGTCTTCACGCATCATTAAAATTGATTATATTCACTGAATATCTAACATCAACTGCGATTGGGCAAAGCTGAAAGTGTGTAACCAGTAGGGATTTGAGCCCGAGTCTCCCGCTTTCTATGCAGTTGCGCTGACCCCTACACCACTGGGGAAACGGTAATCACCGCACCTGCAAGGACTACCTAAGCACGCCTCATGTCAGATAAAAATTCCCAGCTTCACCCTGCCCACAGTACTCAAACTCGTAGCTACGAGTTTGAGTACTGTGGACAGGGTGAAGCAACTGCCTAGAAAGCGGGAGACCCGGGTTCGAATCCCGGCTGGGTACACATTTTCAGCTTTGCCCAATCGCAGTTGATGTCAGATATTCTGTGAATATGAAAGAACAACAACTGTAGGATCAGAAGTGACGTCTATTCTTTGGAATAGAAGCCACATGAATATATAAAATTGATTAGTTAGCATACTATTTCGTTTCTATATATTCATCATTTCCGGGGGGTGGGGAGGTGGGGTGGAGGGGGAGGGGAGGGCAGGCCACCTCGGTTCCTACACTCCCCGATATACGCCGCTGTACTGGGAGACTGCACGGAAACTGAAATGTGGGTTTCCATAGCTATCCTACCCCCTAGTGGGTACGTTGTGGTCCCCAGGAGGAAGATGTACTGGGGCGGAGAAAATGAGAGCCGTAATGAACTCGTCCCCAATGCCATATCAAGGGACCAACACGATTTCATCAGGAACAATCTTCCTGTATGCAACAATGATAAACTGGATCCAAATGATAAAGGCCGACTATCCAGAATAAATAAAACTGATTCCCGTTATGGTGGGAAAGAACACTAAGTTTGTGACTTACTAGTAGCTGTAAAAACAAACAAAGATAAATACAACTGCAATGCAGAATGTGAAAGAAGGAAACACAACTAAGTGTCTGAAATATGATTTAGCACTCAGTGCCGGCCGCGGTGGCCGAGGGGACTGAGGCGCTTCAGTCACGGTCTCCACAGCCACTACGGTCGGGGGTTCGAATCCCCCCTCGGGCACGGATATTTGTGCCGTCCTAGTTCGTAAGTAGTTCATAAGTAGTTTGTAAGTTTAGGGACTGATGACCCCGTAGTTAAGTACCATAGACTTTACAAACATTTGAACATTTAGCACTCAGTGTATTACGTTTTTTGTCGTTCAATACTAAAGTCTAGGGTGTCGTAAAATAGTTGAAAATGTAATGATATTGTGCTGCCATCGGTCTGGAAGGAAGGACTGTTGTGACTAGACTATAAGAATAATTGTTGTAAAAATTGTTTGTAGTAACTAATAATAAAAAGTATTGGAAAATAAACAAAAAAATTGAAGTAAAATTATTTCAAGATTATTTGGGTTAAAGTGTAGAAGTGGCACATTTCACCTTACCTCCACGGAGAACCGTTGTTTTTACCTAAAATCCCCACGAAATACGAGCGCAACACGTAAAAATGATGTCATTAGCTGAACATTGTATCCAGTCCATTTGCCGTATTTTGCGAAAGGAATCGATCGGTTCGCATAATCAGGTTCATCGCTCAAACTTTGTTTACACACTGTTTCAATAGCCACAAAAATGGGTACTGGTATGAGCGAAACCGAAAACTTTTCTCTCCATTACCCGAGCTCAAACAGGTAGCGAGCCTCAAGACCCCCAAAATCCCGATTTTGCACGCAGCCTTGACAAACGTAAATTGCCGGACACAAGTTTATACATTCAAAAGCTTTTCAGTTCACTCATGATTTTTCGTTGATAACAGTGCATGTAGATTACATGAAATGACTATATTCAGGGTGAATCATCTAAAGCCTGCACCGTAAATATTGCGGAATTGGAAACTGCTATTGATATGCGGTTTTCCCCGAAGGGACTTGTAGGCAGGAGCTCGTATTGTTAGGCAGTAAACAGATTTCAGTAATACCTAGAAAAATTACTTTTGTGTAAACATACAGTTTTGTAAGTGGAACAAGGCCTATTTACATTAACAAACTAAAAGTAGGGTGAATTAGAATGTCACTGTAATTTAATCATACACTGGAGGCTTTCAAGGCAGGAGTTGTCGTTACTTGAAACTTCAGGGAGGAATGCCGTGGTCCGTGCCGGTGAAGGAAGCTATCTCTTGCATAGCGGATATCTTTCCTAGTGATATTGTGACTGTATTCGGATACTACCTTACCACAATTTACTTTCAATATAATAACGATTTTTATGAGCAGATTGACGGTGTGGCTATGGAAAGCCCTCGTAGTCCGGCTGTGGCAAATTAAATGCACATGTGTTGTAGAGGAAATAGATGCCTTCCTGTTACATCTTAACATCAATCCAAAATTCAGTTCACTATGGAGAGAGATAATAATGGCCAACTGGACTTTTTAGATGTGTCTGTGATCAAACGACATGACGGTATCTGCATGAAGATTCTAACAGCCACCCAAGGCAAATAAGAGGAGTAGTAAAACATTAGTAGAAATGACGTACATAATATGAGAACCATTATATTTGGAAGATGAGATTAAACACCTGCGATTGATGTTCAAGATTTATTTATTTATTCAATGCTCAGACATTTGATACAAAGTCATTATCCCCTTACTTCTCAATACAACTGACCGTCAGACATCCCATCATAATATTGCAGTCTTTCGCAGGTTCTTTTATGCTCCCAGTTCAAAATGGTGGGTGCGCGGGAGTAGCAGAGCGGTCTGGAGCGCAACGTTGCGTATAGCGCGGCCTCCCTCTTTGGAGGTTCGTATCCTCCCTCGGACAAGGATGTTTGTATTGTCTTTAGTATACGTTAGTTCATAAGTAGTCTGTAAGTTTAGGGACTGATGACCCCGCAGTTAAGTCGCATAAGCTTTACGGACATTTGAACATTTCATAACGGTGTTCTCTCCTTCACATATAACTCACTTCGGTGAGGCGAAGATTTCAATTCTGTGGAGCTGTTCCGCAAGGCAGTCGTTGCCAGTAATTTTCCGAAATGCTGCCAATGTTTCCCTTCGTGGGTGTTTAAGGAGTGCACTCTTATTCTCTAGTATTGTAATGTATGGTGCATCCTGGTTATCGCTAAATGGCATACAGCGAAGCTCATGATGGAACTTCTCAATTGACGTTCAAGAATAATGTTTATTACAAGAAGGAAATAGATCGAGAACTTTTCACTAGGGAGAGAACCAGGATCAATGAAGAACGTCACCAGCCCTACGGAAAAGTTTTTCAGCCATTTATTAGTAAGATCACAGATCGGAGAGGGAAAGTGATAAATATGACGTGGAAACTGATTTTAGACCTACCAGAAAAATAAATGAATGTGTAACATCGGTAAAAGATATGCGACATCATCTGGTTGTACGAGGTGTTTGTAAAATTCCTTGCATTTGTAAACAGGTTTACATCTGTTAGGTACAACAAAAAGTAGCGTAGCGGAACTTCTTTATCAAGAAAGTGACCGTGAAATAAAGTCTAGCGAGACGAGCGTCATAGCAAAGACTTCACATCATTATGCGCGTAAGTATATAGAGAACATAGAGATTTTCAAACAGCGAAACAATGTTAACAGGAAGCAGGAAAGCGTTAAAATAAGTAAAATTTGCAGCCGCGGTCGAGTGGCGGAGCGCTCTACGGCGAAGCGCGAGGTTGCTCGTCGTTGGAGGTTCGAGTCCTCCCTCGGGCTTGTTTGTGAGGTCACTAGCATACGTTAGTTTAAGTAGTTTGCAAGTTTAGGGACTGATAACCACAGCAGTAAGTTCCTTACATTTACCAACATCTGAACATTTTTGAAAATTTGTAAGTCAGTATTGCTGCCACAAATTGACGAGCGCTTATTTTCAACCTAGGGTGTTGGCAATATCAGAGACCAAAGCGCAGGCGACGTCGCGTGACACAGTGGTTCCCTGCGGATAGCCTATATATACGGCACTCCCTCGAACTCTACTTGCAGTTTGCCGCTTCACCTCCGCGAATGCCTTCCGCTGTCGAAGAGAAACATTAGGGGAACGTTTCATGCATGGACCACGGCATTTCGTCATCATCATTTTGATCATCATCATCGACGCGTAAGTGGCAGCAGGCAGGCCGAACACGATCCCAGAGGGGGCTAAAAGGTGAAAAAATTCTACACTTAATCATCATCATCAGTGTAGAAGTAAAAAATTGTAATGTGCCGTATTTTTATTACATGGACATCGGGAAAGTAAGGAGCGATAAATTTGTTTTGAAATTATATGAAAAGTTTGTTGTTGCAAGTCCCTAAGTGCTGTCATTTTCAAATGTTGTATGAATGGTGTTATCTCACATAATGGGGTATTTCTTTGTGACTCATTGTTTATGACATGAACCATGTGTCGTAGATGGATTTTACGCCCATAGCGATTGTTTCCCTACGGTAATGAATAGTTTTACCACTTCTGCTTTTTTATAGTTGAATAATTTTAATTTTTATTTCTTTAAGAATTTGGCTAAATACGGACCGCATAGAAATTAGAACTAACGTGTTTCTTTCTCCTCCTTTCTTTCCCGTACTTCATTTTCTCTCCAACCGCTAACCTCTGCTCATCCGTGAACACAATGTTTGGTACAGGTTCTGGCTTTTCTCCTTCATAGGCTGCGTATTCTGACATTAGCTGAAGCGATACCCGCGACGTATTTTTTTCTTTTACTCCTATTTTATTTGCGTCTTTCTTCACTGTTTCTGTCCATCCTACAGTTTGCTTTAGTTTCTTCACGTAATTCAAAATTTTCTTTGTAATTCGTGTTTTTTCCATTCTTTTTGAATGTCTGTAGAACTTTAACTACGTATTGCATTTTAAATTCTTTTTTAGTCTCAGCTTTTGATAAGTGTTCCATTGAAATACGAAAATTTGTGAAGTGCCGAGATTCGAACCATTCCTCGACGTATTTGAATTTATCCTCTCTTTTCATTTTTCCATATTTTGTTTTCATGAATTTTTCTCAAAAATGTTCAAATGTTTGTTAAGCTTATGGGACTTAACTACGGGGTCATCAGTCCCTAAACTTACAAACTACTTATGAACTAGCTAACACTAAGGACGACACAAATTTCCATGCCCGAGGGGGGATTCGAACCCCCGACCGTAGTGGCCGTGCAGACCGTGACTGGCGCGCCTCAGTCTCCTCGGCCACGGCAAATTTTTCTCCATTTGCACCTTGCTTCGGATTGCGTGGTCGCTCCCCGTCGGGAATTCAAGTCCATATCGGGCAGAGGTGTGTAGGAACCGATACCTCAGCAGTGTAGTCCCCTAGTTTTATAAGCAACTGAAAATTTTCCCCATTTTCTTTTTGTTCCATATACTCGGCTTTCTGATAGAATATTTTCAGTCCATTATTTTCATCAGTCTCGTGTAATATATGCGTATCTTTGGTTTTCAGTTATCAATATTATATTATCCAGTTGCTCGGCCACCACTGACCAGACGTTTTCAGTTGGTGAGAGATCTGGAGAATGTGCTGGCCAGGGCAGCAGTCGAACATTTTTCGTAGCCAGAAATGCCCGTACAGGACCTGCAACATGCGGTCGTGCATTGTCCTGCTGAAATGTAGGGTTTCGCAGGGATCGTATAAAGGGTAGAACCACGGGTCGTAACACATCTGAAATGTAACGGTCACTGTTCAAAGTGCCCACGATGCGAACGAACCAATGGCACCCCATACCATCACTCCGGGTGATACGCCAGTATGACGATGACGAATACGCGCTTCCAATGTGCGTTCACCGGGATGTCGCCAAACACGGATGCAACCATCCCGATTTTGTAAACAGAACCTGGATTCATCCGAAAATTATGACGTTCTGCCATTCGTGCTCCCTGGTTCGTCGTTGCGTACACGATTGCAGGCGCTCCAATATGTGATGCAGCGTCAAAGGTAACCGCAGCTATGGTCTCCGACAGACCTTGCTGCTGCAAACGTCGTCGAACTGTTGGTGCAGATGGTTGTTGTGTTGCAAACGTTCCCATCTGTTAACTCAGGGATCAAGACTTGGCTGCACGATCCATTACAACCATGCGGATAAGATGCCTGTCATCTCGATTGCTAGTGATACGAGGCCGTTGGGATCCAGCACAGTGTTCCGTATTGCCCTCCTGAAACCACCGATTCCATATTCTGCTAATAGTCACGGGATCGCGACCAACGCGAGCAGTAATGTCGCGATACGATAAACCGCAATCGCAATAGGCTACAATCCGACCTTTATCAAAGTCGGAAACGGGATGGTACGCATTTCTCCTCCTTACACGTCGCATCAGAACATTTCACCAGGCAACGCCGGTCAGCTGCTGTTTGTGTATGAGAAATCGGTTGGAAACTTTCCTCATGTCAGCACGTTGTAGGTGTTGCCACCGATGCCAACCTTGTGTGAAAAGCAAATCTGAAAAGCAAATCATTTGCATATCACAGCATCTTCTTCTTGTCGGTTAAATTTCGCGTCTGTAGGACGTTATCTTCGTGGTATAGCAATTTTAATGGCCATGAGTGTAGGTATATGTTCTATTTTGAAATGAGCAACTCAACCCTACAATTAATTTGAAAACCAAGAGTACTAAAGAAAAAGAACACGTCTAGCAGCAAAAAACTAGTCCTATCTCCCATCACCACAACCCTTTCAGGCGCTGCATGTACAATTGTGCGTTTCTGGTTTTGCTCGCTTTATTTCTATGTGATTCACGCTAGGAAGTTGGGGCCTGCATCACACAATCGTGGATGGACTGTGGTAACGTGCGCAACGTGTTTTAGTTCCGTGTTTCTACACTTAAAATGGCGGAAAGAAAGACTTATTGACAAGGTATTGATCCTTGATTTGACCTGTGAAACTATTATATCTGACAGCGAGTTGATTTTATGTGATCCTGTGATTTTATTATGCCGTTTCTTTCAGAGAAATGTACTGTAAGATGGTGCAGATCATGAAAATTTGTAGCGAAAGCCCATAACAGACAATTGTGTGGGTACAAAATTATTGAATATATATATATATATATATATATATATATATATATATATATATATATATATGGCAAATAATTACTGTGTATATTCCTAAACGTCCCTCTCTATATTAATTTCACTTCACCTACAACCTTGGATCTGAAACGGATATGTCATACTTTCTTTTTACATGTATGTGATAAGCAGAAGAAACATCTAGAAACTTTAGAATAAAAAATAGGCCGGTTTACTCTGGTTTACCCCATAGTAAACGTGGTGCTTATCTGCAGCAAGGGATTCATATGTATATGTTGTTGTTGTGGTCTTCAGTCTGCAGACTGGTTTGATGCTGCTCTCCACGCTACCCTGTCCCGTGCAAGTCTCGTCATCTGAGAATACGTTAGGCAACCTACATCCTTTTGAATCTTCTTACTGTATTCTTCCCTTGGTCTTCCTCTAAGATTTTTACCCCACACGCTTCCTTCTAATGCTAAGTTGACAATTCCTTGATGTCTCAGTATGTGTCCTACCAATCTATCCCTTCTCTTAGTCAGGATATGCCAGAAACTCCTTTTCTCCCCAATTATTTTAAGCACCTCCTCATTAGTCACGCGATCTACACATTTAATCTTCATCATTCGTCTGTAGCACCACATATCAAAAGCTTCTATAATCTTTCTGTCTGAACTCCTCATCGTCCACGTTTCACTGCCATATAGTCCTACACTCCAGACAAATGATTTCAGAAAGGACTTCCTAACATTTAGATTAATACTGGATGTTAACAAGTTTCGCTTCTTTAGAAACGCTTTTCTCCCCATAGCCATTCTGCATTTTATATCTTCCTTACTTCGGCCAACAGAAGTTATCTTGTTACCCAAATAACAAAATTCACCAACTACTTTTATTGTCTCATTACCTAATCTAATTCCTTCAGCATCGCCTGATTTTCTGACATTGCATTCCATTATCTTCGTTTTACTCTTGTTAATGTTCATCTTATATCTTCCTTTCAAGACACTGTCCATCCCATTCAATTGCTCTTCCAGATCTTTTGAAGTCTCTGACAGAATTACTATGTCATCGGCAGACCGCAATGTTTTTATTTCTTCTCACTGCATTTTAATGCCCTCTCAAAATTTCTCCTTCCATTCCTTCACTGCCTGCTCAATGTACAGATTGAACAACAATGGGCAAAGGCTACAACCCTGCCTTACTCCCTTCCCAATCTCTGCGTCCCTTTCTTGCCCTTCGACTCTAATAACCGCTGTCTGGTTTTTGTATAGGTTGAATATAACTCTTCCCTCCCTATATTTTACCCTGCTACCTTCAGAATTTGAAAGAGTGTATTCCAGTCGACATTGTCAAAAGCTGTCTCCAAATGTACAAATGCCAAAAACGTAGGTTTGCCCTTCCTTAGCCTATCTTCTAGGATAAGTCGTAACGTGTTCCTACATTTCACCTAAATCCAAACTGAATTTCCCCGAGGTCATATTCCACAAGTTTTTCCATTCGTCTGTAAATAATTCGTGTTAGTATTTTGCAAATGTTCAAATGTTTGTATAGCTTATGGGACTTAACTGCGAGGTCACCAGTCCGTAAACTTACAAACTACTTATAAACTAATACTTAGGACGGCACAAATATCCATGCCCGAGGGGGGATTCGAATCCCCGACCGTAGTGGCCGTGCAGACCGTGACTGGAGCGCCTCAGTCCCCTCGGCCACCGCGGCCGGCTTAGTATTTCGCAACTATGACTTATTAAACATGAGATGGCGTATACTGTAGGGCAGCATATAACATTAGTAGTGTTGCAAGATATGAGGAATGAAGGGTAACGGCCCCGGCAGGCACTTGGCTCCCTGGCTTCCATTATTTTCAGCGCTGGGAGGCCCGGCTGTCCGCGCCGAGCTGTGGGCCAATTGGCACCACTGCTGGCTCAACAGTCTGTGTGAGGGGGGAGGAGAGGGGAAGGTCTGTCTGCACGGGGACCGGGGACGCCCCATTTGGGACGGGAAGCGGGGCGTGCACACGCACCACAACACACCGGCACCTCGTCCGCTGCGGCAGTTGGCAGCCCTGACAATTACCTCACTACAGCGCGCCATCTCGTGTGTGCCTTCGTGACAACAGTGTAGGGTTTCACCGGAGCTTCCCAGCAGCAGAAACGCCAAACTTTCAGCTGGTACTAGCGCAGACTTGAGTAATGTTTAGATTACAACACCGCAACGATGCATCACGTAACAAACAGCCACGGTCGGGGGTTCGGACCCCCCCTCGGGCATGGATAAATGTTCAAATGTTTGTTAAGCTTAAGGGACCTAACTACGGGGTCATCAGTCCCTAAACTTACAAACTACTTATGAACTACCTACAACTAAGCACGGCACAAATATCCATGCCCGAGGGGGGATTCGAACCCCCGACCGTAGTTGCCGTGCAGACCGTGACTGAAGCGCCTCAGTCCCCTCGGCCACCGCGGCCGGCGGGCATGGATATTTGTGCCGTCCTTAGTATAAGCTAGTTCATAAGCAGTTTGTAAGTTTAGGGACTGATGACCCCGTAGTTAAGTCTCATAAGCTCCACAAACTTTTGATTTTGTAACAAACAGCCAGATGGCACGTGTCTAAACTAAGCCCGCATTAAGCCGTCTCCTACGTGAGCGCCAACGCACGACATACAGCTACGCGACATTTGGCGACATTGCAGGGTGTCCTACGTACGCGCGACAACTTCTCGCTACAAGATGGCAGCTTGAACAGATCATCTGTTTTTAAAATTTGGCACCCATAAACGGTAGAATACTTATAGCTCCAGACTAAGGCAATAAAGTTTTATTTACGAGACGTCTCCAGAAAGTAAGTTCCGTTTGGTAATAAAATGAAATTGTACACAGATACAGAAGAAATTTTTATTGCACAAAATTTTACAACTCTTAAACTACTTTTCCACATAACTGCCGAAATTTATAGGCACTTGTCATAGCGTGCCACAAGTTTTTGCATGCATCCTTCACAGGAGCTTGCCGCCTGTGTATTCAACCACGTGGTAACAGCTCTTTATCATCGTTGAAGTGTTGACCACCAAGGACAAATTTTAGGTGTAAGAAGAGATAAAAGTCGCTAGGAGAGAGGTTCGAGCTATATGGAGGATGATCAAACAGGTCCCATTGAAATTTCCATAAGAATTGTTTGGTCCCATTCGGTGTGTGAGGTCAGGCATTATCGTGAAAAAAAATCTTTTCACAGTAATCCTCTTCTTACAACTAAAATCTGTCCTTGGTGGACAACACTTCAACGACGATGACGAGCTGAAAGAACATGTTACCACATGGTTGAATACACAGGCGGCAACATTCTATGAAAAAGGCACACAAAACCTTGTGCCATGCTATGACAATTGCCTACAGTATTTCGGAAACTATGTAGAAAAGTGGTTTAACAGTTGTAGATTTTTGTACAATCAATTTTTTTTTCTGTATCTGTACCCGCTCGTTTTATATGACCAATCTGAACTTACTTTCTGGACGCGCCTCGTACTTTAGGAAATAAGGCGTAAAAAGAGTGCTGTGCATTAAATTTACAAAGCGAGGAATGTTCGTGTACTATTTCATTCATAACTTCTAATACGAAATTAGACTATGAAGCTATCCAGTCAAATCGTTCGAAAATACGACGACGAGTACAGATACTTTCGACTATGTCGTCAATTAGTTTTTCTTTTGTGAGTACTAACCATCAATAACTGATGAAGTAGAGAGTGAGTCTTATTGAAATGAGTAATTAAATCATTCAATACTATGCTGATGGCGTAGTACAGTGGTAGCGCTGTGAGCTCGTAAACAGTAATATATGCGGATACTGGGTCGATTCCCATTCCGTTATATATTCTAATTGCTCTAACTCCCCCCCTTTTAATTATTTATTTATTTTTTGCTATGTTTTGTATATTCTCTTCACACAGCATCGCAAACTACTTATTTAAAGTGCTTCCCAACATAGTTCATCTTTAATTGCAAAGACATATCAAATTGTGCCAAACACATTAATATCCTAATGGAACATTATATTAAGATATTTTACTAGAACCGTAATTTTACATGCATATCGTTTGACATCCTACTGTTCTCTCTCTTACTTTTGGGGAGAAAATTTGTTGTTCCTGTCGATGATTTGCAAATGCATAAAGCACACAAATGCGAGTAATTGTTGAAAACTCGTTCACTATGGTGTAAAATAAACTAGCACTCAGAATAAAAATACAGAAAACTGAAAGAAACAATCTAAAAATTGAACTTCAGTCGTCTATAAAGACCAAAAGAATATTTACGAGCTAGTTCTTTAAGGACACCTTTTATCCAAATTCTTCATTATATGTACTATTTTATATTCTTCGATTTCAGACAGTGCGTCTCGGTTGCACAGTGGTAGAGTGCCAGACTACAAATCCGAAGGTCGCGGTTTCGATCCCCGCAAGATCCTATCATTTTTATCTGTCACTTTCCACTTCTTTCACCTCTGGCAGTGTTGCTGATGTGAAAAATACCGAGTAGCGCCGTGGTTCGGAACCCACGTTAAACTGTAGGTCCCCCTATAACTGGCTGGGTAAGTCAGTTCGAAGGTCGGAGGAAGGCAACGGCATACCACCTCCAAACAGGACCATGCCTAGTAAAGCACTGTGGTGTTCAAACCAATCTTCGGATTGTTGACTGCTTTACCTTTACCTATTTCAGAAACAGTTGCAGTTGCCGTTTCATATACTTAAGGAATTATTAGCTCGCAGAATTATTGCGACATCCTTTACAACCTCGACAAGCAGACGATACTGAACGTGCGTTGACATTTCTTAGTGCGAACGACACCGACAAGATTCAAGCAGGTTTGAGATTCAAACGTGGTCCGTTGTCGCGTCTGTTGCGCGGCGCTGCAGATGTCGCTCACGTAGGACACGACCTTATTCGGTGGAGGAGCAGTTCTCACTACACTATTTGAACCCAACTGATTGTGCAATTTGTTTGGTAGAGTAACATCAAGTCAACACCAAACCCTTCTGGTGCAACATTCTCTTACCAGTGCCATGGAAAACTCACTAACTTCATAGGAGGAATCACAACTGTGGGACGTATACAATCACGTGTAAGAAACTTTAGCCGCGGCGGAATGGCCAAGCGCACTGAGGCGCTATGCTACGCTGCGCAAGGCCGCTCCCCGTCGGGTGTTCGAATCCCCACCCCCTCCCTCGGACATGGATGTTTGTGCTGTCTTTAGTATAAGGTAGTTGATAAGTAGTTAGTAAGTTAAGGGACGGATGACCTCGCAGTTAAGTCCCCTTACGCTCTACAAACATTTAAACATTTTTGAAGAAACTTTAAACATTTATTCCTGATATCGAATCATTACAACAATGTCATATAAAGAAGTGTCCCAAAACCTTTAATTACGTAGGTACTTAAGGGATTCATCGTAATGAATTGTGATTGTGTAATTAACTTTAAAAAAATTTTTTGCCCACTCTCAGCGAATAATGTAAAAGGTCAGAATTGCAGAAACTTAGTTCACTACTGTGAGTTGGCAGAAAGTTATTCCTTGGCTGAAATGCTGTCACATTTGACGCTTACAGATACTGAAGGTTTTCATGCAGAATTTTTCACATATTATATTATTAACGTCAGCCCTTATCACAGTTCTCCTTGAACTAACTGGTGGAGCTTCTCGCACAGAACGGATAACCTGTTCTTCAAGTTTAGGCAGGCATACATCGCATGGTCTCCGACCATCCGCAAGTACCTTCTCAAATTAGGCGAGAAACAGCAACTATTGGTGCAATCGGTCAGATATTATTGCACGAGGTAACTAACTGTCTCAGAGGGTAATATTCAGTTGACGTGCTATCTTCGTCTTCCCATCTGCCTGTCTGCACGCAAACGTAGTGCATATCCGTTATTTCAGACACTGAATATGTCGTTGTGCTGTGTTGTAACAGAAGTTACTCTAAAACGGAACAAACAACAGACAATAGAAAACTAAACAAATGGCATGAGTAGCAGTGAACAAGAAGTGAATGCACAAGCTCAAGTGAGGTAAATTATACAACCAGGAGCCCCTAAAGGAAATTCCTGTCACACGTTCCTAGTGAAAACGTTCTCCCATATGCGTTACTATGGACTTTCTGCCATGTTTTCATGTCAATAATTAATCCCATAAATTTGTGACAGACATTTTATACACATGCATTGAAGTCAAAGGTGTGTGTTGATTCGCGTTACACTTTGACTGATTTACCTATGTGACCAATAAACAATGGATTTACGTCTTCTGGAATGTTTTATTAAAATTAATCTGCACTATCACTTCCTACGATGTTTATTGCTCCTCATGAAACCTCTCGCACACCCCCTTGTATATTCAGCGTAGGTTTAATATATCTGAACGGTTTATACTGATACTAGCTTATATGCCCGGTTTTTGAAGGAGGGTGTGTATCATGGCTTTTTAGGGTTCTGGACCTCAGCCAATAAAAATAGAATCCTTGTTGGATCGCTATGTCAATAAGCTCAGTTGTCCTAGCCAAGATGCAAAATGTAAGTAAAAGTCATTGTTCGAAACGATGTATCTTCATAAAGTTTGTGAAACAAAGGGTGAAGCGTGCCAAAATAAGCAAAGAAATGTCGTTAAGTATTTAATACACAAAGAGAAATCAGTAACACTATGTTCAATGTTTGTTGGTATTTGTAGACATAAGATTGCTTAATTCTGTCACAGACGTTCGCTTCCTTGTTGTACTGCCTCATACTCGTTATGCAGCAGCGGTGTTTATTAGTTCTTTGGTGCACTACAGCACCTCTATTGCTTGTTTGCTATACTACGCAATCCATACTTCAAGCAGAACCTAAATCTAAAACAGTTTCCTGAATCCACTTTTATGAAACGAAGTTGCTCTATGCAACTCCGTGAAGTAGTTTAGGAGATTAGGTATTTCTAGTAAGGAACAGACAGTTACTGAAAATACTGAAGATTGGGATGTATCTTTTTTCCGTGATCTGAGTTTGATGAAATCCTGCCTATAAGTTGCTCCAATCGTAGCTCAAATTTCCTGTGAAAACCGCATGAAAGTACGTCCAATAGTTTTGAAGATTGAAGCGAACAGCGACAGGCATACTTTTATAGATTTATTATAAGTATAGATATGTTATACAATTGTAAAATTTTGCAGGAATATATTGATTTGTACAAGTGCTGTGTGTCGGTAAAATCTGTTGCGAATACGGTAAGTAGTAAAGAAGTAATACATTAAAACGTGATGCTTGGTGGGGCGGTTTTCCATGAACGTTACTCTTTACGTCCTCATATCTCATGAACAACGTGTCGTACTGTGATACAATTTCCAAGGTACATTTATCTGTATATGTGTATATTGTCTGTAAAATTTCCAGCGGCTACAATTTGTAGTGTATAAATTATAAGTTGTAAAGTCATACCGAAATTCGTAGTTTTATCCATAAACAGCGGAAAAGTAATAAGCGCGAAACTTTTTTCCTTTCATCATTTTGCTATGGTTGTCAGTGAGAAAAGTTTAATAAAGGTTTGAAATTATGTTTAGAGTTTGATGCAAGTCGCTAAGTACTCTCATTCTCATACGGCACATTCATTAACGCCTCGTCGCATTACGTGGAGTTTCTTGCAACTCTTATTGTATATGATGTTATATCTCCTGAACCATATGTCGTATGTGGTTCGTAGTCCTACAACAATTGTTATCTCACATAAGGAATATGTGTACCAAATGTGGTTGAAATCGGTCCAGTGGTTTAGGAGGAAATGTGCAGCATTATCGTTTGACGCAGAAGTTTTTCGCGCATCTCATTGTTCATTACGTCATATCTCCTTACGTATGTGTCGTAGGTGATTCTTACCCCGACAGTGATTAATAACAGATAGTAAGGAACATGTGTACCAAATTTGGTTGAAATCGGTCCAGTAGTCTAGGAGGAGATGTGGAACATACATACATAGACACATACAGTCTATTTTATAAGTAGTAAGATTATTTAATTTCCTCACATCTTCATTGCAATGACAATTAAGTGTATCGTCGATAAACTTTGTACGTTAGACGTTTTGCTCGGAACGGTCTCACTGTTATCGTAAGGTTCCTAAATAATATTCGTTGTTGACTCCACTGAAACTTTACATACTGCAGTATTTCTGTGTCCGCGTTGAGAAAATTATCTTTACCGGGATATGCTCGGGTTGTTGTAATGCTGCTACAGGCTGCCCGAGTCTGTGTTCGTGTGGCTGAGTAGATCTAGAGCAGAAACTACTTTTTGAAATGACTATTTAATTTTCCAGTACAATGTGTGGGTCTGAAGTTTGGTACTGGTGCAGTAAGCTTTTGTTTTAATGTTGCATTTGCCGCACATTTAGAATTTATTCTGTCTGTTTTGGCAGAGCAGAGGTTTTGTTTGTTCTGGTGTTACATTTACTATACCGTATTGTCGCTGAAGTTAGACTTCGTAAACAAAGGGAAATCTGTTAGTAACTTTAGCACTCAAGTCTATTAAAGTAAATAAATAAATAAAACAGAATATATCACAAATTTTTCTAATCAAGTTTTCCGTTTAATTTTCCCTCTCTTTTTAATAAGTATTCGGCAAATATTATTATTATAAAGGTCATACATTCTCATTTTGATTTCAGTACCTAAACTTTCCTTCCTTCTTTACAGACGAGAAGTTTTATTTCTCTGCTAGCTGCAAATACCCGCTTCACTGCGTTTTTACTTTGTCGTATATTTATTTACACGTGGTATAGTTTTCTTCCATCATCAGCCTGTGTATTTGTTTCTCTTTTCTTCTGTGTTCTTTCGCTGATTCAACGTGTTTCCTTAAAATCTTCAAGCTGCTATCCTGTCTTATTACCTCTCTGTCGACGATAGTTTTCTCGGAGCAGAGCTAGACGTGCTTCTCTTTCGTCGGTAGATTCTCTTTCCAGCGCTATTTTCTGTGGTTTCGATAATGATTGAGAACGCGAAAATTCCTTCTTGCGCTTTGGCATCTTCCTAGATAATTTTATTTTTGAAATTGCATTATGCACTTATTCTTATTTTTTACTAATTCGAGCGCTTCTTCTTTCAGAGAAACAGCTGAAGAATGTGTATCACTTCGACCATAGATACTAGTCATAGGAGAAAGGTAATAGACTGCGCGTGACGTCATTATACTGAAACAAACGTCCAAGTCACATGACTCGGTGCAAGAAACGGTTTTCATCATTACGAGGAATGCGAAATATAGCTGAGAGTTGCAGTTCTTATCCTTCGTAGTGGAAATTAGGCGTATACTTGACAATAAAACGTCTTAGCGCATTCTTATTACATGTTTAGTAGTACAATTGGCGTTAGTTCTCCGCAATTGCAAGAATTAATGTGATAGCTATAGTTTCTAAACGTGCCTAGATGAAACATATTGACAGTCTTTTTACAAACAACAGAACAACATATTGTTGTGGCTGTACTGTGAGTCTTTTAGTTTGTATTTTACACAGGAGTAGAAGATCAGATACCAGTTTGAAAGGATCTTCAGTTTCCGTAACATTTCTCAAAAATACTTGTGAAATATTTATTTGCGCTTTTATAAGAAATGAAATGTGTTTGCATCCATAATGCCCGATTTTCACAAAATACAACCGTTTATATTTTAAGACTTTGGCCACAGACCGTGATGCTAAAACGTAAAACAACGAAAGTATTTGCTGTTTACATTAAATAATAAAGTAGTGAGGAAACATCATCGATCCACTCGGCAAGAAGTGACTTTATAGGTAATAGTCTGTATGAATGTTTAGCTTTGTATAACGTTACTGAACACAGATTTCACCAGAAATGACTTATTTGCTGACATATAAACGTGCTCAAGAGCAGCTTGAAGTATCTTTCCATTGATAATCATATTCATCGGTTGCAAAATGTAAGAGATTCATAGCGTAACACAAACACTGAGGTTATGTAATTCTATTGCTTCTAAAAATAATTGACAGTACGGTACTTTTCACTTGTGCACATGTTACCACAACAAACACTGCATTAATATTAATAACACAATGGAAGTACCTTAGCTTTACTACTAAGTGTGTAATAGGAATACGAGAAGTGTTTTATTGTTAAAATCAACGCTTGATTTCACCTATAAATGAGAAAAAGTGTTGCTAATAATGACGAAAACTGTCACGTAACTCGGAGCAGTATTAGATGTTGGTTTCAAACCAGAACACAGCAAGATAGGGACACGCCAAGGAGGTTAGAATAGGGGGAGACGCCCTTAACGCCACAGAAGTGAAGCCATTGTCGCCATATTATGTCAATAACATTTGTGGTGACGAGTGTGTATTCAACTATCTGGTCCACAAAAGTATATTAGGGCTATATCAAATATCAGTCATTTAAATGTATGAAAGTTAACAGGGCAAGAATCATAGAGTGCTTTAATCTGAAAACGTATTTCCTTGGCTCCAAAAGATGGCGGACTGGCTTCAATCGACAGCTAAGCTTTGAATAGTAGCGCCGTCTCCCCTTATTTTAATCTCCTTGGGATACACGCACTCTATGTTATCTTTGGTCTATGATACTAGTAGACCGGGCAAACAGTAGAGCGGCTATACATTTGCTGTTGTAGCAACATAGGACCACTTGACTATTGAAAAACATTAGCCATATATAAAAAACAACATAGCAGGTTTCAAGAAATGACACAATTTTAAACTTGTAATACTTATACGTGAAATTTAATGTTACTCCCCTTGACACAAAAAATTCATAAGTAAAGCTGGAAACAATCACGTGACTGTTGAAAAAGCAGTGGCTTAGCTGTAGAGGTGTTGGTGCCATGAAAGCACTGTCATGCCTTCGATCACAGATATTGGCACCAACATCTTTACAGCTAAACTACTGCTTTGCCAACAGTCACATGATTGTTTCCAGCTATGGTTATGAATTTGCAAAGCGTTTTGTGTCAAGGCGAGTAACATAAAATTTCATGTTTAAGTATTATAAGTTTAACATTGTGCCATTTCTTGAAACCTGCATAGTTGTTTTTTTTTTTTTTTTTTTTTTTTTTTTTATATATATAGCTAATGTTTGCCAATAGTCACGTGGCCCTATGTTGCTACCACTACATATGTGTAGCCTCTCTGCTGTTTGCTCGGTCTAATAGTATCTATGGTCGAAGTGCCATGCCCAGTGATCTCTATACAAACTGGATGTATAACTCTGGTGTCTGATCATTGAATTGCAGCGTTCCTGCACATTCAAATGTTTTGCACACGATTTCGCATTGTCCGCCATGTTTAAATTTGGCAAACGAGTTTCCATCAGTTATTACGTGACAAAGAATTGCTTGCTTACCTCTTGACTTGGAATTTAATTCAATATTCGATGTTCTAGGCTGATATGGGAACGGAATCGAAACACATTTTCTTCTCTTTTTCTTTAAATGCTTCTTAGCAGCCATGTTTGAATTTGGCAAGAAACTAAATATGAATATCTATGGCTGGCACGCTAGGGAAACTGAAGTTCAACATCCAGAGAGTATAGAGATCAATGGCCATGCCCAATCTTCCAATATCTATTGTCGCAGGTGTATCACTTTCGACCATTGATATTAGTGATCTCTACTGAAGTATATCACACATCAAACATAGACCAAAGATATGGTCCGTGGCATCATCACATTTCCCTGTATGTAACATCCTTGCTATATAGTCGTAAAAGTCATTTCTGGCCTTCAGTCAGAATTTTTTATAATTTGACGACTTTCAACAAACATATCTTACACCCCATTATAGCTATCGACATGGAACTTCTGTGGTGGACAGCGGGAGACCCCTGACTACTACACTAAGAGACCGTTCGTCCGCGATGTGTAGCTTTTGCTGCATAGCGAAATACTGACACACACACACGCGTAGAACTTTTATAGCTGTTTGTGCCTGTATTTCACTCTGTAGCAAAAACTACGAATCGCAAACGAATAGTGGTTGTATATGGTATTAGTTGTTAGTCTCCCATTGTGCACTATGGTGGTTGAGGATTGTAACGACAAACGGGTGGACGATATGGGCGTTTAAAGTGATCGACTTATAGAAAATTCTACGTCTCTGTATCTTCCAACCCCCATATCTTCCAACCATTTATCATTATTAACCCTCAATCACCATAGTGCAGAATAGGACACTTGGCACTTCAAGTATACACCATAACCATTCGTCTACGTTTGTGCAGTGTGAAATATAGGCACAAACACCTCAATTTTTATATAGGTAAGGATTCAAGCGTTCATTACTTTCACTGTATTCATCCGTAAAGGAAGGCACTGGTGCACATATGATTAGTATTGGCATGGACAGTGCACATCCTGCACGAAGAAATGTTTTCACTTTCCTACATTCTCTACGATGGGAAAGAAGTGGAACGTCATAATTGACGTTCGCAAAAACGTCAGGTAAATACATCGTATCAGGGTCACAATATTCTCATAAACAGATGTTTTCTTGTACAGTCTAGATTAAGTTTCATAATAATGTTCAGGTCAGATGCAGGTTTCGACAGTTTTCTGTTTACTGCTTCTGTGTGGCTTCTGTTGATGTAACTTTTGGTGTCTGTCACTTCTGCTCTATCCAATCTACGAAGTATGACGCTATTTTATGTTAATTTATGTGTTGAGTTTAATGTTGCTTCACCAAATTTCATTTTCCGTACAAGCAGTCTAAATCACCGAAAGTCTCGCAAGGCAAATCATGACATCATTACTGAAGTGCCTGTCAGAGGGTACCTCGAAAAGCTTTCATACTGTTTATCTACTAATCCATACTCGAAAGACATGCGGGAAGAAAGAACACCTGAACATCTCCGTTCGAGCTCTGATATCTCTTATTTTGTTTTGATGTCCTGTTTTCCTATGTAGATGGTAGTCAACAATATATTTCGCATTCTGAGGAGAAAGTAGGTGACGAAATTTCGTAAATAAATGTCGCCCACCTCAACGCCTGTATCATTTCTGAGACGCTCTCTCGCTGCATCATGACAATAGAAAACGAGCTCCCCTTCGTTGTACTATTTCGATGCCCTCCTTGAATCCCATACCGCGCAGCAGATTTCCAAAGAGGCCGGATAAGGGGAGTGTACATATTCGCATTAGTGGAACTGTTATATCATTCCAATTTAAGTATATCTTAATTGAAATTCCTACATATTTAGTTGAATTTACAGGCTTCAGATTTCATTGATTTATCTGGTAAACGAATTTAGCAGATTTCTTTTCGTAATCATTTAGAAGATTTCGCATATTTCATTCTTGAGGGTCAATTGCGAATTTTATAATAAAATAAGAGAAATCAACCCGAGGGAGGACTCGAACATCTACATCAATTCTTCGCAAGCCACCTGACGGTGTGGGGCAGAGGTTACCTTGAGTACCACTATCGGTTCTCCCTTCTATTCCAGTCTCGTATTGTTCGCGGAAAGAAAGATTGTCGGTATACCTCTGTGAGGGCTCTAATGTCTCTGATTTTATCTTAATGACCCCTTAGCGAGATATACGTTGGAGGGAGCAATATTCTGCCATACTCCTCAGTAAAGGTATGTTCTCTAAACTTCGACAAAAGCCTGTACCGAGCTACAGAGCGTTCCTCTTGCAGGGGCTTACACTGGAGTTTATCGACCATCTCCGTAACACTTTCACGATTACTAAATCATCCTGTAACGAAGCGCGCTGCTCTCCTTTCGATCTTCTCTACCTCCTCTGTCAACCCAAACTGTTACGGATCCCGAACCGGTGACCAGTATTCAAGTAGTGGGCAAACAATTGTACTGTAGCCTACTTCCTTTGTTTTCGGACTGAATTTCCTTAGGATTCTTCCAATGAATCTCAGTCTGGCATCTGCTTTATAGACGATTAATTTTACATGGCCGTTCCATTTTAAATCACTCGTAATGCCTACTCCCAGATAATTTATGGAATTAACTGCTTCCAGTTTCTGACCTGCTATAGTGTAGCTAAATCATAAACGTTCTATCTTTCTGTGTATTCGTTGCACATTACACTTGTCTACATTGAGATTCAATTGCCGTTCCCTGCACTATGCGTCAATTCGTTGCAGATCCTCCTTTTCCATTGTTACAATCTCTCGATATACTACAGCATCATACGCAAAAAGTCTCAGTGAACTTCCGATGTTGTCTACAAGGTCATTTATGTATATTGAGAATAGCACTGGTCCCACGACACTCCCCTGTGGCACACCTGACATCACTGTTACTTGGAAGAACACAAACGATCATGGAAATATGGCAAGAGCCATTCAACATTAGTAGATCATCTTAGGCACGAAAAACACTATCCCACCACCGTAGAAACGGACATGAATATAGATTATCAATAAGAAACATCTTACAGCCCTCCAAGAGAATGTCCAAATCAAAAAGCACTAATAGAAATAAACACAAATTAAATGACCAAGTAAACATCAGCAATCAAACATTCTTTAATCTAATAAAATACATAATAGGCAAAGACAAACCGCCCTCACCCTCAAACCCACCACAAAATATTACCACATAAGAAAGTAACACCCCCCCCCTCCACACACACTCACACAGACACTCCTGCAGAAAATTAGAATATTTCACACCCTAACACATACACACACACACACACACACACACACACACACACAGAGAGAGAGAGAGAGAGAGAGAGAGAGAGAGAGAGAGAGAGAGAGAGAGATTTGCAAGTTCAACTGAAATCATATTTATAAACAAACAATACAGTCAGAACATCACACATGCCTGTTTTGATAGAAACAAAACAAGAACTCATCTCCCAGTACGAATCAAAGAACTTATAATAAGCAAATAACACACATACAAACGATAAACAAAACAAAAGCCAAACGCAACCCGACAGGCTTCAGAAATGGCTAGTTTTCGTCAACTAAAAAAAAAAAAAAAAAAAAAAAAAAAACCCATAGAATGAGAACTATTGATGATGGAATTTAATAGAAACCACACCAAAATGTAAACAAAAAGTGTTGTTTGAAGATGCATTAAAATAAATCGAAACGCTTCTGGTTTGAAGTAGAGTAATTTACAGTTGCAAAAGTCGGTAACCTAACCTATACAAACTGTATATCTGCGTCTGCGGTAAAAGAAGAGCAGAATTATGTAACTGAATATGTATCGTTTTAATCAACCTGGACTTTCTCAATATCTCGCCTCGTTATTGTTTTTAAATTGCTCAGGTCTGTCTCCTGTTTTATATCCCTGTATATCCGTTTTATTATGTACTCTCTCTCGGTTGTAGAGCAGCGCTTATGCCAATGCCAGCCTGGTCCCATCAGAGGACGTTTGTAAAGCTTATGGGACTTAACTGCGGGGTCACCAGTTCCTAAACTTACAAACTACTATGAACTAACTTATACTAAAGACAACAGAAACATCCATGCCGTAGGGAGGATTCGAACCTCCGACGCGGGAGACCTCGCGATCCGCAAAGTGGCTCTCCAGACCGCTGGGATACTCCCGCGCGCCCCAGGGCCGATACTTGATAGTGGCAACGAAGATTATAAGTGTCATTTACCCCCGAAATAGCGACGCATTCGCAAAACCGTCCGAAGATAAATCGCAAATAACAATACAAAAGTCATTTTGTTTCAGTATCTGTTAAAAAGAAGACGGGGCTAAAAAAAAAAAAAAAAAAAAAAAAAAAAAAGTATGCATTCAGACTCCAACCCACTACCTTAGACACTGGAGCCCAATGCCGCTAACCACACGGCTATTCTTGCTACGTGAAGATGATGACTTTATTATTATTCATGATCGGATCTTCTGAAGGTTTTTACAATTGATGCGTCTTTAATTGATAGTTATAAGATATTTCACCGAATATCACGTGATTATGATAAATCCTCAATGCGCCAAAAACAAATATGATACGTGGGAGGTGCATTCATGTAAGATTTGCCCATGCACAAGGCGATGTGCGCAGTAGCTCCGTTATCTTGCTTCGGAACCATTCGTGCGTAACCGCCAGAGCTCGAGTAGCCTGGAGCTGGCGTCTCTACCAGCTCCAACGTCAATGTTAAAAGCGGCGTCTCCCCTCGCCCCTCCCTGCCACGGGAACGCCCATGTGCTGCCTTCAGGAGGTTTAGAAGGGAATCTGAACCTCAGCCGCGCATGCGCATTGCAACGCTGCCGTCACGGCCGCCTATATTAGGCGAATGCGCTACGACTCTTATACCTGTCGTCTCCGCGATATAAAACGTTTCCCATGCGATAAAAGTACTTTGAATGTGCATATAAGATCATCTGATAGAAAAACGAATCGGCGTATGATAGTTTAAAAACACTTATTATTTTATTTACTTTTTTACGCGACGATGTTTTTTTCCGGCGGTTCACTGCACCAGTGAACACATAGGACGCGCGGCCACTGCTGCCTCGTGCCGCCGCCTTCGGCAGCGAACCGAGCAGCCGAGCGCAGTCGGCAGGTGTGAGGTGCAGTTGGTGTGGGTGGGGTCGCCGCCGCTGTGTTGGGAATCGGCAGCTGGGAGTGGGGAGTGGAGTTGTGCGGCCACAGCCTTGCTCGGCACGCCAAGGACGCGCGGCCAAGGCTGCCGCCGCTTCCTGCCCTGCCCTGCAGCAGGTAAGGCACGCCTTCGCCCAAATGTCACACACTACAAGTGTCCGCACACTTGCCGCTACCAGGCACACAGATATTACTCTGAGCTGGTTACCCAACACCCCACACTCGAGTTACGTCGCTAAAACGGGCGCAGGATCCATTCCTCCCGCGGTCAGAAAAATAGGACTGAATCCTCCCGAGCCTGCAAGGGTGTGGAAAAGGTCGGGACTGAATCCTCCCATTACCTGTTTAAGCAGGTAGTTGGTGGCGGCCCGAGACCAGAGTGTGTGGCCAGACCTTTATGAATATTCCAGCCAAGCAAAGCTAGCTAGCATATGTTCCAGTGCATGTTCCTACATTGTACAGTAAAGTAAGAGTGAGAATTAAGCCGCAGTTAACGTTAGAGTCAGAGTAAACGTACACTAATATATAAGACAGAAACTTTCCAATTTCATTTCTTTCGTAATAGTCATGTGCAAGACCCAGTGTTTGAATCTTCCTCTACCAGCTCTGGGTCAAATGAAATTTGCATCCTTGGATCCTTATATCACTCCAGACTTCACTTCCAGCCTTCATTATGCTGTCTTCAAAATCTGTAAACATCGTTGATGGTGAAAATTTCAGTCCTAGATCAGCACATTTATTGATGACTGTATCAAAGACATACTGATACGACGAAGTTTTCTTCTCGTTCAATAACGCAAAAACCAATCGAATGTAATGTCCATTAACTAGACCGAGTATAGTAAACAGCTGACAAAGGAATTTTGTGCACCACTTGAATGTGGTAAATATTGTTGCACGCTGATTAAGCACGTTAAGGTTTTCAGAGTCACAAAATATTAGAACTTTTTTCTCGGCATTGTTTTCCAGCAAGAAATTTTTCCCGTCTGTAGTTTCAACATTTTACATATTGAGAACTTCATGAACATCTTCAACACTCGTCCGCAATTTCGGCAGAATTTTCCGCCTAGCATTGTAAATATATTTCCGGAAGCTGTCGACATCTCTGATTGTTACTTCTTGAGTATTTTCTCCTTTTAAATGGTGGTAAATCAGCTTAGATGGCCTCTCACAAATGTCTTCTGTGGCTTTTCGCTTCATATTAGCAATTCATTTCCGCATCTGAATTTTCTTGGAAGGCACTTCTGCGTGGTTGTGTTCTTCATGAATGTCCACAACATCCAGCTCCTCAACAGAAATTGTTTTAATAAACCTTTTGCAATCCTTAATGTTGCACGTCCATCGCGCTACACCACTTTTCAACAATTTCTGAAATCCGAAAGTGTTACCTTTCAGAAGTAACCTTTTCCCTCCCTTTCTAATTACTGAAACTTCAAGGGCGTCGGAGGACATCTTCACTGTTAACCGATCTGCCGTGGACTGAAGTGACAAGTAAGGCCGGAAACGGATTGGGGCGGGAGTGGGGGCTGGTACCTGCAGGTGGTGCCATTGTGCTAGAGTAGTTCGGGAGGATTCAGTCCTGTCCCCTGTTCGACTACCTGCCGTTGGGAGGATTCCGTCCTGCGCCCGCTAAAACTGCCTCCATTTAACCTTCTGGCGGGCGCGAGGTTGAGATTCACGCCAGCGGGTGCGCGGCGGTATTTTGGCCGTTTACGAGTTCGTTCTCTTTTCGTGAATATAAATGCATGTTTCTATCAATTATCGTTATTTTAAACATACATTAGGAAGAGACAAGGTACATTATATACTTTTTAAGGTTATTATTTATAATTTTCGCTGTGTATAACAAATTTTGGCTATCAAAAACATTAGTTCAGTAATCTTACGCCATTCTTTTTTATTTAATAGCGTAAATACATTTAACTATTTCAGTTAACATACAAAACATCAATGCTCGTCCCTCTCAATTATTTCGTGCTCGTAAACTGGATCGTCCGTATCCTCATCACACTTTCCCCTCGTGCCTCCTCCAATTCTCAAAAAAATCTCATAATATCTTCCGGCTTGTTATAATTTTCTCTGGGTGAGATATAAAGTTGCCGTTGTCTTTAACCGTATAATCAAATAGAAACTGATCAAAATCCGCCAATAATTACCGTAATAATATAGTAATAACGTACCAAAAATAAAAATTAAAAAAAAATATTACAAACAGATTCACAACCTCCTCCGTTTTGCAGTCAGTTAAAAAATAAAAAAAAAATATATCTGAAATTAACAACAACCATTCATAAAATTGCAGTGATTACGCGATGTAATTGTAAAAATAAATGCTTACATTTTCGTTGTATGACAAGGAAAAGTAAGTCACGAAGAAGGTGCACAGATTAGCCTGCTTAGCCATAACAGTCGGAATTAGCAGCACATCAACTGCTGGGGTGGAGACCATGCTGGATATGCCCACATTACACCTTTGGGTCAAGATGGAGGCAGCGGCTGGTGCATACAGACTCAAATCTGGCAACAACTGGAACTCTTTGGGATATCCAGAATCACACACTAAAATAGTGAGTGAGGTAAATATAGGAAAGGTTGGGGAAATGCCAGCCGACTATATTATAACCCCATACTGCTTCAACAAGCCTTTCAACAAAACAATTGGAAGTAGGGAGCCGTGGGAGAAAATAGTTCGACACCGTACGGGGGATATTTTCTGGTTCACTGACGGGTCAAAATCAGACCAAGGTGTTGGGGCCGGGGTATATGGGGTGCAGCCAAGACTGGAGAGCGTCATCTCTCTAGGAAAACTGGCCTCAGTATTCCAGGCCGAAATCGCTGCCACCAGGGCGTGTGTGGAGGAGAATTTGCGTAGGTGCTACAAAGATCGTAGCATCTATTTCTATTCAGACAGCCAGGCAGCCCTGAGATCACTGGCAGCTCCTGCAACAAGGTCTAAAATTGTTGCAGAATGTCACAGGGTTCTGGTGGAGCTAGGGGAAAGCAATAGAGTAAACCTATTGTGGGTCCCTGGCCACACGGGGATCAGTGGCAACGAACATGCCGACAGATTAGCCAGGATGGGGGCAGAGACTCCATTTATTGGACCGGAACCTGTCCTGGCAATCACCAAGGCAATGATCAAATTGGAGCTACGTAACTGGCTCAGAAGATAGCACGTAGAATATTGGACCAAAGTCTATCAACAAAAACATGGCAAGGTGATTATGCCAAAGCCATGTTTTAAAAGAAGCTCTGCAATCCTGGGCCTGTACAGGAGAGAGATTAGACTCATTGTTGGATTGCTGACAGGCCATGGGAATTTAAAAAAAAAAAAAAAAAAAAAAAAAAAAAAAAAAAAAAAAAAAAAAAAAAAACCCTACGTACAATGGGAATAACAGAAGAGGACCCTAAATGTAGGATCTGTGATGACGGTGATGAAACTGCATCACATCTAATCTTCGAATGCATTACATTGGAGAATAAAAGGCACAGAATATTTGCGACAACCAGATCCGAAGAAATTGTGTCTAATAAAGAACTGGTAAAGGGACTCCTTGCACTGTTCAAGGGCATTGGTTGGCTTTACTAGATATACAGGGAACGATACCGCATAATAAACTTAGTTTCGGTGCGGGCAGTGGCGGGTTGGACCAAGTTTTGGCTTCCCTGGAAAAATCAATCAATCAATCAATCAAGTCACGAAGAAGCGCGTGGCGGCCCTCTTGCCGCCCCGACACTCCTGAACTCAACTTTGGAACCGAGTAACACAGGCTGATCCCGAATAAGAGGCACTTCAGACGCGCCATTTGTTCTGTAATGTCCTAACTAAGAAATACCGTTGGGCACTGTTGTGCTGAGATCGCTTAATTGACACTATTTTAAAAGTTTTATTTATTTATTTTTATTTTTTAAGGCGGCCAATTTACCGCCCGCGCTCTTGCCGGAAGGTTAAATATACAGGGTGTTTTCAAATGATACCGAAAAATTCTTGGAGTGGTGGAGGATGACTTGAGGAACAAAATCAAGTAGGGAATTTGTGTCTGGAAACGTTACCCAACGGCGCTACCGAGCGTCAAAATTATGGGTGCTGGTGCCTGCCGTTGGGCCATCCGTCGGGCGACGAACGCGTTGTTGTATGCACACACAGACCGCGGGCAGTTCTGTAATATGCGGTTTTTCATATTCCGTGAGTGATCGCCGGTGCTAAAGCGACTCGCTGCGGAGCGCGCGGTTGCTTGCCGTCGGAGGTTTGAGTCCTCCCTGGGGCTTGGGTGTGTGTGAGTTGTCCTTAGGTTAGTTTACCTAGGTTTAAGTAGTTTGTAAGCTACGGACTGATGACCACGCAGTTTGGTCCGATAGATTTACAGACATTTGAACATTTGATCGCCGGTGGAGAAGATGGAGCTAGCAGCTGTTTGGGCAGGCACTGTTTCCCATGAATGCAATGCTCTCTTACCGTCATGGCTGACGGTGACGTACTTGGACTTCTCCCCATGGTTTTTTGGCTCTAAAAACCTCCAAGACAACTCCAATGTTGTACGCTATAGCGTAGTATAATGGATATAACTGACAGAGAATGACAGTGCTACTATGTTGTGCTTTGTAGACTAACGTCGTCTTGTGCAGCAGCCATCACCATCTACGCTCTGGAGTGTACGGCGACGGGCCACATGATATGAATAACGGTAGATATTTCGTGATGTCGACACCTTTATTGTATTTAACAGATGGATACCATAAATGCAAGGAAATGAAGAGTAGCAACGCGTGTAGACACCGACAGTCAACAGACGACCGGGCCGAGGAGTGTACGTTACTATCCATTCCGCTGCTACACGATGCTTAAGACATTGTACAACGTAAACAACATGTGATGATACGTCACAAATTAAATGTACTCATGCAGTCGAGACTGTTTTCATCATTTGTTTAACGTAGGCGCCAGCAGCTATAGTTTTCACGCTCGGTAGTGACGTTGATTGACGTTTACGAACATGGGTTCCCTACATCATTTTGCTGCAAAGACATTTTTTGGGAACATTTCACTGAGATACTTGGATCGGCTGGTTTTTTAAGTATTTATATCCTAAATAATAGCTCTTATCTGCTTGGGCTGTACTGTCTTAATAATATTCTCGCCAGTTATATTTATTTCTTTTTTAGCATACTCATAGGCTACGTTTTCCAGAGGAATTTACACACACACACACACACACACACACACACACACACACACACACACACATATATATATATATATATATATATATATATATATATATATATATATATTACATTCGAAACCCATTTTTAGTTATGACGTGTTCTTCCTAGTTAAAACAAGTTGATACTGAGTAATTTTCTCAAAACGCGTTTTGCCTAGTTAAAACCTATTTCATGTGAAATTCATTTTTGACCAGCAGTAAATTCTAGTTTCAACAAAGGCAATCAATATCAACTAGCAGAACTAATAAGAACCCAGTCTAACTAAAATGGGTTTTCATATTAGAGAACTAGTTTTAACTAGAGTAAATGATAAAATCATAAATTACGTGATAATTGGAATTAAAATTATGGAATGGCAATCATTTGCATTGCTTAATGCAATATTTATCAAGATCGTGCATCTATGTCATTAATATTAATTAAAGTAGCAAAGAAATAATCACACATGCAACAAACACGTTAAAGGGAATTACACAGCAATTTTAATAAAATTAAAAAAAAAATGAAAATAAAATAAGCATACAGTAAAAGTATATTAATTACTCATACATTTAACAGAAGTACCACATCTTAATAAAAGATGAACATACCATAAAAAGGGAACAATTAAGTTTTGATTACTTAATACTACAGGCTGTCATGGCATTCAAACATGTTGCCTTCTTTTCTTTCGAAAGAACCTGTTTGGCATACACGCCTCCTTCTGCACACAGCCAACATATTCTTGTCATAATAGACTTAATTTCTGAGTGAAGTCTGGGTTTCGAAACAAGGCCCCTCCTCCCTCTTTTCGCGTGACTAGTTCCACACACAGACAAATACATGTTATCGTATCTGTTATTGTGTTAGCATATTTTCTTGAGGTTTCTGCTGTAAACCTGTCTTGACCTCCATGACCAACGGCCACATGTGCTTCAATAATGTCGAAAATTACGTCGATCTATTACTAGTACTTCGTAACCATTTTTCTTGTCACTAACTTCCGGATTCCACAAAATTGATAACCTTCAATCGATTTAATCTGCTTTACTTCTTCGGTATCTTGTGATCCTCAATTTCATCCACTAATTTATCGTACGATTCTTTGTCATAATATTCTAGTGGTTTTATTTTATTTTTCTCGTGTTGTTCAATCTGCAACATCCTTTTCACACAATCTTCTTTCAGTCGCGTTTCTTGATTTACATGTGCCGTGATAAATGCGTACAATCTTAGACCAATCAGAATAGTTCTTATGTATCAGGTGTAAGTAACATGTATCTTCACTTGCGGCGAAATAATTATGACTGAGTCATTGTGTTAAAACGCGTTTTGTCTGGTTAACAAAATGATATTCATAAACAGTTTGAAGTGGGGTGTTTTGTCAAAACGCGTTTTCTCTAGTGAAAACCATTTTAACGGGCATTCATTGTTAACTGGCAGTAATTCTAGTTGTAACAATGGTCTTCAATACAAACTAGTTGTTACTAGTAAGAACGCGTTCTAACTAAAAATCCGTTTTTACTGTAAGGAATGTAAGCATCCGTAACACTTTTTAGTTACATTACGAACAGTTCAAATGGTATGGCACTTTTTGTAAATTGTTTCCGAAAGTTATCGTCTTAGATAAACCGACAATGAAAAATAAATAAATGAACTTTAGAGATAAAGTAGTGAAGGCCGCAGAGGATCATAAAGGCAGCAGGTCAAGGCCTAATAGAGATTACTGGATAACAAAGGAGATACTGAACTTAATTGATGAAAAGAGAAAATATAAAAATGCGGCTGGTGAAGCAGGCAAAATGGAGTACAGACCCCTGAAATATGAGATTGACAGGAAGTGCAGATTGGCTAGGCAGAAGTGGCTAGTATTCTAGAAATGGAAGACGAAGTAGAGGAAGATGTGAGAGAAGATACGATACTGTAAGAAGAATTTGACAGAGCACTAAAAGATTTGAGTACAATAATACCCCTGAAGTAGAAGATATTCCGTCTCAACTACTAATATCGTTAGGAGAGCCCGTCATTAAATTATTCCTCCTGATATACAGGATGCATGATACAAGGAAAATCCATTCAGGCTTCAAGAAGAATATATTAATTTAAATTCCAAAGAAAGCAAGTACAGACAAATATGAAAATTACAGGATTATCATTTAATAAGCCATCGTTGCAAAATACTAACATGAATTATGTATAGACGGATGGAAAAACTGGTGGAATCCGATCTTGGGGAAGATCAGTTTGGATTTAAGAGAAAAGTAGGAACATGCGAGGCAATACATTACGACTTATCTTAGAAGATAGGCTAAGGAAAGTCAAAAATACGTTTTCAGCATTAGTAGGTCTGGAGAAAGTTTTGACAATATTGACTGGAATACACGGTTTCCAATTCTGAAAGTGACAGGATTAAAATATTGTAAAAAAATCAGACAGCAATTATTAAAGTCGAAGGGCATGAAAGACTCGCAGTGATTGGACGGGAGTAAGACAGGGTTGTGGTCTTTTCCCAATGTTGTTCAATCTGTACATTGAGGAAGCTGCGAAGGAATGCAAGTTGAAATGTGGAGAAGGAAGAAAAGTTCAGGAAGAAGAAATAAAAACTTTACGGTTTGCTGATGACACAGTAATTCTTTCAGAGACAGCAAAGGACGTGGAACAGCAACTGAAACGATTGGACATTGTCTAAGAGGGAGGGTATAAGATGAACATTAACAAGATTGAAACGAGGGTCATGGAATGTAGTGTTAGATAATCAGGGGATGCCGAAGGAATTACATTAGGTAATGTGAAAATAAAAGAAGTGGATGAGTTTTGTTATTTGGGTAGCAAAATAACATCTGATGGACGAATTAAATAAGATATGAAACGCAGAATGGCAATGTATAGAAAAGTGTTTGTGAAAAGCGAATATTAATTTAAATGTTAGGAAGTCCTTTCTGAAAGCATTTGTCTGGAGTGTAGCAATGTATGGGAGTGAAACGTGGACGATAAGGAGTTCAGACAAAAAGATACAGGCTTTCGAAATGTGGTGCTAAAGATGATGTAGATGCGATGGGTAGGTCACGTAATTAAAGAGGTTTTCAACAGAATTGGGAAGTAAAGGATCTTCTGGCATATCCTGACTAACAGAAGGGATAGGTTGGTAGAAAACATTCTGAGACATCAAGAAATCGTTCATTTAACATTAGAAAGAAATGTGTAGCGTAAAAACTGTAGAGGGAGACCGAGGGACGAAAACAGTAAGCAGATTCAAAATGATGTAGGTTGCCGTTCGTATTCTCAGATGAAGAGACTTGCACAGGACAGCGCAGCGTGCAGAGCTGCATGAAACCAGTCCTCGGACTGAAGATCACAACGAGACTACAGCAATTAAAATGCTACAGACGGAGCTATCTGTTTAACAACAACTCATGAACCTGTATCCAATACTTTCGAATTCGAACTTTGGGCCCTAGATAGAAGGCCTCAAATTTTGTTGACGTGCAGACAGGTGGACAAGGACGGGCAAACAGCAGATGTGTTGCTGGAGTGCGTAGAGAGGAAGGGAGGGGTCAATGCACGAGCTGGACCTGGCCGATACGGCCCTAACTTTTGCTTAGGCGAGGGGCGAAATGGAGCGAGGGGAAGAGCTTGGTGACGTCACTGTGATTGCAGTTTTCTGAGGCAGGGGCGCGAAAGAAGTACGGGCCAGAGTCTGTTGGCCCACGGAGGGTAGGCAAACAGGTTTGTCACTGGCAGGATGTGCCGAGGGGAGGCTGAGAAGGGAGTCGCCGTAAGGCCTCGCCCGGAAACTGGGAGCTCGGAGTAGCATTGTGTATCTCAACGAAGGAACTGTGGAAACTGGACCTGATTTACGACAGTCTGTCACTCGTTCTGCGACACTGTGCTGTAATCAAACTGTGCGATATGTTACAGTGGATATTGTGTTGTCGCACAAGTATGAAGTGCGCGCCACGTACTTTCGCCGCGCGCCGCCATGCACGCACGGCGCGGCGTTCTTACGTCAGCCACGAGCGCCCTCCGCTGCAACTCCGCTCGTGGCCACGACTCCTGCATCGGCCAGTTGGGAATCAGATAGGCACCAGTTAAGAGTTGGCTATCGGATAGGCACTAGGAATCATCAGTAGGCAGGTCTCTATCTAAACTATGAATCAACATTCTACTAATCTGCTGCTCTCCAAGTTACGTAATGTATTATTTCTTTGAAATATATCTCTTATACTCATCTAGCTTAGTGTTTCTAGTTTCTGCTGTCCCACTGGCTGGTCACCTCCGTACCTGCACACGCGTGCATCCTTTATTCCTGTGTCGGTCTCTTTCTACTCGGCCACCGACACCTACGACAACCGGCGGAAACGAGACACAATAGATATATTTAGGTTATCTGTCTATGCAAACTGATTAATAATAGATTTTATTGTAATATGGATTTCGCCTTTATTTGGAAGGCATCATCAGTGGCCTGTAATATATACGTGATTATGTTTTACAATATTTCGTATTTACGTTTCTTAGTGTTTTAGGTTATAAACAGTTCTGGTGCGTTATTTAAGTATAGTTACTGATATTTGGATGTTATTACTTACAATATTTCGTGGATCCTCCTTTACATGTAGTGCAGATTGGTGACTTCCAGTTGTTTTGCTTCTATTATGTTCCTTTTGCGTTTTTGTTTTTCAGCACTTCACAGCTAGCACCACTAGGCACATGCTATTTTGTGTGTGTTGTGTTTTTGTATTGGTTGGTGTTGCCAACTGTTGAATGTGTCTTTGTCCTATCTTTGCTTTATGTCAGGGTGTGTGTGTGTGTGTGTTTGATTTCGATGTAATTATATAGAGAGCTGCACCAGATATTGATATATTAATTAATCAATTTATTTAATGGCTCCTGATTGTGAAGGGAGGGAGAGACAGAGAGAAAAAGACACACACACACACACACACACACACACACACAGAGAGAGAGAGACAGAGAGAGAGAGAGAGAGAGAGAGAGAGAGAGAGAGAGAGAGAGAGAGAGAGACAGCCAGACAGAGACAGAGTGAGGGAGAGGGATGGTGAGAGAGAGTGATGTATGTGTTCTTTTTTTATTACTATTAAATTTTGTATTTGTGTGTGCGTCAATTTTTCTCTGTAATTGCCGTCACATATATTTGCCTAGATTTAGCAGTGAGTTTTCATTGATGTTTGTCTGTTCATTGATTAATTGTTTGTTCTCGGCTATGGCTTTTTTGATATGGTAGTTTTCTTGTGTTTGTATGAAGTGTTTGTTGTGGTTCTTGGTCCTGATGATTTTCATGTCTTGGTCTATAGTGGTTGGGTGATGGTTTAGTTTTTTCAAGTGTTCGGCAAATATGGAGTGGCTTATTTCATATTTCCAACATCTGATATGTTATAATTGCGTAAACTTCCGCTGTCAGAGTCAGATGACATAAAAGAATTCTGGGTGTTGTACCGCATCATGATGTAAGAAGGCTATTACTTTAATAACTGACGTTTATGCCAACGTTACAGTGGCCCTCATCTGGATATACTGATCTAAGCTGGTAGTTACTATATTTTATCTTTACTTTCAACAAGACATTATGTCATAATTTTTAAAATCGACGATGTTAATGGTGGTTTTTGTCGGAAGAATGGAAACTTTATTATTATAGGATGCTGAGGTGGCAGGAGTGGGGGTTAACCGTTGCCTATTGCTTGTTGCATAGCGAGACATGTTTGGTGTTCATCGGCGAATGGGGTGAGGGCTTCCGTTTCTCTCCTGCTGGCCGTGGGCCGCGCGGCGGCAGTTGCTTACTAGTGAAGCTCGCGTGTTGTGTTGCCAGTGCGGCCTATTTCGCTGTGAAGGCTGGTAGCCAAGAGGGGGCAAGCCTGAGTCCATCTTCTCTGTTCATCTTATTAGGATGTTTTGCAATTTCGATGGCTTCCTTTATCTTGCGTTCAACCATCCCTGGTTAGCAAGTATTCTGGCATCGTTAAATTTCATCTATTTGCTGTAGTCTTGCTGGTGTTCGGCTACTGCAGATTTATTGTGTTGCCCTAATCCAATGTAGCGTTCATGTTCGCGTATGCGCGTTGCCACTGCCCTCCCGGTCTCACCTATGTATACTTCCCCACACTCGCATTCCAGCTTGTATACTCCTGCTGCATGTAGTGCCTCTACCTTGTCCTTAGTAGAGCCAAGTACATCCTGAATCTCGTGACTACTATAGAAGAAAGGGTGGACCCAACCCGTAAAGATGTTTAGCAATCCGATCTGTGACGTTTTTTCACATACGGTAAGCGTGCTGCTGGCTGCTTTTTATCGACTTCTTGCCTATTGCGGTTACTTTTATTTGTATTCATGGCGGTGTGAATCAAAAAGGTTGTAGCCGTTGGCCAGAAATGTAGTTAGTAGTTTTTTGAGCTCAGCTGTTTTGTTGTCTTCATCACTTAGTCGCTTCGCGCGAATCGTCAGTGAGCGGATAACAGAGTTCTTCTGTGCTGGGTGGTGGTTTGATTGGGTGTACAAATACCAGTCGGTATGTGTAGGCTTCCGATATACCCTGTGCCGAAGAGTGCCATGCCTTGTTCTGTAAACTTCCACATCTAGGAATGGAACAGCGCCGTCCCTCTGGATTTCTAATGTATATTGGATCTTCTTGTGCAATTTGTTCAGATGATCATGAAACCTGTGTAGCTGGTTCTCACCATGGGGCCATTTTGCGATCGTGTCGTCTACGTATCTGAACCAGCATCTTGGGCGTCAAGGAGCGGAACAAATTGCCGTTGCTTCGAAGACCTCCATGAATATGTCGGCTGCTAATAGGGATAAGGGAGACCCCATTGCTACGCCGTCAGTTAGCTCATAGTATCTTTCTTGCCACTTGAAGTAAGTCGAAGATAAACGCAACTGAACCAGGTCGCATATATCTAGCAGGACATGCTCTTGTAGAATGCGAACACTTTCGTCTACTGGCACATTGGTGAACAATGACTTAACGTCAAGCTAACAATGATGCCGCGGGTAAAATTGTTTCTTCCTTTATGGCCGGCCGCGGTGGCCGAGGGGACTGAGGCGCTCCAGCCACGGTCTGCACGGCCACTACGGTCGGGGGTTCGAATCCCCCTCGGGCATGGATATTTGTGCCGTCCTTAGTATTAGCTAGTTCTTAAGTAGTTTGTAAGTTTAGGGACTGATGATTCCGTAGTTAAGTTCCATAAGTTTGACAAACATTTGAATTTTTGACCTGAAAGAGGGTCATCTCCAACTTCCGTCCGCGTGAACTATTCTTAATACACTGTACGGTTTAAGCTCTCAACACGGTAGGTTCCCTGCATAGTCAGGTGTGTCTCTTTAAAGGTTGGCTTTCGCGTAAAATTTAATGCAGAAGTTATGCTTCTCTACTCTACCATCTCGAAATTCGCAATCTTTGCGACACTTAATACTCCATACAGCACTGAACAATAAGTAACTGACGTACGATAATTAAACTTCCGGCAGCTACACATTGAATGTTGCAGTACGATTTGAACAGACCGGTACAGGAAACGTATGGTAGTTTGCCAACAGCGGCGGATCATCCCGGTTGCTGCTTATACGTACACACCTGGGCAGAAGTATTCACACACCGGCCGTACAATGAAAATACATCTCCACAGTTCCAATATCAATGTCGATGAGTAAACACAGTACGAACAAGCAAATACGACAGTGACAACAACGTGGGTAGAAAAGGGACGGTAACGACTCCAGAAGAGAGGAAGATAACATTGCATGAAAGGGTAAATCATATGCTGAAATCGTAACGAATGTTAAGAAAAGCAGTTAAACAGTGTGCAATGTTCTTAACAGGTACAAAAATGGGTATCTTGTAGGAAGACCAAGTCACGTTTCAGAAAGAGAAGAGAGGCACATTGTAAGGATTATTAAGAAAACACCTAAATTAAGTTAATATGATATTGCAGCTTAAACACACGAATTTTATGGGAAACAAGTTCACCCAAAGACTGTGCGGAGAATGTTTCGCTGCGGCGGAGTGGCCGAGCGCATTGAGGCGCTATGCTGTGATGCGTGAGGCCGTTCCCCGTCGGTGGTTCGAATCCCACCTCGGGCATGGATGTTTGTGCCGTCTTTAGTATAAGGTAGTTGATAAGTAGGGTGTAAGTGTACGGACTGATGAAACCGCAGCTAAGTCCCGTAAGGTTACAAACATTTGAACAATTTGAGGATGTTTCACAGAGTCGACTACAAACCTCGAATTCTAAGAAAGGAGCCTAATATAAGCAAGGCAGATAGGAAGAAAACGTTGCAGTCTGCAAATGAATATGTGACCAGGGATTCAATGTTCTGGAACTGAGTTATTTTTCTCTGACGAGGGCAAGTTCAATATTTTCCACGATGGACGTATTTTAATGTGTAGAGGTTGAAATACCGAGTTGGTACCTGCTAATATGGCGTTTCCTGTAAATTATGGTTGTTGCAGAATCATGGTTTGAGAATGCATGGTTGCGTCCGGTGTGGGGAACCTAGTGTACATTGATGGGACTATGGATCAGCATTTGTATGTGGATATTTTAAAGGGACGTTTGAAAGTCAGTGCTGAAAACTAGGTTTGAATTCTGACTACCAACAGGACAATGGTTCAAAATATACAGCATACAATATACAATGTACGTTTGTGGATTCTGTGTAATACCCCCCCCCCCCCCCAAACACACACACACACACACACTCTCTGCAGACACCAGCTCAGTCCGCACATGAACTCTGTTGAACATTTGAGGGACGAGTTAGAAAGAAAAATCAGAAAACATTATATTTCCAGTAAAATATAATTGAAGGAAGTGATTGTTGAAGATAGGGGGAAGATTGAAGCAGCACTAACGAGAAAACTAGTACAGTCAATGCAAGACAGGCCGAAGTATAAGCCGCTCGGGAGTAGCCGAGCGGTCTGGAGCACCACGTTACGGATCGCGCTGCCTCCCGCGTCGGGGGTTCGAATCCTCCCTCGGGCGTGGATGTTTTTGTTGTCCTTAGGTTAGTTTAACTTAGTTTAAGTAGTTTGTAAGACTAGGGACTGATGATCACTGTAGTTTGGTCCCATAGAATTACAAACATATGAATATCTGCTGAATTATGTTATAGAAGCAAGGCTAGGTTGGTTGGGTTGTTTGGTTGGGTTATGGGGACTAAACTACTGAGGTTATCAGTCCCCTGGTGGGGAGGGGAAGGAGTGAGGATAGGAAAGGAAGGGAGGGGTAAATGAAATGCAATCCGGAAAGTAAAAGAAGGAAGGAAGACTGCATTAGCTCGGGGCCCCGTGCACGCCACGCATGTACTCACGAAAGATCCGTGAGCGCCCTGGGGGGCAGAAGCAAGGGAATGAATACACGGTGTTAGATGTATGCAGCTAAATCAAATGGTGCAACATAACTAACTGTCTGATTATTATGACCGTTCATTATCACAGTACAGCCAAGAATTTTAATTTTTTTCTGAACAGCGTTAATGATTATTTATGTTTCAGTATGCTTAAACGGATATACATGTAGAATAGATTGTTTCAAATTGTTCGCTTGTATTCACAAATGTTATAAGTAGCCTAAACATTAAATGAATATATGATATATCCTGGTTTGTGAATACTTATGTCCACCATTATACAATGACAGATACACCGTTCCGGGCATAACTGAACACCTATCGATCGAGTTTTGGATGCCCTGCTCAGTGAAAAATAATTGAAGTTTTCACATCTTACAGAGGTATGTATTCGGTCGAAAACGTCCGAAATGTTCGAGTAGCTTTTCGTTTCCTTTCGTAGTTATTGTGTAGCATCAAATTAATTGTGAAAAATTTTAAAGTGTGTGCAAAGATAAAAACTCACTGCGTACGTTTCACAGCAGTCCATCCCTTCCTGTCTTTCGGGTCCCCTTATCATTATATCAATACGCTAACACGAAAATTGTGGTACAGATTACTAATTTATTCGTACAAGAAGGCCAATGAGAGTTACATAATTCGAAAGATTGTTTGTCGTAGATTTCACGAATATAGATATTATGTGTGCATTTCGCCATTAAAAGTGGTAAAAGGGAGTAGAAGTTTTCCTATCTACAGCTTGGATCAAGTTCAACATTCTCCAACAATCAGCTCACTGATTGGCTATTCGCCTTGACCAAAGACGCTGTAATACAGCGCATCTGCAGTATTAAAATAACGTATTAAAATAAGTGAATATCGAAACATGGAGTGCTCCCAACTCACTTTCTTGTGCCGTTCAAATGCTTCATTTTCGCAGTGATTAAGAGTGGTTAAAGGAAATGGATGTTTTCGTATGAATGCCGATATAAAGGATGATGCGCCGGGAGAGGCATCTAGCGGTGCTCGGGTGGAACTACGAAGTCGAGAATGCCGATATAAATGATGATGCGCCGGGAGAGGCATGTAGCGGTGCACGGGTGGAACTACGAAGTCGACATGTTGTCAGCTCTGGAATTCTGGATATCGCAGTTTCGAAATAACATTATTTCTTGGCCTTGTATAAATATACGAACACCGAAATTGTAGTTACATTTCAAATATTAGGCTAATGAAAGTTATATAATTCGAAAATGGCATGAAAAGTATGTACTTCCGTTTTTATTTGTTGTTATTGTGTCAGGCATTTCTTTAACACGTAAAAGATACCGTTTCATACCTCCCAGCGCCGGTTAAATTTTACCAAATATCCCAGCGGCCTCCTATGATAATGTTGGCAACAGATGCTGAATAGTGAGAATCCTGTGAGTCTTCATTTTAGCCAATCGCTTGTCAACGCTGATGTTTTCTCGTGGAATCTTCGCTTTACGAGGGCAATTATTTTTACTGAGAGGTCGAGGGTAGAAACAAGAACCTGTCAACCATAAAGCAGGAACAGCATTATTTGTTTACTTCGTGGTCTGTACGATACACTAATCGAGTCATTCTATGTGGTTCGAACAAGTGGACAAAGATTTTCTATCGTGTTGTTGACAGTGACGTAACTAGGACTTGGCTTTGGGGTGGGGGGGAGAGATAGATCTACTTGACGAGCAAAATTTCTGTCAGTTTCCAGAAAGACTACCATCTACCACTTCCGTTAAAGAAACTAGTTCACTCCCACTCTAAGTTTCCAATCTATACCTTTACCAGATTGCTGTTATACAATTTCTTTTTTCTTTTTCCTTTCCTTTTTTTTTCTCTCTTTTTTTCGGTTTCTGGGGGGGGGAGGCGGTTCTATTCCCCTCACCCCCCCCCCCCCATAGTTACGCCACTGGTTGTTGATGTTGCCAACATAATCACATGAGGCCGCCGACATGATACGTAAAATTTTACCGCCAGTGACCATTGTAAACACAATTGGTCGATTTTCGACTACAGGCAATACTAGTTAAAATTACAAGGAACATTATTCCTCGACTGATGACCGTTGCAGTTTGGTCCCCCTTAAACATCCATCCAACATTATTCCTCGCCGGCCGCGGTGGCCGAGGGGATTGAGGCGCTCCAGTCACGGTCCGCACGGCCACTACGGTCGGGGGTTCGAATCCCCCCTCGGGCCTGGATATTTGTGCCGTCCTTAGTTGTAAGTAGTTCATAAGTAGTTTGTAAGTTTAGGGACTGATGACCCCTTAGTTAAGTCCCGTAGACTCTACAAACATTTGAACATTATTCCTCTCGGCCAGGTTTACATGTAGCGCATTATCGTCTTCATCGGCTGGAGTGGCCACGCATATAATTTTCCTGTTGGTAGTAAATGTGAACGATGTCGCCGCAGTGGATACTTTGATCGCCGCTACACCACGTACGGGAGTGCGGGGCCTTGGGCGACAGCACACGTGCTGCCTCGTCGGAGCATTCCTGGCCGCTCGCTGATGCGGCGCCAGGCTTCGCTCGCCTTTGCTTGCGTCAGCGCCTGCACGGCCGCTGCCTTAGCACACACCGAACCGGCCGTTGCCACGGCACTACACCGCAACCCGTGCTGCACTTCCTTTGTCAATAAAATATATAACCGGGGGCGACGTTTCTGTGTCCAGCTCCGTAGTAGACTTGCGCATAACAGTTAGCGATCGGGAGCGCTCACTTAAGTTTGCGGCTCTGCCGTTAACTAGTTCGTTCTTTTAGTTCGTCCGCTCCCAGTGACGGCCGAGCGGCGTGGCATGCACATGCAGGTGGAGGGAGACGTTCCCCGCCTAGCTGCTTCATGCGCTTGCTGCTTGAGCCGCTATTGACACCACGCAGACCAAAAGGAACTTCGTGGATTTCTCGCGTTTGAGTTTAGAGGTATCTCTAAATATTGGCATTATGGCATTTATTAGCCAGATATTGCACAGTGCAGAATACTTCAAAACAGAAAGTTCGCGTAGTTCGCCTGTGGGAGCGCTCTTCCGAACTAGTTCGTTCACGAACTACACAAGACTATATGGCCCTATGTTGATGAGCATGTCGATCGGAAAGCTTTGTGGTGGATTCTGTGAAATGGAGCATAGTTAAGCTTTCGCATAATAATATGAGACACGAAAACATAAATGTACACTTTCGGTGCCACGAACATAAGAGCTCCAAGCAACAAACGTGTCACAGGATTACGTCTGTATTTAAAACTCGAGACATTTACATGAGCAGAAGGAGAACGCCGGAACAACAAGCTGTCATCATTAATGTACATAGGGTGCTGTTGCGTGGTCTCTGCTGGCAAAGGCCAGCCAGATAAATGTCATCTGTCGGAATAAGGACCCAGATGGCGCCCGATCCTTACCAGCTGATCTCCAGGTAAGGCGTGGTCACGTTCGGTCTGTCAGTCACACACCGTAAACGCGACGGAAACCTATTTACTGCCTGTTTACCTTTCAAGCTCCGGGGTAGTATTTTCGCCAGCTGACGCAGTCGTGGTGCCCATAAAACGCTTTTTTAGCGACGTTGCATAAAACGTCTGCTGATGTGGGTCATACAAACAAGAGAAAGGTGAACTAGCTACTGGCTGTGCAGGAACGAGACTTGCAGTTAACAGCTCGCTTCTCAAGGCAGGTCGCGTGAAATTTCTTAATCCCTTTACACGTGGGCGTAATTTTGTCTAGTGCATGATGGAAAAGAAGAGCGGTTGTCAAGTATGACAGTCTTAACAACAATCGTTTTGGAGCAAGCGGACAGTCTGGAGAAACTGGTGTAGCGACAATTACAGTAAAATTCAGCGGCTGAGAAAGAAAAACTGCCTAAATGAACTAGTAAAGGGAAGCGTCCTGAGGAGTGTAAGATAATTCCGGTCCTCGTTAGGACAAGCGAGTGGTGGGGCTATCATCGTAAGGCCGTATGACCAGCCAATTTCTACGGGGATCTTTGTGCCTTGGAGGCTGGTAGATTATCACCTTGTGACTTATAAAGGAAAGAGTACCGACTGTAAAGATTCGGAATATGTTAATATCTTCCTGTATAGAAGCGAAAGTATGTGTTATAGGAATAAAATGAATCAATTTTTCCGTTTTTAGGTCAGGGCATTTCACATAACTTTATTTGAATAAAATGTTCCTTTCCCTAAAGTGCGGCCCTAAAAATACTTACAGGAGAGACATAAGGATGACAATCACAGATTATTAGCAACGATGAATAAGATGAACATTTCAGTAGCTCAGTTTTTCCGTGATCATGGTCAGTTTGTCGGCACCTATATTGCATTAAACCAAACAGATTTTTTTTTCTTTTTAAACTTTGGGATTTTCTCAGTAGTTTTTGAGACACTTGATCCAGTTAGCTGTTGTAGCGTAAAGTCAACACCACGCGCCAGACGTAGAAGAACGATCGTGGAGAAAGTAGTGATCGACCGAAAGCCAATCGTAAGCAGGCGCCGCGCATCCTGGAGGGAGTAAGCGAAGATGCGCGCCCTCTACAAGCGGCTATAACTAGGTCGACATACGACTGGACGCCCGGCAGTTACTATTCGGGAATACGACAGTTATTATCGAGAACTCAGGGCAGTTACTAGGCAGCTATGACGACAGAACTAGGACAGTATTAAGTAAGAACGCGGCTACGAACTTAGCAGTAACTGGGTCACGGCACAGCTAGTATCCTACGGACGACGCCGCGAGAAGAAATAGACATATGTTCTAAATACATTGTATGCTTTTCAGTCAATAAATATCTTCTAACACTAACTATATCAATGTTTTAGATGTCAAAGGATCCTGCATCAATACCTTTATTGACAACTAGACCGGGACTAGTAAACAACAAAAAGGCGACGAGGTCACAACATTAGCCATTATTTTTTTACTCTTAGGCTTCTACACGAAAAATTATCTTTGCATTGTAATAAACATTGATCATAATATTGTCGGCAAGTGATATACTTTTTGGACTGGAGCTACGGACTTCATCGTATATTCCGACTACAGATTCAACTCTTCGGCAAGAACACACAGGCGTCCAGAGTAAACTCAGTCCATTTCAGCATTCAAGCTGTTCGCCATCTTGAGGAGCATCTTGAGGAGAATGTCGCTGCTGCTGAGTTCCGCCAACGTTATTTTATTTGTTGTTATTTCGATTCCCTTCAAAGGGTTCTGACTGGCATAGGATGAACACGCCTCTTCAGCCAAAGGATACATAAATTTCACAGATGGTTATAATAAATCAAACAGTGACAATAACAGATGATTGTTTAAAACACATTGATGACTGATACGATATTTACACAAAGTTAGCTCGGTGGCGTGTTCCAGCGATTACCAACCGTCAGCAGCAGGGAGGAGAGATAATTGAGCAGTGGATACATCATCATGGACATTGCAAAGTGACTTCAGTTACATTTCTGATTAATGTTTCTCACTCTGCGGAAATTAGTAGTAGAGAATGTGTGGCTTATGGAAGTTTGGGACGGTTACGGTGGCTTTCTTGGATAGCGACCGCTCGTAAAAAGCTGGAAACCCATGTTCGAATCCCGATTCGGCACAAATTTTAATACGTCACCAACAAATTCTACAGCTGATGCTAAATCATAATCATAATCGCAAATAAATCTCTTTCATTCTTGGCAGCTGTAGTCCCGTAGTTTCATGAACGTCTGAAGGATATTTTTATATCTTGAATTCTTAAACGCAGACACTGCACATCGAATTAATTAAAATTTAGCGTACTACTGTAAATATTGCTTTCCTGTTTTTGCTGTGGATACTTAGTCAGCCAAAATACTAAATTTTGATTGTTTTTTGCGTTTTATAATTTTATATAGGCTGTATGTGTCACATTGGGCACGACGAGGGAACTAATTCTTCTTGTTTTGTATAGGCCAACTAAGGACTCCGACATTCAACTATAGAGTTTGGAGTGGGCTTTGATGTTAGCCCAGTGGTTACGCATCCTCTAGCCGTGTTGTTCCTTCCTTTCCAGTGCCCAGAGGGCACCACTCCTCTTTCTTGGTAGTCTGTCCTGGAACCTCTTTGGTCTAAGCTTCTTTCTGAGCGTTGTTCGATCCTTCAAGTTTCCTTCCGTTATTCATAGTTCCTGTAGATTTTTCTTCACATCCATCAACCATGGTGGTGACTTGATCTTACTATTTTGCCAATAACAGAGAAGTTTGGAGATCAACCTCTCACGATGCATCCTGCAGACGTGTCCATAAAATGTTAGAAGGCTTTCTTAGAAGTGATTCTTCCACAGTACTTGTAGAGCTCTTAGTTGAGTTTTACAATTGTGCCTTCCTTGAATGGCCTCGGTATCTTCCTCATTATTTTTATTTCCTGGATTTCAGGATTTTCTGTAAGTCTCTTCCAATTGAATATTAGATATTCTGAAGCGTATAAGGCGTATGACTGTCTGGTAGTGCTTCAGTTTAGTGTTGCAGGATAAACATTGTTTATTATTAGTGTTCTTGGTAGTGTGGTATGCCAGCTCTAGCCTGTTGACTCGAGTTGATATGTTGTTCCTTCAGATAGATTAGGTTCCAACCGTTCTACCAACTACTTCAACCTGTTGGTTTTCTTGATCTCTTTCTGGTCTAGAAGCAGTGTACTAGGAGTTTCGGCGGAGCGGCCGGGCGCATTGAGGCCGTTCCCCGTCGGGGGTTCGAATCCCCCCTCGGTCATGGATATTTGTGCTGTCTTTAGTATAAGTTAGTTCATAAGTAGTTTGTTAGTTTAGGCACTGATGACCCAGAAGCCAAGCCCCATAAGCTATACAAACATTTGAACATCTTTTTTTAACATGAAGCTCAAACTTTGCCGCTTGCTTTTACAGAACACCGAGTTTCACTGAAGTTTTTGTTGAATCAGGCTAGCAACGTTGAGCTCATTGCACTTGTGTCTCAGAAATGTACCATTTGGTATCCCCTTTGGATCTAACTGCTTTCGCCAATCTCTTGTTACCTTTTTCGAGGGCACAGTGGGGACAGGCCATCTCCCTGTATTACACACCGAACGAGGTGGTGCAGTGATAACACAATGGATTCGCATTCGGGAGGAAGGTGGTTCAAATCCACCTCCGACCATCTAGATGTAGGTTTTCCGTGATTTCCCTAAATCACTTCAGGCAAATGCTAAGGTGGTTCCTTTGAAAGGTCACGGCCGATTTTCTTCCCCATCCTTACCCAAAATCCGAGTATTTGCTCCGTCCCTAATGATCACGTTGTCGACGGGACGTTAAACTCCATGCTTGCTTCCTTCCTTCCTTATCTTACTCCCGATTTGACTTCAAAACTTTTTGAGAGGTCTCCTCTGAACTTTGCTCCTGACCTGGTGTTATTAAAGTCTGTTGGATAAGGGTGTGAGCCTTCTCATCCAGTCCTAGTTCCTGCGTGAAACGCTGTGCTTTATTTGCGTTACACTGAGCCCGTCCATACCGAAGTTTATGCCTGCCATTTGCTGATTCGATTACCTCATTCTAATAATACCTGACTTGTGCTTATAATTGCACTCAATAACAGTTGCCAACACGTATAATTCTATTTCCACTGTACATGCATTCAACACCTATCACGACACTCTAGTTTATGACCTGTACGGATGTGTGTGTTTCTTTACGCAACGGACATCACATGGCTTTGGATACAAAACAAATGCAGACAGACTTGAATCGAGACGAAACATATATGTGTTCTGTGCTCCCTGCATAAGAGACCGACCTGCAAGGTGAGTGGTCTATATTATGTACACCGAAACAAATGCTTCTAACACGGTAACGAAAGCAAATAATCCATATGTTTACATGACATGTTATGCGTTTTGTCTAGCCCTCTATCAAATCCCCTGATTAGAAAATATATTAGGGAAGGAGAGCTAAAGGCTATGTTTAATTGGCAGAACACTTAGAAGATGCAACGGTTCTGATAAAGAAACTGTCTACACTACACTTGTGCGTCCTATTTTGGAGTACTGCTACGCGTTGTGGAATCCTCATCAAGTGGGACTGGCGGATGATTTAGAGTAAGTTTATGGCAGTTCGTTTTGTATTATAGCGATATAGAGGAGAGAGTGTCAGAAAATGATACTCGACTTGGGGTGAAAATCATTCAAATAAAGACGTTATTCGTTGCGGCGAGATGTATTTCTGAACTTTGTTTTTACAACTTTCTCTTCTGAATGCGTACATATGTTATCAACCACCTACACAGGAAGTCATGATCATCAAAATGAAATAAGAGAAATCAGTTTGAAAACGGGAAGATTTAGGTGTTCCTTTTCTCCGCGTGCTATTAGAGACTGAAACTGTGGAGAAATTTCATAACACCGGTTCGATGAAGCCCCTGTCATGCACTTCAAGTGACTTACAGGATATTTATGTAAATGTACCGGGTGATCAAAAAGTCAGTATAAATTTGAAAACTTAATAAATCACGGAATAATGTAGATAGAGAGGTAAAAATTGACACACATGTTTGGAATGACATGGGGTTTTACTAGAACAAAAAAAAAGTACAAAAAATTTCTCACAGATGGCACTTCATCTGACCAGAAAAGCATTAATTACCATAACAAATTAAGGCAAAGCAAAGATGATGTTCTTTACAGGACATTCTGAATACGTTGACCATCATTCCTCAACAATAACTAAAGTCGAGGAATGATGTTGTGAACAGCACTGTAAAGCATGTCCGGAGATATGGTAAGGCACTGGCGTCGGATGTTGTTTTTCAGCATCCCTAGAGATGTTGATCGATCACGATACACTTGCGACTTCAGGGAACCCCAAAGCCAACAATCGCACGGAATGAGGTCTGGGGACCTGGGAGGCCAAGCATGACGAAAGTGGCGCCTGAGCACACGATCATCACCAAACGACGCGCGCAAGAGATCTTTCACGCGTCTAGCAAAATGGGGGTGGAGCGCCATCCTGTATAAAAATCGTATGTTCCAGGCTGTTTCTTGCTGGAGCTAGGGCTGGATTAGAAGACTCACACCCTTATCAAACACATTTTAATAACACCAGGTCACGAGTAAAGTTCAGAGGAGTCCTCTCAAAAAGTTTTGAAGTCAAATCGGGAGTAAGACAGGGAAGGAAGGAAGCAAGCTTAGGTTTAACGTCTCGCCGACAACGTGATCATTAGGGACGGAGGTAATACTCGGATTTTGGGTAAGGATGGGGAAGAAAATCGGCCGTGCCCTTCCACAGAACGATACTGGCATTTGCTGGAGTGACTTAAGGGAATCACGGAAAACCTAAATCTGGATGGCCGGAGGTGGATTTGAACCACCGTCCTCCCGAATGCGAATCCAGTGTGTTACCACTGCGCCACCTCGCTCAGGGAGATGGCCAGTCCCCACTGTGCCCTCGTAAAAGGTAATAAGAGAATGGTGAAAGCAGTTAGTAGCTCGAAAGGGGATTCCTAATGGTATATTTCTGGGACGCAAGTACAATGAGCTCAACGTTGATAGCCTGATTCAACAGAAACTTCAGTGAAACTCAGTGTTGTGTAAAAGCCAGCGGCAAAGTTTGAGCTTCATGTTTATCAGCCAGGCTGTGGATGATGCGATTCTGTAACATATCGGCGTTCCTCTCACCCTTCACGGTAGCAGTTACAAAACGAGAATCTCGCAGTTCCTCATACAAAAGAGGCCCTATAACGGTAGAAGTGGTTCTAGTAAAACCCCATGTCATTCCAAACATGTGTGTCAATTTTTACGTCTCTATCTACATTATTCCGTGATTTATTAAGTTCTCAAATTTATACTGACTCTTTGATGAACCGGTAGATACACCATGTATAACCAATACACATCTTGTCCGATTAATTGGGTCCCGAAAGTGTTTAAACGGCCTTGTAGCAAACTTGCCAGAACCGAACGTTGCCCTCAGGGGTAGCATGGATCGCCCAAGGGCTGCGCAGGATGGACGAAAGTAGAGGCGTGAAGTGTTAGACCGACCGCACACGGGTCGATTGGCACTCGTCGCGGGCGCGATTTTCCTTCATTCAGCTCGCGACTTCCGACAGCGAGCTAAAAAACTGTGTTCATTATTTCCTCCAATAATTACGCTATAATTGACAGTTCTAGTGTTTATGGGGACGCTGTGATGTTTTACTGGTACCAGCACAAGAAAAGGAAAACACAACGAGTGTTATGGGTGCATCCGTACATAAAGCTGAATTTGCATCATCGGTAGTTCGTTGGTGCTAGAGCACTGCAAGAGACTGATACAAAACTTTACAATTCTACAGAATATAAATAGCATTGTTTGAGAAAATAGGATATGCCCGAAACTGGTCGCCAATAAAAAAGTAAATATACTTCAGCAGAATGACATTGTAATGAAAGTTCCGGATCATTGCTTATATTTTATTCAATAGCGCTACAGCTGTTTCAACATTTTGTCATTATCAAGCGCGTCTACGAAGTTTGGACATCTGGCGTAACTGTTGTATAAACTGTATTAGAATATTCACGTATTTCGTAGTTGGAGACGTTTTTTAGCTGCCAGGGTTTATGCAGCTTGTTAGGCTACAACGTTAAATTAAAGAAAACTATTATATTTTGCGTAATTAACTACAGCTTTGCCAAAGATGTTTGTACATATCTTTGGCAGAGCTGTTGTTAATTAAGCAAAATATAATAGTTTGCCGGTCGCGGTGGCCGAGGGGACTGAGGCGCTCCAGTCACGGTCTGCACGACCACTACGGTCGGGGTTTCGAATCCCCCCTCGGGCATGGATATTTGTGCCGTCCTAGTTCGTAAGTAGTTCATAAGTAGTTTGTAAGTTTAGAGGCTGATGACCCCGTAGTTAAGTCCCATAAGCTATAAGAAAATTTGAACATTTTTTTTAATAATAGGTTTCTTTAATTTACCGTTTTAGCGTAACAAGCTGCATAAAACCTGGCAGCTAAGAAACGTATCCAACTACGAAATACGTGAATATTCCAATACAATTTATACAACAGTTACGCCAGATGCCAGCATATAACGTCCAAACATCGTAGACGCGCTTGATAGATACGAGAAAGCATGCGAATGATTCATCTTCTACAGTAATACCATCTTCATGAAGGAGGAATCTTCGTAACTTCATCTCAACAAATCGTACATTAGCCTGATTGATTACCAATCGCCGCCCCACCTGACGCTTCACAACAAAAATAACGTCACAAAACGCATCACTGGAGGCACACTGCACCGTCCCTACTAGCGAACCGACAGGTCAAAGTGCAATGCGGCATGGCGCATGCAGACGCCTCTAACGGACGACTGCAGAGTTTTGCAGGTGCGACAGTATCACTAATGCAATAAGGGATGCCGGCCGCGGTGGCCGAGGAGACTAAGGCGCTCCAGTCACGGTCTGCACGGCCACTACGGTCGGGGGTTCGAATCCCCCCTCGGGCATGGATATTTGTGCCGTCCTAGTTCGTAAGTAGTTCATAAGTAGTTTGTAAGTTTAGGGACTGATGACCCCATAGTTAAGTCCCATAAGCTTAACAAACATTTGAAACATTTTTGACAATAAGGGATCTTTGCATTATCTCTCATACGATTTTGATGTATATGTGTTTGTTACAGCCCAAGTACTTTCCTTGTTAGATTCATTAGAAGAATCCTAAGAAAATGCAGTCCGAGAACATAGGAAGTAGGTTACAGTACACTTGTTCGTCCAGAGCTTGATTACTGCTCACAGGTGTGGGATCCGTACCAGGTGGGGTTGATAGAGAAAGTAGAAAAAATCCAACGGAGAGCAGCGCGCTTCGTTATAGGATAATTTGGTAATCGTGAAAGCGTTACGGAGATGATCGCTAAACTCTGCAGGAGAGACGCTCTGTCGCTCCCTCCTACGTATATCTGTCGAAGAGATCATGAGGATAAAATCAGAGAGATTTGAGCCCACACAGAGGCATACCGACAATCCTTCTTTCCGCGAACAATACGCCACTGGAATAGGAGGGAAAATCGATAGTGGTACTCAAGGTACCCTCCGCCATGTCAGGTGGCTTGCGGAGTATGGTCGTTGATGCAGATGTAAAGGAAAACACAACGAGTGTTATGGGTGCATCCGTACATAGAGCGGAATGTTCATCATCGGTTGTTCGTTGGTGCTAGAGAACTGCAACAGACTGATAAAAATATTTTAGCATCCTACATAATATAAATTACGTGGCTTGAGAAAATGTGATATGCACGAAACTAGTTGCCAATTAAAAAAAAAAAAAAAAAAAAAAAAAAAAAAAAAAAAAAAAAAAAAAAAAAATGTAAACACCAGCAGCTCTGGTTGAAATATAAGAAAATAGCTCCTTTTTTTTAATATTTGCAAGCTGCAAGACATGAAATACTGAAAATACTTACATATTACTAGCTGTAAACCCGGCGTTTCATGGGTGTTTATTTATTTTAGTCTCGTAGACCACCGCCTCTGCCCTCCTCTCTCTCTCTGCATCCATCTCTTTCTCTCACATTGTTCGTTTCCATCTTTCCCTCTCTCTGAATAGTTTCTTGCAAGGTACCCTCGGTGATGTACCACACAAACATTTATGTACCCAGTGACCTTCCTGTTGGTTTAAAGGTCATGTGTGCAAAAATTCATCAAGATCGGAGCAAAACTATGCATTCTGTCAAAGTCCGTACGTCAAGTACCGTCTACCATGCACCAAACGGAATTTTATACAGACACTGACATTCCTCTTGTTTGTACAGTGAAATGTGCAAAATTTCATCAATATCGGAAAAAAGTATAGATTTGTATGCAATAGAAACACTGCGTCACATTGAAAAGCGTACTTTGTTCTTGAATTTTCCAGTTTTATTTCATACAATTCTTGTTCTATTAACAAGGAAGCCAACAGAAAAAAGATCTGTGAAATCGGTCGAGCCATTTTCAAGTTATGGTACGACCAAGGTATTTATGGATTCATTTTAATGGTGCAAGGTACTCTCTCCCATACACCGTATGAAACTTTAGTTAGACGGTGACCTTCCTCTTGTTTCGCAGGTCAAGCGTACAAAATTTCGTGAAGGTCGGAATGATTTCGACAGTCTGTAGGAAAAGTATCCTTCGCCATGCACCTTAAATCTGTCCTATCGGAAAATACTTTCTTAGCTGACGTCTTCTGCCTATAAACTACATTCCTGCCAAATTTCAGCTTCATAGGTGAAGTAGGTTTCGAGATTTCGTGTTTAGTCAGTTAGTGAATGAGTGTTCAAATGTTCAAATGTTTGTCAAATGTTCAAATGTTTGTTAAGCTTATGGGACTTAACTACGGGGTTATCAGTCCCTAAACTTACAAACTACTTATCAACTAGCTTATCCTAAGGACGGCACAAACATCCATGCCCGAGAGGGGATTCGAACCCTCGACCGTAGTGGCCGTGCAGACCGTGACTGAAGAGCCTCAGTCCCCTCGGCCACCGCGGCCGGCTGAGTGACTGTCCTTTCGCTTTTATATAGATAGAAATGTACATATTTATTTATCAAAAGTTTATTACAGTGATTGTATGTAGATGTCTTGGACTCTGAAGTGTTTTATGCACTGGACATACAGAAAAATGCACGGCAAATTTCGTCCATGACGAGCGATCCGCTCGTCACGCTCGAACTTTCCGGTGCACTGCGTCGCAAGAGACGAGCTTCGCTCACGACGACTTCGAGACGATTACGAGACGCGTGCAAATCGACCCGTTGCCAGCCTCCCATTTATTTTCATGGGCAGTCGAGTGGGGACGGGATCGCGTCGAGGACGAATCGCAGCCGCGACGAGTGCGAATCGACCCGTGTGCGGACGGCGTTAATGGCAGGAGCGAGTACGCTCGCGAAGCGGGCTGCGTACGAGCGCCGTAACCATGGCGACGGCGCGGACGCAGGCGCTGGCGCCGGCGGGGCGACGCGGTGCCGAGGTCCGTCGCTATTCTGGGCGCCAGCTGGCGCCGTGACGTCACGCGCATGGCGAATGCAGCGGCGACGGCGACGTCACCACGCCGCAGGCGCGCTGCACGTGGCGGCTTAAAGGCGGCGTCTGACGCAGTCTACTGCTGCACATGCTGTTGTACTGGCCGAGTTGAAAGGCGTAGTACACCAATTCGCGGATTTTCACATTTGCCGCCACTACGCTATTCAAATTTTGCAGTCCCTTACCGACCTCTACAATTCCATAACCTATTTTACAATCATATTAATTTTAATATGAATAAATAATCCCTGAGACGGATTTACGTCTCAAATATGTCAAAGACATTATTGATAGATGTGAAGCATTGAATTAAAATTTGTGGAGAAGTTTGTGGTGTGGTAGTCTAACGGTTAAGACGTCTGCCTAGTCAGCATGGAGGTCCGGTTTCGATTCCCGGCCGCACCACAAATTTTAATTCAATGCTTCACATCTATCAATAATGTCTTTGACATATTAATTTTGTTTGTCAATGAAATTGTAGCTTTATGTTTTGAGCACTATCGTTACACTTATACTATCTTTTATCCGTAATTTGCACAACTTTGAACTAGGGGACAAAGTGTCATTTTCTAGATTATTTTTAAAACTCAACATTTTGTTTACGATTGCGCAAGAAATAGTTTTCGTGTAAATTTCTGAGGTAATAAAAGCCAGTCATATACAACTAATAATGTTGGGGTAAGATATACCTTCATAATTCTTACACAATGATGTACCGGGTGATCAAAAAGTCAGTATAAATTCGAAAACTTAATAAATCACGGAATAATGTAGATAGAGAGGTAAAAATTGACACACATGCTTGGAATGACATGGAGTCATGTCCACACAAAGTATTGCTAGACGCGTGAAAGATCTCTTGCGCGCGTCGTTTGGTGATGATCGTGTGTTCAGCCACCACTTTCGTCATGCTTGGCCTCCCAGGTCTCCAGACCTCAGTCCGTGCGATTATTGGCTTTGGGGTTACCTCAAGTCGCAAGTGTATCGTGATTGACTGACATCTCACCATAACTCCGGACATGCATTACAGTGGTGTTCACATCATCATTCGTCGACTACAGCTATTGTTAAGGAATTATGGTGAACAAATTGAGAATTTCCTGTAAAGAACATCATATTTGCTTTGTCTTAATTTGTTATGCTAATTATTGCTTTTCTGATCAGATGATGCGCCATCTGTCGGACTTTATGAACTCTTTTTTTTTTTTTTTTTTTCTCTAATAAAACCCCATGTCATTCCAAGCATGTGTGTCAATTTTTACCTCTCATCTACATTATTCCGTGATTAATTAAGTTTTCAAATTTATACTGACTTTTTGATCACCCGGTACAGTCGATAAAAGTAATTAAATTTCTTTTATTACACCTACTTACAATTTAAAAATTTTCGCCCCAAATATTTCGCCCCTAAAATCTGCCTCCCTAGGCTTCAGCCTACTCAGCACTGGGTACAACCTTTTACTTCAAAATTCTGCAGGAAATGGGAAACCAATAGTTGACACTGATCTGTACATTAGGTTTATTGTGCGCCGTTTTTAATAAGTAAGTCTTCATTTTTTGTTTCTAATCTTTTAATTCTCAGACTATTGTATCTGATGTAAAATTACATAATTAGAAATTTATATAACACTGACAACTCGCAGTTTGTACAGTCTTTTTCCACTCGCTGTTGCTGACGTAATTCAAAGACGGCGCGAAATTCACACGCTCTTTAACTAGGTTGTGGCTCTATAGCCACTAGTCAGCAGTTACCAACGTGCAGTCAGAGAGTATAGTCACGGCAGCACTGACGATATTATGGGTAAATCTTACAGCATTTGTCTCTCTATTTCTTGTAGTACTAAAATTGTACAGATCGTTATGTACCTTCGTTGCCTTTATCCTTGCAGGCTGTGTATATATTATAAAGGTCACCTAAAAAATGGTTGAAACCGGTAAAACAAAATAACCTTTTGCGATCAACTCTTTTTTTTCTCAACATAAATACTCCAGTAAGATGTTGGTGGGGTGGTCTACCTTTTACGGTATGTATCGTTCGGTAGCACAGTGGTAGCGTGCCTCATTGTGAATGTAAAGTTCGCGGGTTCGATCTCCACAAAGTCCATGGATTTTCGTCTCTCACTTTTCACTTCTTTCACCTCTGGCTATCATGCTGATGTGAAGAATATCGAGTACCAGCGTGGTGAGGAATTCTCTTAAAACTGTAGGTGTCCCCATAACCGGTCGCGTAAGTAAATTCAAAGGTCGGAGGAAGGCAACGACATACAACATCCAAACAGGATGATGCCTAGTAAAGCACCGAGATGTTAAGTGCTTTACCCTTTTTTTATTGAACATGGCCGCCATCTGGAAACTTAGCTTTTTAATGGAAAAGGGATTGTGTTATATATCAAATAACGAATTCCTATTCTGACAAGTTCATTCCTGTGGCAGTTTCGAAGTAGCATTTATGACTGAAAAGTTACAGCAATTTCTTTTTCTAAAACATATCCACCTCCTGGAAATCCTGCTGTAAGTAATGTTTCCTTTAGTTCTGAATGTAGATGGCAGTTTCCCCTTACTTTCAACAGGAATAGGACCTCACCACACTACGGAGCGGTTGTTCGTTAGTGGTTTATAGTCCGTTACTTGGTCATTATCTGACGTAGTTCTGTTGAATTGGCACCCAGATCACCTGATACCGTTCCACTTGATTTTTACTTGTAGGGTCATTTAAAGCAAATCGAATATGCAGAGAAAATAAGACGTAGACAGTATTTCGAGCAATACACTGAAGAAGCGTGTGCTCCATTTCTGTGGAAATCATTCTGCGAGTGCACAGCGACTGGACCAAAAAATGTTCAAATGTTTGTTAAGCTTAAGGAACTTAACTGCGGGGTCATCAGTCCCTAAACTTACAAACTACCTATGAACTAGCTAACACTAAGGACGGCACAAATATCCATGCCAGAGGGGAGATTCGAACCCCCGACCGTAATGGCCGTGCAGACCGTTATTGACGCGCCTCAGTCCTCTCGACCACCGCGGCCGGCGCGACTGGACGAAAGGTGCAATGACAAAGAGGAACGGTATGAATAACACAGTGAATGACTGCTCTTTATGGAGAAGAGTCCAGTCTGTACTTCCTAACAAAATCTGTTGTAACTTTTGAATCATAACTGTTTACAGGAAAGAATTTGTCGCAAACTGCTGATGTTCTGTTATATATCACACGACCTTCCTTCCATATTCTTGTTTCCTGATTCTTGCAGAGTTTTCTTACGTAAAATGCTGTACTGCAGAGTTTGACTCATTCTGTAAATGGGACCGTGTAACATGAGGATGTGTCAGGTGCCTATTGCTGACGCTAGGGATGCAAGCAACTGCGGTTGATCCGATTGGAGAGTTAAAAAAAGGGAGGACATATCCGCTACTCGTCGTTACTTTCATTACCGATGATCTGGTAATACTCATATATGATCCAGTCACTTTCATACGATTACATCATGGTACACTGAACGGCTTTTTTATACTCGAATCCATTTGAAGCGGGTTTAATAGCGGAATAAGAAACGGTGATTTTTAAAAATTACTTAATATGGAATTTAAAGACAAATTTTTACGAGTGGTAGATAGTACATATGTACTTTAAGCTACTGAAAAACGAAATGAAAGTGATGTGCTCAGTTCTTGAGTGAACTAAAAAAAACGAATCTTTTTATTAATTATGTTTCATTTCAAAGTAAGACACCAATTTTCAATTATATAAAAATTGTTTAATTACATGAACGTACTCCAAATCAGATCGGTAACTCGGAAGGAAGCGTTCAAAGCTATCCCGATGTGGCAAATTACGTGTTCACAATTTAGATGACAACACAAACCTTATTCTATAAATAGAAAGTAAATTGTTACTGAGATTGTGTTAACAGCCGTAATATACTTTTAAGAATGAATACTGCTAACCAGCAGCTGTTTATTATACCGGGTGATCGAAAAGTCAGTATAAATTTGAAAACTTAATAAATCACGGAATAATGTAGGTAGAGACGTAAAAATTGACACACATGCTTGGATTTACAAAGGGTTTCATTAGAGAAAAAAACCGACAGATGGCGCTGGACAGCAAAACGTCAGTGACTGCTATCGTGACGGGTGACGGCCGATATGTTACAGAATAGCATCATCCCCAGCCTGGCTGATAAACACCTGCTGAAACGTACGATATTTATGCAGACTGGCGCTCCACCCCATATTGCTAGACGCGTGAAAGATCTCTTGCGCACGTCTTTTGGTGATGATCGTGTGTTCAGCCACCACTTTCGTCATGCTTGGCCTCCCAGGTCCCCAGACCTCAGTCTGTGCGATTATTGGCTTTGGAGTTACCTGAAGTCTCAAGTGTATCGTGATCGACCGACATATCTAGGGATGCTGAAAGACAACATCCGACGCCAACGCCTCACCATAACTCCGGACATGCTTTCCAGTGCTGTTCACAACATTATTCCTCGACTACAGCTGCTTTTGAGGAATGATGCTTAACATATTGAGTATTTACTGTAAAGAACATCGTATTTGCTTCGTCGTAATTTGTTATGCTAATTATTGCTTTTCTGATCAGATGAAGCGCCATCTGTCAGACATTTTTTGAACTTTTTTCCTCCCTAAATAAACCCCATGTCATTTCAAGAGTATGTGTCAATATTTGTTAATAAAGAACAGTCTAGAATGCACTAATTTATTTCATTCAACTAGTTTCAGTCTTATGTAGACCATCTTCAGGAATTTGTCTCCTTCGATGTGGAGCTGGCAGGTAGCTGGGAGCCTTCCAGTGCGCCACTGTTTCCAAAAATATGTGTCAATACTTACCTCTTTATCTACATTATTCTGTGATTTATTAAGTTTTCAAATTTATACTGAGTTTTTGATCAACCAGTATTTACATCTATACCGGTTTCGGTTATTAATCATCACCAGAACAGTCTGTTAAATAAAAATGACAATAATGAATTATACACAAGTTAAAATAAAATATCATACAACTCAGTAGTTTCATCCAGAAAATACTTACGAATAAAAAAAAATGATAACGTTGGTACATTTTCTGCCACAATGTATGTGTCCATCAATGAAAGATACGTCTTGATGGTAAATTAAACAATGCCACGTTGCATTATAGTGAACCAGCGTCTAATAATTCAAAGAGTAACTAACAAAGTTAGCAGAAATCGAAGTAACCGTGATGTTTGCATGACACTCTCTTGTTTCCGTCGCCATGACGCCTCACCGGGGATGTGTCCTGTGATGGCTGTCAAAGATATATTACTTTCACACGATGAATACTTCGATTTCTACTAAATTAGCAACAGAAACCGGTAAAGTTCTAAATAGAATAAACAGCTGACGGTTGGAAATATGCATCTTTTTTTAAAAAAAAGTAATGCAGCAGTGCGTTGGCAGCCTTCAATTCTTCCAAAAAAATGCCAAGTAGAACTAAATGATCCGATCCGAAAAAATACACGGTAACGATTTTCTTCCCGCATGGCGAATCGAATGACAACGTTATTACTTTCGTATCCATACGCTTCGGGCAGCATTCGCCGTTGCTGCATTACATGATACGAATACTCCGTATCGGTTTTCGCGACAGAGATAGTATCGATAGTTAGGAGTAACGAGATATATTTATAAGTAACGATTCGGTACTTCGAGTCAGCGAAAGTATTCGTTACTCAGTAGCGAATACATACGGTTTGCTGCAGCTTTAAGATGGGATTCCTATGCAGCGTGCGACGCACGCGTCTGGCATTGTGCGCCTCACGAACTGCGTCCCACGCATAGCCGGCGACTCATAGCGCTTACCACGAAGCGGCTTGTGGCTAGGGCTGACGCACTACTTAAGAAAGACGCGTTTTCGGAATACCTTGCTGCAAACATGCTGTGTGTAAGTTATTTAAAGCTACAACTGCGAAACGTAGATTTTCTGTTAGGGTTCTCCTCTCCCGTAAATAAGTTAAAAAGCACTATTTGCGCGTGTCCACTTCATCTGCATAGGTACTCTGCAAGTCACATTGGTTCATCGTACCACTTTTACTATATTTCTCTATAGTTCCATTCTCTAATAGCTCGCCAAATAAAGGAACACCTAAATCTTTTTGATTCCGATCTGATTTCTCTAATTTTATTATGATGGTAATGTCTCCCTATGTTGGTGGGTGCTACAAATATATTTTCGAATTCGGTAGAGAAATTTCGCAAATAGATCTCTTCTCACCGAGTAACGCCTTTCGTTTAATGGTTTCCACCCCAACTCGTGCATCATTTCCGTGACACTCTCTCCCCAATACCGCGATAATACAAAACGAGCTTCCCTTCTCTGAATTTTCTCCAAATCGTCCGTCAGTCCGTCAGTCAATCCACCTCGTGTGGATCCCACAATGCGCAGCAGTACTCCAAAATAGGACGGACAAGTGTAGTGTAGGCAATTTCTTTAGTAGAACAGTTGCATCTTCTAAGTGTTCTAGCGACTGATCTCTATAAATTTTTATTATACTCGACATGATCGAATGGAGAGTGTCCGCAACTGCACTGTATTATTTTAAATGTGTTTATTTCAAAAGACGTTCAAATGTTTGTTAAGCTTATGGGACTTAACTATGGGGTAATCAGTCCCTAAACTTACAAACTACTTATCAACTACCTTATTCTAAGGACGGCACAAATATCAATGCCCGAGTGGAGATTCGAACCCCCGACCGTAGTGGCCGTGCAGACCGTGACTGGAGCGCCTCAGTCCCCTCGGCCACCGCGGCCGGCCGTGTTTATTTCCAGCAGTTGCAATATAACATATGATATCAGTAATTGTATACAGGGTGGTCGAAAATTCTACGACTTGCAGAGACTAGTACATGTGAGTACATAACATTTTAGTAAGTTTATCAATGTTAATGGCATTGGAATAAATTTAACGGCCGGCTCGACTTGTGCTGAAGGCAGCGGCCGTGCAGGCGCTGACGCAAGCAAATTTTATATAACATCAGTTTGTTAAAATTATCATTAAGATGATTAAACGTACTGTATAAAACCCGGATGTATAACTCTGGTATTGGTGCATAGAACTGTAGCGTACTTGCACATTCATATGTTTTGCACACGGATTTGTTGTAAATAGTCAAACGAATTTCCATCAGTTATTACGTGACAAATAATAGGTACATTACCTCTGGATTTGAAATTTAGGTCAATATGCGAAATAAAAGACGTTTGTACTGAGTAGAAACGTATTTCCTTTTCCTTTTCTTGTAATACTTCGCAGCAGCCATGGTGTAATTAGACAAGACACAGAATATGAACATCTGTGACTGGCTCGCTCATAAATCTGTAGTTCATCATCCGGATAGTACAGAGATCTCTGGTTCTGTCAATGAAACGTAGGTTTTGGATCGTCTAGCCTAAAATATTTTCCCTGTGTTCTTTCCATTTCAAGTTTTTCATAATTGTTACTCCCAGCCGGTCCCAGGTATTTAGGGGAATTTACAGTCTATAGGTTTGGCTGATTTATAGTTGTACAGAAGTTTAACAGATTTCTTCTAGAGCTTATATGGATGACTTTACGCTTATCATTATTTAGAGTCAACTGCCAATTCTTACGCCACGTAGATATTTAAATCATTTTGCAGTCTTTTTTATTTTCTGGTGATTTTACTAACCGATAAATGACAGCATCATCCGCGAACATTCTAACAGAGCTACTCAGATTGCATCCTAAATCGTTTATAAAAATAAGGAACAGTAGGAGCCCTATAATACTGTCCTGGGGAACAACCGATAATTATCACTTCTCTAATACTCGATGACTTACCGTCAATTACAACTTACTGTGTCCTTTCTGACAGGAAATCACGAATACAATCGCACAACTATGGCGATATTCCATAAGCACGCAATTTGATTAGATTCAAATGTTTGTGAAACTTACGGGACTTAGCTGCGGGGTCATCAGTCCCTAAACTTACAAACGAATTACTAACTACCTTATACTAGCCGGCCGCGGTGGCCGAGGAGACTGAGGCGCTCCAGTCACGGTCTGCACGGCCACTACTGTGGGGGTTCGAATCCCCCCTCGGGCATGGATATATGTGCCGTCCTAGTTCGTAAGTAGTTCATAAGTAATTTGTAAGTTTAGGGACTCATGACCCCGTAGTTAAGTCCCATAGACTATACAAACATTTGAACATTTGAACCTTATACTAAAGACAGCACAAACATCCATGCACGATGGGGATTTGAACCCCCGACGGGAACGGCCTCGCGCGTCACAGCATAGCGTCTAAATGCGCTCGGCCACTCCGCCTCGGCTCCTTTGATGCATCGCAATATAAACACGTGAACACGAAATTGAAATACCGCTTTTTTAATCTGATCTTCCATGTACACAAAGAAGTGTTCCTTTGTTTTTTTACAATACATAGAAATCAACAGTTTTATTCCTATCTTGGTTAAATTTCGCACATTTGACCGTCACAAAAAGAGGTTGTCACTGTCTGCATAAACTCCCCGCCCCCCTCGCTGTCAGTAATCTCCATACATAAAATTTATCTGTTGGTTGATGTATAGCCATTAATTCCGAAAGTTATTGACCGATTGCTTTGAAATTTTGACACAACGTTGGATTGTAATACAGGAAGGCTTTTAGGTACATATTTCTTGAACATATTGTATGAAACATATATGTACATCACTTTTGTGATTTTTCGTATCAACATTTGCCCATTATAAAATTTATGTGTTATTGTTATGGTCTTCAGTCCGGAGACTCGTTTGATGAAGTTCTCCACCGTACTCTATCCTGAGCAAGACTTTTCATCTCCTCATAAAAACGGTAACCCACATACGTTTGAATTTGCTTACTATAATTATGCGTCTCTTGGTCTCCCTCTGCGAGTTTTACCCCACACACTTCCCTCCAATGCTAAATTTACGATTCCCCGATGTCTAAGAATGTGTTCTACCAATCGATCCCTTCTTTTAGTCTAGGTATGCCAAAAATTCCTTTTCTCACCAATTCTGTTCAGTACCTCTTCATTAGTTATGCGATCTACCCACCTAATCTTCAGCATTATTCTGTAGCACCACATTTCAAAAGCCTCTATTCTCTTCCTGTCCGCACTGCTTATCGTCCATGTTTCACTCCCGTACAAGGCAACACTCCACTCAAATGCCTTCAGAAAAGACTTCCTTACAGTTAAATTAATATTAGATGCTAGCAAATTTATCTTATTCAAAAATGATTTTCTTCCCATTGCCATTCTGCATTTTATATCCTCTGTACTGCGACCGTCATATGTTATTTTCCTACCCAGGTAACAAAACTTATCTACCACCTTTATTGTTTCGTTACCTAATCTAATTCCTTCAGCATCGCCTGATTTTCTAAGACTGCATTCCATTATCTTTGTTTTGCTCTTGTTAATGTTCATTTTATACGATCTCTTCAACACACTGTCCATTCTATTCAACTGCTCTTCCAGGTCCTTTGCTGTCTCTGACAGAATTACAATGTCATCAGGAAAACGCAATGTTTTTATATCTTGACCCTGAATATAAAATACCGGTGCTGTATACCGTCAATAGTTTTTACAGCGCGAAAATCTGAAAAGTGATTTTTCCCCCTTTTTTTTTTTCAGCCCGGCCCGATCGGCAGTGGCCATTCTCACGCGGGCCAATGTAAATAAATATTTCTTCAAATCAAGAGCTGGTGTTTTACCCACTCTCAATTTTTTGAGTATTCACTCAACCGATTGGCCTGTAGGGGTTGGAGGAGACGAAGGGAAGCGGCGGAATGAACAAAGAGAGGAAAACGAAGGGGAGCGGAGGAGTTGACGCGGGAGAGGGGAATCAGGATACTAGCATAGATAGAGAGAGAGAGACAGAAAGAGGATTGGAGGTTAGGTGGACTAAGAGAGAGTGAAATAAATAAATACACACCGTCGAGTTTTCAGCAAGTTTCACATGATATTTTAACAGTGCAGTAAAAAATGTGGTCGCTGGGTACTTTACGTTCGGCTCGTTTTAGGTGAGATGTTGGTGCGTATTAAACGTAACTAATATACCAACATTTTTTTTAACTCTGGAAAGCCATATATTATTACAGTAGCCTCTCAGCAATGGACGAGCGCTCTAAGGCGCTTCGCTACGGAGCGTCCGGCTGCTCGCCGTCGGAACTTCGAGTTCTCCTCGGGCATGGATGTGTGTAATGCCATCATCATAAGTTAGTTTAACTAGTGTTAAGAGGTCCAGACCACTGCTATAATTACTATTTTTATTTATTACAAAACAGCTGTTTCAGCAGATTACCATTTTCAAGTGTCTGCAATTATGTAAGAATAACATAAATTACTTTTTGTGTATTGTAAATGACGAGTTACATACGTAAAAAATTTCTACTTACAGCTATGATGGTCTAGCGTCATATATAACATCTGGCATAACTGTTATTACATAATCATACTTTATAGCAGTATGTTATTTGCATTTAGCTACTGTACTTTTTGCAGCCTGAGATGTATATTAGATTTTAATTTTATTTTTTGTATAAACACGTTTTTTAAATGTAACAGTTTGCCAAAGGATGTTTTACAATGTAAATAACGTATGATGCCAGAGATGTTTAATAGGTCAGAGGTTTTTTTTATTAGCTATTTATAATAGCTATCGTTGGTTTGTTGTTATGTACTCACCTTTTTCCTCAAAGACATCGAGAGTGCACTGACTATTTTACATATTTTCCAAATGGACCAGTAATGAATATTTTGGAAGAGGTCGAGATATTGTGAATATATATCTCGACCTCTTCCAAAATATTCATTACTGGTCCATTTGGAAATATATGTAAAATCGTCAGTGCACTCTCGATGTTTTGAGTTGAAAAAGGCTGAGTACATAACAACAAACCAACGATAGCTATTATAAATAGCTAATAAAATAACCCTCTGACCTATTAAACATCTCTGGCATCATAGTTATTTACATTGTAAAACATCTTTGGCAAACTGTTACATTTAAAAAACGCGTTTATATATGAAAAAATTAAAATCTAATTAAGATCTCAGGCTGCAAAAAGTACAGCAGCTAAATGCAAATAACATACTGCTATAAAGTATGATTATATAATAATTCATGGTGCAATCACCGCAATGCCCAGTACTCAAACAGTTCATACAGCACACCAGCATCAGTCATGGATATCAAAAAACCTGTTTGCAGAGACCTGACAACTCCTGAATTACTGAAGAAGGCTCTGCATGGTCAGACTCAAAATCCCAATGAGTCTTTGAAGCCGCGGTGTAGTAGCCGAGCGGTCTAAGGCGCCTCGCCACGGAGCGCGCGGTTGCTCGCCGTCGGAGGTCCGAGTCCTCCCTGGGGCATGTATGTGTGTGTTGTTCTCAGGTTAGTTTACCTTAGTTTACGTAGTTTGTAACCTACGGACTGATGACCACGCAGTTTGGTCCGATAGATTTACAAATATTTGAACATAAAGCTGAGTATACAGCACAGTTGGCCACTAAAGAGTCCAGAAAGAAGAAAAGGAGGAAAAAAACTCGGAAAAAGATCGACAGGATGATACACAGTATGATGCAGTGTGTTTCTGAGTGACTAAAAATAAAAATTTAAGGATACGTTGAGTTACAGAATAAAAATAAAGAAATAAAATAATAAAAAAAGGACAAAACATTAAAAAAAAAACATAAAGAGCGAAGTTGTAGAGAATTTTCTCCTCTGCAAATTCTTTTATTAAATACGTACTATCAAACACAGCAACGCTTCGCAGTAGCTAATGTGTATTGCATATAAACCCTAATCTCTTCTCTTCTTCTCCCTATGTCTGTCTCTTCCTCCCTTCTCTATTTCCCTATCGCCTCCTCCCCCTTCCTTTGTCCATCTCCTTACCATCACCTTCACACCACTCCGTCTCATCCCACACCATATCTACTATCCTTCCTCTCTGCATCTATACCAGCCCCCCTTTTTAAATCCACTTCATTCCCCATTGTCTGTCTCCTCCTCCCCGTCTCTCTGATATTATTTATTGTTATTACAATTGGGATCCTGATTGGGAATAGAAGTTAAAATTAATTGGTAAATCAATTCGAAACGGGTTATTCCAGACCTTTCGAAGTGCTTTAATGATTTTATTGTAGAACAGGTTTGATTATAAATTTAGGCTTAAAATCCTCGCCGTGTACGATCTTCGTCAGTCTCATTGACTCTACGATCACGTAGTAGGATTGCGTTGCGCGTACGCCAACAGATATTACGAGCCGCAATGGAGGCAGTAAAAAATAAACCACGATATGTATTGAATTTGTTTGCAACACTGAAAAATCTCTGCAACGCTCGAAAGATATGATCACCGCCAATAACGCCATGGAGGTAAGAATAATATGGAGTTCTAAAGAAACAACATTTCATGTTAAATTCGTCTGACTGCTTTAACCTTGTGTGCATAGGCTTGTCGCTAGTTTTAAGAAGGATTTTGAACTACAATGGTGAAGGGCCATTTTTACGACGCGATTCAACCCGTCTGGAAACATACATTCAGTTTTTTTTTGGTCAAATTATGATGTTTCCCGGTAGATTTTCCAAAATATTTTCATTCACACAAACCTTGTCCTGAAAATTACGAACAGAACAAAGAAAAGATCAGCTAAATCGGTGCACTTTCATATATGCGGCAATTCATTTTTTATTTCGTCTTAGATGAACGGTTAAGTGCTTATTTTTATTCAAATTTCGAGCTAGCGAAAGGCCATCGCGATGCTCCCTTTTAGTGTTACTACCGTAAAGGCTAGTCTACACGACGACACTAGGTTGCGACACTCGTTGCGTGAAATGAATTGCGTGCAACTGGTTACGTGTATGTCTGTAGACACGGCGCCAACACTATACATTTCAGTTTCGTTGTTTTGTGAGTGCCGTAGTCGCCGTAGAATGAAAGTTTTCGCAGCTGTAAGAGTTGTGGCGGAGCTATTGCTTCTCTGTGTGAAATCGCTGCATAAGACTAAACATAAAGAGAATAAGAAACGTGTTTGGTTTCGTGACTGGATTAAAAAAAGACGTTAGCTCGAGTGCTCAGTGACCTTTATGGAAGAAATTGTGATTAAAGACCCTAGAAGTTATTTTAATCAATTTAAAATGTCACCAGACCAGTTCACGTTCCTTTTAAACAGAGTTAGTAATCCAGTAAATAAACAGGATACTGTCATGCGTGAAGCATTGTTAGCAGAACTGAACATACAAATTGCATTACGTTTCTTTTCAAGTAGAGATTCATATTCATCTCTACAGTACCTGTAACGTGTTCCGAAATCCACAATTGCCAGCTCGTTGATATAGGGTTTTGGAATTGAATGTGTTTTAATCTGAATTCACTAATCGTTAATCCGTCAGTAATTCACGAATAATTGTTTCAAGAGCACCAACACGCCACGCCACTGCCTTAAGGCTAGTTTACACGACGACACTACGTTTCATGAAACTGCGCTACTCGCCATTGCGCATGCGCGGCAGGCGTTCGCGGAACTCGTTGGCGAAACTAAACAGTTTCGGCACCTTCAATCTTTGGTGAAACTGATTGCGCGTGTTTTTAGGTTAGGTTATAGCCAATACAGAACAAAACACAACATAAAGGGGGGAACGGAAGAAATAATTCGGCTTTTGAACATGTATGCGATGAATAGGTGTTTGTGCGATTTTAAGCAGCTGTGCATTAGTGCTCTTGAAGGAATTAATCGTGAATTAAATATTGATGGGTTGACGATTAGTGAATTGCAACCTAAAATTCATTCAATTTCAAATATTTATACAAACGAAATATGGCAATTGTGGATTTCGAAACACGGTAAAGCTACTGCAGAGACGAATATCTACTTGACAGGAAACGTAATGCAATTTGTAATTTCAGTTCTGGTAACAATGCTTCACATATAACAGTATCTTGTTTCTTTATTGAATTACTAACTCTGTTTAAAAGGAACGTTAACTGCTCTGGTGACATTCTAAGTTGATTAAAATAGCTATAGGATCTTCTATTACAATTACAATTTCTTTCAGCAAGGTCGCTAAGCAACCGAGTTGACGTCTTTTTTTAATCCAGTCGCAAATCCAAACACGTTTTTTATTCTTTTTATGTTCAGTCTTATGCAGTGACTTCACACAGAGAAGCAATAGCTCCGCCACAACTCTTACAGATACCAAGACTTTCATTCTACGGCAACTACGGCACACATAAAACAACGATACTGAAGTGTATAGTATTGGCGCCCTGTCTACAGACACACACGAAACCAGTTGCGCGCAATTCATTTCCTGAAACGAATGTCGCCACTTAGTGTCGTCGTGTAGACTAGCCATTAATCTAAAATGGGCGTAAAAGGTAGAACACTTTCGGTGTCTAAAGCTTCTAAGTGCGAGAAAATACTCGTTACCCAGCATACAGCTACTTTCGTCAGTGGTTGCCTCGCCTGGTGGGATGGTTCGAGGGGAGAGGAAACAGGGGGCAGATGCAGCGGTCCGGGCATCTCGACAGTCGAAACGGCAACTTTGCGCAACAAGTTCGCTCTCGGGCGGGGACGTGAATCAGGGGCAACTTCCGCCGCGCCGCGCTGGGAAGAGTGGATACAGCGAAACGGAACTCCCGTTTCGGGACAAATTTTCCCCAGAACGGCGGCACAGCCGACGTACGAGCCCCGGCGTCTGACGCGCGCACTCTTTGATGGCGTCTATTTCCGGACGAAAGGAAGATGCGCGTTTTCCAAGCAACAAACTTTTAGAAGATTTGTCAGTTGAATTTGCTTGTTTAACGGTCCCACCAACTATATATTACTTATTTATCTATATACAGGGTGTTACAAAAAGGTACGGCCAAACTTTCAGGAAACATTCCTCACACACAAAGAAAGAAAATATGTTATGTGGTTACAACAGGCATGGTCACGGGTTCGGGAGAAGCACTGCAGTCGGTTCGTGCTGTTACCAGAAGTACTCGAATCGGTCGTCTGGTGCCATAGCACATTAACGCGAAACCGCACCGCATTGTACTAAGACGAACGGTCGTCGTACGACACGCAGGCCCGCAGTGGATCCTTGACGGGGACCCGCCACAGCTTCCCAAGCAACCGCGATGCAATTGAAATCTGATAAAATTTGTAACTCTGGTATTTAAATTATGGTCTTTAATATTGTCATGTTCTTTTACTTATTCATTTGTACAAATTTTTATATCACTCAAAAGCAAATACATATTGACCATAGCTTTGTACTTAGTTTTAATTTTAGCAAGCCATTTTTTACCAAATAAGACATGGTTAATAATGAATAAAAATGTATTAAACGTAAGGAGAGGCATTGAATTAAAATTTGTGCTGTGGCTGGGATTCGAACCCGGAACCTCATACTTACTAGGTAGGCATTTAGACCACTTTTTTCCACTATAACAAAAAGCACTCCATTGTGCAGAAAATTCAGCTAACACAGCGTTGCAGCCAAACGAACTACACGGACTGTCTTAAAGCATGTCTTCTTCCACATCACATATTTTAATTCCGCCTGACGTTCCGTGTGAAATGTGTATCAAATTGCTGGGGCTCTGTTATATTGGAATAGCGCCCCAGCAAAGAACTCGAATGGGAACAATCCCGCCTTGTTCCTCAGGCCGAGGTGATATAAATGTCAACAAATAATACAATTCCTTGAGACAACATTGTCTCATTATACCAAAGGTATTAAACATAAGGAGAGCCCTGGCAATTTGATACGCATTTCACAGGGAACATGAGGCAGAATTAAAGTATGTGGTGTGGAGGAAGACGTGCTTTAAGACAGTCGGTGTAGTCGCTTTGGCTGCAACGCTATGTTAGTTGAGCGGTCTAAAGCGGCTTCCTAGTAGGAGGCCCAGGGTTCGAATCTCAGCCACATCACAAATTTTAATTCAATGCCTCTCTTTATGGTATAACGAGACAATGTTGTCTCAAGGAATTGTATTATATTTATACGTGAATAAAAAATTAACACAATATGCTTAGAAAAACGCATCTGCTCATTAGAGATCAGTGTTCTCAAAGGAAGTTACATTATGTTGGATAACAGTTGTACTTAAGTAAATTCTTACACTTCACTCGTGCGTCCTGTTTTGGAGTATTGCTGCCCATTATGGGATCCCCACCAAGTGGGACTGACGGAGGGTATAGAGAAAGTTCAGAAAAGATCAGATCGTTTTGTATTATCGCAATATAGGGGAGAGAGTGTGACAGAAATGATGCACGATTTGGGATGGAAATCATTAAAAGAAATGCGTTATTCGTTGCGGCGAGAATGATTTGAGAAATTTATTTCACGAAGTTTCTGTTCCGAATGAGAACATATTTTTTAAACACTCCCCTAATTAGGTAGACATGATCATCATAATGTAATGACAGAAATTATACCGAAAACGGAAAGATTTAGGTGTTCCTTTTTCCTAATCGCTAACCTTTCTGGTAAAGGGGAGAGAACCCCTGTGAGTGACTTATCCCTTAGCCTACCGCTGCGTGGTGGTAGAACTCTGTTTACTTCTTTTCGCGAATATTCATTCTTCTCGAAAGCCTGCATCGCGTGTTGCAAAAAGTAAACAGAGTTCTGCGACCAAGGAGCGGTGTGCGAAAGGATAACAGTCATATACAGTGATGGAAGAGCACTGTTTCTCTTCCCTTTATCAGAAAAGTTACTGGTCAGCTCGAAACTGTTTTACAAAAACATTAAACCAGTTTCTAGGCCAACTAAGAAGATAAAGTCAGGCATTCCAGTCTCTAAAGGATAAACACCCCCCCCCCCCCCCCCCTCTGTCAGCATGTGGGTGTATAAGTATCCGTGTACGGAAAAGTTTATACCGGAACCACGAAGAGAAGTGTCAATAGAAGACTAAAATAGAATGAAAGTCTTTGTCGACTAGGAAAACTAGAAAATCAGCTGTGGCTGAGCACGAACTTCAATCAGACAATAATTCAGTAAAGTTACCGAAACTACAATTTTATCCATGTATGTATAGAGAAGCAATTGAAACATAAGCATGGGGATAATTTTAACATGTAGGAAGAAACCAAGAAGCTTAGTGATATATGAATTGTGGCTCTTCAGAATACGTGTTTCTATCATTGACTAGTGGCAATGGATAGTTAGGTTTTATCTTTCACTAAAGCTCGTTTTACATGATCGACGTTGTGGTGAAAATTGGCTACTCGAAGTGTGTGCGCCTTTCGTGCCTGCGTGTAAATCAGCACCCTACCCCATAGCGAGTGCGTCTATGACGTCAGTCATCTATAGATTGTGCAGAGTGGAGAGTTCTAAATTTTAGTGTGTGCTGCAGAATGCGCATGCGCAGAAGCAAGTAACAGTAGTGGTGTCTGCTAACATCGGAAGTTAACCTATTGTGATCGAGCGCAATCATATTTAAAAAAAATGATTTCACATCTTCTTTAACTTTATTCTGCTGTTCGATTTTTGTTTTCGTCACACCAGTCGCACCAGAGCCTAATATTGTTTTTCTACTAGTTGTCTCCTACAAAAGAGACGAAATATCTGCAAGCAGAAAAACATTTTCCGGGAAATAGGCTACATTATGTACATATACAAGCGTAAACATATAAACGGATTTTGCCGAAAATTATATCAACAGAAGAGTCAGAATTATTATTTGATTAATTATTTTCGATGTAACTTTGACAGTCAAAAAGGAGAGAAAAAAAAGGAAGAAAACTAAAGTAAATAGTTGCTTGTTACTGCATTTTCGATATTGTTTGATATGTTTGCCACTATAAGTTTTCTTCAGCAATAAATAAGTTTTCAAAAGATTGATGACACTTTTTCTATTATTTAATTTCTAAATTGGGTAAAAAGTTGCTACATGACATTTGAGGGAAACATCAACTATGGATTACCCTTTCGTCATTAATAAACGAATTATCCTTTCTCTTCTCCTACGTAAAAATTGTCCTCGTAACCTGAATTCTTCATTCAGTTGCGAAACTACATAGCAGACAGCTCTACGGTTTTGAAGTTTATGTCCAAATGAAAACTACTCGAGACAGGCGAGAGACAGTACGGGAAGAGCACGCTAGGGGCGCTGCAGTAGACCCATTCGTCTGGAGTAGTCAACTGACAAGTAGATCACATGGGTATCGAATTTTAGAATTCCTTTATATTTATGGTACGTGAAGTTCAGAACTTAAATCACAAACAGCCAAAGCCGTTCGACGCAACTTTCAAAAATTCTCGAGAAAATCGGCTTCGAAGTTTTGAAAATTGGACATAACTATCAATTATAAAAACGTTTGCAGCATCTGCTGGTGTAGCTCAGATGGTAGCGTTATGGTCTCACAACCCTAGAGTCGGTGGTTCTAATCCTACAGTTACAATTTTTTTTTAATTTTCGAATTCAATTATATAAAACATTTTGGGATCTCTAATTCCACATGTTGTGTCAGTTTATCTTTATGTGTTTGTAGACGAGCCGAAAACCATGTCACGTAAAACGATGGTTGAGTAGGCTAGTTGCTTGGAAAGCCATTAGTAGCTATGGGGATGATTTTCCAAAAACAGTGTCGTAACTTTTCACAAACTGAACAATCAAAGACTATCGTCGTCAACTAACAGTGTAGCCAAACTGTAAAAAAAAGTATTTGTACTTACGTGTACTTTGAAAAACTTCAAAGTCGATTTTCTCCAGAATTTTTGAAAGTGGCGTCGAATGGCTTTGGTTGATTGTCATTTGAGTTCTAAAATTCATATACCATAAATATAAAAAAAATTCTAAAATCCGTGTGGTCTCCTTGTGAGAGAAGAAATAAAAGTTCGTTGTGTAAAAGGGGCTTTAGATTATCTGTGCTGATCACGTGAGAATCTGGCCAGTATTTATATCTGGACAGTATTTATAACGCTCTCGGAAGTCCGATTCGTCAGTCAGCTAGACTCAGCACCGCCAGGAGAATGTCCGTCGCAGCTATGTGCGAAACGTCAGGAGCAGAAATGTTCATGGAGCACGGTTATACAACCCGGAAGAATCATCCACAGTTACGACATCCGGTCGTGAAAGCCTTCATTGTATAACTAGCAGCGGTTATTGAGACCACAACAGAAGCACGAATGCATTGCTGATAGTAAGTCGGCCGTCAACTGTCCGGGCTACCTGAGCAGGGCAGCATTGGTGGCTGTAATCGGGGTGTTAAGATAACAGCTGGCATAGGAAAGTGGCCGTGAGCGCGCCTTGTTATGACGCTGATGGCCGCTTAGTCCTGATCAGCGCGTGATGACGTCACAACGATCAGCGGAACGAGGTAGGCCGCTAAATGTCGTTTAACGTGACGTACCAACAACAGCAAACGAGCCCACGCGACATAATGCAATCTGACATTACTGCGGTGCTGTGGTCGAAACAGTCACGAACGAGTGACACATAGTCCTTCAAGACTAAAAATGCTTTAGTTCGGGACGTATGTAGATTAGATTAAAAATACTGTAGGATAGCGGGCTCACAGCCATAGGTATGAAGTTCTAATAACTAGTAGATCATGCCATAATTGGAAGGGGTTCGAAAATACATCATGTTGTTGTTGTGGTCTTCAGTTCGGAGACTGGTTTGTTGCAGCTCTTCACAATACCCTATCCTGAGCAAGCCTCTTCAACTACACATAGTACGGCAACCTACATCTGTCTGAATCTGCTTACTGCATCCATCTCTTGGTCTTCCTCTGCAATTTCTACCCCAAACACATCTCTCCAAAGCTAAATTCACGATTCCTTGATGTCTAAGAATGTGTCCTACCAATCGATACCTTATTTTAGTCAAGGTATGCCAGATATTCCTTTTCTCCCTAATTCTGTTGAGTACCTCCTCAATAGTTACGTGATCCACCCACCTAATTTTCAGCATTCTTCTGTAGCACAACATTTCAAATGCCTCTATCCTCTTCCTGTTCGCACTGTTTATCGTTCATGTTTCACTCCCATATAACATATGGTGTAACATATCGTACTCCCGTGAGAAGTTGCACTAATATTGTCTACACTTATTCTGATTGGCTGCCTCCCCCTCTGTATGAGACCCCTTCTATGATTTTTTTTATTATAAATATTAGATAAACTAATGTATAGAACTTAACCTTATTTTGTGTGATTAATTTGTTTACATGAAGCTTTATTATGGTATGTTTTATTGATGTAATTATGCTATACTTAATAAAAACAGTTGACTGTATAAGTTGATGTTAGGCGGGACGAACCCTGCCCAGTTGCAGTCAGTCAGGCAGGCACAGACGGCTCTCGCGTGAACAGCCGTGACAATCGCGCTCTTGAAGTAGTCTGTCAGGCAGTTCGGAATTTATAGTTTTCAACTACTGTGATTAGAATGTTCAAATGTTTGTACAGCTTATGGGATTTAACTACGGGGTCATCAGTCCCTAAACCTACACACTACTTATTAGCTAGCTTATACTAAAGATGGCACAAACATCCATGCCCGAGGGGGGATTCGAACCCCTGACCGCAGCGGCCGTGCAGACCGCACGCAGCACACCCTTCGGCCACTGCGGCCGGCTGATTAGAAAGCAAGTGTACTAGGATCATGGACTGTATTACATATGTCACTTGTTTCATGACATATACATATTATGAAACAACTGGCATCCCTTCTTATCTGAAAAGTAGCCACAGTTTTAAAAGTTCCACAGCACTTCACTTCAAGATAGAAGAATCAACAACCTGTACGCTGCTTCTGCGCGGGGACAACAACGGAAAAGAAGGAAGGAAGGTTAGTGAACGGAAACTATAACTGCACACACTGATGATGCGTGTAGTTGCATGGCCCTCACGTGCAATGCTACGTAATTAAATCTTGCGGCATAGGCACAAGTGTGGCAGTAACACGTCCGAGGGAAAGTGCCAGAGAAAGTGGTAGAGAGACAGATTATCTAATATTCAAATAACTTTTCTCAAAATCTGTACCCGGCAATTATCCCCGTCCCCGCCGTAATACGCTAAGGCACTGTTTTTCAACCTGTCGGTCGCGATCCCCAAGTGGGTCACCAAGTCTGGCTTGGGGGGTCGTCGTCACAGGAAATACTTGCAGCATAAAGTAAATAGTGGTTAAGTAATACAAAGTGTATATCGAAGTGAAACTTATTTAATGTTAAAATTACGGAGTTTCTTGTGTAACATTAATTGAGAACTGAATAAATCATAGATTGTTTTAATAGTGAATAAGCGCGAAGCCTGAAAACTGATTATAGGAACCAACGAGAGGTAAAATAACATGATATAATAAGTAATTCTCAAAATTCGGAAGAAAAGATCTACTCGTTTATCAGTTGTCTATACTGTGGGAACTTTCTTAACGAGTATAATTCGCTTCTGAGTTTTGCCTGAAATACAAAACACTCAAGCAAATATATTTTTTAGTCCGAAAAAAAATCGTCGAAGAATTTAAAAGAAAGCTGCAGCAAAAGAAAGATTAAATTTGTTTCCTTTGAGATAACATAGTTTTCTTATGGTTCGTGAGGAGGGGTTCGAGTCACCAGAATAGTTTGTATTCTGAAGTGGGTCGCCTATATATTTTTACTTGGAGGAGGGTCGCATTTTCGAGAAGATTGATAAACACGGATGTAAGATATAAGTCATGGGACAGCGATATACAGACATACAGACGACGGTAATGTCACCAGATAAGATGTAGAAGAGCGGTGCACTAGCAGAGATGTCATTTGTACTCTGCTGACTGACGCGGAAAGGGTTCCTGACGTCATTGTGGTCACACGTCGGTTATTGACAGACTAGTTAAAAAAATTTTCAAATGTTTGTAAATCGATGGGACTTAACTGCTGAGGTCATTAGTTACTAGGCTTAAAAACTACTTACACTAACCTAAGGACAACACACACTCACGAAATGTCTTTGCCTATGCGTAAGCTAACAAAAGATTGGATAAACTGCCACAGTAGCAGACCAGAAGTTCCACTCATTACTAGAGACCGAGAAAATCTACTCTGCATACGCATTCACTCGCTCTGTCGTTCTACGAGGGTGAGAATGTTAAAGGGATAATCTTATATCTTTAAACGAGCAACTCTTATAGATAAGCTGTCTCCGAAACGGCTCTATTGATACTGGTTTTTCCTTTTGAAGTTCAAAAACAAAGTTGCATTTTTCGTAAACGCGATTTTCCAAAATTTTCACACACACACACACACATATATATATATGGGTGTTACAAAAAATTAAGGCCAAACTTTCAGGAAACATTCTTCACACACAAAGAAAGAAAATATGTTATGTTGACATGTGTCCGGAAACGCTTAATTTCCATGTTAGAGCCCATTTTAGTATTTCTCTTTAAATTTAAATTGAAATAATTCGTGCAGACAATTGTCAAAATACCCTGTCTACCTGATCTAACTTTGTTCCACCTATTTGGCACTCAATCTGTTTAAATCTCAGACATTACTTTAGTTTGGAGATGCTGAACTTCATATCATAATCCTTGCACCTCTGATCGAGCTCTGAAATATTAGTTTGCAACCTTTCAATGGAATCGGCCATAACAACTAAGTCATCCGCATATGCGAGACTGCTTATTTTGTTTTCACCTATTTTAATCCCATCCTGCCAGTCTACTGTTTTCAACATATGATCCATGAATAATATGAGCAACAGTGGTGGCAGGTTACAGCCTTGTCTTATCCCCGAAACTACCCTGAACCATGAGCTTAATTTACCATCTACTCTAACTGCTGCCTAATAGTCTACGTAAAGCCCTTTAAGTGCCTGAAGACGTTTGCCTCTTATTCCATAATCTTGTAGAAATGATAGTACCTTCCTCCTAGGAAAACGGTCATATGCCTCTTCTAAATCTATGGAATATAGATACAATTCTCTGTTCCACTCATAGCACTTTTCCATTACCTGCCGTAAGCTAAAGATCTGGCCCTGACAGCCTCTAAGAGGCGTAAACCCACACTGATTTTCATCTAACTTGTCCTCAATTAATACTCACACTCTCCTTTCAACAATACTTGAGAATATTTTGCCTACAACGCTAATTAAAGAGATACCTCGATATTTGTTACAATCTTTCCTGTTTCCATGTTTGAAAATTGGCGTGAATATCGCTTTCGTCCAGTCAGAAGGAACCTGTCCCGATTCCCACACCTTCTCAATTATTCCGTGTAACCATTTGAGACCTGATATTCCTCTGTCCACTCCCATGAACCACAGACATTGCCGAGGTGGGGTGGCTTGCGTGCCTCAACGATACAGATTTGACTGAGCTGGCCTTGTAACATCAGCCACGCAGCTACTGCGAACGGCTGAAAGCAAGGGGAAATACAGCCGTTACATTTCCCTACGACATGCAGCTCTACTGTATGAACAGATGATGATGGCATCCTCTTGGGTAAAATATTCCGGAGGTAAAATAGTCCCCCATTCGGATCTCCGGGCGGGGACTACTGAGGAGGATGTTGTCATCAGGAAAGACAAAACTGACATTCTACGGATCTGAGCGTGGAATGTTAGATCCCTTAATCCGGTATGGAAGCTAGAAAATTTAAAAAGAGAAATGCATAGGTTGAAGTTAGATATAGTGGGGATTAGTGAACTTCGGTGGAAAGAGGAACAGGATTTCTTGTCAGGTGAGTACAGGATTATAAATACAAAATCAGGTGGGGGTAGGTCTGATAATGAATAAGAAGATAGGAATGCGGGTAAACTACTATGAGCAACACAGTGATCGCATTACCCTAGTCAAGATATACACGAAGCCAACACCGACCACAGTAGTACAGGTTTATATGCCAATTAGCTCTGCTGATGATGAGGAGATCGAAGAAATATATGAGGAGCTAAAGGAAATTATTCAGACAATTAAGGGAGAGGAAAACTTAATTGTTATGGGAGACTGGAATTCTCAAATGTTCAAATGTTTGTTAAGCTTATGGGACTTAACTACGGGGTAATCAGTCCCTAAACTTACAAACTACTTAACAACTAGCTTATCCTAAGGACGGCACAAATATCCATGCCCGAGGGGGGATTCGAACCCCCGACCATAGTGGCCGTGCAGACCGTGACTGAAGCGCCTCAGTCCCCTCGGCCACCGCGGCCGGCAGACTGGAATTCTGTTGTAGGACAAGGAAGGGAAGGGAAGATAGTAGGTGAATATGGTCTGGGCAAAAGGAATGTGAGAAGAAACCGCCTGGTACAATTTTGCGCGGAACATAATTTAGTTATAACAAATACCTGGTATAAGAATCACGAAAGAAGATTGTATACGTGGAAGATACCAGGAGACACTGGGAGATATTTTATAATAGTAAGACATAGATTTCGGAACCAGGTTTTAAACAGTAAGGCATACCCAGGGGCAGATATAAACTCTGACCATAACTTATTGGTTATGAATTGTAGGCTCAAACTGAAAAAAACTGTAGAAAGGTAGGAAAATAAGGAGATGGAACCTGGGTAAACTGAAGGAACCTGAAGTTCTTGAGAATTTCAGAGGGTGCTTTAGGCAACATTTGACAGAAACGGGGGGAAATAAAACAGTAGAGGAGGAATGGGTAGCATTGAGAGATGAAATAGTGAAGGCAGCAGAGGACAAAATAGGTAGAAAGGCAAGACCTACAAAAAATCCTTGGATATCACAGGAAATACTAAATTTAATTGATAAAAGGAGAAAATATAAAAATGCAGTAAATGAAACAGGCAAAATTTAGTACAGACGACTAAGAAACGAGATTGACAGGAAGTGCAAAATGGCTAAGCAGGAGTGGCTAGAATACAAATGCAAGGATGTAGAAAAATTTATAAATAGGGGAAAATAGATACAGCTTACAGGAAAATAAGAGATATTTGGAGATAAGAAAAACAGCTCTATGAAAATCAAGAACACAGATGGAAACCAGTTCTCAGCAAAGAAAGGAAAGCTGAAATGTGGAATGAGTATATAGAGAAGCTCTACGAAGGAAATGAACTTAGGGACAATGTTGTAGGAAGGGAAGAGGATGTAGATGAGGATGAAATCGGAGATACTATACTGAGAGATGAATTTGACAGAGCACTGACAGACTTAAGTCGAAACAAGGCCCCTGGAGTAGATGACATTCCCTCAGAGCTACTGAAGTCTCTGGGAGATCCAGCCATGACAAAACTGTTTCACCTGGTGTGTAAGATTTATGAGATAGGCGAAGTACCCTCAGACTTTAAGAAAAATGTAATAATCCCCATTCCAAAGAAAGCAGGCGCAGACAAGTGTGAAAACTACAGAACCATCAATTTAATAAGTCATGGTTGCAAAATATTAACAAGAATTATTTACAGAACGATGGAAAAGCTGGTAGAAGCCGACCTCGGGGAAGATAAGTTTGGGTTCAGGAGAAATGTAGGAACTCGGGAGGCAATACTCACTTTACGGTTTATCCTAGAAGATAAATTAAGGAAAGGCAAACCTACATTTCTAGTTTTTGTAGATTTGGAGAAGGCTTTTGACAATGTTGGAATAAACTCTTTCAAATTCTGAAGCAAGCAGGATTAAAATATAGGGAGAGTAAGGTTATTTACAACTTGTACAAAAACCAGACAGCAGTTGTTACAGTTGAAGGGCATGAAAGGGATGCAGTGGTAGGGAAGGGAGTAAGACAGGGTTGTAGCCTTTCTCCAATGTTGTTCAATTTGTACATTGAGCAAGCTATAAAGGAAAGCAAGGAGAAATTTGGTGAAGGAATTAAAGTTCTGGGTGAAGAATTAAAAACATTGCGTTTTGCCGATGACATAGTAATTCTGTCAGATACAGCAAAGGTCCTGGAAGAGCAGTTGAAAGGAATGGACAGTGTGCTAAAAGGTGCATATACAATGAACATTAACAAGAGCAAAACTAGGGTAATGGAGTGCAGTGCAAGGGAATCAGGTGATGCTGAAGGAATTAGATTGGGAAACGAAGCAATAAAGGAGGTTGATGAGTTTTGTTACTTGGACAGTAAAATAACAAATGATGGTCGCAGTACAGAGTATATAAAATGCAGAATGGCAATGTGTAGAAAAGCGTTCTTGAAAAAGAAAAATTTGTTAACCTCGAATATTGATTTAAGCCTAAGGAAGTCCTTTCTGAAGGCATTTGTGTGGAGTGTTGCCTTGTATGGGAGTGAAACATGGACGATAAACAATGCGGACAGGAACATGATATTTGAAATATGTTGCTACAGAAGAATGCTGAAGATTAGGTGGGTGGATCGCGTAACTAATGAGGAGGTGCTGAACAGAATTAGGGAGAAAAGAAATTTCTGGCATACCTTGACTAAAAGAAGGGATCGATTGGTGGGACACGTTCTTAGACATCAAGGAATTGTGAATTTAGCGTTGGAGGGAGGGGTGTGGGGTAAAAACTGCATAGGAAGACCAAGAGATGGATACAGTATGCAGATTCAGACAGATGTAGGTTGTCGTTCTTATGTGGAGATGAAGAGGCTTGCTCAGGATAGGGTATTGTGGAGAGATGCATCAAACCAGTCTCCGGACTGAAGACCACAACAAACAACATTCCTCTGTATTTGACGATTTCCGGCTTAATTTCAATATGTAACAGAAAAAAAAATTATCGGGCAACGCTCAGTCACACGATATTAACCAGTTAAGTGTGGGAGAGGTATAGGAAGAACAGTGAACATGAATATCAAAATGAAAGCAGACATACTTATTATGAATATCGTTAATATGTTGAAATGTGGCTCACTGGAACAAACGTTGGTTTTTATATTTTCTTCATTTAAGATTTTTACTGCTTCTTTATAGATCATGTGTTGACACTTGTTCTTGAATTCTCGCACCGCGTTCAATAATGTACCCGCTAGTAGAATGTCCTTTATATTTTTCAGCAGTCCTACTGTTCCCAATCCTCTCTTCTTTGGGCGTGACGAAACTGGACGTGTTCAGTCTGATTGGGGAGGTTTATTTTCTCTTCTGATTTTCCACGAAGAGTGTTTTCTTTTCATCCCTCTTTGGACGGGCTTATGTTTTGTGTTTCTCAGGAATGTTCAGTTTTGTTCACTGTTATTGGTGTGTGACAGGTGGGTTGTAGGCGTGGACAGGAGACCTCAAATAAATAAATAAATAAAATAAAATAAAATAAAATAAAAAAATCTCAACTGCTCCGTTTTTGTTCTCACATGCATTAAGTACGTACTGAAGAAATGATGAGCAATCGGACGATTAAAGGGGACACAAAATTTATAGAAATGTTATGATGGGGCTCTCATGAAGACCTTCAATTGACCAGTACGGCGGCGTATCGCGTTTTGGAGCTGTAGTGACAGCATCCCAAGAAGTCAGTGTTCCGCTTTGCGAAGGGCGCGGCGAAGAGTCGGACAGCTATTCTGACGCGAGCGTAGCACGGAAACTCGCTGTGCAAGGTCGTAGCTCTCTGTAAATAGCGGCAAGCGCTAGGCGGTGAGGCCGCTCGTAGCTTTGAGCCCGGTGGCGTCCTTGGACAAAGAGCCGAGCAAGGCGTCTTCCTGCGCCAAGGACCAACGCCGCCTAGCGGACATCCGCAGTGCCAACCACCTGCTGTGCGCCTTGCTAAGGCTTCCGTTGTTTTACGCGCGGTGACCTCACAGTTCCGAGCGCACTGCTATCTCTTACCTTCAGGACTGATTCTTCTGTTTAAGCAACGCAGTCTTCAACGGATTTTGCATTCACGGGTATTCGGAAGTGCGCTGTCGAATCCCAGGATCGAGATCACGATCTTAAAAGCTAATTTTTTCTCTTTTCTCTTTTACCGAAGCATACTTATACTCCGTTCACGGAAACGAGAGACAAATTGTAAACAGACCGTGGCGCGTGATCAGAGGTGGACAAAACGGAGCGCTCGCTCAATGTCGCTACCTAGCTATCAATCGATGTGATTCCACGATGTAATGGGATAGGGACTGCGGCTGTTGGTCGAGTTTTAATTCCAAATTATTAACGTATCCACCAACAACCGTAAAGGTTGTTGTTGTTGTTGTTGTTGTTGTTGTTGTGGTCTTCAGTCCGCAGACTGGTTTGATGCAGCTCTGCACGCTAACCTGTCCTGTGCAAGTCTCTTCATCTGAGAATACTTTCGGCAACCTACATCCCTTTGAATCTGCTTACTGTATTCGTCCCTCCGTCTCCCTCTACGACTTTTACCCCACACACTTACTTTTAAGTTGACGATTCCTTGATGTCTCAGAATGTGCCCCACCAACCTATCCCTTCTCTTAGTCAGAATACGCCAGATATTCATTTTCTCTCCAATTCTGTTGAGCACCTCCTCATTAGTTACGTGATCTACCCATCTACTTTTCATCATTCGTCTGTAGCTTCTATCATCTTTTTGTCTGAACTCCTTCTATCATCTTTTTGTCTGAACTCCTTATTGTCCACGCTTCACCTCCATACAATGCTACACTCCAGACAAATGCCTTCAGAAAGGACTTCCTAACATTTAAGGTAATATTGGATGTCAAGAAGTTTAGCTTCTTCAGAAACGCTTTTCTTCCCATAGCCATTCTGCATTTTATATCTTCTTCACTTCCGCCATCAGAAGTTATTTTGCTACCCAAGTAACAAAACTCGTCTACTACTTTTATTGCCTCATTACCTAATTTAATTCCTTCAGCATCGCCTTATTTTCTGACGCTCCATTCCATTATCCTTGCTTTACTCTTGTTGATGTTCATCTTATAACCTCCTTTCAAGACAGTGTCCATTCCATTCAATAGCTCATCCAGATCCTTTGCGGCCTATGACAGGATTACTATGTCATCGGAAAACCGCAAAGTTTTTATTCCCTCTTCTTGAACTTTATTTCCCCTCTCCAAATTTCTCCTTGCATTCCTTCACTGTCTGCTCAATGTACAGATTGAACAACAATGGCGAAAGGCCACAACCCTGCCTTACTCCCTTCCCAACCTCTGCGTCCCTTTCATGCCCTTAGACTCTAATAACCGCTGTTTGATTTTTGTATAAGTTTAGTATATCTCTTCACTCCCTATATTTTACCACTGCTAACTTCAGAATTTCAAACAGTGTATTCCAGTCGACATTGTCAAAAGCTTTCTCCAAATTTACAAACGCTAAAATCGTATGTTTCCCTTTCCTTAGCCTATCTTCTAAGATAAGTCGTAATGTGAGTATTGCCTCCCATGTTCCAGAATTTCTCCTAAATCCAAACTGATCTTCCCCAAGGTCGGATTCCACCAGTTTATGTTGTTTTATTTAACAGCTGGTTTAGGTATTACATTAATTCTTCTTTACACTTTGGTGTATAACAGACGTACAACATGATGTTACGCATACAACACTGATTTGCAATTTAATTTGTATAGGGCCTGAAGATGATATTAATGCAATTCCGAAACCGGTCGTTAAATAATAATAAAAAAAGTTTACGATTACTGGTGGATAAGATAATAATTTGGTATTAAAACCTTTGTATCAAGTGTAAAGCGGTGTGTGTGTTTTGCTATTTAACAGTGATATTAGACGCCGTTGGAGATTCGAGTCCTCCCTCGGGCATGGGTACATTTGTTGTCATTAGCATAAGTAAGTTTAAGAAGTATTTTGTAAACCTAGGGACTGATGACCAGAGCAGTTAAATCCTATAGATTTACAAACATTTTAACATTTTGTACACCCTGACGGCTTGCGGTGTTTAATGATGATGACACGTCGCCGCGTTGCTCTTACGACACCTGTGATTAGTTCCAGAAACAAGCAGAGTAGGTCCACAGATTGAGGTGGCTACCCCGGAGTCGATATTTGAACCCCATCGATCGTATCTAATATGTTATGGAATGCAGGCTCTTTGCCACGGGTCCTGCTTCCAGGAACCGACCACAATTGGCTGCCACTCTGCAAACGGCTTTGTGTCAGATGCGTCCAGAAAAGTATTAGGGACTTGTAGACTCATTTTTACTGCGTCTCACTGCAATCTGCAGGGCAGTGTCATTTGATCATGCGACTGTGTCTGCTAGTTCTCATACTACGGCAAGGCGCTGCAATCTATTAAATCAAGAGGCATGGTTACATAGAAGTCGATCACGTAATGGGCCTAGATTTTCGAAACATCAGAGAAATTAAAAAGATAAATTATTTACATCTGGCAAGACCAGTGGGGTCACTCTGCAAGTGCGCGAAGAGTATTCAATTTCTTACTTCGGTCAGAGAAAGGCAGTGGATGAAGAGCCACACAACTCGCGGACTTGTGGATTTTCTAACGGGCCACAGTTACGCCGGATAGGAAAGAGGCCCAACCAGATTTCTGACTGTGGAGCTGAGGTGGGCACACTGGAGCATGTCGTCTTAGAGTGCCCGTTCACGCACAGGTTGCCTCTCAACTGAGGCGAACCATCACTAGTAGACATATTTAACTTTTGCGTGATGAAAAACAAGCGCGTAACTTTATGAATTCGAGTGTGTTAATATCGAATGAGGCGGGGCGATGGAGAATACGGAGAAACAAAGTATTCGAAGGAATGTATAGGAATGCTGACTTAGTGGCTGAAATTAAGTGTAACAGATTGAGGTGGCTAGGCCCTGTAGGGAGAACGTCGGATTGAACTGTTAAAAAGGTCTACAGAGGAATTCCAGGTGGCAGAAGGTGTAAAGGGAGACCTCGGAAACGATGACTGGGGGCTGACGAAAATGATTTCAGGAAGATAGGAGTAAGGACGTGGAGGAAACGAGCAGAAGATCGTAAAAATTGGGCTGGGATCATCAGAGACGCCAAGGCCCTACGAGGGCTGTAGCGCCAAGGAGTAACTATGTAAGTAAGTAATATCGACTCACGTGCAGTAAGTTTCATCATCATCATCATCATCATCATTAGAGAATGATTATGCCTATCAGCGTTCAGTCTGGAGCATAGTACCTCTAATAAAATTCCTCCATGATCCCCTATTCAATGCTAACATTGATGCCTCGTCTGATGTTATGCCTTTTACTTCAAAATCATTCTGCACTGAATCTAAGTACTTTCTTCTTGGTCTACCTCGACTCCTTTTACCCTCCGCTGCCGAACTCATGAGTCTCTTAGGTAACCTCGCTTCTCCCATGCGTGTAACATGACCCCACCACCTCAGTCTGTTCGCTCTAACTGCTTCATCTATGGTGTTCATTAACAGTTTTTCTTTGATTTCCTCGTTATGGACACACTCCTGCCATTGTTCCCATCTATTAGTACCTGCAATCATTCTTGCTACTTTCATATCTGTAACCTCTACCTTATGAATAAGGTAACCTGTATCCACCCGACTTTCACTCCCATACAACAAAGTTGGTCGAAAGATAGAGCGGTGCACCGCTAACTTAGTCTTGGTACTTACTTCCTTCTTGCAGAAGAGAGTAGATCTTAGCTGAGCACTCATATCATTAGCTTTGCTGCACCTCGATTCCAGTTCTTTCACTATGTTGCCATCCTGTGAGAAAATACATCCCAGGTACTTGAAACTTTCTACCTGTACTAACTTTGTTCTATTTGGCACTCAATCTGTTTAAATCTCTTTCCCACAGACACCACTATCCTTTTGAAGATGCTGATCTTCATATCATAATCCTTGCACCTCTGATCGAGCTCTGAAATATTAATTTGCAACCTTTGAATCGAATCGGCCATTACAACTAAGTGATCCGCATATGCGAGACTGCTTATTTTGTTTTCACCTATTTTAATCCCGGCCTGCCGGTCTATAGTTTTCAACATATGATCCATGAATAGTATGAACAACAGTGTTGACAGCTTATAGTCTTGTCTTAACCCTGAAACTACCCTGAACCATGAGGTTAATTTGCCATCTACTCTAACTGCTGCCTGACAGTCTACGTAAAGCCCTTTAATTGCCTGCATAAGTTTGCCTGCTATACCATAATCTTGTAGAAATGACAGTAGCTTCCTCCTAGGAACACGGTCAAAAGCCTTTTCTAGATCTATGAAACATACATACAATTGCCTGTTCCCTCATAGCACTTTTCCATTACCTGCCGTAAGCTAAATATCTGGTCCCGACAGCCTCTAAGAGGCCTAAACCCACACTGATTTTCGTCTAACTCGTCCTCAATTAATACTCGCACTCTCCTTTCAACAATACTTGAGTATATTTTGCTTACAACGCTAATTAAAGAGATACCTCGATAGTTGTTACTGTGGTGTCGCACAAGTCCAAAGTGCGCGCCACCTACTTTCGCCGCGCGCCGCCATGCACGCACGGCGCGGCGTTCTTACGACGTCAGCCACGAGCGCCCTCTGCTGCAACCCCGCTCGTGGCCACCACGGAAAGACATCGTTCACTTGGAACTGAGATAGCAACCAGTTAGGACCTTCGTAATCAGATAGGCACCAGTGAAGACTTGGCTATCAGTTAGGCACTAGCAGGTCTCTAGCTCAACTATGTATCAACATTCTGCAGTACTATGTAAAAGTTAAGTATTGTATAAATTCTGTGCAATATATATCTTGTTATAATTTACTCTAGTGTTTCTAGTTTCTGGCTGCTCCCCTCCGTACCTGCACCAGCGTGCTATCTTTATTCCTGTGTCGGTCTCATTCCACTCGGCCACCGACACCTACAACGGAAACGAGACACAAAAGCGGCGACGAGGCTGGGACACAAAAGTGGCGACGAGGCTGGGACACAAAAGTGGCGACGAGGAGTGATAGAACCGTGGACCAGCCCACTTGCAGCAGCCAGACAGCAGCAGTCGGAGCACGCAGAAATTGCTCCCGCCCACCCACCCTTATTATAAGATTTTTGGGGGACAATATTGTTACGTGTTTGTGGACTTTTTTGTTGCAGAGCGTCGTCTTTAATATTGCAATTGTGTTTTGTTATAATTTACTTGTACGCGCGGCGCCTAATCGGTCAGTATGGCCACTACCCCGAACCCAAACTTAATGGAAATTATTCAGTTACAGACGGCGCAAATCACACAACTTCTCCAGTCAGTGGCGCAGTTGACGACAACTCAACAACAGCCGTCGCATCAGCAGCCCACACCTGCCGCCGCAACGCTTCCTACGTTTCGCCAGTACAACGAACGTGAGGAAGACTGGAGCGACTATTTCGCACAGTTTCAATAACTCGTCGCGGCTCATCAACTTACAGGTCAGACTGTTAAGCATCTTTTATTGTCCGTGGTGGGCCCCAAAACCTTCGTATTACTGCAGAAACTATTGCCCAACGCATCTCCTCGTGATGTAGACTTTGAACAAATTGTAGATGCACTGAATGCTCATTATGAGAGAATAGTTCTCGTAGCTGCGGCACGGTACCGATTTTTCAGACTTAAAAATTACCTGAGCAGTCACACCAAGACTGGATTACTGAATTGAAGGGCTTAACCCGCAAATGTAAATTTACTTGCTCTTGTGGACTTTCTTATAGTGACGTTATGTTGAGAGATGTGATTACGCAGAACGTTCAGGACCCCAGAATTAGGGCAGCAATTCTGAAACAGTCTGACCCCTCATTAGACAGTGTACTGCAGCTTATAGAAGCGCATGATACTTTCGACTTAGCAGATGTAGAAATGCAAAGCCACAGTGTAAATTCAGTGCGCCGTAACGGTCGCTTTCCTAGCCGTACTTCTCAGTGTAGCACTAGTGATTCTTACAATAGTACAGGCCGTGCTGAACAGACAGTGAACTGTAGCCAGTGTAAAAGTGTGACACAAATGTCGCCCCGTCGTGTTAGAAACAGTAATTTGAATAACGGGCGCCAACGCTCATTTCAAAAAAAATGTTCGTAAATCTTGCCCCCAGTGCGTATCTCGCCACAAACGTGCTCAGTGCCCAAGTCGCAACGCAACTTGTTATCAAGGTGGCAAAATAGGACATGTACGGACAGTGTGTATGCAAAACAAAATTTCAAAGAACGGCGCCGTTAAAAACAGTGCAAGAACAATTCAGGTTGTAAATGTCATATACGCTGTGCACTTGGACAGTGTTTCTCGTGATTCTCAATTGCAAGAAAGTAATTCTGCGCCTACGGCAAAACTATATAGTGCACCACGTAGCAAGCGCCGACGAGCGCGTAAAAACGTGCAACTGAAAAGGGTTCGGGACTAGCAAAGTGACTATGTACAGCGCAATCCTGTAGTGAACCTAGTGCCTTCTATAACTTCTCCTTGTAAACGTGCCCAGTACTGTGTAGATAGTGACAGTAGACTTAGTGTAGCTACTCAAAGTAATTTTAGTGCAGTAGCCTCGCATTGCGCGGACTCCGATCTGGCGGTTGTGCCATCTAGTGACAGTGATGTTAATCTGTGTGCCGATTCTGCGCCGCTACCTTCACTTCGCGGCTCGCGCATGCGCAAGTGTAGTAAACAAGTTCTATCAGACGTTGCCCACATTCGCGCACCTGTCGAGCGCCACAAGCAAAAGCTTTTTTGAATCTTTGCGTAGAAAATAAGACTGTGCAATTTCAGCTCGACACTGGTTCCGCTGTTACATTAATTAATAAAGACACTCATGTACTTCTGGGTTCGCCAAAATTGTCGTCGTCTAAACAAGTGCTAACAGCGTATACAGGACAAAATATTCCCGTGCTAGGAACGTGTAACCTGCCTGCCTCTTTCAAGGTGTAACAAAAACAGTTGCATTTGTAGTTCTTCAGGCCAAATCGACACAGAACATTTTTGGACTAGATGCTTTTGACTTGTTTGGTTTATCAATTCTACATCTACATCTACATCGATACTCTGCAAATCACATTTAAGTGCCTGGCAGAGGGTTCATTAACCACCTTCATAACTTTTCTCTACCGTTCCATTCTCTAATAGCGCGCGGGAAGAAAGAACACCTAAATCGTTCCGTTTTCGATCTGATTTCTCTTATTTTATTGGGATGGTCATGTCTCCCTAAGTAGGTGGGTGCTAGCAAAATATTTTCACATTCAGAACTAAAAGTCGGTGATTGAAACTTCGCAAACAGATCACGCCGCAATGAATAACGTCTTTCTTTTAATGATTTCCACCCCAATTCGTGCAACATTTCCGTGACGCTTTCCCCCCCGTAACGTGATAAAACAAAACGAGCTGCCCTTCTCTGAACCTTCTCAATATCTTCCGTCAGTCCCACCTGGTGAGGGTCCCACAAGGGGCAACAGTACTCCAAGAGAGGACGCACAAGTGTGATGTAGGCAGTCTCTTTAGTGGAGCTGGTGCATCGTCTAAGCGTTCTGCCAATGAAACGTAACCTTTGGTTCGCCTTCCCCACAATATTTTCTATGTGTTCTCTCCAGTCAAAGTTGTTCGTAATTGTAACTCCTAGGTGTTTGGTAGAATTTACGACCTTAAGGTTTGACTGATTTATCGCGTAATTGAAGTTCAGCGGATTTCTTTTAGTGGTCATGTGTATTACTTCACACTTTTCTTTATTTAGTGTCAATTGCCAATTTTCGCACCAAGTAGAAATTTTGTCTAAATCGCTTTGCAGTTGCTTTTGATCCTCTGTTGACTTCACTAACCGATAAACGACAGCATCATCCGCGAACAGTCTAAGGGAGCTATTCAGATTATCTCCTAAATCGTTTATAAACACGAGGAAGAGTAGGGGACCAATAACGCTTCCCTGTGGAACGCCAGATATCACTTCTGTTTTACTCGATGACTTACCGTCAATTACAACGAACTGTGTCCTTTCTGATAGGAAATCGTGAATCCAATCGCACAATTGGGGAGATATTCCATAAGCACGCAATTTCATTAGAAGCCGCTTGTGGGGTACAGTATCAAAAGCCTTCCGGAAATCCAGAAATATGGAATCGATTTGAGATCCCTTGTCGATGGCACTTAACACTTCATGTGAATAAAGGGCAAGCTGTGTTTCGCAAGAGCGATACTTTCTGAATCCGTGCTGACTATTGGTTAATAGGTCGTTCTCTTCGAGGTAGTACATAATATTCGAACAAAGTATATGTTCCAAAATCCTACTGCAAATCGACGTCAAAGAGATGTGCTTCAAATTTCGTCAATAGTGCCTCAGGATAAAATCAATGCATTGTGTGACAAATATAGTGACTTGTTTTCGCCGGAACTAGGTTGTGCAAAAGACTTCGTGGCACATGTAACTTTAAAAGAATCTGCAGTTCCAAAATTTCGTAAAGCGAGACCAGTGCCTATCGCCTTGCGTGATCCAGTTGCCGAATAACTTAAACGTTGGCAAGATAGTGGGGTGATTTCTCCTGTTTCTGCGAGTCAGTGGGCCTCGCCTATAGTAATTATACCCAAGCCGTCAGGAAAACTTCGTCTCTGTGCGGACTTCAAATCAACAGTGAACAGTCAAACAATTGTAGACACATACCCTCTGCCCAGACCTGAGGAACTGATGGACAGATTAGGACAGTCTCGCTTCTTTTCTAAGATTGATTTAGCAGAGGCATACTTACAGATTCCACTTGATGACGAGTCCAAAAAGTTTTTCGTCATTAATACTCACATGGGCCTTTTTCAATTTCAACGCCTACCCTTTGGCAGTTCTTCCGCCCCCGCTATTTTTCAGCGTTTTTTGGAACAGCTGACAGTTTCTGTACCGTGTTGTTCGAACTATTTAGATGATATTGTGGTATCCGGACGTACAGTTGAAGAACATTTAGCAAACCTGGAGTGCCTTTTCAAAGTGTTGACTGCAGCAGGTCTACGTTGTAACAAAGCAAAGTGTTCGTTTTTTCAAACTGAAATAGAGTACCTAGGCCACGTGATTAATGCGCAAGGAATTCATCCCTTACAGTCACATCTTAGAGCAATCAAAGACTTGCCTCCACCTAAGAATGTGCATGAATTGCAAGCAGTAATGGGAAAGCTTAACTATTATTTCAGATTTATTCCCAATGCCTCTCAGATTGCAGCTCCACTGCATCACTTACGTAGGAAGAATGTTCCTTTTGTATGGTCTAAAGATTGTCAGGTTGCCTTTGACAAACTAAAGTCTGCACTACTCAGTGATGCATGTTTGATTCCCTTTGACCCACAGAAGAAGCCTGTAGTGCTAGCAGTGGATGCCTCGTCGTACGGTGTGGGTGCCATTCTGTCACATCGTATTGGTTCTCACGATTGTCCTATTGCCTTTGCATCCAAGCTACTGACGCCGACGCAACAGAATTACAGTCAGATAGAAAAGGAGGCCTTAGCAATCATTTACGGCGTCACAAAGTTTCACCATTATCTCTATGGCAGTAAATTCTATTTGTTGACAGACCACAAGCCTCTCACGTCGTTGTTCTCACCCACAAAGCCAATTCCGCCACGAACGGGACAAAAACTTCAGACATGGTCCATGATATTGTCAAATTATCAGTATGAGATTTTGTACCGACCTACCACTAAACATGCCAACGCGGACACACTTTCCCGACTTCCGGTTGGCCAGGATGTATCATTTGATTCTTCAGAAATGGCATGTTGTCAGATAGGCTCCAGAGATGCTTCCGCTGTCGCAGACTTTCATTTGAACTCTCGTCGGGTTGCACAGGAAACAGCTGCAGATGCAGACCTAAGTGTGGTAGCACGTTTTGTTCGCTCAGGGTGGCCTGCCAGAGCCAAAGACATTGATCGGCCTCTGGTTCGACGTTATTTTGCACAACGTCATGCATTATCTTTAAGTCAGGGTGTACTGTTGTTGCATACCGACAACGACCAAGCAAGAGTGATTGTTCCTCGTTCCCTGCAACGAGAAGTGTTACGCCTCCTGCATCAAGGACATTGGGGCATTGTTAGGACAAAGCAACTGGTCAGACGTCATTGTACCTGGGTTGGTATGGACGCTCAGATAGAGAGCATGACGTCACAGTGTACAGTTTGTGCGGAGCATCAGGCGGCTCCTCCACAGCGTTTCTCAGACTGGCCACGCCCCAAGGGACCATGGCAACGTTTACACATTGACTTTGCCGGACCTTTCTGGAATACGCGCTGGTTAATTGTTGTAGACGCTTTCAGCAAGTTTCCTTTTGTGATTGCCATGAACTCAACGACAGCTTCTAGTACAATCAGTGCCTTAACATCAGTGTTTTGCATCGAAGGCTTGCTTGAAACTATCGTCAGTGACAATGGACCTCAGTTTGTTAGTGCGGAATTTCAACAGTTTTGTCGTGTAAATGGCATTCAGCATATCACCACCGCACCTTTTCACCCTCAGTCCAATGGGGAAGCAGAACGTTTCGTTCGAACATTCAAGTGTCACATGGAAAAAATGAAAGGTCAGCACTCCAGGCAGCAAGCTCTTCAAATTTTCCTGTCTACGTATCGGTGCATGCCACGTGACGTCCCGTCTCCTGCCGAGCTGCTACACGGCCGCCGTCACCGCACTCTCCTTCACCTGCTGCAGCCTCCCACGCACCGAGTCGGTTCGTATGGCGCTACGCGTTTTCAGGTTTCCACGCCGGTGCTGTACAGGGTGTTTGCTGGTATGAAGAAGACATGGTTGCCAGGCACCATTCAGCGCGTGCTCGGTCGCAATATGTATGTTGTACGTTCTTCCACAGGGTCGGAGCTGCGGCGCCACGCAAACCAATTGCGCTTGCACAGGCCGCGCGATCTTGTCTCCGGTTTCTTGATTCCAGACCCAGTTCACCGCCAGGGAGCACAGCCACATCGCTCGCCGCCGGGCCCAGCTTCCCCGGGCTACGAGCTCCCGATGGATGTCGACGCGCCTTCTACGCAGTCGGCCCCTCCGCCTCTGTCGCCGCCGCAGATGACAGCGTCACCGAGAGGGACTCCGGGACCGTGCGGGGCCCCCCAGCTTGGGCCACGCACCTCAGAAGATGACCTGCTCCCTCTGGGCGGGGGTGTGCGCCCTTCCTCAGGTTTCGCCGGGTTTCCTGGAGGATCGCAAGGCGGATGCCGGGGCGCGAACGGCGTCTCGATCCCAGCCTCAGCTACGACGCCCGTCTCACAAGTAACGCCCCCGCCCAGGCCCTCCTCCCAGTGCCGTCGCCGTGGCCCTCAGCCCTACGCCACGACGGCGCGGCGGTTTGGGGGGGAGGGGTGTGGTGTCGCACAAGTCTAAAGTGCGCCCCACCTACTTTCGCCGCGCGCCGCCATGCACGCACGGCGCGGCGTTCTTACGACGTCAGCCACGAGCGCCCTCTGCTGCAACCTCGCTCGTGGCCACCACGGAAAGACACCGGTCACTGGGGACTGAGATAGCAACCAGTTAGGACCTTCGTAATCAGATAGGCACCAGTGAAGACTTGGCTATCAGTTAGGCACTAGGCAGGACTCTAGCTCAACTATGTATCAACATTCTGCAGTACTATGTAAAAGTTAGGTATTGTATAAATTCTGTGCAATATATATCTTGTTATAATTTACTCTAGTGTTTCTAGTTTCTGGCTGCTCCCCTCCGTACCTGCACCAGCGTGCTATCTTTATTCCTGTGTCGGTCTCATTCCACTCGGCCACCGACACCTACGACGGAAACGAGACACAAAAGCGGCGACGAGGCTGGGACACAAAAGTGGCGACGAGGCTGGGACACAAATGTTACAATCTTTTCTGTTTCCATTTTTGAAAATTGGCGTGATTACCGCTTTCGTCCAGTCAGACGGAACCTGTCCCGATCCTACGCCTTCTCAATTATCATGTTTAGCCATTTGAGACCTGATATCCCACTCTATTTGAAGAGTTCCGACTTAATTTACAACAGAAAAATACTGCGTCGTAAAAACTAGGCGAGAAAAACTGCGTGTACCGCCGAGAGCTAGTACACGTCGACAATATTCGCCAAGAGAATGTATCTTGAATGTGATGTGACCACCCCAAGAATCAGGCCGGCATTGCCAGGCCAGTGCTAGGCGATGGGTCACAAAATGCCAGTTAAGACTTGGAGAGATGTGGATGGTACAGATAGAGGTGTTGGACGACTTCCCCACCTTGCGAAATCAAGAGCTCGGGATAAGACAATTGGAAACGAAAACGTGATGGTTTGTCTCCTTACTCTCGCACACAAATTTCACCGATTCCAAGTAATGGTGATCCAGTAGCAGACAGCCATTTTTCACAGCACCGATAGTCGTAAGCATTTTTAGGTAGAAGTAAATTAGAGAGACGATCTAACACCTATGTCATTATTGTAACCAGGCAACGGTTCGGTAAGTAGTATAACAGGCCCACGTACTCGCCGTTAAGGACAGGTACTGCCCTTGCATGGCATTTTAAGTGGCGCCGCGGTCGAATGGCCGATCCCTCGAAGGTGCCTCGCTGCGGAGAGCGCGGTTGCTCCCCGTCGGAGGTTCTAGTCCTCCTTCGGGCATATGTGTGTGTGTGTGTGTGTGTGTGTGTGTGTGTGTGTATGTCTGTGTGTGTGTTGTCCTTAGGTTAATTTGAGCAGTTTGTAAGCCTAGTAAGTGATAACCACAGTGAGTTAAGTCCCATAGATTCACAAACATTTCAATATTTTTTGAAGTCAAATAAATCAATATACATATATATAAATGGAACGTGGGACGTGTGTCCGTATATTTCACTTGGTAGCCAAAATTATTCACTGCAGACCAACGGCGGTTATGCATGAGTCTAGCCTTTACGTTCGCGGTATGTACTATGGTATTTTGGTCGCGGTATGTGGCGATGGATGAGTGTGGCGAACAAAAATCCGTAAAATGTGGAGCAATACGACGATCAACAGATGCTCAAAGGTAAAAAGACTCAAAGATAAAACACTGGGAAACACAGACATACATTAACTGAGCATTAACTACACTGGAAAGACAAATGTAGTGCTTACGATGAAAATACTGACAACTGGATTAGCAGTTTCGTGTCGATAGCTGTAAGAGGGTGGATGATATAGCTGTTGAAAGTCAACGGCTTATATAAAATTCGCACTTAAGACCAGCGATGACTTTTGACAGTATAATAGCAATGTGGTTATATACAGCGAAATGTGATGCACGTTCTTCAGTTGTTTTTCTGCAGCAAGCATACGAATAAAGGAAAGTAAGTGCATATTGCAGTTTGAAAAGTAAAACTACCAAAAAAGATGCCAAAGCGTAAGAAAGAAATTTCGCGTTCTCGATCCGTTTCTAACAGCCATAAAACGGCGCTGAAAAGTGCATCTACAGACGATAGAAACTTGAAATTTGTAGATGTTGTTTATCTTACACTGTAGGCATCAGCGATTTTTCGATATTCCCATACCTAAGGGGGTGAAAAAGGGATGAACGGTTTTTTGAAAATACGTTGCTATGCAGGCAGGTTCGAAGAACGAATACAAAACTTCCGATTTAGATTTCTGATTGGAATTTTAAAAACACGTGTTTCGATATTGTTGGAAATTCAATCATTAATGGGGTGAAATAAGGGAAAATCTTTAAAGGGTGCTACTAAGACTATTTTGTTGCTATAAATGTGAAAATTTGGGTTTGGAACCATGGTTATAATTTTAAATAATGCGTTTCTGAATGTTTTGAATTCTGCCAACAATGGTGCAATAGGGAGTGACAAGTTTTATCAAAATACTTGATTAGGAAAGCATTTTTAAAACCAAATCTATGAAAATTTATATTTAGAAGTAGAAACAAGCAATGCAAACCATCCAATCTACGCGTGCGTAAATAATAAAAATATAAAAAGTTTCTTGAAGACAGGTTCGAAACTGGATCGTCCATTCGACAGGTGAACATGCCACCATCCGAGCTATTCGACCGTGCTGCAGTACAAGCATCTTTGGCAAGTGTATTAGGTATGTGTGTGCTGCGATCAAACGTTTTGAGTCCTTTTTGGTGGAATTTTCTGGATGGTGCGTTTTAGGACTTCTTTAAACCCTGACTACAATCGACCGTCTCTCAGACCGCTACGAATTTTGGTGTCAAAATATTTCACACGTCCCTGCAAAGAGAAATGGACTCTTCCGTGTACCTTCCTATTGGATGAAAAGCTACACCTGCCTGCATTGTTGCTGCTCTTTGTTTCTTATTTATTAGCCCCGAGAGGTTTCACAGACCTACCATAGTGTTAGCGTCTCATGCTTTTACTAGACGTTGTTGTTTCTTTCTGGCGGCGAAAGCTGAACGTTCTATGCAATGTGTTTTACGCGAGACATGTGGGTATCCAGAACGCTTTGGTGAATCCTTAGATAAAGAATTAGATTACAGCGATATGGCACTTTATTTTGAGAGATTAGTGATAATAATACTAATTCAGAGCATGAAGTGTATGCAGGTTCAAACACACTAAAACATGATTCTGCGGTCATAACGGACATAATTACTTTTTACTTGATACGGCAGAAGTAAAATTTGACAAAGTTTATCCCTTCACTGACTTCCAGAATGTAGTAGTCGCTTTACATTGAAAAAATGAATCGTATACTGAAATATGACTTTGCGCACAATTTATCGGAACTGAAATGGGATTTTTCCATCTGTTTCGAATCTGTAATATAATCACTCTGATGATAGTCTGTGGATGAGTAGAGAGCTAACTATTTGATGTTTTCCGTAACACATAAAATAAAAATATACAGCACATTTCGCAGTGTTTTATTTATCGCCATTTTACAAACACTATGTTGTTAAAAAAAGTCAAGTTTCAATACAGTCTGCTTGCAAGAAGTGTAATGAACAACAGGAAGTCATGAAACTATACGTTCCGCAAACCACTGGTTTGATATATAAGAAATAAAAATGAGGTCTGAGAGACCTCTCGATAGTAATTGTGTCCTGTCAGTGTCCATAGTAATTGAGGGTTAAGCGGACATCCGTAATGTATCTACCATACTGCGAAGTCCCATCCCGAACTGAGTTTCCGCGACAGGAAGGTTTTCTTGTTAGGTAAAATTCATAGTTGGTCTGCGAAAATCGACATTTTGCTGTAACTGCAACAGTTTAATCCCATAGGTTCAGAAACTCTTTGTTTTTTGATAAGCAGCGATGAATTTTAAATATACATAATGAAACTTTCACTCTTCGCTGATATGAAACTTCCTGGGAGATTAAAAGTGTGTGCCGGAACCGGGATTCAAACCTGGGACCATTGCCTTTCACAGGGCACACAATTTTAATCTGCAAGGAAGTTTCATATCAACGCACACTCCGCTGCAGAGTGAAATTTTCATTTTGGAAACATCTCTTAGGCTGTGGCTAAATCATACCTCCACCATATCCTTTCTTCCAGGACTCTTAGTTTTACAAGGTGCGCAGGAGAACTACTGTGAAGTTTCGAAAGTAGGGGGCGAGGAACTGGAAATACGGATGTGAGGACGCACCATGAATCGTGACGGAATAGCTCAGACAGTAGAGCGTTCGTTCGTGAAGGAAAAGATCCAAGGTTCGAATCCCGGTTCCGGCCCACAATTATAATCTGCCAGGAAGTTTCAAATAACACACAATTAACAACAATTCAAAAGACATACTGAATTATACATTCCTCAAGTAGGAGTGAATGAGATAATCATCTGAACTGAAACCGTCTTGGGATGGAAACGCTGGCAGCGGTGGCCGAGCGCTCTGCGACGCGCCAGTCACGGTCTGCACGGCCACTATGGTCGGGAGTTCGAATCCCCCTCGAGCATGGATATTTGTGCCGTCTTTAGTGCTAGCCAGTTCGTAAGTAGTTTGTAAGTTTAGCGACTGATGAACCCGTAAGTTAAGTCCCATAAGCTCTACAATTATTTGAACATTTGGAACGGAAACGATACGTTTCCGGACATGGGTTCCTAATGAAAATTTTATGTACTCACTTCCCTCTACAAATCCTAGAAGTTTGTAACGGGAATATATGCCCACAACAGGCAATTGAGTTGCGGGAATCGAGTATAGGCTGCGAGCAACAGGAAGTAACGCGTAGGGGGCACTACCATCGTAGTGTGCTGTAAGTTGAGGATTTTTGGTGGAAGGGGAGCGTGCTTGGATAGTCTAATTATTTAAGGCGACCGCTGGCCAGAAGCGAGAAATCAGCGTTCGCAACCTGGTCCAGCACAAATTTTCAACTTCGCCGTTCAATTTACTTCAGTGTCCTGAAACAGTCGAAATGTTTCAATTTCGAAATCGTAGAATTCTCCAAATATTACACAAGCAGGTTTCGTCCAATTTGACGTTTCGTTCGTGGCAGCAGTGGTAAGTGAGACTGCTGAGGGACATATGCGAGGCCGTGTTGGGCTGTTTGCGTGTTTGAGCGGCGGGCGCATATCTGGAGTGGAATGCGGCCGCCTCGGTTGCCGTTAGCAGTGGGTCAGCCGCAACAGCGTCCGGCGACGGCCACGAACCGTTACCAGGCAACCCGTGGAGGCGCCAAAGAGCCAGTGTGGCCACAGTCTAACATATACAGTCACGACACTCCCGCAGATTTTTATTGTACACTGCGACAGCAGCGCTCCAAGCGGACGGCAAGCTACGTTTCTGAATACGATATTGGATGAGTGCGAATAGTTTCGTTTATATTGATTTTAACATACTTTTTACATCAGTAAACGTATGTAGTGTCATAAAAATAGGCAATAACTTAAAAATAGCTCCACCTTTGTCTTTCTTAGGTTTCCTAAGATCCCTGACACGGTACGAAACGATACATTACAGCACTGTTTATTTACAATTATCTTGTAACCTACAAGATTTTACTGAATAATCTAATGTAGTATTAAAATTAGAAATTGGCTAGGAAATACCAGACGACCTACCCTTTGGCAGAAAGATGTCGCTTTTCTAGTCAAGAACGTTAACACTTCTTCACTACAATTTCAGTAAAATCGATGAGGGTGGAACGTAGGAAACGAATACAGAATGTAATAACTACAGTATTCAACATATTAAATCAGCCGCCACAACTGTAGCTGAAAGAAAGTCACAGATCTGAAAAGAAAACGGAAAAAGCAATCAAACTGTTGTCAACAAAGAAGAACTCAATTCCACAATTGTTGCTACAATTTAACCACAAGAGTCTTCTAGACACTGTCTTCTTAAGCTAAAGTAATCACACTCAAAAGAATATGAGCGTATAAGAAAGACGAGTGAAGCCTACAAATGTGCGAATCATTAAGACGTCATACCGAAATGACACATGTCAAAAACCACTTTGTCATAGGAAGAACAAACCATAATAGAAATTTATGTTTGTCTTATGTTTATATGCTACTTACTTTCAGCGGAAAAAGCTGCAAATATACACGTATTCGTAAGTATTGGTTCATGACGAAGTTCTTCGTTATACCACTGAATCAGTTAAATTCGGCTGTTTTTACATTAGTTTCCGTATTATGTATGTCTGTTGATATTTTATTAATGTTTGTAACTCAAAAATTATACTATCTAGTTTCTTAAATACGCACACAAATAATGATAAACAAACATTGCTCCTTCGGCAGCTTGCCCACCGCTAGGAGCGCTAGTGTCGTTGCAACTGTCAGTTGGTAACAACTCTCACAGCAGTGAGTGTCGCGACTGTATATGTTAGACTGTGGTGTGGCCCTGCTGGACGACGACTTACATCCGCGCAAACGCGCTGAAGCCACTTAGTTACTACAGCCCCGTTAAAAATCGCCGTCCCTTTAAGAATTTTCCAACCGATGATATCAGCGGTATCAAAATAAATGGAAATGAGCGTATGGCTTTCTTGACCGGGAGAACCCTTGCGGGTTTGTTCGGCTGACGTAGTGTAAGTCTTTCTATTTGACGCCGCGTGGGCGACTTACGTGCTAATGAGCCGGCCGCGGTGGCCGAGCGGACTGAGGCGCTCCAGTCACGGTCTGCACGGCCACTACGGTCGGGGGTTCGAATCCCCCCTGGGGCATGGATATTTGTGCCGTCCTTAGGATTAGCTAGTTCATAAGTAGTTTGTAAGTTTAGGGACTGATGACCCCGTAGTTAAGTCCCATAAGCTTAACAAACATTTGAACATTTGATCGTGCTAATGATGAGATGATTAGGACAACACACAACACCCAGCCCCTGCCGGGAATCGAACCCGTGCCTCCTGCGTGATAGTCAGCAACGCTACCGCTGAGCTACGGAGGCGGACTTGCAGTATCAAAGCTAAAGGGTGACACAGAGAAACGGAAACATTTCCACAGTAGAAGTATATATACATGTGGCGTCTATTCCGAAATAACAGACGTCACTTCTGATCCTGCAGTTGTTATTGTTTTCATATTCACAGAATATATGTTTTCAATTGGGAATGGGCAAAACTGGAAATGTGTACCTAGCCGGGATTCGCAACCGGGTCTCCTGCGTTCTAGGCGGTTGCGCCGATCCCTACACCACTGGGGACACAGTGATCACCGCACCTGCAAGGACTACCTAAGCACGCTACCCGTCAGACACAAATTCCCAGCTTCACCCTGCCCACAGTACTCAAACTCGTAGTTTCAGAAACTAATTCCCATAAGAGTAAGGGCTTCAAACTTGCCCACCCCTCCCCACTATCCCCACTAACGAGAGGATCATCGCCTGTCACTGGCATATTATATATGTAGATGTGGCGTCTATTCCGAAAGAACACATGTCACTTCTGATCCTGCAGTTGTGTCTAACGGGAGGCGTGCCTAGGTAGTCCTTGCAGCTCCGGTGATCACTGTGTTCCCAGTGGTGTAGGGGTCAGCGCAGCTGCCTAGAAAGCAGAAGACCCGGGTTCGAATCCTGGCTGGGTACACATTTTCAGCTTTGCCCATTCGCAGTTGAAATCATATATTCTGTGAATATGAAAACAATAACAACTGCAGGATCATAAGTGGCGTCTGTTCTTTCGGATAGACGCCACATGGATATATACAATATGCCAGTGACAGGCAATGATCCTTTCGTTAATGGGGAGGGATGGGCAAGTTTGGAGCTCTTACTCTTACGGGAATTAGTACATAGTGACTACGAGTTTTGAGTACTGTGGGCAGGTAAAGCTGGAAATATGTGTCTGACGGGAGGAGTTCTTAGGTAGTCCTTGCAGGTGCGGTGATCACTGTGTTCCCAGTGGTGTAAGGGTCAGCGCAACTGCATAGATAGCAGGAGACCCTGGTTCGAATCCTGGCTTTGCCCACTCGCAGTTGAAGTCATATATTCTGTGAATATGAAAACTAGAAGTGATGTAGGAAAGAGATTTAATTCATAGTAAATGAAATCTTACAACTTTACCATTTACGAAACACTGATGTCATTTATCAATTTTTATTTTAAATTACGTCCTTTAGATGGCGTCCTCCTGTACGAATACATTCGTGAACTCTGCTGTGGAGATTCCTCATTGACCGCTGCAACATCTCAGCTGGGATACTGTGAATTTCATCCCGAATTCTCTGTTTTAACTCATTCAGGGTTCTTGGTCAATCGTGTAGCCTTTGCTCTTGAGGTAGCCACACAACAAAAAATCACAAACGGATAAATCTGGCTATCTCAGGGGCCAGGAAATATTACCGATTCGTGAGATCATACGGTTACTTCTCACACACATGCCTTTGATTGCCATGCAGGTGTGACGTCGCTCCGTCCTGTTGAAACCAGGCTTTTTGAACATTTGGAAAGTTGTTCATGCAGGTGTAACGATAGTTCGTAACATCTCCACGTAACGATCGGCATTGACTGTAGTTGTTTCTTTGTTCATTTACGAAATAAACTGTCCGATAATCCCATGGCATGAAACACCACACCGTACTGTCACTTTACAACGGTGTATAGGGAGCTCGTGAACGTCAATAGGATTTGTTTGCAACGGTAGCTCTGTTTATTCACATAACTTGTGAGAGGAAAGTGTGCCTCATCTGACATCCACAACTTGTTTAGAAATTCATCGTCGTTGTCTATTTCTGTTATCACTCGTTGACAGATTCCGAATCGAAATCGGTAATCGTTGTCTTTCAATTGTTGCACCATTTGTAGTTTCTATGGATGAAATTTTTGAGGTAAGATGAATTCTGCCGGACATTGCAACCACTTTTGGTTAATAAATCTTCCGAGTAGTAAGGTCGCGTTCTAAGAAACTTGATGCTTCCTACCATTGTTTGTTGGCGTCGCTATTTCGTGTATTAGCCTGAAAGAATAACTTTGTGGCCAATTCCTCCTGGTACCAGACAATTAAAGTAACTTTCACATCTTTTATTCCTTCATTTTGAATAGCCGCAACTTTCTACTTCCCTTACTATATGGAACTGCATGTTCTAGTAGGAACAAAGAATCTGCTTACCAGTTCAATCAAATAACATTAAAATGTGCTTTGTTACTTTGTAAACGTGATTGGTCCAATTTGACAACGGGCAATACTAGTGTAAATTAATAAGTACACAGTAATGTGGCTGTATTCCTGTTGAATTAAATTTTGTGCTGTGGCAGGGATTCGAACCAGGAACCGCATAGTGACTAGGCAGGCGATTCAGACCGCTCAGCTAACACAGCGTTGAGTAAAAAGGTATTACACGATGTAGTCGTTTTTCCCAGGTTCGAATCCCGGCCAAAGCACAAATTTTAATTCAATGCCTCTCCTTACATTTAATCTTTTTTACCTTCTTAAAAATCTCATATTACATGTACATGTTCACGAAAGTCGTTTTTCAATATCTTCTTTGTTCCAGAGATCATTGGGATGATAAGTTTAAATGAATCACTCTTCATATCGTAAAAATACCATGAAGATGAAATCAGAGGGATTAGGGCCTACACGAAAGTCTACCGGCAATCGTGTGTCTTGGCTATCACACACGACTAGAATAAGTAGTGGAGCAATGGCAGTTAAACACCAAGTATCTTCCACCAGGTACTGTGAGGGCACTTGAGAGATGGCAGCCCATTTCTCACCTTTATTAACTATGTTTATCGTTCGTGTAATGATCTAAAGTGACCAGTACATGCATTTTTCTATTGCTGTCAGGAATTTAGTGAAGGGAAGATTTTTGCTGAGGTGAGAATCAGAGCTAACATGGCTTGACGGGGGAGAGTGGAATTCCGGTGGAGGCGGCCGTAGGGGTCCCGATAGCAAGGTGCCTCGGTGCTCTGGCCGAGCAGCAGCTTGTAAATGTGTTAGCCTAGCGTCCCAAACTGAGGAGGAGGAGGAGGAGGTGGAGTATTGTCTACGCTTTTAGAACCGCTCCTTCCGACTTTAGAAAAAGATAGTCCGCCCCTCCCCTGAGACAAGCGCCCAAAATCTTATCTGCTAAAAAAAAGAAGACGATACTGAAAGAGCCGACCGCGGTGGCCGAGGGGACTAAGGCGCTCCAGTCACGGTCTGCACGGCCACTACGGTCGGGGGTTCGAATCCCCCCTCGGGCATGGATATTTGTGCCGTCCTAGTTCGTAAGTAGTTCATAAGTAGTTTGTAAGTTTAGGGACTGATGACCCCGTAGTTAAGTCCCATAAACTATACTATTTGATACTGAAAGTGGCTGTTTTTTTTTTCTAGAAGCTTGATTTGCGGTTCTACGGTGACGGTTTGGACCGTTCGTGAAGAATCGCGCCAAAAGTGTGTATGGTAGGAGTAGCCGAATCTGATTGGCTAATGTTCAAAGCGCCAGCTTTTAGAAATCGGGGGTCTTTTAGTGAAATTTTACTGGCCGGAGTTTGAAAACTCGATGCTGTTTGGTTTTTGCAAAAAAAAAACGTGTTCTCGCGGGGTCTTGCGCGGCAGACGCGGTATCGGGGACTTCGTGCTTTGCTTCGCTGGAGTAGGGACGCGTCTTCTCGCGCCCTGTTCTCTTAGTAGACGGACTCGGAGATTTTGCTTATTGAGCCGATACTTGGACGTGTGAACTTGTATAAGTTTCAGGGTACACAATGACATTTGTACTTGAGCTGAAAGTCCTTGTTTTCGGTTTGGATAATGTCAGCCAGCCAATACTTGTGCACCGAGTTACGATATACTCAACTTCTGGGGTCATCTAGGCCTTCAGCACTTGTGCGTACTTGTCTACGCTCACTGAAGTGGCCGTGACTTGGCAGAACTACTTGAGATCGTAGGCACTGTGTACTGACGAGCTCACGGAGGCTGATAGGACGGAGTACAGCTCCCGAGTAACGGAGCAGGTTGTTTTATTTCGTGGTCGCGGAAATTTTCAACTTACAGCCGCCCTGCGCTCACGCCATTGCAGCGCAGCGCCTTCACACACAAGTCGTAAGTTTGGTAATGTATGGCAAAGCGCTCGCCAGCAACAAATATTCGTTGAATCAGATTCTGCATAATAGTGGGATTGTGTGGTTAGAAAAATCAACCCACAACTGATATTCCGGTTCAATTATTCCGTTACACATATATTGTTTCAAAACACACACCCGCCACACTTTACACACTCTTGGAGTGCGGATGTTTTGTTAAAAAAAGCTTTAAGAGTACTGACATGAGAATTTCGCAGGTATAAATTTCCAGCATGTCCCAGTAGTTAGGAACACTCCTCGGCCCACGTGACAAGACGCAACCAGAGGCGGGTTCCACGTAGCGGCCTCGCCCCTGTGGGAGTCACCTCGGCTCGGTCGCTGGCTGGCTGAGCCAGCAGGCGCCTACAGGAGGGACAGTCGAGGCTGAAGCGCCGCCGGCTGGTGTCCGCGAGCCGGTCATATTGATTTACGATCGGCCGCTTGATAGCCCGACTCCTGTGAAATGAAACCGATAGCGCCGCGCCAAGAGGCCGGCCGCCGCGCCGCTGACCCGTGCTGGCGCCAATCCCAGGTCTGTGGGTCCAAACGACTCACCAGATTCACCTTAACCCTAGAACGGTCGGCCGAAAAATAGTTTCAGGAACTGTCGGGCTGGGTCTGTGGGACCCAACAATTAAAATGCTTATTTACATCAAATGACGAGTTTTTATATTGTTTAGGTCCTATCAAATGCTGTAGGGACATTATTTCAACGTTCTGAATTTCACAATTGCTGTAAAATAAAAAATAAAAAGTAGAAAATATACTTCTTTGTAGGAATAAATGTAAGCACACTGGAAGTACAAGTAAATTGGATTGAAATACGAATATAAATGAGAATAATTTGTAGAACTTAGAAGCATACTTGTTGAATTTTTGTTGTATAAATCGAAATTGTGAATATAATGAATAGTTTGTGTGATATCGTCCTATAAACTCGTCACTTTTCATAACAGGCGACACAAACCATTTCTGCGTGCACCAAGCACAACTATACTTTTGCAGAAGTATTTAGTTTTGCTGCCCTTGCAGTTATAGCATCTTCCCCTTCATCCCCACTTATTTCACTATTGCTATCATGGTCACTGTTTATTTCTAAGTCTGGGTCCGCATCAGAATCGTCAATTTCGTTAGCATCATCGGATAAAATATTTCAAATTTCACCAGTCTGAAACACTTTCTCTTGAAAATTTATATTTTAAATTATTGACATCAGAAATAGTTCACAAAGTAATTTGAAACTTGATGAAGCTCCAAATAAAAATAGACCCGCACTGATAGAAATGAATAACGTAAACGGTCCGGCTGGGTCTGACAGACCCACCCGCTTTTTGGAGAACTGCCGAACATTTTCTAAACAATTTAAAACCTTATTCATGATGTTAACGCTTTCTCTTTCAGGTTTCATGAAGCTAGAAGAGCGCTCGAGTCAGAATAGCGACTAAAGGCATATAAATTCATTGAAATAGAAACTAGTGGGTCTCACAGACCCAGCCCGACCGTTCTAGGGATAAATGACTGCAGATCGGAATGAAGTGGCTTAAATGCTAGCATGTAGTACCGCCTCCTAGTATCGACATGGTGCAAACATCACTGTACGCCGCGGTGGAGTAGCCGAGCGGTCTAAAGCATCTAGCTGCGGAGCGCGCGGTTGCTCGCCGTTGAGGTTCGAGTCCTCCCTGGGGCATGGGTGTGTGTGTTTGTCCTTAGGTTAGTTTACCTAGGTTTAAGTAGTTTGTAAGCTACGGACTGATGACCACGCAATTTGAAAATATGTAGTGCTTAACAAAAGTTATGGCATGTAACAAAGAAGGTGGTGGAGTGGCCGAGCGCTCTAAGCCGCCTTGAAGCGGAGCGCGCTTGCTCGCCGTCAGAGGATTGAGTCCTCCCTCGAGCATGAGTGTGTGTGTTGTCCTTAGATTACTTTAACTTAATTTCAGTAGTTTGGAAGCCTAGGGACTAATAACCATAGGAGTTAAGTCTCTTAGATTTACAAACAAGTTGATAAATTTACTTAACTAAGCAGTGGAATCACCAGGGAAGGAAGGAGCAAGGCAGAAGTAAGAGGCAGAATTGCTCAAGCAAAAGCTTCTTTTAACAAAAGACAAAGATCGTAGCTTCTATCAATCTTCAAGTCAGGAAAGGGTTTCTGAAGTGTTATGTCTGGAGCGTGGCATGCTATAGCTGTGAAACACGAGCTCTGGGAACTGAGGAGGAGAAGTAGCTTAATTCTTTTGAAATGTGGTGTTTTCGAGTACGCCCAAAATAAAACTGATTCACAAAGTTACAAATGAATCGCTCTGGGAAAAGAGCGGGCGAAAAGAAAAGCTTGTGGAGACTGAAACTTCCTGGCAGATTAAAATTGTGTGCCGGGACTGGGACTAGAACCTGGAACCTTTGCCTTTCGCGGCAAGTGCTCTACCTCCTCCTCCTCCTCCTCCTCCTCCTCCTCCTCTACCTGCATTCGCAGGAGAGCTTCTGTGAAGTTTGGAAAGTAGGAGGCGAGGTACTGGCGGAAGTAAAGTTGTGAGGCGTCATCGTGAGTCGTGTCGGGATAGCTCAGTCGTTAGAGCGCTTGCCCACGAAAAGCAAAGGTCCCAGGTTCGAGTCCCGGTTCCGGCACACAATTTTAATCTGCCAGGAAGTTTCATATCAGCGCACACTCCGCTGCTGAGTGAAAGTTTCATTCTAGGTTTAAGTATCTTGTAAGCTACGGACTGATGACCACGCAGTTTGGTCCGATAGATTTACAAACATTTGAACATTTTTGAACATCACTGTACCCACACGATAGGGTTAACAAAAGTCATGGGAGCGCGATATGCACAGATACGAGGCGCGTCCAGAAAGTAAGTTCCTTTTCAATTTATCTCCGCTGCAGCGCTGCAATTGCAGCTCCGCAGTCGGCCGCGGTGGCCGAGGGGACTCAGGCGCTCCAGTCACGGTCTGCACGGCCACTATTGTCGGGGATTCGAATCCCCCCTCGGGCATGGATATTTGTGCCGTCCTTAGTATTAGTTAGTTCATAAGTAGTTTGTAAGTTTAGGGACTGATGACCCCGTAGTTAAGTCCCATAAACTATACAAACATTGGAACATTTTTGCAGTTCCGCATATGCGCTGTAGAGGATGTGTATCGAGGAGAAGAACGTGCGCCAGTTGGAGATCACTGTCAGTTACGTACGCTTTGTTGTGCTTGTTTGAAATGTCGGCGTTGATTGAAAATCACGCCGCCTGTGAAATCAGGTCGGTGATTCGGTTTCTGAATGCGAGGAAAGTGAAACCAAGTGAAATTTATCGGCAAATTTGCGATGTTTATGGACCAAATGCGATGAGTGATTCGATGGTGAGAAGATGGGTCCGACAGTTCAGTGGCGGGCGTAGTGATGTCCACGATGAAGAACGAAGTGGGCGTCCACCTTTGGTTACAGAAGAACTGGTTCACGCGATTAATGACAAGATCCAGGAAAACCGTAGGTTTACAATTAGTGCTCTCGCTATGGATTTCCCCCAAATGTCATGATCACTGATGCACGAAATTGTTACCAAACAACTGAAATTTCATAAACTTTGCTCACGTTGGGTACCAAAGATTCTCACTGAGCAACACAAAACACAACAGATGGTTACTGCACTTGAGTTTTTGACCTGTTTGCTGAAAGCGGCGAAGAATTTCTGAGACGGATAGTCACAGGAGATGAAGAAACGTGGGTTTCTTAAGACACCCCTGAGAGTAAGCGGCAATCAGTGGAATGGAGGCACACTTCATCCCCACCAAAGGTAAAGCCGAAGCAAATCATGACACCTCGGCAAATGATGTGCAGTGTTCTAGGACTGGAAAGGCATCCTACTCATTGACTTCTTACTGCGTGGTCAAACAATCAAAGTAGATGCTTATTGCGAGACAATTCGGAAATTGCGCCGTGCAATTCAGAATAAGCGCCGGGGACTGCTGACAAAAGGTGTTGTTTTGCTTCACGACAACGCACGACCACACACTGCAAATGTGACGAAACACCGCCTACATCCCTGACCTCGCTCCTAGCGACTTTCATCTGTTCTTACATCTCACGTCTTTCCTTGACGGTCATCACTTCACCAATGACGACGAGCTGAAAGAATCTGTTTCCAATTGGTTGAAGACACAGGCGGCAGATGTCTATGACAAAGGTATACAAAACCTGGCGCCACGCTATGACAAATGCCTGCAAAATTTCGGCAGTTATGTGGAAAAGTAGTTTAAGAGTTGTAGAATTTTGTGCAATAAAAATTTCTTCTGTATCTGTGTACAATTTCATTTTATTACCAAACGGAACTTACTTTCTGGACGCGCCTCGTACATCTACATCTACATCCGTACTCCGCAAGCCACATGACCGTATGTGGCGGAGGGTACTTTGCGTATGGTTCGCGGGAAAAATGATTGGCTGTCTGCTTCTGTGTGGGACCTAATCCCTCTCATCTTATTATTGCTGTCGCTTCGCGAGATATACGTAGCAGGAAGCAATACATTGGTACACTTTTCATGAAACGTTTGGTCTTGGACCTTTGACAAAAGAGCGTACCGCGATACAGAACACCTCTCTTACAGCGTCTGCCACTGGAGTTTCTTATTCATCTCTGTGACGTTTTCACGGCTACTAAATGAGCCCGCGCCGGCCGCGGTGGCCGAGGAGACTGAGGCGCTCCAGTCACGGTCTGCACGGCCACTACGGTCGGGGGTTCGAATCCCCCCTCGGGCATGGATATTTGTGCCGTCCTAGTTCATAAGTAGTTTGTAAGTTAAGGGACTGATGACCCCGTAGTTAAGTCCCATAGACTTTACACACATTTGAACATACAATAAATGAGCCCGCAACGAAACGTCTTCTAATAACCCTACCTGGTTCGTTTTTTTTTTTTATTTTTATTTTTATTTTTTATTTTTTTTTTTTTTTTTTTTTTTTTTTTTTTGTGGTTTTAGGGCGCACAACTTCTACGGTCATTAGCGCCCAGACAAGAATAGAGATTCGCTAGATATCAAAAAAAAAAAAAAAAAAAAAAAAAAAAAAAAATGGTAACTACCAGTTAGAACATCAAGAAGGGGCTAAAAACGAAAGATAAAAGACAATTAAAGGGGTTAAATATCCTTTAATAAGTTGGCCAGGTGGATAAAACGCAAAACTCGAGCAGCTGCCCGTGTGTCATCAGCTAAAATTTCCTCCTGAGTAGACGGAAAGTGAAGGGCTACACGGAGATGATTAAAATTAACACAAGAGAGTAAAACATGTCGCACTGTCAGCAATTCACCGCAGGAGCACAGCGGTGCAGGGTCGGCGGATAGCAAGTGACGGTGGCTGAATCGGCAGTGACCGATCCGCAACCGGGCCAGGATGACCTCCTCTCGCCGAGAGGGGCGTGAGGAGGTCCTCCAAATGGTCGGGATCGGTTTTACAGTTCTCAATTTATTGTTGTACAGTGAAACCCACGCACTGTGCCATGACGACACGATACTCCAGCGAAGAGCCCGTTGAACATCGTCCGATGGGACGCAAAAGGTAGCCATGCGAGAGCAAAAGAGCTGCGGCCTTGGCTGCTATGTCGGCGGTCTCATTCCCGGGCACACCCACGTGGTCAAGGACCCACAGAAAAGAAACATGACAGCTGTCATCTGCTAGCAACTGGAGGGAGCGTTGGATCCGATACACGAGAGGATGATTCGAGAAAGGGTCCTTGAGACACTGCAGGGCACTAAGGGAGTCCGAACATATGGCGTAGAAAGGTTGGCGGTGGCGGCAGGTATACAAAACGGCCTGGTGGAGGGCAAAAAGCTCAGGATGATGAGCAATACTCAAGTGACTGCCGAACGACAGTTTTGTCCAAATGATTGTTAAGCTTATGGGACTTAACTGCGAGTTCATGAGTCCCTAAACTTACAAACTACTTAGGAACGAACTTACATTGAAGACAACATAAACATCCAAATTTCGCATTTCTAGCATAAAAATTGTCTTAGTAGCACCCTTAAAAGGTTTTCCCTTATTTCACCCGCTTAATGGGAGACTTTGTACTACAACAACACAGAGAGATAGTTCGTCTCTATTGTGTAGTTTTTGCTGAAGAGCAAAATATTGACACCTATGCGTAGAATTTTGTATAAGTCGCCAACTTTCAACTCCCATATGTTCCACCCTCTTATCGTTATCAACCCTTTACCACCACAATGCACAATGGGAGACTGATACCTACTACTACATACAAACACTATTCGTTTGCGATGTGTAGTTTTGGCTACAGAGAGAAATATAGGCACAAACATCTCAATTTTTATATATATATTATCCCTGATGCTCCTTGTTGCTGTAATTTTGGACGAATGTGCGATAACAGTTATATTGACTGTAACCCAGCAATATGCGGATTTCTTATTTTAAGGCCTGAAGATAACGACATTGATCGTCGAAACTGGTTGCTAAATAAATATATTGAACACAGTTGATGGTATTATTTTTCGTTACAAGAGGCATAACGCGTTCCTTCGAATGTAGAGAGCAGCCTGGCACAGTCTAAATGCAATTAGAGTGACAATGCGCCAGAAAATGGTTTCAGAATGCGAACGTGTATTATAGAAAGATCTAATAATGACAAATCTGAAGCATAGAATTAAAATTTGTGATGCGACCGGGAATTGAAACCGGACCTCGATGCTTACTAATATGCATGGAGGTCCGGGATCGATTCCCGGCCACATCACAAATTTTAATTCTATGTTTGAGATTTATCATCATTCTCTTTGACATATTCGAGACGAAAATCCGTCTTAGGAATTGTTTATTTGTATTAAAATAAAAAGATCTATTAGGCAAAATATTGTAATTCTTAAACTGTAGCATATCATCATCATCATCATCATCATTAGAGACTGATTATGCCTTTCAGCGTTCAGTCTGGAGCATAATACCTTGTAAAGGGAAATTTTAATTTTTTTTTTTTTTTTTTTTTACAACCCGCTACATGATATCCCAAGGTCGCTACAACTTATTGCGACAGATAAATAATTTCTTCTTCATTGCTTATTAGGAAAAGGCGATTTATTTGTCATTTGTATTATTATAAATTAATATTGTTTTTTGTGTAAAATGCTGTAGAACTGAATTGTAACTGCCGTTCAGCTGATCGACCCTTGCATTCTAAGACGGGCTCGCGAGTATGCTGCCGTCGGCGCCAATTATCCTGCGCTATTGCATCAAGAGCTGGCCACTAAAAACTCGCAGGCCGCAAGCAAAGAATAATGTTAGGGGGAGAAAGATGTTATTCCTTGCTCACAATTAGGTTTCATTATTGTCGATTTTCATTCCGTCTGATGGAAGTCTCATTCAGTGTAAGTGAAATATTAACTTACCGGTTAAAAAAAAAATTGCTGCCGTAAGGGAATGATTACCGGTACAATCATAAAAATCGGCGCATGAAATATAGGACGTCGATCTAACTAAAGGTAATTCCTGGATGTTTAAGGAAAAATGTTGCTTATGGGTTCATTAACTTCTGTTAGAAGTGATTAGAAGTTGCAATCAGTGTGATCGAATATTCCCAGGGATTCAGTTAAGACAGGAAAAGGGCTCCATAACGGTGGTGCAATGAAGCGATACAATTTTTTCCCTTATTATTAAAAAAGATATAGATGTGGTATAAGCCGCTCATTTTGTTTAAAAGATAGTAAATTTTATCAAGTAACTGCTGAGATACCAAATTAGTTCATGACGAGTGGGAAAAGGAAATGTAATTATGAGCAGTCTTGATGGGAGCTGTTTTATTTGTGATAATTTAGTTGGCCGAATCGTTTAATGATCCTGAGGGAGTCATATAAACAGCAACGAAATGTTCGTGTGCTAAAACTTAGGATCGGTAACTATTTATCACAACTATTTTACTTTCCTACAGCAGAACGTAATTATAAAAAAAATGCAGTTATTGATACAAAGATTGGGAGGTCATTAAAACTGATTGCGCCATTAAATTCTTACTGGAGTGTGACTGTACAGTAATTAAAGTCAATTTGATTTACGTGATGTTAGCAAGGAATACATCAAGTATCCGATGTCTTAGTTTTCGAGTGACAAAAGGGGGAATACTATTTGTAGAAAATTAGTTTTGATAAGTCACCCACGCCTGAAGAGGCAGAGCTTTGAATCAGTTATCACAATTTATGGTTAAGAATCAAAGTGGCGGTGGTGCCGTAGGGTTTATTTTACTTTATTTTGAATAATAATTCAAATGATAGCTAGTGGGTGTTATGACTAGGTCCATAAGTCACTCGAAAACTTTAATGCACTAATATCCAAGAAGAGAATATTTTACTACGGTGTAACCTTATGGAAATAATTTTCTTTTATTTTATTATTATTTTTTTTTTTTTCAATAAATGGTCATGCAATACTTGACGAAAGAAATATTCACCACTGTACTTAATTCAGTTTTTTTTAATAATAAATATTTTTCATTTTGTGACGAAATCGATAGTTTTCCAGTACAAGAACGGGTGGAACAATATTATTTATTATTTTCAAAAGTTGGTATCGGGACAAAGGTGATACACGAAAAATCTCAACACCATCTCAGTGTAGTTTACAAACATTATTTTTGTTTGTGTGTACAAAAATAACAACTGGGACTGGAGAAACTGCGTAGAAGAACATACGATTGGAAACACGAAACACAGTAAATATATCAACAAATAATACTAAAATATTAGCCATTTTGGGTATTTTAAAAGTATAAACGTGAAACTATTATGAACTCATTTAATATTGTGAACCATTCTTTGCCTTAACTGTGTACTGATCCTTACCTAATGACTGCAAACGATAAAAGGCGAACCTAGAGAAATCTTCTGTGATATATATTAGTTCAGATATGACATTTTCTGTAGAGGTCATTAGGAAAAATTTTCTTGTTAACATCTCGTTGCTATGTATATGCAACCAGGGCCCGAATTATTTATTAATACAACATTGTGATCTGTGATCAGAATTATTTTATTTAGATCTTTCACATATTAAGACGTATGTGGAGGAAAATAGAATCACGTTGACAAGCGATATTCTGACATACATATGTATGGCAACAGAAGGTGCACAACAACCTCTAATAAAATTCCTCCGCGATCCCCTATGCAATGCTAACATTGATGCCTCGTCTGATGTTATGCCTTTTAATTCAAAATCATTCTGCACTGAATCTAAGTACTTTCTTCTTGGTCTACCTCGACAACTCTTACCCTCCGCTCATGAGTCTCTTAGGTAACCCTGCTTCTCCCGTGCGTGGAACATGACTCCACCATCTCATCTGTTCGCTCTAACTGCTTAATCTGTGGTGTTTATTCCCAGTTTTTCTTTGATTTCCTCATTATGGACACCCTCCTGCCATTGTTCCCATCTATTAGTAGCTGCAATCATTCTTGCTACTTTCATATTTGTAACCTCTACCTTATGAATAAGGTAACCTGTATCCACCCAACTTTCATTCCCATACAACAAAGTTGGTCGAAAGATAGAGCGGTGGACTGCTAACTTAGTCTTCGTACTTACTTCCTTCTTGCAGAAGAGAGTAGATCTTAGCTGAGCACTCACTGCATTAGCTTTGCTGCACCTCGATTCCAGTTCTTTCACTATGTTGCCATCATGTGAGAAAATACATCCCAGGTACTTGAAACTGTCTACCTGTTCTAACGTTGTTCCTCCTATTTGGCACTCCATCTGTTTAAATCTCTTTTCCACAGACATTACTTTCGTTTTGGAGATGCTGATCATATCATAATCCTTGTACCTCTGATCGAGCTCTGAAATATTAGTTTGCAACCTTTAAATCGAATCTGCCATTACAACTAAGTCATCCGGAAATGCGAGACTGCTTATTTTGTTTAGACCTATTTTAATCCCGCCCCGCCAGTCTACATTTTTCAACATATGATCCATGAATAGTATGAACAACAGTTAGTTCAATAAATTTCCATCTACAGCATGAGTTAATGTCATTCCGTGTTAGTGCAAAATCGCAAGTTCCTCAGCATTGTAGATCAAGTGTAATGACCGATCGAGGTGGCGCAGTGGTAACACACTGGACTCGCATTCGGGAGGACGGTGGTTCAAATCCACCTCCGGCCATCCAGATTTAGGTTTTCCGTGCTTTCCCTAAAACACTCTAAGCAAATGCCGGGATGGTTCCTTTCAAAGGGCACGGCCGAATTTCCTCCCCTAATCCTTCCCCAAAATTCCGATCGTATGCTCCGTCTCTAATAACCACGCTGTCGACGGGACGTTAAACCCTAAACTTCCTTCCTCCTTCCTTCAAGTGTAATGTGAACAGAAAGCAAGGTATGAAAATGCTCCCGTTCGCGTCCAGGTCCCCGTCAGTCGCACGACAGCAAATGGCCACACTGGCTGCACTGGGAATATCGTAGCCTCTCTGGAATATCGTGAGTTTTTGCGCGCAGCCGGTCTGTCGGCCGCTGCAGTGGTCCTGTTTCGGTAAGTCGCGCTGAAAACTGTGACGGAGGTGTTTTTTGAGAGCGGCTGAAAGCGCGCGCTTCTGTTGTCCTGAACAAAGCGACGCCGGGCGCGGCCACACAGCGGAGCCGAGCAAAGCAGACAGAGGCGTCGCGACGCAGGCCGCTAACGCGATTAAAGCCAGCAGCGGCGCGGCGCACACCGCCCAAAACCTCGCCCACCACTGCTACCAGCCCCTGACACGCCGTAGCACAGGTGTCAGCCACCTGTCCACCAACAGAGTACATTAGATTAATACTTGTTCCATACATCATATATACGACATTTCGTAATCATGTGGATCGTGTCAGTCTAGTAAATGTTGTCTACACTTCACAATCAATAATTTAAGAATTTTTTTTTTTTTTTTTTTTTTTTTTTTTTTTTTTTTTTTTTTAAGTTTTATCTAAAAACTAGCTTAAACCCAAGGCTCCGCTCGCATGTTGGTTGATTATGATAGATATGATAGATAATGCCCTCTGCCAGGCACTTAAATGTGATTTGCAGAGTATCTATGTAGATGTAGAAACGTCATACTTTTTTTTTTTTTTTTTTTTTTTTTTTTTTTTTTTTTTTTTTTTCGAATGAAACTTTCACTCTGCAGCGGAGTGTGCGCTGATATGAAACTTCCTAGCAGATTAATATTGTGTGCCGAAACCGGGACTCGAGGACCTTTACCTTTCGCGGGCAAGTGCACTAACGACTGAGCTATCCCGACACGACTCACGATGCCGCCTCACAACTCCACTTCCACCAGTACCTCGCCTCCTACTTTCCAAACTTCACAGAAGCTCTCCTGCGAACCGTGCAAGAATAGCACTCCTGGAAGAAAGGATATGGTGGAGACATGGCTTAGCCACAGCCTAAGGGATGTTTAAAAATGCACACTCCGCTGCAGAGTCAAAGTTTCATTCTGGAAACATCCTTGAGGCTGTCGCTAAGCCATGTCTCCACCATATCCTTTCTTCCAGGAGTGCTAGTCTTGCATGGTTCGCAGGAGAGCTTCTGTGAAGTTTGGAAAGTAGGAAGCGAGGTACTGGCGGAAGTAGAGTTGTGAGGCGGCATCGTGAACCGTGTCGGGATAGCACAGTAGGTAGTGCGCTTGCCCGCGAAAGACAAAGGTCCCAGGTTCGAGTCCCGGTTCCGGCACACAATTTTTATCCTTTTTTAAGAGATTTATTAAAAGAAATTTCTTTTTTACTGCTTTATTTATTTATTCTTATATTACCTTATTCGCATGTTTATCCTTACAGAGAAAGAGCTGAAGACATTGTAGCACGCATAGACCAAACATATGGTCTGTGGCATCACGTTTCGCTGTATGTAACCTCCTTGCTATAGAATCGCAAACGTCATCGCTGGCCTTCAGTCGGAATTTTTTTTATAATCTGACGACTTTCAACCACCATATCTTCCACCCCCTTATAGCTATCGGCATGGAACTGCTATGGTCTACAACGTGAGACTTCTGGCAATTACAAACAAACAATTTGTTTGAGTTCTGTAGTTTTCCCTGCAGAGCGAAATATTAACACACACACACACATGTAGAATTTTATATACACCCATAACTTTCCATCCCGATATACTCCACCCTTTTATCATTATCAAACCTCAAGCAACAGTGCAACCAATAAAACCATTTTCGAAGAATAATTATTCTTTCGCATTTCGCGTTATATTCTTCAAATTACTAAATATCTAATCAGATTGCTACAAAACCGTGCCTAAAACCTTCCTCAGATATAAATTATTATCTATACAAATATTTAAGTCTCTGCGTCTTGTCGTTCGGACGTGATAAGCGTACACCGAACAGACATTCACATTAATATACATCGATTTTAGTGATCTTTCAGCGCACGACAATCACTCCGTTTACATGTGTTTCCGAAACCGGATTTTTTAAACCGATTTCCCAATTACGCTTCCCGATTGTCATGTAAATACTCCAAAATTGATTCTGCAAATCCTCTTTTGTAAAGTGGTTCTCAGTTCCATGATCGATTTTCGAGCCCATGCAAAGACAACCGTTTTTGAAGCGTTGTTGGCTAGTCAGATTGTGTTTTATTGTTGAGATTTTTCAGCAGATATGGACATTTTCCACTGTGAAATAAGAGTAATAACCTCACAGAGGAAACATTTTACTGGCTGATAATCGAAAAGAGGATGTGTTGATAATTTCGATGGCTCTAAACGAAACCTTCCGCATTGTCACGGGATGTCTAAGGCCAACGCCAGTTGAAAAACTATACTGCCTGGCTGGTATAGCGCCACCTGGGATTAGTCACAACCAGAATGGAACGAACAAAGGCATCGAAATTATCAACCCATCCCCTTTTTGATCATCAGCCAGCCCATAGCAGACTCAAATCAAGGAAAAGCTTTCTGCATGCAACGACGGATCTCGACAAATCACCACAACTGACCAGGCTGGAGATGTGGAGAGCAAAGATCGGAGACCTTGGTGGCTGGATGACCCCACAGGAAGCACTCCCACCTGGCTATGAGGAGGACTGGATGACGTGGAAGTCCCTCAATAGACTGCAGACCAATGTAACAAGATCAAAGTGAACATGAGAAGGTGGAGCCTCTCTGATGCATCTGTCATGTGCGAGTGTGGAAAAGAAAAAACCACCGAGCATCTGCTAAGGTGTGAGCTTTGTCCAGCCTGCTGTATCATGCAGGACCTGACTGGTGCTACCCGTGATGCATGTGATGTAGCCAGATTTTGGGCTAGCATTGTTTAATGTTTAATCCTGGCGAAAAGACCTTTCAACTGTTATCACTGTTACTTGTAAATACGTGTACTATTAATGGCTAGCCGGCCGCGGTGGCCGAGGGGACTGAGGCGCTCCAGTCACGGTCTGCACGGCCACTACGGTCGGGGGTTCGAATCCCCCCTCTGGCATGGATATTTGTGCCGTCCTTAGTATAAGGTAGCTGATAAGTAGTTTGTAAGTTTAGGGACTGATGACCCCGTAGTTAAATCCCTTAAGCTTAACAAACATTTGAACATTTGATTAATGGCTAATTTGTATTTATATTCACTGATCTTCATTTTTGTTTTTGTATTTCATGTTATGTTTTGTACAAGATGCTTCTGACACGAATAAATAAGTAAATAAAACGGAGGAAACAGAAACAGAAGGTCTGCAAATGTTGGATGTAGAGAAAGCTGTATTAGAGATGAAAAACGGCAAAGCTCCTAGGAAAAGACGACGTCACAGTGGAAACGATCAAAGCTACAGGTCCAGTCGGAATTCAGGAGCTGTGTAGAATAATGAGGATAGTGTGGACAAACGAAAAGATCCCTGAAGACGGGACAAAGGCAATTATTGTACCTATTTTTAAGAAGAGAAACAAGGCGTTTTGTGAGAATTACAGAGGAATAGCACTATTGTGTCACTGCGTGCAGATATACGAAAAGATCCAGAATGAAACTTTCACTCTGCAGCTGAGTGTGCGCTGATATGAAACTTCCTGGCAGATTAAAATTGTGTGCCGGATCCGGGACTCGAACCTGGGACCTTTGCCTTTCGCGGGCAAGCGCACTCCCGACTGCGCTTGCCCGCGAAAGTCAAAGGTCCCAGGTTCGAGTCCCGGTTCCGGCACAAAATTTTAATCTGCCAGGAAGTTTCATACGAAAAGATCATTCTAAAGAAAATCCGGAATAAAATAGAGGCACATTTAAGAGAGGAACAACAAGGACTTCGACCTGGAAGATCAACCATAGATGCCATATTCACACCCAGACAGATTGTAGAATAGAAATGGGAATTTTGGAAAGATATGGTAGTTTCATTCATAGATATAAAAAAGGCTTTTGACTCTGTTAAAAGAGAAGAGATACGGCAAGGTGTGAATGGAATTAAATTGTCAAAAGAAATGCAACTGAGAATCAAGAACATGTACAAAAAGTGCCTTAACTGTGTTACGATTGACGGCAAAAAATCAAAATGGTTTGTAACAGACAGAGGGGTTCGGCAGGGAAGTGTTCTCTCACCAGTGTTTTTAATATAATGGTGGACAACATCATAAGGAAAAAGGAGCAATGGCAGATGATACGATAATCATAGCATATGCTGATGATGTGATGATTTGGGAGGAAAATGAATTGGAAGACCAACTAAACACCTGGCAGAAAGTAATTGAAGAAGCAGGTTGGAAATGAGTTTAACAAAAAGTGAAGTAACGAAAATCAGCAGGAAAAATGAAAAAATGAAGGATGTAACTTGCAAAGGAGAAGTTATTAAAAAAGCAGATGCCTTCAAGTATCTAGGAAGTAAAATAACTGTAAAATGGGACATAAAGGATGAAATTTCAGAGAGAATACAAAACCCTTCAAATTTTATTATTGTGTATCTGACATAATAAGAAATTGTAAAATATCTGCAGAATCAAAAATTATGATGCACAAGTCATATTATCTGCCAATTCTGACTCACGGATCGGAATGTTGGACTTGGAACAAAGGAAGATCTGAGCAGGATACGAGCAACAGAAATGCGATTTCCACGAGTAATCCTTGGCAAGACAAGAAGGGACAAGATAAGAAATGGAACAGTACGAAGCACTCTACGTGTCAAGCCCCTCAAAAATTATAGAGTGTAATAGACTGAAGTGGAAGAGAATGGGGGCTGAAATTCTTCCAAGAATAGCCCTAGATTCGACGGAATCCAGACGAAGATCAGTTGGAAGACCGCGAACGTGATGGACAGACCAAGTGAAAGATGATGTGAACCGAAGAGGATTGCAGTGGGAAGAGGTGTTAAATGACAGATAGAGGGAGAACAGGAAGAGTGGAAGAGGCTCTGTCAACGACCTGCATAAAAGGTAGGTATTTCTTCTTCTACCGTTGGCCAAAGGTAGGTTACTGCGCATGTAAAATTTCATACGGAGCATGTTCAAATGTTGTCAGTTCCCGACTTGAGTCCATAACCACGCCGGAAACTTTTCAACATGAGACATCGAAGTAAAAGTGACAGTTCTGATCAATCATGCTCTTTTAGAGCTAGCGTTCGCAATAGTAAGAGCCGACTGTTATTGTTCGTAACACCGTTCCATGACGTCGGTCAGCTCAGTGTATACTGGGGGGCAGGTAGCTGTGTTTGCGGTCGAGGACCAGAGGTGTACGACCGCAGCTGGCGCCGTGAGTTGTGACGACGGCGCGCGGCTTAGCCTGCGGGCCACTACATGTAGACGTAACTGCGGACCTCAGTACAGGCAGTCCCTTTGTCGCGCGCTTCCTAGCTAGCTGCTAGCTGTCGCCGGCCGTCACAACGCGACCTGCGTCCGCGGCTGCGACGACACGACGCCACGCTGCCGGCGTCTGCTGCAGTCCTCTCAGCCACCTCCGTGGGCAGCTGTCCACCTTACGGCAGCTCCAACGAAAACGCTCACACTCGGACGGTTTTCGCCGGTGTTAATATGTTGCCTACCGAAATTTCAAGTCAAATCTACACTAATTAATGACATGCCGAATATTCGGTTTAGGTTAAGGCCAAGTTCAGACGGTGGCGACACCTACAACGTGCTGACACGAGGAAAGTTTCCAACCGATTTCACATACACAAACAGCAGTTGACCGGCGTTGCCTGGTGAAACATTGTTTTGATGTCTCGTGTAAGAAGCAGAAATGAGTACCACCACGTTTCCGACTTTGATAAAGGTCGGATTGTAGCCTATCGCGACTGCGGTTTATCGTATCGCGACATTGCTGCTCGCGTTGGTCGCGACCCAATGACTGTTAGCAGAATATAGAATCGGTGGGTTCAGGAGGGCAATACGGAACGCCGTGCTTGATGCCGACTGCATCATATCACTAGCAGTCGAGATGACAGGCATCTTATCTGCATGGCTGCAACGGATTGTGCAGCTATGTCTCGATCCCTGAGTCAACAGATGGTGACGTCTGCAAGACAACAATCATCTACACGAACAGTTCGACATCGTTTGCAGCAGCATGGACTATCAGGTCGGAGACCATGGCTGCGGTTACCCTTGACGCTGCATTACAGACAGGAGCGCCTGCGATGGTGTACGCAACGACGAACCTGTGTGCACGAATGGCAAAAGTCATTTTTTTTCGGATGAATCCAGGTACTGTTTACAGCATCTTGTTCGAATAGACTGCAATTTGAACAGTGGCCGTTACATTTCAGATGTGTTATGACCCGTGGCTCTACCCTTCATTCGATCCCTACGAAAGCCTACATTTCAGCAGGATAATGCACGACCGCATGTATTTCGTCCTGTACGGACCTTTCTGTATACGAAAAATGTTCGACTGCTGGGCTGGCCAGCACATTCTCCAGATCTCTCATCAATTGAAAACGTCTGGTCAACGGTGGCCGAGCAACTGGCTCGTCACAATACACCAGTCACTACTCTTGATGCACTGTGCCTGCCGCGGTGGCCGAGGTGACTGAGGCGCTCCAGTCATGGTCAGCACGGCCACTACGGTCGGGGGTTCGAATCCCCCCGCGGGCATGGATATTTGTGCCGTCCTAGTTCGTAAGTAGTTCATAAGTAGTTTGTAAGTTTAGGGACTGATGACCCCGTAGTTAAGTCCCATAAGCTTAACAAACATTTGAACTTTTTTTTATTATTTTTATTTATTTTATTATTATTTTTTTTTTTATGCACTGTGGTAACGTGTTGAGGCTGCATGGGCATCTGTACCTGTACACGACATCTAAGCTCTGTTTGACTCAATGCCCAGGCGTAACAAGGCCGTTATTACGGCGAGAGGTAGTTGTTCTGGATACTGATTTCTCAGAATCTATGCACCCAAATTGCGTGAAGATATAACCACAATTCAGTTCTAGTATAATACATTTGTCCAATGAATACCAGTTTCTTCTTGGTGTAGCAATTTTAATGGCCTGTAGTGTAGCTTTCTTGAACTTACTGATGAAGTCCGGTCGCGTTCTGGATGGACTGAGTCGCTTTACCTCAGTTGACATTGCGTCATTTAACTGCTAGAGGTCTCACCTTCCGCGTAAAAATTGTGGGTATTTTATAGTTAAGCACAATATAAAACAATCATATCTTACAGTGATATTATTATAATACGTTAGTGATAACTTAATTCATTCAATATTGAACGTAATGGAACAGGTTATCATGTTGTTATGCTGAAAAGTTTTACTGATATTTTTCCTTGGCAGCGAAGAGCTTTTCTTAATAACTAATATGGGTTTAGCTAAGATTGCTCGTGTGTTACACACCTTTTCCTGTTCAGTTCACGTAAATTTATACTGACAACAATCATTCTTTTAGTCGGAACTTTTTTTTTTAAATTTTTAAATACTTTCTGCAGTGCTAACAGAAGTTGCTTTGCATTCAGGAATGCCAAAATGGAGCTATGTAAAGTTTTTCGCAAAAAACGGAAGTGAAAATAGCACTATAAAACTACCGCTCTCAAGAACACAATCGTAAAGGCTAGTCATGGAAGCAAACAAGTTATTACTTTCTGCGTATTTTGTGTTGTGGTAGTCATGTTGAGGCTATGGCATTTCGTAGTAATTGAAGGTCTTCCTACAAGAAGATATGCAGGACTGTAGAATTTATGGTAGCTATACAGTAGTCTCGTTAATTCGAGGTGAGCTGGATCGGGACACCTCTAACTATTGTGTGTGAAAAAGAATATCGACCTTCAAAAGAATACACGTCTAAAAATGGCCTTTTTAAATACGAAGTTTTCAAATAGTCATTTACATTGGCAGCGTAAGCCTTTTCACTATTTACTTTGCGTTATGAAGGTGGACTGCTTTTTTCTATGAAGATAGAATATACCCTCAGTTGTTGTTTTGTTTTATGACGCGCGTATTTATGATAAACTAGTAATTCTGAAACTAGAAATATCGAGACTCCACTGTATCGAGTTCAGTTTACCTATTGTCTAACTTCCTTTAATTCTTCTTTAATAGGCAGAAAAGAATCCAATTTGGAAGTACTTTGATTATTTGTGTAAACCTGTTCGCCTCCCATTTCGTCTTCAACGGACTCCTGATTAGGCTTACACACACTCAAGAAAGCTTGGTACAGGGACGGGATCATGAAAAATGTGGAAAAAACTAGTGATTTATGATGTGCCGGCCGCCGTGGCCGAGGGGACTGAGGCGCGTCAGTCACGGTCTGCACGGCCACTACGATCGGGGATTCGAATCCCCCCTCGGGCATGGATATTTGTGCCGTCCTTAGTCTTAGCTAGTTCATAAGTAGTTTGTAAGTTTAGGGACTGATGACCCTGTAGTTAAGTCCCATAAGCTATTTGAACATTTGATTTATGATGTAACGTAAATATACAGAATTTCTGTCTTAATTATGCAAGTTTCGGTGACGGTTTCGTTTTCAGCCGAAACTAGGAGCCGAATATTCGGTTTCGGCCACAAATAATATTTCCGTCGGACTCTTAACACTCATGTTCAGAACCAAACAGAACACCTTGAAAGACTAGACACAGAAACATAATAAGAATTAAATGCCATGAGAGATCTTCATTAGTTCGAGGTGATCCCAGTCCAGTTCACTTCTAATTAAAGAGGAGACTACTGTATAGCTACTACAAATTCCACAGTCTTGCATACCGTCTTGTCGGAAGATAGTCTTAAGTACACACGTACAGAACAAACGTACGTTTTTAGCGTTTGTCGATTTGGAGGAAGCTTTTGACAATGTTGAATGGAATACGCTTTTTCAAGGTAGTTGGGGTAAAATATAGGGAACGAAGAGTTATATTCAAACTATACAGTTATTAGTGTCGAAGGGCAAGAAAGGGACGCAGAGGTTGGGAAGGGAGTGAGATATGGTTGTAACCTCTTGTTCAATCTGGACACTGAGCAAGCTGTGAAGGAATGCAAGGAGAAATTTGGAGTGAGAATTAAAGTCCAAGGAGAGGGAATAAAAACCTTGCGGTTTGCTGATGACATAGAAATTCTGTCAGAGACAACGAAGGATCTGGATTAACATTTAAATGGAATGGACAGTGTCTTAAAAGGAAGATACAAGATGAATATTAACAAGAGTATAAAACGAGGGTAATGGAATTTAATGTCAGAAAATCAGGCGATGCTGAAGGAATGAGATTAGATAATGAGACAATAAATTTAGTAAATGAGTTTTGTTATTTGGGTAGTAAGATAACTTATGATGGCCGGAATAGACGAAGGGAGGAAGGAAGGTTAGGGTTTAACATCTCGTCGAGAGCGTGGTCATCATAGACGCAGCTTACGCTCGGATTTTCGGGGAAGGATGTGGGAGGAAACCGGCCGCGCCCTTTGAAAAGAACTATCCCGGAATTTGCCTGTAGTGATTTAGGGAAATAACGGAAAACCTAAATCGGGTTGGCCGGAGGTAGATTTGAACCACCATCCTCCCGAATTCCAGTCCAGTGTCATTTCACTGCGCCACCTCGCTTGGTGAAACTATAGAAGAAATAAAATGCAGAATGGTTATGGGAAGAAAAGCGATGTAAAGAAGCGAAACTCGTTAACATGCAATATTAATTTAAATGTTAGGGAGTCCTTTCTAAAATCATTTGTCTGGTGTGTATCTGTGTGTGGGAGTGAAACGTGGACGATAAGGAGTTCAGACAAAAAGATAATGGAAGCTTTTGAAATGTCGTGCTACAAACGAAAAATTAGATGGGTAGATCACGTAACTAATGAGGAGGTACTTAACCGAATTGGGGAGATAAGAAGTTTCTGGCATGTCCTGACTAAGAAAAGGGATAGATTGGTGAGACACATTCTGAGACATCACGGTACTGTCAACTTAGCATTAGAAGGAAGTGTGGGGGGTAAAAATCGTAGAGGGAGGCCCAGAGACGAATTGAGTAAGCAGATTCAAAAGGATGTAGGGGCCGAACGTATTGTCAGATGAAGAGACTTGCACAGCGTGGAGAGCTGCATTAAACCAGTCTGCGGACTGAAGACCACTACAAACATGACAAATAGCTATGTTTTGAAGAAGTGACTAGCCTTGCAGTTACCTCCGTGGCAAAAACAGGTTAGATCACTCTTGCAGAAGCAAATAAAACAGCAAGCCAAATTTAAACAAACACGAAATCCCAAACTGACCTGTCACTTGTAACAGAATGTACGTTTTTTATATAAATGACACAGAAAACTATTTTTTGTAATGATCGTGTGCTGTTCTAAGCACAGTTCCATACGGTTTCGAGTGATCGATGTCACAGGTAGTCCCTCGTAAGTATACGAGTAGCTGCAGACAAAGAAAGAGCAGATCATGTAATTTTACAACCTCAATAAAGCTTAAAAGTTTATTTGTATTATGAATGCAGTAAATATTATTATTGTTAATATTATTGAAATATTTTTGGAAACTTTTTCGTTTCACTATGTATGGATCAACAGCACTCTTATTTAAATTTATGAATAAAGAACAGTCTAGAATGCAATAATTTATTTCATTCAAATAGTTTCAGTCTTATTTAGACCATCTTCAGGTATTTTAGCTCCATCGATGTTTTGGAGCTGGCAGGTAACTGGGAGCCTTCCAGTGCGTCACTGTGAGCAGTGACAGATTAAAAAGCACTGTGAGCAGTGACGCACTGGTGCCAGCTCCACAACATCGATGGAGTCAAAATTCATGAAGATGGTCTAAATAAGACTGAAACTAGTTGAATGATATAAATTATTGCATTCTAGACTGTTCTTTATTCATAAATATTCGTATTGAGTTTTAGTATTGCAGAAAAGAGTCCAAAGCGCTGGATAAAACAACGAAATTCATCTGTGGAGCAGCAACATTTTAATTTCTTTGATTGTAGTTTCGTGTCGTTCGCTGTTGAGGGTATCAATGTCCCCCGTTGACCGAGGTACCAGGATGCAATTACGTAGTTACTACTGCGCACGGCGGCTCATACCCTCACGGAGTGGTCATTAAATTGCGATACGGGGCGGTAAGTTGGCGACCTTCCTTGCAATCAGGGGACCGCGAATGGGCTCAGCTCCGAGCCCGAGTGTAGTGACGATCGAGTTATTGTTAATGAGGCACCGCTGCCGCATAACGACACTGATTATCAGCTATCACGTCTGCCGCTGCACGAAGCGGACGGTACTCTTAGCAGCAAGGAGCGTGTGATTAGTTGTGTCGGAGCAGGCGACACTGAAGAGACACCCAACAGCTCTTACGTAATGACTCGTGCAGGTCACTGGAAGCTGAGAGGCACAGAAGAGGAACTGAACTTTGGTCTTGTTAAATCTCGCGTGGTGAGACGATAAGAGTTCTTAAAGCTTTCGGGGACGAACAGGTCTTACCATGGCGTGTGGTGCCCTCGGAAAACACTGAGTGGAAAGTAAACCGGCGAGCAGAGAGTGCGAACGTTTTTTTTACAAATGTTTTTATTACTAAGGAACGGAGCAGCATGCCGATATAGCTAGCAGTTACTATAACAGTGCACCTCTCTCTCTCTCTCTCTCTCTCTCTCTCTCTCTCTCTCTCTGTAGTGCTCCATCGAATGATTGCTTTGAAGCAGTCATGCCGCTTTTCTGTTCATTTCTTCATAGGTCTTGCATTGGACACCTTTCATGATTTCGTCCACGTATCACAGGCGTGTTCTTCCTCTTGATCTCCCCCCCCCCCACTACCTGATATTGTTTTTTATTGTTTTCAGGAGCCATTCATGTCTCATTAGATGGTCTGTAACTTGACGTTTTCAGTCTCCTCAGAAATGAAACTTTCACTCTGCAACGGAGTGTGTGCTGATGTGAAATTTCCTGGCAGATTAAAATTGTGTGCCAGAACCGGGACTCGAACCTGGGACCTTTGCCTTTCGGGGGCAAGCGCACTACCGCACTACCGACTGTGCTATCCCGACACGACTCACGAGGTCGCCTCACAACTTTACTTCAGCCAGTACCTCGCCTCCTACTATCCAAACTTCACAGAAGCTCTCCTGCGAATGCAGGTAGAGGAGGAGGAGGAGGAGGTAGAGCGCTTGCCGCGAAAGGCAAAGGTCCCAGGTTCTAGTCCCGATCTCGGCACACAATTTTAATATGCCAGGAAGTTTCAGTCTCCACAAGCTTTTCTTTTCGCCCGCTCTTTTCCCAGAGCGATTCATTTGTAACTTTGTCAATCAGTTTTATTTTGGGCATACTCAAAAACACCACATTTCAAAAGAATTTAGCTACTTCTCCTCCTCAGTTCCCAGAGCTCGTGTTTCACAGCTATAGCATGCCACGCTCCAGACATAAGACTTCAGAAACCCTTTCCTGACTTGAAGACTGATAGTCAGAAGCTACGATCTTTGTCTTTTTGTTAAAAGAAGCTTTTGCTTGAGCAATTCTGCCTCTTACTTCTGCCTTGCTCCTTCCTTCCCTGGTGATTCTACTGCTTAGTTAAGTAAATTTATCAACTTGTTTGTAAATCTAAGAAACTTAACTTCTATGGTTATTAGTCCCTAGGCTTACAAACTACTGAAATTAAGTTAAAGTAATCTAAGGACAACACACACACTCATGCCCGAGGGAGGACTCGATCCTCTGATGGCGAGCAAGCGCGCTCCGCTTCAAGGCGGCTTAGAGCGCTCGGCCACTCCACCACCTTCTTTGTTACATGCCATAACTTTTGTTAAGCATTACATATTTTCAAATTGTGGCTTGCGAACGAAATAACTTCAATCATCACAAAATAACAAAATTAAGAGCTTGACGTAGAAACGTATGTTCTTAAAATAAAATAAACCATAAAAAAAACGCCATAAATGGGACAATAAAATGACTGTCAAAGTTTGAAGTAGAAATATTGGGTCTTAATCTATACTATTATGTAAGACAAGTAGCAGGTTAAGTTTGTTCCCAAAAATATAGAAAATATCATGCCCAATTGACTCCTATTGTAACTCGAAAAAAATAAAAAATTAGAGGCTCGTAGACTACGTCCTACAGGGTCCGAAAGGCCGCAGTGTCTTCCGATGCGGGACGGATGGGGACGTGGTCAGTGCACCACACTCCCAGCTGCTGTGTCGGTTTTCGTGATCGGAGCCGCTATTTTTCACACAAATATCTCATTAATCGGCCTCAAAAGTGCCTCATTTGACAGTTGTTACAAGTTAAAACGTAAGTTGCCCATCGTTAAAACACACACAGCTGATGTACACAATAAAATAGATATGGCCAGACTCATGCATTACGAAGAAAACATGGATTTATGTATTCGTTATAAGATTCACACGGGCGATGTTTTAAGGTAAAACTGATGTTTTGATGAAGTAGAATGGAGACATTGACAATTGAAGGAATGGTTTGTAGAGGGCGGGAGGGGGGAGGTTCTTGCAAGGGACGGACTGGAGTAATGTGTGGGTGTTGGTGAGGGGTGGATGGGAGACGGAGGGGAGGAAATAGCGAAAAACGGGATTGGCCATTGGATGTGGATGTTGTGGAGTAGCCAGGAAGATGATGGCTGAACAATGGAGCGTATTTCGTGGTCGGTTCAGTGCAGTTGATGAAAGTGAGGTGGGGATTTAGAGCTGGCCGCGGTGGCCGAGCGGTCTGCGGCGCGCCAGTCACGGTCTCCACAGCCACTAAGGTCGGGGGTTCGAATCCCCCCCTCGGGCATCGATATTTGTGCCGTCCTTAGTATCAGCTAGTTCATAAGTAGTTCGTAAGTGTAGGGACTGATGACCCCGTAGTTAAGTCCCATAAGCTCTACAAACATTTGAACATTTGGGGATTTAGAGTGTGTGGTGGTGGATTATTGGGGGAATCGGAAACGGAATGCAAGTACTGTATGAGGTTCGATCAGTCGGAGATTATGATAAGGAACAAACTAGGAACTAAGTTGGTACGCGACAGAAATGGAAGCAAGCGTAGACGGAGTAAACGGAAGAACCGAGCTGGGCTATAACGCGACTCCCGAGTACAAGAGGCCGATGCCAGAAATTTATGAGCTCCGAGGCGGTGTCCAATTGCATGCGACACTCACGCCACAAGTGGTGGAGTCGCGTATTATTCCGGCCCTGGCCTCAGAACAAATCCTCATGTGACATGCATGAGTCTGCTGGTTTGATGTTTATAAGATATTTAGGAGTGTCTCCTGACATTTTCAGTCGCTTGGCCTATTTCTCTGACATTTAAGTCTGGCTACGTAAAACGTCTTTCCAGGTTTTCGTTACCAAGTAGTAGTACGTATTCTCACAGAAAACAAGAGTGCGAAAATCCGGTAGTCGATAATCCGGTGCAGGCGACAGTTTAGCAAGCATAGGCTTTTTTACGTATTTCTAACCCGACAAGATTGTCAGCGTTGTCAGACACCTTTGAGAGATAGCGGAAACGTTCAGCGCAGTGTCTCATCCGTCAGTGATTGTAATCTCGCCAGGATAAGGAAGACGCCTTGTTAGTTTTGTTCTGTTATCAACAATTCATGAGCGAGAGAAATAGAAACTTAACAATCGGAGTTAATATTATCGACAATCGATTTTGGTATAATACTAGAAAATTTGGAAACGGCACGGTGACACAAAATTTCAATTAGCTCAGACCCCATCACCGAGTCCAAAATTATGTGGTCTGCTGTAAAGCTAGAAAAAACTGACACTAGTTCTCAAAAATGTTCAAATGTTTGTAGAACTTATGGGACTTAACTACGGGGTCATCAGTCCCGAAGCTTACAAACTACTTATGAACGAGCTAAGACTAAGGACGGCACAAATATCCATGCCCGAAGGGGGATTCGAACCCCCGACCGTAGTGGCCGTGCAGACCGTGACTGGAGCGCCTCAGTCCCCTCGGCCACCGCGGCCGGCCACTAGTTCTCCGTTACTTTTTAACGGCAAGTACGTTTTAAAGTAGCGCATACTATTTTAGGAAATTTCCACGTCGTGCTTGTGGTTACTATTCCTGCCCACTGTGTGATACTGTAATGACGACAACCACTATATTTATCTACATAAACAATGATTACAAACTTCCTGAGGCCCGACTCAAAAAATCAAATGTTTGTATATCTATGGGACTTAACTTCTTTGGTTATTAGTCCCTAGGCTTACAAACTACTTAAACTATGTTAAACTAACCTAAGGATCTCACATACACGCATGCCCGAAAGAGTACTCGGACCTCCGACGGCGAGCAACCGCGCGCTCCGCACCAAGATGCCTGAGAAAACTCGGCCACTCCATGGCGGCTAAGGCCAGATTCTCTTCAAACTAAATTTACTGGGTGTGTACGTATCTCTAATACAATGAATGTTTTGTCTTGTACTTTTTATCTCAGTAACTTACTTAAAATATGCCAGTAGTAGTCTTGGATGATCGTTTACCCGCCAGCACTACCCTGAGCAGCAAAAAAAAAAAAAAATAAATAAATAAATAAATAAATAAATAAATGACGCCTCGAGAACTTCCGTCGACGTTTGTTTGACGATTTTATCGTCAGTTATACGTCGTCGAAGTAAACATCAACTCGCCTCGAAAACCTCAACCGACTTACAACATCGAAAGTTATACACTGGAGACATTTCGGAAGTAACAAGTTAAATGCACAAAAATTCTATAAGGCTCTCATAGGGTTCTGAGAGCTCTAGTGAAATTAGAAAGAAACTACGGCAATCTACAAAATCTTATCGTTCCTTTCATACTATTAGTATACCAATACATGGCTATTACGTAATTACGAATGTCATTTCTCACAACATTAATTGAAATAACGGAAATTTTACAATACGACTTGACCCCTACTGCGTTAAGGTATTGTTTAAGCGTGGATGTAGGCGGGAGCTGAAAGTAAGATCTCCGACCGAGGCTTATGAACTTTCTTTGGCTGATAACCTTACATGGGGTGTGTGCAGTCGTTTGTGTTATTAAGGTTAAGCTCAAAATGTTCAAATGTTTGTAGAACTTATGGGACTTAACTACGGGGTCATCAGTCCCTAAGCTTACAAACTACTTATGAACTAGCTAAGACTAAGGACGGCACAAATATCCATGCCCGAGGGGGGATTCGAACCCCCGACCGTAGTGGCCGTGCAGACCGTGACTGGAGCGCCTCAGTGCCCTCGGCCACCGCGGCCCGCTAAGGTTAAGCTCCTATGATTTTCGCAGTTGGAAAAGCATATATGTATTTATTTATGATTTTATTTCATCTAATAAGATTAAGTCTTTGGTGCACTTTTACATGTAACCAGACAGTCATAACGAGTTAACATTATACTGTGCATAGTATTTGCACAGTAAATAAAAGGGGACTGTCAAATGTGGACAGGTGGAAAAACTCTTCATTGTTTCAAAATTAGCCACCAGTGCCTCCGCGAAAGAATGTAGCGATTATCCCTGGATCTATCGTTGCACCCTGGTACGCAGCTCTTCGTCCGAGGTAAAGCGACGGTCTCGAATGTCTTTGCTAAGGGTTCCAAAGAATTAGAAATCGCATGGAGAGAGATCAAGATTGTATGGAGGATGTGTAAGGGTTGCCCAGAAAAAATAGAAAACTGAAATCTAGCCGAAACAACCTTCGTGACATATGGATGGGCTTTATGCTGAACGCCGGCCGCGGTGGCCGAGGGGACTGCGGCGCGCCAGTCGTGGTCTGCACGGCCACTACGATCGGGGGTTGGAGTCCCCCACGGGCATGGATAGTTGTGCCGTCCTTAGTGTTAGCTAGTTAATAAGTAGTTTCTAAGTTTAGGGACTGTTGACCCCACAGTTAAGTCCCGTACGCTATACAAACAGTTGAGGTTATGCTGAACCAGGATGATGATGTTTCGACTGTGCTGCAGAAGTTTCGCTGGGAAGCGATCTGCGTAGTTTGGAGTTTCGAAAAAAGATGTCTGCCGACCTCTATTTGCTTAGGTCAAAAAAATTCACACTTGAAGATAGTATCGGTTCCATACGCAACTGAAAAGATATTTCCACGAAGGAACTGAGAGTCATGTCTCAGTGAGATAAATTCGTTAAATGGCGTTGTAAAGTAGTGGAAGAAACCCGTCCCTAACAGCCATGAAAGAATCAACCTCACCAGTGACATACAAGATCGCCGCGGTGGAGTGGCAGAGCGTTCTAAGGCGCCTTGCTGCGGGGCGCGCGGTTGCTCGCCGGCGGAGGTTCTAGTCCTCCCTCTGGTACGGGTGTTTGTATTGTTCTTAGCATAAGTTAGTTTAAGTAGTTTGTAAGCCTACGTAGCCAACGTAGTTAAGTCCCTTAGATTTACAAACATTTGAACTTACAAGATGATATTCAACGCGCTTTTAGAAGAGACTAAGAAATAGCCGCTAGACAAATAGGAGAGTTTCAGGGAGCATTTAGGAAGGGAAAGTTATGTGCAGAGCAAATAGCAAACTTGAAGAACATTACAGAAATGAGTGAAAATCAGGGACATCAAATATGTAACGACTTTAGTGGATTAAAAAAATAAATAAATAAAAATCCTTTCGATTTAACTGGCTGAATTCCACCAATTGGCATCATATAGTAAACAGGGCTCGATACTATAAGAACTGAACAATTAAAGCAACGTTAATAAACACAATATATAAAGAAAAATTTACGGGGGACTTTCAAAAACTTTAAATAATGAAGTCACTTGCGTACGACAGGTAGTTGGTTCGTCACCTCTTCTTCTCAGTCGAGTTTTAGAGAAGGTAGTTCGAGAAAGGAAGCAGTCCCTCAATACTGGAGGTGTTCAACTGGAAAAAAATTCTGATCAGATTAGCCTTTGCAAATTACATGGCATTAATATTACTGATTCGTTGGGCAATACCTAAGAACAAATCAGAGAATTACAGAAGTAGGCAGCCAATGTAGTACTAGAAATATCATTTGGAGAAAAAAAAAAAAACGAACATAATGACAAACATATGTGATACTCCTGATAATATCACAATTCCAACAACGCAATAAATGAAGCAAATAGTTTTAAATGGCTAGGAAAATGGGTGCACAACAGGGAAAAGAAGTTTCATATGGCCGAAAGTTTATGACAATAAGTCCTTGTCCTGGAACATTAAATTAATATACTATCAAACAGCGGCCAGTCACGAAGCTCCGTATGTGGCAGAAACGCGTAAGCTAACAACGACTGCAGAAAGTCGGGAAACCACAGAGGGTCTAAAGAAATTTCTTCAGGAAACAACATGGAAATAAAAGAAAGCATAATGCGCAATTCAGGTTCCGACTAAACAGAACGTTATTCTTTAAAATTGAAAAAACTGGTATATTAAGGAATAAAAGAAAGTAGAGGTTTTTGGACGCATCTAAATGGTGGACTACAACAACTAAGTGCATCTTCAAATTACATAACAGCTAGAAATCCAAGCCTACATGGTTGATTGAGAAAATGTTATGAAAAGCAACGGAAGTGCAACAGAGACAATAGTAAACAGAACACGTAAAGAGACTAAAAATACAGGATTTCAGGAGTGTCGGAAAAGGACTAGACAAATGTGGACGCAAGACGAAAGGAAACGACACTCTCGAAGGGCGAAGAAAATTTGGAAATATGGAAAATCGAACACAGTGAATAGTAGCCAAAGTTGGTGCACAGTACTCTCTATACTGGTTATTCGAAAGAAGATGAAGAAGGATACTGTACTTGTCATACGTCATTTTTATGAAAATTCATAGTGAAGATGGGGCAGGATCAGCAACTAGATATGTAATGAAAACCATTTTTCGTCACAGTTGCACTATTTAGAAGTTGGTAACTAGTTTTGGACTTGTTCCTCCATTTTCAAACCATAGGCCTTATCCCAACCGTAACAATACACTGCATGAAGCAAATGACTGATAAAATATATACGTTGTCCACTGTTAAAACATGGTTATATTGAAACTTAAAATAGGTTAAAATAGAAGTTGCGTTCACGGGCCTCAAACGCGTACGAATAGTACAGAACGTGTTACTTTGTATTAGGAGTAGTGCTGCATGATGTAGTCTGCAATACAAATAGAGAATGACTAGTCTATTGCCATATTAATTCTCCATTTCTGTTTTCATGAGCAATAATGAGAACTGAAATGTTATTTTTGTATATTTCTATTCCATTTTACGTAAAGGGTCATAAACTTACGGAATCGTGGTGATACAAAATTATTTTTGATGTGTCTATATGTTATATATAATATTCAAGGACTAAAGGCTTTGAACGATCTAAGACTCAACTTTCATTTTTTTAACTCTCTTTTAGAACAGATAGAAAGAAGATTGTTGCGATGAAAAAGGTTTTGATACAATAGGCGGAAAAATCCAAACAAAATTACTTTGTAGAATCAAGAAACCATTTCGCTCGCTGGTAGCTGACCAGAGACGCTTCGGTTAACTAGATTAGAACTTGTTCCATAGATCATGAATACGACACTTCGTAATGATGTGCAAAGTGTCAGGTTAATGAAAGGTGTCTTTACAAATTATTACTTTGTACTAAATATTACATGACACAATATATATATATTATTTTTTCAGATTTACTAATTTATATCTAAAAATTCATCTATAGTGTAGAAGGAGTTACCATTCAGAAATTCTTTTAATTTAATTTTAAATGCTAGTTGGCTATCTGTCAGGCTTTTGATGCTGTTTGGTAGGTGACCAAAGACTTTTGTGGCAGCATAATTCACCCCTTTCTGTGTCAAAGCTAGATTTAATCTTGAATAGTGAATATCATCCTTTCTCCTAGTGTTGTAGCTATGCACACTGCTACTGCTTTTGAATTCGGTGGGATTGGTAATAACCAATTTCATAAGTGAATATATATATACTGTGAAGCTACTGTGAAGATCCCTAGATCCCTAAATAAATGTCTGCAGGACGCTCTTGGGTGGGCTCCAGCAATTATTCTGATTACACGCTGTTGTGTAATGAATACTGTTTTACTCAATGATGAATTACCCCAGAAAATGATGCCCTACGAAAGCAGAGAATGAAAATAGACATATTAAGTTAATTTACTGAGATGCATGTCACCAAAATGTGCAATTATCCTAATAACATAAGGAGCTGAACTCAAACGTTTCAGCATATCATCAATATGTTTTTCCAGTTCAACCCCTCATCAATGCATACACCTAAAATTTTTGAATATTCTACCTTTGCTACAGATTTCTGATCAAAGTTTACATTCATTAATGTCATTCTATTTACTGTACGGAACTGTATGTACTGTGTTTTATCAAAATGTAATGATACTCCATTTGCTGAGAGCCACTTAATGATTTTCTGAAAGACGTCATTACAATTCTTCTGTTAGTTCTTGTCTGTCAGGTGTGATAACTATACTTGTATCATCAGCAAAAAGAACCAGCTCTGCATCTTCATGGATATAGAATGGCAAGTCATTAATAAATATTAAGAACAGCAAAGGGCCCAAGACCGAACCATGTGGCACCCCATTTTTGATTGTTCCCCAGTTTGAGACATCAGCTGTTTTTTGCGTATTATGTGAATTAATTATCTCAACTTTCTGCATGAAAGTTTCTTGTTGTAAGTTTATTAAGTGAAAGTGAAAGCTTGATGAAAGTTTGTTGAGTGAAAGTTTCCTATTCTTATTAAGTCTTTCTTTTTAAATCAAGGAGTTTCTCTAATCATATGTGCGCAACGGATTTAACATACAAAATTACTTCTGTGAACATTATTTCTGACAGTCAGAAACAGTGGCATGTAAGGACTGATTACTTTACTGGTACGTGAATATTTACATTTAAAAGGAAATCTTTTTCTCAAAAAACTCAACACGTACCACACAACAAAATCACAAATGCCACAATCAGGAAAATGAGGGACGAGGTTGAGCTGAAATAAGAAAAATTAGTAATCATTAAGCTATTTATTGAATTAAAGAAACATACCTTTGTTGAGTCTTCACTATAATACAATGGTTTTATACAATTCCGTTCCATACAAATATTCTCTTCCTCTTGATACAGAATCCACTGTCAAATATAATATGTTTGTAATCATATATATAGAGTGAAATAAATCCAACTCAATACAATCATTGCTGACCAATTCAACCTTAGTACACAACACAGTTGCCATACGTCTGTCAGCTAGCCTAGTCCACAATCGACTCTTCTGCTCAACAGCTCACTCTCTACAACTCGCCTCAGCAGTCAAAGAAGCTGCTGTAGCGTAGATGCTACATCGCAGTTGCAAAGACATAATGTACAATAGTTATCGATCATGGATGACTTTCATATACAAATACACGTTCAGATTCATAAAAATAAAGGTTAAAATCCATAAATAATAAACTTCAGCCTATGGCTGCCTACTTTCATGCACTCTTCCTGTTAGGTATGATTTAAACCATTTGTACACTGCCCCATTCATACCACAATACTTTAGTTTATCTAGAAGAATTCCATGATTTACACAATCAAAAGCCTTGGAGAGATCACAAAAAATCCCAATGGGTGATGCCCGGGTTTTCAGAACATTTAATGTTTCATTGGTGAAAGTATATATAGCATTTTCTGTTGAAAAGCCTTTCTGAAAACCAAACTGACGTATTGTTAGAACTTTATTTTTACCTATTTGTGAAACTAGAATACATTACTTTTTGAAGAAATTTGGCCGGCCGCGGTGGCCGAGGAGACTGATTCGCTGCAGTCACGGTCTGCACGGCCACTACGGTCGGGGGTTCGAATCCCCCCTCGGGCATGGATATTTGTGCCGTCTTTAGTGTAAGGTAGTTCATAAGTAGTTTGTAAGTTTAGGGACTGATGACCCCGTAGTTAAGTCCCATAGACTATACAAACATTTGAAAATTTTTGAGCGTGTTGGAATATTGTTTGCCGTTTTGTAGGCAATTGGGTTTGCTTTCTAAGGATGAACTGACACACTGCGTAGCCTGAACATTTGAAGAAATTTGGATAAGGTTGTCAGAAGTTAGATTGAGTGGTAGTTGTTGACATCAGGCGTATCCCCTTTTATGTGTAGTGGTTTTAACAATAGCATATTTCAGTCTATCAGGAAAAACTCGTATCGCGTTCTACGCTGCTGATGTATCGTGTGGTAATCAGACGCAAACTAGATTTCCTAACGTTGCTCGCTAAGTCCTTGTTGTCGCGCAGTGACGAAATTCAGACAAGACGACAAGTGGTCGTAAAGTTAAGTGTTTTAAGACTGTCGGAGTGGAGCCGGCTGAGATGTAAAAAGCGAGGCGCGCATCTGTGTGGAGCTGGGTGCTGCAGTCCTGCTGACGAGTACCCTCCAGGCTTTGTCCTCGCTTTACTGCCAGTCCGGACATAAAGCTGTTATTTCTGAGCGCCACTTAAGTAAGAACTCGTCTACAACTTCAGATTATTTCATGCTGACACGTGTCCCGTACTCTGCCTTCTCTGTTTGTTCTCCCGTACTTAGGTATAAGCAGTCTTGTGCGTAATGAAGTAAAGGGATGGTTATAATTGAAGTTAGTCTCCTGAGCCAATGTAACCGGAACACCGTATGGACATCCTTCTTTATAGGGGTGGCGTTCTAATTGCGCTGCCGGATTTGCGATGTTTTCAGTACTAGCTAGAGCCGACAGGCTTCACTGTGGCTGAGACTGATATAAAATAAATGGGAAAATAATAAAAGAGCTCATGCGAACATTTGCTCACCGGGAAAAATACATCAATAAAATCAGTACGTGGAATACACTCCTGGCCATTAAAATTGCTACACCACAATGATGAAGTGCTACAGACGCGAAATTTAATCGACAGGAAGAAGATGCTATGATATGCAAATGATTAGCTTTTCAGAGCATTCACACAAGGTTGGCACCGGTGGCGACTCCTACAACGTGCTGACATGAGGAAAGTGTCCAACCGATTGTTGAGCAGCTGAGAGGCGTTGCCTGGTGAAACGTTGTTGTGATGCTTCGTGTACGGAGGAGAAATGCGTACCATCACGTTTCCGACTTTTATAAAGGTCGGATTGTAGCCTATCGCGATTGCGGATTATCGTATCGCGATCGCGACATTGCTGCTCGCGTTGGTCGCGATACAATCACTGTTAGCAGAATATGGAATCGGTGGGTTCAGGAGGGCAATACGGAACGCCGTGCTGGATCCTTACGGCCTCGTATCACTAGCAGTCGAGATGACAGGCATCTTATCCGCATGACTGTAACGGATCGTGCAGCCACGTCTCGATCCCTGAGTCAACAGATCGTGACGTTTGGAAGACAATAACCATATGCACGAACAGTTCGACGACGTTTGTAGCAGCATAGACTCGGAGACATGGCTGCAATTACCCTTGAAGCTGCATCACAGACAGGAGCGCCAGTGATGGTGTACGCAGCGACGAACCTAGGTGCACGAATATCAAAACGTCATTTTTCTGATGAATCCATGTTTTGTTTACAGCATCATGATGGTCGCATCCGTGTTTGGCGACACCGCGAACAACGCACATTGGAAGCATATATTCCTCAGCGCCATACTGGCGTATCACCCGGCGTGATGGTATGGGGTGCCATTGGTTACACTTTTCGGTCACCTCTTGTTCGCATCGGCGGCACTTTGAACAGTGGCCGTTACATTTCAGATGTGTTACGTCTGCATACGGAAAATGTTCGACTGCTGTCCTGGCCAGTACATTCTCCAGATCTCTCACCAACTGAAAACATCTGGTCAATGGTGACCGAGCTACTGGCTCGTCACAATACGCCAGTCACTAGTCTTATTTATTTATTTTATTTATTTGTTTTTTCTGTTCCATAGGACCCACTTCAGGAGTAAGACTCCATGGTCATGGAACAAGTCAATACATTAATTGTTACACAATAATGGTAATAGAAAAATTTTAAGTAGTCCTTTGCACACGACAATCTTAAGACAAAGTGAAAAGAATCAATAAAGAAAAAATAAATTAGCTTAATTGTTTAACTTTTCTAGGAGTTCCTCGACAGAATAAAAGGAGTGAGCCACGAGGTAACTCTTCAATTTAGATTTGAAAGCATGTGGATTAGTGCTAAGATTCTTAAGTTCTTGTGGCAGCTTATTGAAAATGGATGCCGCAGAATACTGCACCCCTTTCTGCACAAGTGTTAAGGTGGTGTGGTGCAAATGTAGATTAGACATCTGTCTAGTATTCACCGAGTGAAAGCTACTAACTCGTGGGAATAAGCTGATATTATTAACAACAAACGACATTAAAGAAAAAACGTATTGTGACGCCAGAGTCAAAATTCCCAGACTACTGAAAAGGGGTCGACATGACGTTCGCGAACTTACACCAGATATTGCTCGAACCGCCCGTTTTTGAGCCAGAAATATCCTTTTTGCATCAGGCGAGTTACCCCAAAAAACAATGCCGTACGTCATAAGTGAGTGAAAGTAAGCGAAATAGACTACTTTTCGTATTGAAAAATCACTTATCTCAGATATTGTTCTAATGGTAAATATAGCAGAATTTAGTTTTGGAACAAGATCCTGAACATGGGCTTTCCATGACAGCTTACTGTCTATATGAACACCTAGAAATTTGAACTGTTCAGTCTCACTTATCATATGCCCATTATGTGTAATCATAATGTCAGATTTCGTCAAATTATGTGTTAGAAATTGTAAAAACTGAGTTTTACTGTGATTTAACATCAACTTGTTTTCTATTAGCCATGAACTTATCTCTTGAACTGCATTATTTGATACTGTGTCAATATTACGAGCAACATCCTTCACTACCAAGCTGGTATCATCAGCAAACAAAAATATTTTACAATCACCTGTTATACTCGAAGGCATATCATTTATATAAATAAGAAACAGCAATGGTCCCAAAACAGACCCCTGGGGCACCCCATACTTAATTGTGCCCCATTGGGATTGCACGTCATAGCCATTTTCTACACTGCGGAGAATTACCTTCTGTTGTCTATTATTAAAGTAAGAGGTGAACCAGTTGTGGGCTACTCCCCGTATTCCATAATGTTCCAACTTCTGCAACAATATTTTGTGATCAACACAATCAAACGCTTTTGTTAAATCAAAGAAGACGCCTAATGTCCGTAGCCTCTTATTTAACCCATCAAGTGCCTCACAGAGAAACGAAAATATAGCGTTTTCGGTCGTTAAACCACTTCTAAAACCAAACTGTACGTTTGACAGGAAATTATGTGAACTGAAATGATCAATTAATCTTGAATATACAGCCTTTTCAATAACTTTGGAAAAAACCGATGGCATAGAAATAGGTCTATAGTTGTCTACATTATCCCTTTCTCCTTTTTTATAAAGCGGTTTCACTATTGAGTACTTTAATCTGTTAGGAAACTGACCATTCTGAAAGGAAAAATTACAAATATGGCTTAGTACTGGGCTAACATATGGAGAACAGTACTTTAGAATTCTGCTAGATACCCCATCATATCCACTGTAGTATCGTGTTGAAGCTACATGGGCATCTCTACGTGTACACGTCATCCAAGCTCTATTTGACTAAGTGCCCAGGCGTATCAAGGCCGTTATTACGGCCAGAGGTGATTGTTCTGGGTACTGATTTCTCAGGATCTATGCACCCAAATTGCGTGCAATTGCATGTCAGTTGTCGTATAATATATTTGTCCAATGAATGCCCGTTTATCATCTGCATTTCTTCTTGGTGTAGCAATTTTAATGGCCAGTAGTGTAAAGCGAATGTTTGCTCCGAAAAATCATTATCTATATACAAAATGAAACTGTATATACATTATTTCAGACTGAAAGTCTTGATAGAGGTATGCAACCGTCATGATCCAAAACATAAAAATGCTTCAGGCTGCAGCAATAATCTCATAGCTGTCGAAAGTACATTATTTATTTTAATTTCACAACGTGTTTCGGGCATCTTCATCTGTTGATCTGTCAGTTAAAATAAATACATAACAAGTAGGTATATATAGAAAATTATGCGAGGGTACAACACAGTTAATAAAGGTTATTCGTCATACCAGTTGATAAAGTTTATGTTTATAAACTACCTTTTAAATAAAATTTATTTTTTATTTGTCATTATTCCAACAAATAAGATTTATTAACTATTTAGAAAGCAATGGCAATAGACAATAGAAATGGATCACGAAGTGGTCAAGTATTTGTGGTTTCATTTCATTGCTAGACATTATAGATTTTTTGTGGTGCTTATAAACCACTAAATATCTTTTATGTTTCATCCTATCCATAGTGCTGACGTTTGTAACCGTATCAGCGTCAGTATTCACGTAAATACCTAATTTAACAAGAAAAATTCTTTTAATTTGCTCATTGTAGGGAGCGACCTTATTACAGTAATATAATGAGAAAATGTTAAAATAGCAATTTTTTTTACTTTTATTTTATTTTATTTTTATTATTATTATTTTTTTTATTTTTTTATGCAAGAAGACCGGATGCGACGTTCAAATGTGTCATCTTCTGATCTCTGTTACATGACAAATGTAACAAAGAACAGGAGGTGCCATCCTTGAGTGTCGAAACCGGTCGTCTTCCGTAAAAAATGAAATACAAATATTGTGATGTTGGTATTTTCGTATTGAATAAATAATAAATGTTTTACTAACATACAATCTATTTCAAACTCTTTGGGTCTATGTACATAACTACAGCTGGTACATTACCTCATACTTGTAATTTTATTTTGCTGCTGTGAAATACACACGGAAGGTAGCATAAATATTTATCGGTATATAGTAGGAAGTAAACTTATTGCGAATAATTAATACTTCGCTCTTATTTTTATACATTCGAATTACACCTAAAATTTAACATATGCAAATTTTCTGCTTTTTCATCTAAAGCATCATGCAATTCCAAAGATTTTTTGTTATTGTCTATTCGAGAAGCGACTCTACTTATGCACATACACTTACGCAAATAATGTAATTTAAGGTGATCAATTAAAACAATACAAAAATTGCATATAATACATATTTTGGCATAAAATAGGAAAACAACTATTGATCGAGTATAGTACGTGTTCGAAACATCTCTGGATAAACAGAAAAAAACCAGATCTGTTGCTTTTGCGCGGACGGTATTTAAAAACTTTACTTTGTAAACACGGAAATGTCAACAGGTGCTTCCAACCAAAGCAAGATGATTACATAGCTGTAATGGTAGATCAGGTCCACAACGTTCTTGTGCAATGTTTCATATTCCCACCAATTTTTTTATTTTGTGCACAAAGATAAATTTATGTGTATGGATAACTTCGTGTGTTGATAAATAGGGGAAGAGGATACCACTAATTCGTAAGTGATGAATCGGAACAGTTATGTAAGTCTGTGTTTAGGAATCACGACCGTCATCTTTGATTCTCAAGGAAAATAACTCACAACACTGACTAGCATTGAAATGGAAATGGTGTAAGTTTTTATCTCCTCTTTGGCGTTTTATATTTATGGCAAACGAACGGTCTTGGGATTTCTCCTCTGTTCGTGGGCCTGATCGTGAAACAAACGTCTGAAGTTTTTTTCTCGAAAACTGAGAGGCGCTGTTCGAAGAATCAATCCAGTTTCAGTCTCCAGAGGAAGCGGTTGATTGCTTCTAACGGATGAACTTCCTTATTTTATTCACTCTGTTCAATCACCCGAGAAGTTACAACAGTTTACGATCGTCATTCCGAGTAGGATTTGGCACGTTCTCCGAGCACACGAGCCTTCTATTCGCTTTATCTCGGAAAAAATTTCCTTACACAGGATTCATCAGCGTACAGGGCCTTCCTTATCTGTCTTCAACCGTTGCCCACTAGACAATGATAGGCGCCGAAAGCGTCCATATCAGATAAACGGTAGCTGTAACTGGATATGGATTTTTCTTGTGCTCCATAGAACAATGTTTAATCTATATATTAATGTGAATGTCTGTTCGGTGTACTCTTATCACGTCCAAACGACAAGATACAGAGACTTAAATATTTGTACAGTTACTAATTTATACCTGAGGAAGGTTTTAAGCACGGTTTTATAGCGATCTGATAGATGTTTAATAATTTGAAGAATATAACGCGAAATGCGGAAAAATAATTACTCTTGGAAAATTATATTTACTCTTTGAAAATGGTTTTATTGGTTGCATTGTTGCTTGAGGGTTGATAATGATAAAATTGTGGAGTATATTGGAATGGAAAGTTATGAGTGTATATAAAATACTACGTGTGTGTGTGTGTGTGTGTGTTAATATTTCGCTCTGCAGCGAAAACTACAGAACGCAAACGAATGGTATGTGTGTAATTGTTGTCCGAAGTCTCCAGTTGTACACTATAGCAGTTCCATGCCGATAGCTATAAAGGGGTGGAAGATGTGGTGGTTGAAAGTCGTCAAAATATAAAAAAAAAAAAAAAAAAAAATCGGACTGAAGGCCAGCGATGACGTTTGCAACTCTATAGCAGGAGGTTACATACAGAGAAACGTGATGCCACAAACCATATCTTTGGTCTATGCGTGCTACAATGTCTTCAGCTCTTTCTCTGTAAGGATAAGTATACGAAAAAGAAATATAACAATAAATAGACAAAGCAGTAAACAAGAAATTTCTTTTTATACAGACATATAGCACTTATACAAATGAATACACACCTGCAAAATTATACAATTGTACAACATATAATTCAATAAATATGAGATTGTTTGTGTTTTGATTACAATAATTCTTTGTTTGGATACTTATAATTTTGTACATTATGCGAGACAGCTTTATTTCTTATTTATTCTCCGATAAATATAGCATGTTTTTAGAAAAAAAGGAGATGGAGAAAGAGAGAAGGTATAGGAGAAGAACTAACTCAAATCAGGAATAAATAAATAAATACCAGGGCAAAGCCAGGTTTTCAGCTAGTAAATAAATAAATATTCTGTACTGTGTGACGTATGTCTGCAAAGGCCCCCGAATAACTCGCTTCACTTGCTTATTTGAGTAGCGAATGCGGCAGCTTTATAATTCTCCATAGTATTTAATCAGCTTTGACTAATTAAAAAGAAAATAATTATTTGAAGCTAATTTCAGAACTTATATTGTTGTGTTATCAAGTATACAAGAACAAATATTCCTCTCCTTTGCAGTGCAACAAGGCATTACTTTCGGCACATCTCACAAATAAATTGAGACCAATTGTTCTCGTGTTGATTAGATGGTACTTTGAGAGTACTTTTAAATAGTTTTCCTGACAAGGAATCCCTTTGAATGCGAGATCCCAAATTCAATCTCCAGTAAGGTTGACTTAAGCATTGTATTAACAATTATGATAATAAAAGTATTGGCTGCTAATGACTCACCATCAGGAAATAACTGGGAGGTGCAGATGTCAACTTCTGTCAGATGTATGAATTATATTCACTAATGGACATCGTCGACATCCACGAATTATTCAAAACAAGCCACTAACTTGTTTTTCCCAGCTTTTAAAACATATCACATTATCTGTAACTACGCCTTCAAGAATAGCTGGCTTCTCGAAACCTACGAAAGAGTGTTTCGCAATCTATTGCATGCCATGACATTCCATGAGTTGTCATCATCATGCTATACTAAAATGATTCTGTATGCATTCTGTAAACGCGGATACTTAGCTCAATGTTTATAACTCCCAAAGATTTCGACTTCGACCTTGATGGTACGAATCTTTCTGATCACAGTGACTCGCCATTTTTGATATGGTGTACATAGTGTGAGACTGGATTTTTGTGAACAAATTTTGGACGTTGGCGATGTCTGTTTTGTGAAAGCTAATACCTACATATTGTTGTAGACCGAGCTCTGCAACTCCCGGTCACTATGTTCTGTCGGTCTCTTAATGCACATGGTGAGTCATTGACAGTTCATTTTTTTTTTCCACACGTGTTAGCGCAGCACATCCAAATGACCCTTAGTAGAGATCGAACCTGCGACCTCACACTGAAGAACTGTCGACTTTAGTTCCTTTTGTTAAGCTTATGGAACTTAAATGTGAGGTCATAAGTCCCTAAACTTATAAACTACTTATAAACTTACTTATACTAAAGACAACACAATATCCATGCCCGAGGGAGGATTCGAACCCCCGACGGGGAACGGCCTCTCGCATCGGAGCATAGCCCCTCAATGCGCTCGGCCACTCCGCCGAGGCGAATATGAGCAGCAAAACTGATACATAATATCACGCAAAATCTACTTAAAATTACTTATCTTTACATTAATCTTGCCCCCCTCCTGACAAATATATGCTATATTCGCTTCTGTCCATGGAACTCATCTTTATATGTACTTAAAACGGTAGCTGAAATCCCGGCTTGCGCGAGTATTTATGTATTCTATACTCTCGTAGTCCACCTCCCTTCTCATCCTGTGTCTCCATCCATCTCTACCTGTCTCATCGCTCTGTTCATTCCCACATCTCCCTTTCTCGGCTCATTTCTTCAACTCACCCTTATCTCTCCGGCCTTCTCTGTGCATCTTCTCCCCCTCTCCTCCAACATCTAGAAAACTTCATGTATATCTGTCAAAACAAATGTTGTTTAAAGGCGGGTAAGGTGGGTTACACACAAGGGAATGCATTAACTCAGCTGCCAGTTGGCAATGAAGTAAATTAATGGGGAAAGCTGAAAATGTGTCCCAGCCGGGATTCGAGCCCATGTACTGCTAGTTACTTGACAGTTGCACTGAGCATTACGCCACTGTAGACAAAATGACCATCAGATCAGCGCCGTCTATCCTTGCACGCCTCTCGTCAGATGCAAATTCTCAAATAATCACACACTACTAACGTAGTGCAACTACACTCATTATTCATGGCATTTCGCTGATTCTGTTAAGAGGTTGGGGCTTGTGTGAATCCGGACTTTGGAAAGGATCGATGGACGTCTTAGCCATAATTACAAATGTAAGCAGGGTAACTTGAGGATATCCTGTTATTGTAAACTGTAAGCTCCGTCCTACACTTCTCGTGAGATTCACCGGATACCGACTGATCGCCAGGTCATACTCCACCCGAAGGCATCATCAACTGCTACGGTATGCAAGGAGACGAGTTTAGCGCCCCACACTCCCAGCCGTTGTCTCGGAGGTTCGAGTCCTCCCGGGGGCATGGTTGTGTGTGTTATCCTTAGGCTAGTTTATCTTAGTTTAAGTAGTTTGTAAGCAACGGACTGATGACCACGCAGTTTGGTCCGATAGATTTACAATTTGAACATTTTCGAACGTTGTCTCGGTTTTCTTGACCGAAGCGGCTGCTTCTCAATCAAGTATCTCCTCAATTGGCCTCACAAGGGTTCAGTGCACCTCGCTTGCCAACAATCGTACATCTACATACATACTCTACAATCCAGTGCGTGGCGGAGGGTACACTCTACCACTACTAAGCATTTCCTTTCCTATTCCACTCCCAAATAGAACGAGGGGAAAAGAATATCCATACGCCTCTATACGAGCTCTAATTTCCCTTATCTTGCTCTTGTGATCTTTACACGAAATGTAGGTACGCGGCAGGAAGATCGTTCAACAGTCAGCTTCAAATTCCGGCCCTCTAAATTTTCTCAAAAGAATTTCTCGAAAAGAACGTCGTCTTTCCTCCAGCGACCCCTATTCGAGTTCCCGGGGCATTTCCGTGACATTCGCGCATTGGTCGAACCTACCAGTAACGAATCTAGCTGCTCGCCTCTGACCTGCTTCCATGTCTTACTTTAAACTGATCTACTGCGGGTCCCAAACACTTGAGCAATACTCAAGTCGTGGTCGTAGAAGCGTCTTATACGGGGTCACCTTCACAGATGAAGTACATCTTCCCAAAATTCTCCCAATAAACCGAAGTCGGCTGTCCGCCTTACTCACAACTGTCCTTACATGTTCGTTCCATTTCATATCGCTCTGCAATGTTACGCGTAGATATTTAAACAGCGCGACTGCATGAAGAAGCTCGCTACTAATGCTGTGTTCGAACATTATGTGATTGTTTTTCTTACTCATGCTCATCACCTTCGTCCAAGTCATCCGGTATGCTATTACAGTCAATTGAAGACAACACCACAGTATCACCATCAAACAGCCGCAAATTACAAGTTACTCTGTCCAGCAGACCATTTATATAGACAGAAAGTAATAGCGGTCCTATCACAGTTCCCAGACGATACACCCGTCTCTGATGAACACTCGCCGTCGAGAACAACGTACTGCGTTATATTACTTAGGAAGTCTTCCAGCCAGTCACAAATCTGTAAACCTATTCCATATGGTAGTATCTTCGTTAGCATTGTGGCACGGCGTCAAATGCCTTTTTGAAGTCGAGAAAAACACAATCCGCCTGTTGCCCTTCATCCATGGCTCGCAAGATGTCATATGATAAAAGGGCAAGCTGAGTTTCACATGACCGATGTTTCCGAAACCCGTGATGATTCATAGAAAGAAGCTTATCCGTCTCGATGAAATTTACTATATTCGAGCCTGAGATTATGCTCTAAAATTCTAAAGGAAACTGATGTCAACGATATTGGCTTGTAATTATGTGGGTCAGTTCTTTTACCTTTCTTAAAAACGGGAGTCACCTGCACTTTTTTCCAATCACTAGGAACTTTTCGCGATAAATGCAAAGCTAAGTAAGGAGCCAATGCCGCAAAATACTCTTTGAAGAAACGAATTGTATTCCATCCGGACCAGGAGTCTTTATTGTATTTGGCTCTCTCTGATTCTTCTCTACACCGAAAATATCTCTTACTATATCCTCCATTTGCGGGTAATTGCGTTGATGAAATGAGGGTGCGTTTGTACGGTCCTCTTGCGTAGTGTACGGTGCCTCATCCAAATTGTAACCAAACCCGACAGTACTTAGCTACAGTGATCTAGCAGTAAGTAAGCTGTTCATCCACTACGGCACAGCCTGCTCCATACGCGAGGCTGTTCCCCGTCTGGTGTTCGAATCCTCCCTCGGGCATGGATGTTTGTGTCGTCTTTAGTACAAGGTAGTTTATAAGTAGTTTGTGTGTTTAGGGACTGAAGACACCGCATTTAAGTCCCATAAGCTAACAAACATTTGAATTTTTTAGCCTGCTCCTGTCGGTAGAAAGGCGGCTAGAAAGTAATGAGCAACTGTGCCGTAGCGAGCGGTCGGCGAGCCTTTACTCGTGAGTTATGGCGTTGCGCGCGGCGGAATGGCCAATACACGTGTCTGTGGAGAGACATCGTCAGGAAATACGCGCATAAACAGCGCCAAGTGTCGCATAAAGAAGGCGGCCGGAACTGGACGGCTCGCGTCACGGCAGTCCCTAGCTGCCTAGTGTAAACGCTGTCTGTTTACACAAGCCGGGGCTTTCAGCAGCGCGGGAGGTAGCGAGCATACCGCTCTCCAACAACATATACAGGCCCGACTAAAGACCTTGTACAAACACGAGAGGGGGGTTTAAATCAGAAGGTACGAAACGACACTGTGGGTACAATTGAAGTCTTTACTCAAAAGTAATCACCTGAGCACAACTATCCCACTGTTAAACGATCCGTAGGACCAGCTGTTCTCAGAATGCCGGCCGCGGTGGCCGAGGTGACTGAGGCGCTCCAGTCACGGTGAGCACGGCCACTACGGTCGGGGGTTCGAATCCCCCCTCGGGCATGGATATTTGTGTCGTCCTAGTTCGTAAGTAGTTCATAAGTAGTTTGTAAGGTTAGGGACTGATGACCCCGTAGTTAAGTCCCTTAAGCTTAACAAACATTTTTTGTTCTCAGAATCCCGGTGGCCGTGACAAGAGCCACTCCTCTAGGGGTGACTGGGGTAACGGCGCCACCAGGGGGTAATAGAGCCACATAGTTGGCAGCGCCGTCTACCACACCAGTCATAACACTCGACCGAATTTTTGTTACCCACCGCGACAGCAGCACGCCAAGCGGTCAGCAGGGGACACTAGTCAGTTGGGGGACTTTCGTGCATTGTAAGTCGTGTCAAATTTGGATCTGTACCAAAAGATTGGAAAGTTGTACAGGTCTCACCTACGAGGCGCGTCCAGAAAGTAAGTTCTGTTTGGTTATATAAAACGAACGGGTACAGATACAGAAAAAATATTGATTGTACAAAAATCTACAACTGTTAAAATACTTTGCTACATAGCTTCCGAAATTTTGTAGGAAATTGTCATAGCATGGCACAAGGTTTTGTGTGCCTTTTTCATAGAATGTTGCCGCTTGTGTATTCAATCATGTGGTAACATGTTCTTTCAGCTAGTCATCATCGTTGAAGTGTTGTCCACCAAGGACAGATTTTAGGTGCAAGAAGAGGATTACCCTCAAAAGATTTTTTTTCACGATAATGCCTGATCTCACACACCGAATGTGACCAAACAATTCTTACGGAAATTTCAATGGGACCTGTTTGACCATCCTCCATACAGCTCGGACCTCTCTCCTAGCGACTTTCACCTCTTCTTACACCTAAAATCCTTGGTGGTCAACAATTCAACGATGATAAAGAGCTGTTACCACATGGTTGAATACACAGGCGGCAACATTCTGTGAAGGATGCATGCAAAAACTTGTGGCACGCTATGACAAGTGCCTACAAAATTTCGGCAGTTATGTGGAAAAGTAGTTTAAGAGTTGTAGAATTTTGCGTAATAAAAATTTCTTCAGTATCTGTGTACAATTTCATTTTATTACCAAACGGAACTTACTTTCTGGACTCGCCTCGTATATTCAAGAAAGGCAGTAGGAGTAACCCACTAAACTACAGGCCTATTTCATTGACGTCAATTTGCAGCAATATTCAAATATTGTGAATTATCTCGAACAGAATGATCTATTGACCCAAGGTCAACACGGATTTAGAAAATATCGTTCATGCGAACACAACTAGCTCTTTATTCACACGAAGTGATGTGTGCTATCGACAAGAGTTCGCAAATTGATTCCGTATTTCTTGATTTCCAGAAGGCTTTTGACACCGTACCTGTTTACGATTGCCCGTTATTCCAAGCATGTTTACGCACGTCTCGGAAGGTTCGTGATCAAAAAAAGTGTGCCTTGTTAGTATCTGAGCATAGTCAACGATTACTTAGTTGAGGATTTTGCATTCTCGTAAAGCAGTTGATGCTTGTGTTCTGATAATTTTTAAATGTTTATGTGGTTTGTGCTGTATTTAGCAACGCCCAATCCTATCTTTTGGCCCTCCCACGCCTTCCTTGTCGTGCGCCCTATCCCATTAGTAATTTTAATGTACTAAAATTGGTGTCTTATATATTTCTATAAGACCTAACACATTTTTTTAGCCATGTATTTCACAGTTTCTATGACTGCACACAGTATAGTGTGCCCAAGATGTTTTATGTGTAGTTTTATTCACGTAACTTTCACAGTTTCTATGACTGCACACAGTATAGTGTGCCCAAGAATGTTTTATGTGTAGTTTTATTCACGTAACTTTTAATGTCAACCCTGCGCCATCTGGTGGCGAATGGGGCCTAGGTTACCTGTTACGGTGTTTCCCCCTCTCACCAGAGTTGGGCATGTGAGTCTGGTTCAACACTGTCGCTAGACGCCCATGATGATATTTTAAATTGTAATCAAGCATCTATACCAAGATGGTTGTACTTCCCATCGTTTTTTTTTTTTTTTTTTTTTTTTAATTTTTGTAAGTATATATGTATTAATATGGTTTATACTCCTTATAGATATCATAATTACGTGCTATAAACATCTAAAATGTAATTTTCTTCTTTTGTACCACAGATTTGATGATGATGTCATATGAAATAGAGCTAATTGCGACCAAGACTTTTCAAAAAGTTTTTCATGCATGCCATCGTATGGTCGCTTGTCCACAGAATGGAAGGTTTCATGAACGAAGTGATAGTGTTATATGTGTCTTACATAACTGAAGATGGCAACATAGATTTCCTGAAACAGCCAATAAAGAAATCTGAAGCAAGAGATCTTGGCTCCTCTGGCTATGCAGATTCCTACTACAAATTATTATATCGCCACCCGGCTTGAATGATTTCAAGCACACTCAGAAACGTTTTACTGAGTTATCAGTTTATGACCTTTTTGATGCGTCCCCATATTAATTTCTCTCCTACGCCAACGTCTTCGTTTTAGAGCTGCCCTCATTAGTTTCAAGATGAATTTTTATTTCCTCGTCTGAGATGTGGTTATAGTTGAAGTATAAAGATGACAAATTTTAGGAACAGTTTTGACGCTTAAATTAAAGTCTGAACGCTTTATGAAAGGAAAACTATAAAGTTAAGTCTATACATGTAAATGGCTCAACTCACTAAACGAATACACACACACACAAACACACAAAATATCACAGTTAGTTGATAAGCAATTTTAAATGTTTCAGGTACCGTGAGGATCACATTGCGTAGCCACGAAGATTTGCTCGCATGGAAAAGATGAAAACGTATATAAAGTGTGCGAATTTCTCACTGGTTTAAACCGATAAAGGACGAAAAAGAATCTCTGCAGTTTATTTTTTCAGTTCACACAGCAAATTTTCGCACATAAATAAGTGCGTGATACATCTGAATAATAAGAAACTGATTTCTCCGGCAGATACTTGCAGGAAAGTCCCTGAAAGAGACCTACATCTTTATCTAAAAAGTATTTTCGTAAGATTATGATAGCCTTTCGTGATGAAGGATGCGAAATAATGGTACAAGGGACCTTGCCGTTTTTGTTTTACGTATGAAAGACTCATCTAGGATCAAACATAGACAATAAGATTTTTCAGTGCTGACCAGCACAAAGAGGCTGTAAACATGCAGGTGGAAGTGTACTAACATAGAACAAAATAAAAAAAACTCTATGCATAGATAGTTATGTGAGAGTTCATAAACTGCTAGTAGCTAACTGTTTGAGATGGCAATGTTAAAGCATTTTAAAGAGATCAAATGTAATTAAATTATGTTGCGACAGACAATGTTACAAAAATCACTTCCTTAAAATGACGATTGATTTCGGGTTATCGAAAGAGACAAGTTATCGAAAGAGACATGAAGAAGTACCCCAAAACAGCATTATAATAATATTAACATACACGAAATACACTAAGTCCAGAATAAATATCATGAATTCAGCCAACATCAACTGACTTTGGCTGTGGGTACAAAATATAATTTATATACGTTGCTGACCTTAATTATCCAGAATGCCGGAAATCAATTAATTTTAATTTATTTATTTACCAATTGAACCATACATTTCTTCCAGATATTTTGCACGAAGCCACGTTTTTGAGGTATGCCTTCCTCTTTTACCGGTATCATCAAAATGACATCGACTTAGCGTTTTATAACATAAGTACTGCCGCAATCCTCTATTAGGTAAAAACTGCAGAGTTTTCTCCACATCCTCACGGAATAAGTTATACAGAACTGTTTTTGTCAGCGAATGGAAATAAATTCAGACATACACGGCCTGAAGAGCGTGTCACTTTAAAGGCTACCATCAATAACTGTACAACAAAAGTCTCATTTTTTGTGTAACACATAGTAGTAAATTTTACTGTAAATAGTACCCTCCTAATATTAAGTTTTCATTTCAATGTGAAGGTGAATCACGAAAAGGGAGACGTGTTTCTTGAGAATTAAAAGTCACTGAAAAGCGGAAATTGCAAGTTACGAAACTCTACAAGCTCTAAAAAAATTTAATTTGTGATTAGGTCAGCTTCGATTGTAAAACTTTGTGAAGAAGGCTATTAAGCAAACTTCAAGATCTGGTTCAGTGTACAACATCCTACTTCGCGTACGATTTGCAGTGAATGTGCCCAATTAACTTGGATTCATTCTACAGTATCTTCGGTTGTGAGTATGAGTTATAGAATCCGTAAACTCGTACATAAACGTTGGAAAGTATTGAAATATCCGTCCCCTTTGAGAATAGAGGATACCGCAATACCGTTTATTGAATTATATATTAAGGTTTGGAGTCTACTCCATGCTGCGTGGCCAAAGATGGCCAGTAGCTCGCGAACAGCGTGTAAAGGGACCGATGTCCTTTGTAGTTTGGTACCATCAAAGCAAAAGCCAACCAAGCAAACAACCAACTGCGTGCAGCGAAAATACATTAGAAGAAACCTGCTGATAAGAGCTTTGACTATTTCATCACTCGGAAGAGTAATTATCAAAGTTGTTTAGGTAAGGGTCTTTTTCGTACCCTGTGCAATTTTCAAACTACGAGGGTCATTAAATAATTGAAGAGACAAACTGCTCTGGAGAAAAACTGTTTGTTTTTACAGAACAATACTTTTCTACCTTTCAGCATTATCCCCTTGAACTTTTACACACTTGTTTCAACGGGCTACACGCTTTTGTATTTCGGCTGCAAAGATCTCTTTATCTCGATTTTTGAACCAATTTCCTACAACCTTTTTCACGTCCCCATTGTCCTGGAAACCCTTCCCAAGTAATGTCTCCTTCAGTGCATCAAATAAATGGAAATCACTAGATGCTAAATGAAGACTGTAAGGTGGATGAGGCAGTACTTCCCAGCCCATTTTGTCGATGGTTTCACGGGTTAGTTGAGCAATATGAGGACGTGCGTCGTCTTGCTGGAGAATTATATCTCTCCTTTGAGACACACGAGGTTTCTATATCTGGCTGGCTTTAAAAGCCAGTCCGAGTAGTACTGGCTGTTCATTGTACGCATCTCTTCGAGATAATCACAAAAAACTCGACCTTCAGCGTCCCAAAACATCATGAACAGGACTTTCCCTGCGGATGCTTGGGTTTTGAATATTTTCTTGACAGGTGAGTTGATGTGCTTCCTCTCCAGGCTTTGCTTTTTTTATTCTCCCACATAATAGTGAACCGACGTTACATCACGACTTAATATTCTGTTGAAGAAGTGCTCACCTTCTCTGTCATCAATCACATTAGCTCTGTGCACACTATAATCGGCTTCGGAAGGATGGTGGTTCAAATCCACCTCCGGCCATCCAGATTTAGGTTTTCCGTGATTTTCCTAAATCGCTCCAGGCATATGCCGGGATGGTTCCTTTCAAAGGGCACGGCCGATTTCCTTCCCCATCCTTACCCAAATACTCCGAGCGTAATCTCCGTCTCTAATGACCACGCTGTCGACGGGACGTTAAACTCCAAGCTTCCTTCCTTCCTTCTTATAATCGGCGTTTCCTTGTGTAGCCGCGTTAGCTCCTTTGGGACCCATCTTGCACATGTTTTGGGGTACTTCAGCTTGTTACAGATAACGTTATGAACTGCACCAGTAGTAACATAAAACTTATGAACTCTCATTTCCACACTAACACGGCGGTCGGCACGTGTAATGTTATTAATTTGACGTTTCAAGTGAGGGAGCTTAAACTGCAACTGGTCCGCCAGAACGATGTTCGTCAGTCACTGAAACAAGGCCATTTCTGAACTGCTCTACCCTCTTGTAAAAATATGCACGATTCATACAACCTTCACCATAAACTTTAGACATTCTACAGAATATTGTCGCGTTGCCGAAGGCAACTGAACATAGCACTTATACTGAAAGCAGGTTTATTACGAACTTAACATACACGCAGCACTAATTGCCTCTCGGGCAGAGTGCTCTGCTATTTATACACAGACAGAATGTACCAGAAATTAGAAGAACAGTTAACATAAGAAACAAGTAGAAATTACAAGTGAATATAAGAAAGACGTAGAACATTCTGGAATTGTTAATTACAAAGAAACAAATTTTTGCTGGTGGGCGGGATTGAATCGGCGACCTTCGACACCGCAATCAGTGACGCTATTCCCTGCGCCACGCCGGCAGTCGCTGTACGTGGTCTCTCGCGGTAATAAACTTACTGGTTTCTTGCCTTCAGCAAGAAAACACTAATAACAGAACGTTGTTCAACTAATGTGGAACTTTGAAGAGCATCGCCATCCTTAAATGCACTCTCCTGGAAAATGAAAAAAACGAACAGCATAAATTCATCGACACAGCACAGGGAAATTTTATTGACACGTTTTTGAGGATGTATACAATACACGATCACACAGACTTAACCATACATACGTGAGTACAGTCACTAGGGCCTGCGGAATGTCGATGGTATTACCGTGTATACACCCTTTTTGCAGCGATGCAAGCTGAATTCTCCCATGTAGACGATGGTAGAGATGCCGAATGTAGTCTTGGGGAATGGCCTGCCATGCAATTTCCACCAGGAGTCCCAGTTGGATCCGATTTCGTGCCGGTCGTGCAGACCGTGCTAGATGACATTTCATCCGCTCCAAACATGCTCAATGGAGGTCAGATCTAAGGATAGGGTAGTTGACGTACACCTTGAAGAGCACGTTGGGTGTTACGGGATACACGTGGATCTGCACTGTCCTGTTGGAAAAGCATATCAGTTTGTTGGTGCATGAACAGTAGTAAGACGGGTTGAATGATGGTTTCAGTGAACTGTGCACTGTTCAATTTTGTCTTGACAATCACCATAGGAGAATGGCCCGTGTAGGATACGGCTCTTTACAGTCAGGTTCTGGGTGTCAGCCCCGTGTATCTCTGTCGTATACATTCCGGATTTTCGCGCTCCCTCTGCACGATGCCACACACGCGTATGACCATCATTGACACCGGAGCAGAAGCGACACTCGTCACTAAAGACGACACAGCTTCATTCGTGCTTTCACGAGCGCCTCTGGCGACATCACTGGGAGAGGGCTGAACGATGTTGGGCTTAAGCGGAAGATGCTGTAACGGGACACATGATTATGCCTCATGGTGTGTGTAGCCATATCTTACAATGGGCGTCCCGATCTGCAGATACAAACCCCACTGACCATGTCTGGGACTGGATGAAACGTCATCTTGCGATGTCTGCACGACCAGCACAAAATCTGGCCTAGCTGAAGCACCAATTGGAACTCGAATTCACCAAGACTATATTCGGAACGTCTACGATTACAGGCAGCAGGCACTTTCTGTGATTTGGCAAGGCATTTTATTGTGTGGACCAAAACATCCTATCAAGTAAGTTACAATTCTATGTTGTCACAGGCATTGCTGCAAAATGGTCCAAATCTTACCTTGCTAACAGGAAACAAATCGTGTCAGTGCAAGTGACTAGTGAATTAAGCCATAAGTCATCATCGGATTGGGAAGAAATTACATGTGGTGTCCCACAAGGATTCATCTTAGAGCCATTGGTTTTTCTTGTTTACATTAATGACCTATCATCAGTTACACTGACGCAAACAGAGTTCGTTTTGTTTTTAGATGATACAAGTACTTCAATAAATAGCATGTCGAATATAGTTCTAGAAAGAACTGCTAATGATGTTTTCATAAAGATTAATAAATTTCTTAAAGTCAACTCATTGTCATTAAATTTTCAAAAGACTCACTACAGTTCAAACCGTGTAAGAGTTTTGAATCCAGCTTATGCATAAAGTATGAAGAAAAGCAGGTAGAGGAGGTTGACAGTATTAAATTCCGGGAATTACAGCTTATAATAAATTCAGTTGGAAGAGCATACTGCAGAAACGACTTAACAAATTTGTATTTGCAGTAAGAGTGTTATCAGACGCAGGAGACATGAAAATAAAAAAGCTCGCTACTTTGCTTACTTTCATTCCGTAATGTAATATGGTATAATATTTTGGGGTAACTCTTCAAGTCAGTCGCCCGCGGTGGCCGAAGAGATTGAGGCGCTCCAGTCACGGTCTGCACGGCCACTACGGTCGGGGGTTCGAATTCCTCCTCGGGCATGGATATTTGTGCCGTCTTTAATATAAGGTAGTTGATAAGAAGTTTGTAAGTTTAGGGACTGATGACCCCGTAGTTAAGTCCCATAAGCTTAACAAACATTAAAAAATTTTAAATCTTCATGTCAAGCGAAAGTTTTCAGACTCCAAAAGCATGTAATACGCATTATTTGTGGAGTAAATTCATCGACATCCTGTAGAAGCCTCTTCAAAGAAGTGAGTATACTAATTACTGCCTCTCAGTATATTTATTCCTCAATAAAATTTGTCATAAATAATTTATCCCTTTTCCAATAAACACCTCAGTTCATATAAACAAGAATCAATAACGATCTACACAAGCACTTAAAAGCACTTACTCTAGTTCAAAAACGTCTCCAATACTCAGGAACACACATTTTCAGTACTTTACCAGTAACTATAAAAAACTTATCTACAATTAATGATCAGTTTAAGAGGAGCCTGAAAGACTTACTAGTGGCCCGCTCCTATTCCATTGACGAATTTGTAAATAGAACCAAATTATGTATGTATCTGTATTCATACTATTAGTATTATTATATCATCAGCTAGAAAAAAGAAAAAAATGTGACGGTGTTCCGCATCCACCAGTATCTCCTGAATATATGTCTATGGAACGGACAACTAATCTAACGTAATCTAATCATAGGAGAGCTGCAGCTTTAATTGATGCAAAAGGAGAATTCAATACACAAACGCACGCTCTGGTGACTATACTCACGTGAGTCTGTGTGGTCGTGTGTTATATGCATCCTAACGAATGTGTCAATAAAATTTCCCGCTGGCGGATCAAAGAAATCATGGTGCTCTTTTACATGATCCAGGAATGCATTTTTGAGGTTATACACGAAACAACGTTGATACATCAGCCGATCAGGGCTCATCCCAGTGATGTCAACTTAAAGCCATAAAAGTACGAAATTTGCCATACCGACCGTTTTTCCCTAGACCAATTTATTGAATGGCCGTCGTGTAATGCATATTGGAGCGATTACTTAGTTACAATGGAATAAACATTTGTAGAATATGCATGTGATTTTCTACAATTAAATAAATACGCTCAGAAGCTATGAAGTGTTGTAAAATACACCAGAAAGACTACCACTGTAAAACTGAGCATTGGTAACATTCCGTAAATGTGAGCAGACCTTGGAAAATGATAACATCACATTACCTCTGTAAGTATATACACTAACCACCTAGAACATTATGACCATAGACCTAAAAACCAGTAAGTCCACATTTAGCACGGATGAAAACGAAGACTGGTCTTTTCATGGAGGCAGTCAGGCCTTGATAGATCGCTGGACGAATCTGGCTCCACATCTGCACACACAAGACACTTAACTTCCGTAAATTCCTGGGAGGGGAGGGGGCGATGAATTCTAACGCCACGTCCAGTAACATTCCAGATGTGTACGATTGGGTTCAGATCTGGCGATTTCAGGAGCCAGCACATGAATTGTATCTCGCCACTGTGTCATCGAACCACACCGTTATACTCTTGGCCTTCTGACATGGCGCATTCAAAATGATCAAATGTTGGTAAACCTATGGGAACAAAGTATTGTGAACGAACCTCAGAGGGAGCGGCCGCGCAGTCCTTGACATGGCGCTTAGAACCACACGGCATTCCCCTCCGGCCGTGGCGCATTATCTAGTAGGAAAATGCCACTGCCGTTGGAAAACGTGATGGTCGTCAAGGGGTGTATATAGTCTCCAACTAGTGTACGTTACTTCTTGCCCTTCATGGTGCCTTACACAACCTCCACTGGAGCCAATTTCATATCATCACTGAAACCATCATCGTTGCACAACTGACGCAGAGCGTCCATCTGGCAATTCTTCGAAAGGACCATCCCATCACTCAGAAGGCCCAATCTGACGCCATTCAGACTCGCACAGTTAGTTGTAGGAAACACGAGAGCGTCTCCTAGACATGGCGCCTGTTGGTATCACACGTTGATATCACCAAGGATATAAACAGATGGCGCTTTGGCTTCTGACTCACTACGCTATCTGTCGAGGGACGATGTTGAAACGGTTATTAGTACCTTGCGACGAAACCAGGCCTGCTCACCTCACCAATTTCGATCTAACCGCTCTACTTGAATTAACCACAAACGTTTAAAGTCCTCCACAATGTTATTTATAGTGCATTTAAAACGTTACCGTGTTATCTCGGGGTTAGGTCTAGCTCAGCATCTAGAAACACAATTTTGCAGCAACTATGAAGTGCCTATGGTCCCTATATTATTCATTTTCTGTAAAATTTTAGTTTGTATAGGCTACATTCTCTAGTAAATTTGTCTGTTAATCTATATTATTTCTGATTATTGGTTCTGTTTGCATTCTGTGCCGCGGTGGAGTAGCCGAGCGGTCTAAAGCGTCTCGCTGCGGAGCGCGCGGTTGCTCGCCGTGGAGGTTCGAGTCCTCCCTGGGGCATGGGTGTGTGTTGTCCTTAGGTTAGTTTACCTAGGTTTAAGTAATTTTTAAGCTGCGGACTGATGACCACGCAGTTTGGTCCAATGGAATTACAAACATTTGAACATTTTTGCATTCCGTATTGTAAGTGAGTTATTCTGTACACATTTTACAGTAAATATAGACACTTTTAGTGCCGCAGTATTCTTTGGAAGTTCCTTTGCAGAGTAAGCGCTCTGACGGCGAGAAGACAGTTAGTTGTCAGTTGCGAGGAGTAGCGCAAGAGAGTCGATAGCGGTAAGAAGAAGCGGTTGGTGAAGGCAGTCGTGAAGTATATGTTGCGGCACTCTATTATTGTAATTCATGATTTTAATTTCATTTGCCGTAACTTTTTTCTACTTTATATTTTTTTCATAATGTACCATTTCTGATCGTAAATTCAGGTTTTGTTATTGGTTTCAAATTATACAGAGCAACACCACGTATGTTTGAATCAGTAGTTTAATCCAACACTTTAAATAAACTGGCATATGCATAATAATTACTTCAAGAATGAGAGGCCAGAATGCTGACGGGCATAGTGACTACCTCGAAATATGATTAAAAACTGCTCTTCTACGACCACTGCGGGGCGCATTTATATACAGTTCTCAACAGTGCCTTTCATTGATAGACTTGTTAAAAACATGTAGTTAGTAAATTTACAACCAGTTTCCATAATTTTATTGACATTTGATATTCTATAAAACAAGTTTAAATATGACGCCATCTTTTAATAACATTTAAACCCTTCGTGAACGTTTCTAACTACCGAAAATATACTTAAATATGAAAAGCAACACCTGAATATTACATTTGTGATAATAACATGAAAAATATTAATAGGAAACTGTTCCTAAAATTTAAGTAGGAACGATTCAGGAGTATTTTCAATTCAGTAACAAGACTGGCTAGCCGAGCGATCTGGAGCGCCACGTTACGGATCGCGCGGGTCCAGCGTCGGGGGTTCGATTCCTCCCTCGGGCATGGATATGTGTGTTATCCTTAGGTTAGTTGAACTTAGTTTATGCAGTTGGTAAATCTAGGGATTTATGACCAAGGTAGTTTGGTCCTCTAGAATTACAGACATTTGAACATTTTGAACAAGACTAACCGGAAAGAATAATGGATACTCTGAGTTTATCTACACAGTGTATATGGCATTAACAACTTAATACGTTATTGTGTCAAAATGTAATCTAAAATTATTACTAAATGCTTTCATGCTCACAAGTGCTCTCATTCACATTACATAACTTTAAACTGGTATTTCAGCTGAAATACATGACGTCTATTCGGTCAGCCATGTGCTCTTGTATATCTGCAGATTTACTTTAAACCATTTCGTAATGAATGTTCCTACCAATTGATAAACTATTTCATATTGCTTATTTACTTTTGATACTACTTACATAATCAACTGTGTACTCAGATATGTGTCGTGGACCTTTATTTATGTTCTTACTGGTGTGTCAAAAATATTTCAGTGTTAGTTTAGTATGTTTAGGTCAGAGAATGGAGTGCTAATTGTGTTTAAATATTACTGTAGGTCTAGTCTGTTACATGCCAACATCTACTATACCTCAAGTGCCATCTGCCGCCATCAGATCAAAACCACGTCGTCTTTCAAGGTGTAATATTTATTTATTATTATTAGTATTCTTATTATTTTCTTGAAGCAGTGTATATGGAGATACAGATTAAAGTACTGGTTGGCATCGAACCCGCGTCGCAGGGCGTTCCGCTTACTGGTCGCAGATGATTTAATTACTACCTAACTAAACCCCGTCCCATAGGCCTCTCGAGGCCCACTGGGTACTGACCGGCCACCGTGTCATCCTCCGCCTGAAGGCCTCACCGGGTGCGATACAGAGAGGGACATGGCCGTTATGTCACTTTTCGTGACCGGAGCCGTCACCTCTCACAAGGAAAGTACATGGGCTCGAACTAACATATATGTATGAACGTTTGGTTACAGGATCTCTACGTACACCTCAATGTGCTGGTGCGTGTCTTTTTCTGCAAAGCTCTGCAACCATGCTCTAGATAGCACTGTAGATGTCATTGTAGACGCCATACGTAATGCAGATATCTTAAGTATAACTTATGCAATAATCATCGTACATGTTCTCTAGCGAATTGTCATCAAAAGCCGTGTTGATAGTTGCATCTTTAACCTTCTTCTCGGAAGATAGTTGGTATTCACTGCCACTGCTTCCATCGCCTCTTCCCGCACTTTCCGTAGCACTACCGCTTGCAATGATTTGTTCGTCATTACCATCCCTATTATCATTATTATGAGTTTGTAACAACAGTATCTAACTTATGCTCATATTTCTGTACTATAACAGATACGAGAAAGCATGCGAATGATTCATCTTCTACACTAAAACCATCATCACGATGAATGGTTCTTCGTAACTTCATCTCAACCAATCGTAATACATTAGCAGGATTGATTATCAATCGCCGCCCCATCTGACGCTTCACCACACAAGTGTCACAAAACGCAACTTCGGAGGCACACTGCACCGTTCATACTGGCGAACCGACAGGTCAAAGTGCAATGCGGCATGGTACCACAGAGGCCTCTAAAGGACGACTGCAGAGTTTTGCAGATGCGGGAGTATCACTAGTGCAATAAGGGACATTTACATTATCTCTCATACCATTTTGGAGTATATGTGTTTGTTCTAGCCCAAGTACTTTCCTTGTGAGTCAAGTAGCTCCTCAGTTTGCCGCACAAGGGCCGAGTGCACGTCGCTTTTCAACGGCGCTCCGCAGATCCCGAAGGTTACCCATCCAGGTGCTAACCAAGCCCGCCAGAGCTCAACTTCGGTGATCTAGCTAGAACCGGTGTGTCCGCTGCGGCACGGTCGTTGGCCACGATTTAATTACAACAGAACCAAAACAAGGTGTGAGTCGGTTGGAACGAGCTCTCCCCTCTTAGTGGCGTGCGCCGTCTGGCGGAAGAGCGCCAGAGCGTGTGGGGACGAGCGCTCGTCCAAGGTGAGCACCTGTCTGCCAGGTAATTGGAGCCCCCTCGACAAAGGCGGAGGCACGTGGAACGTGGCGCCGCCACGCGCTTCACACGTGCCGCTGTCTGGCACCCAACTCAAAACACGCCAGCTACAGTTCACAGTGGCGGTGCGCGAGACATTTCGAGAACCTGCGGCGAATTCCGTTACGGAACACACACTACCTGAGCGAAGCAATGCGGACACATACTTGGCAAATGTCATCGGGTGGGTATCCAATAACGTGTGGGGACTGCAGTGAGACTCTGTGCAAGTGAGTCTACAAAGCCCGGATACTCCTGCGGACGCAGTTGACAACAGTTTGCAGAGCGGCGGCCAATTCTAATCTTTGGGTGCAGGATACATGAGACGATGGGCGGAGATGAGTGGTTCCTAATATACAGGGTGTCCCAGCTATCTTGTCCACCCAAAATATCTCTGGAACAATAACAGCTATTGAAAAACGACTTTCACCGCTATCAATGTACGGCTGGGGCCCATGAATGTACAAATTTGGAAACATTCTAAAACGAAAGCAAATGTGTTCTTTAACACAAACTTGTTTCTTTAAATGGACACGCTATATTTTTTCTTCAGCAATCCATACCATGATAAATCACATGAACAATGGCGTTGCTTGCATCGCAATATTCCAATTACATCCCGAGATATTGCGACGCGACGTTGACGCTTGAAATACGCGAAACGCGTGGCTAGCGCACGTCCTGAGCAGCATGGGGCTGTTGCCTGAGTCTCAGGACGTGCGCTAGCCGTGCGTTTCGCGTATTTCAAGCGTCAACTTCGCGTCGCGATATTTTCCAATAGCTGTTATTGTTCCAGAGATATTTTGGGTGGGCAAGACAGCTGGGACAGTGACAACACTGCCGCCGAGCAAATGGACTCGTCCGTCCCCAGCGAGCACAGAATAACATAGAGAGGCCTTACAAGACAGTCGAATAAAGCCGGCTGAGACCGCGACACCCAACCAACATGGCGGCCGAGCGCCACCCGGCCACAGCTGCGAGCACAAGCTGGTTTATTGAGTTCGCTGTCTCTTAATTCCTTTTTCATATATCTTAAGACATTCTTATTTGACGATCTATTTTGCCATACATAATTACAAATTTCAGCTAGGACATGAAACATACTACTGTATTACGTAAAATAGCACATTTTTCCTCTTTCTGTCCCTTTAATCTTTTATAACTCGAGGAGTACCGAACGTATCGTCATACGGTTTCTACAACGCGAGAGCATGTGTCTAACTTTTACGAGTGAACCACATTTATCATGTTTATTTCCTAAAGCGCTGGCGCCAGACAGTTTCACACTACGGATATAGTGATAGTGGAAGATTTGTAAAAGTTACAAATATGATCTCGCGGTCTTTTTCTGAAAATCGACGTGATTTCTATAATTCTGTACTATGTATTTTGGATCAGTTCTCGTAGTTTACGCTAAAAAGGTCACGAAAGTCCAAAAGTGGTAAACCATTCGACGTTATTATTCTTATTTCAATTATTTCTCATTTTCGTATTGGCATTTAATATAGCCTATGTTGAAAACAGGATTATACCGAAGAAATTGAAAGAAACCGCATCACGATACGTTCTGCAGTTCTGGAGTTAAAGTAGTTTAAAGATTACATGTGCAAAGCCGGAGCGACTGAGCTAGTTAGTAATAAAATAAATAAAAAATTCTAAGTCATAATTATTGGATACCGTAAATTGTAACCCAAATTACAAATACTTATCGATATTGGTCACAAATCCAAGATGAGTGGACAACAGATTCTGTGCTCGCTGGAGGCCAGCTCGCTGAAAGTAACGAGTAGAATTTGAAAAGTTCCACAGCTCTATTGTACCCAAATTTGTGAGAAAACCAGAGGAGCTATAAAAAGTTGTTTAAATAAAAAGAAAAGTTCATTTCATTATCTATAACTTTTCGCTGATGAAAATTTCCTGACCATAAAACAAAAAAAGTGGTAGGCAACTAACTTTTTCATGTCACAATGTTTATTTAATATGAAAGTAATAGTTTAAATTACTATTTTTATATAAATACAATACGTATTGTACTTGCTAAGAACACTGTTCCGGTCTTTCAGTACTCACCTGTAGAAAATTTTGGTAAATTTTTTCCTATCCTAAGGGATGTGAACGACAATGTAATTGAGGCGAGCGCCACTGAAAGACGCATTTATCTCCCCAACTCCGTTTCTACACCAAACCAAGATGGCTGCCGGGCTTGACTGCCTATACGCTGATGTAGGCGGTATAGCCTCTCTTATGTTATCCTGTGTTCACTGTCCGTCCCACGCCACAGGCGTGCGCACAATCCAGGGAAACACAGTCACTTGTTAGCGACCGGTCTAATGTAACGGTGTTTCTATGTTTTCGAAACAGGGTCAACGGATCTGGGTCAAGAATGAATTGCCAGAGGTCGTACAGCACGACAGTGTCATCAAGGTCTTCAAGAGCGTGCGGGTAATTGGGATTGCCGTACAGAAAAGCGGTGCGTTGGGTAAAACCCTTCAACTAAGTTAGGCAAACTGTAGCAGACATGCATCGAGCAGGTCGTCCTAGCGTCTCTGAAGAAGAAGTGCATAGTGTTGCCGCGAAGGTGAAAGATCGTCAGAGCCCCAGTATGCTGGAAGGTATGGTGATTCTCAAGTACGATTGTGATGGCGTTATCCTAACGCATTACCTTTCTTCATGGCAGACCGTCAATGCACAGTATTACTGTTCGTCGTCAAGCGTCTCGCTGCGGAGCGCGCGGTTGCTCGCCGTGGAGGTTCGAGTCCTCCCTGGGGCATGGGTGTGTGTGTTTGTCCGTAGGTTAGTTTACCTTAGTTTAAGTAGTTTGTAAGCTACGGAATGATGACCACACAGTTTGGTCCGATAGGTCTACAAACATTTAACTGATCATCGTTGGAGCATCACCTGCGTCCAGCTTTGCGAAAGAAGCGGCTACACTTTCTGCACAACACACCCATCATTTTGTATGACAATGCGCGGACGCATACAGCGCAAGCTGTGGCTGCTCTGTTCGGTCAATGGGAGTGGCAAGTACTGTGCCATCAATCATTCTACCCGCACTTACGTGCTTGTGACTTTGATTTGATTCCGAAGATGAAAAAACCACTATGTGGCATTCGCTGCAGAACTGTTTCAGAGATTCGACGCCGGGTACTATAAAAAGAATGGCACAAACTTGCACATTTGAAAGCACACAATATAAATACCCCAGTAAACATGGATCCAAAACGAGCCGTTTGCGAAGTAATTAGAATGTATGGTTCTACGCCACCATTGACGTCATTGTAAGCATCGCCCTAGGTACTACAATTTAATTTTAAATTTAGACTTTTTTTATTCAGATTTACATGACATTTAGTTCACACTTCACTGACTTCTTTGTTCTGAGAGAATCCATTGTGGTATTAATGCGGTCGCTACTCAAGTAGTTGCCTTTATTTTTAGAAGACCATTCTAGTCACTGTTACAGTCTTTAGAAATGAAAAACGAAAATTTCTATTGGCAGTTGACCGATGGGGTCAAGACTGATCAGACGCAATTTTATTGCTTAACTTCAGGAAAGGAAGCGAGTCACAACTAGTTACAACTCGCGGTAATAGGCTATGATTTACATTGCTGCAAACGGGAAACGTCCAGTAGAATTAGACTTCTCAGACTGGAAGAGTAAAATATCTGAAAAAACTACCAGAATGTCGAAATTTCAAAATTGTTGGGGGGAGAAATAAATTTTGCAAATAAAAATACTACTGTTTTTTAAAATTTTCAAATCTACTTCCTACAACAAGTCTTAACACTACTGACAAATAATTTGCATTTAATTTCTGCCTTACCTCTCGTACTTGCATCGTATTATAGTACTCACAAAAGGTTTAAAATTCAAATAATTTGCATCAACTTTCAACCTAATTATGAACTCGAACTTTATAAAAGCCAGACGCAAATGTATTTTCTACTTCAGCTGCCACTGGGCTTTGATTTAAATAAATGGGGCGACATGAACATTAGTGTGATTCTTTAGTTTGTCCCAGCGTATTTGATAATCAAAATATCCACGGGAGACTATAGACCGGCAGTACACCCGTGGATATTTTGATTATGGTCATTAGTGATAGACGGCGTTACGAACCCAAGATTGCCGGCCGCAGTGGCCGTGCGCTCTGCAGCGCGCCGGTACAGTCTGCACGGCCACTACGGTCGGGGGTTCGAATCCCCCCTCGGGCATGGATATTTGTGTTGTCTTTAGTCTAAGGTAGTTCATAAGCAGTTTGTAAGTTTAGGGATTGATGACCCCGTAGTTAAGTCCTATGAGCTCTACAAACATTTGAACATTTGAACCCAAGTTTCCTACTTACTATAGTCAGCATCACATTTGAAGCCGCCCCAGTTTTCAGCCGTTCTGCGCATTCCCCCTCCATTACCACACTGGCAGCCAATAAGATTCATTCTCTACGTGCGTGGCTGGCCGCGAGTTACGCAATGTTTCTCCCGCAGGCGCAACTGTTGGCGCTCGGCCGTAGCTCCTCCCTTCCACGCTTCCCCTGTCGCTCCGCTTCTATGCGCGGAAGCGCCTTCATACATGACGCCAACTATAGGCAATCGCGCCGTCCACTGCGCCATCTCCACACAGTGGTCGTGTGTGCACCGACTCCTGTCAGACCAAAGTGTCCAACTTATCCAGACACTATTGACATAGTGGCTCTGCACATTATCACTCAGTACTCACAGTTTTTCAGGAATTTCTGGAGGGGTTCCATCATGGTATACAGCAGCATGGAAGAAAGGAGTACTATCGGTGTCAGTACGTTTGTATTTACTACACTATCGTTCAAAAGATTTGAACGCCTTGAAAGTAACAGCATTGTGTGCCACCAATAATGTATTGTGATGCAATAATATAATGTTTCGTGACTAGACAGCGTTCATAGGGCCTCAACAAATCTGTGAACATAGGTAAGAAAGAGGCATGTAGTTATGCACAGGGTAGCAGAGACTAAACTTCAGTGTAAACATTGATAATGGAACGATGAAAAGAACTTTAAACGTAAAACATTCCGTAAATGTGTCTTTACATGCAGCAGATCTTAATGTGCGACAAATAGCACACCAAGAATATGTTTCTTTTGGATGTTTTATTATACTTTGCAGAGATGTGTGGATACTGTCCAGAATGTGGACCGACCACGAAATGATAGGCCAAATGTGATGGCAAATGTATAGTCTAAGTTATAGATATGTGGCGTCTGTTCTTTCTGACATTGCGATCCTATATCTATTCATATTCGTGCAATGTATGACAGTAATGCGAATTGGTAAAGCTGAAAATGTCTACCCAGCTGGGACTCGAATCCGGGTCTCCTGCTTTCTAGGCAGTTGCACTATTACTGAAATTCGTAGTTATTTAAACTGATTCTCGTAAGAGTAAGGGCCTAGCAATGCCTCTGCACTGAAGAAAGGATCATTGGCCGTCACTGGCATATTGCATATATATACGATGAATCTAAATTCGCGCACTCGGGCTTCGCAGCGCGATTCCTCACATGCTAGCAATAAAAAAATTTCCCTCAAAAAATTTCGTCCTACGCATATTTCCGGCAGTAAATGGACGTCGAAGATAGAGATGGGTGTGTTTCAGAATTACACTACTACATCAACAAACTTTTAGGGGATGTGGGAGGTGTCTTAAGGAGGAACAAAGTGAGCATAAAAACCCATGCCCGGAAACGTCATCCAATGACGCTACAGCGCGTCGAAGTCACTGGAAGGGATGTCTAGCGGCAGGAGCTGGTGTCTGTAACTTGCACTCTCAGTAGCGTCGTTGAATGGCGTTTCCGAGCAAGGGTTTCTATGCTCACCTTGTTTCTCAAGACACTTCCCAATCTCCTAGACGTTTGTTGCTATAGTAGTGTAATTCTGAAACACACTGACGTATGGGACACATACCAATCTCATTCTTAGACATCCATTTACAGCAGGACGAAATTTTGTGAATGACATTTTTTTATTGCTAGCATGTGAGGAATCGTGCTGCGAAGCCCGAGTGTGCGAATTTAGATTCACCCTGTATATGTAGTGCCTGTTCTTTCTTGTAGTTATTACCTACTCATATCGCGGGATGTATGACATTAACTGAGAATGGGCAGGGTAAGATTGCGAATTTTTTCTGACGGGAAGTGTTACTTGAGTAATTCCGTGCAAGTGTGGTAATTGCTGTGTTCCCAGTTGGGTAGGGGTCAGCGCAATTGCCTAGACAGCTGGAGACCCGGGTTCGAATCCCACCTGGGTATACATTTTCAACTCTACTCATTCGAACTTAATGGCATATATTCTGTGAGTATGAAAATATACAGTCGTTACAAGTAAACGTGATCGTTTCAAAACATTGCCAGTTTTAGCAGTAGAACTCAAGGATAATAGGGAACAGCTGGTAAGTGTAAGTACTGTGAAAAGACGTCTTCAGGTAGTGAAGCTTAATGGGCGTGTAGCTGCTAATAAACCATTACTGATGACTTAATAGGAATAAGTTACTACAGTGGCCAAGAAAACATTAAAGTTGAGCCTAAGCAAATGGCAAAGGGTACTTGTCGCTTACGAATCAAAATCTGAGGTCTTTGGCAGAAACCGACGCAAGTTTGTTCGGCGGGTCCCAGGTGAACGAATATTACACCAATCTTATATCTGGAACATTAAATCATTGAAGGAATCCCTCATGGTCTGGGGATTATTTGGAAGCGGTAAGCCGCGGTAGCTTTCCAATCGCTCACGGCAGTTCACCCCACCCAATTTGTTGCCAGAGATAACGGCACACTCAAGCGGCCACTGCAAACCGGTTGACTCATGCTCTGACGGAGTCACTCTGCTGTACAGGTTTCCGTGGTGTAGTGGTTATCACATCCGCCTAACACGCGGAAGGTCCCCGGTTCGATCCCGGGCGGAAACATATTTTTTTTTCTTTTCTTTACTTGAATTTATTTATAAGGAGCAGTCAAATCAAAAAGAGACAAAAGGGGAGAAGGAAGTTAACTGTGTATTATGTCAAGAACAAAATGTAGTTATCGTCTTCAGCCCGAAGTCTGGTTTGGTGCTGCTCCCACCGCTACACTATCCTATGCAAGTATCTTCGTCCCTGAATAACAGCGGCCACCGACATTCTTTTCAGGGAGTATATAGAGGATGTATAAAGACATCCCTGCAAATTTTCTGAAGCGTAGTCGAAACAACATCACTCTGATGCAGTGTAATGTCCGCCCACGTGTTTCTAGGGTTATTTCGACTCCGCTTCACTGTGAAGCCCTTTCACATTCTTCATAGCATCCCACTCCCCATGAGATTTTCGTGTTTATGGAGCCCTGAAGAAAGACATTCGTGGCCGCCGCTTTGCTTCAGATGAATAGCTGCATTCCTAGTTCCAATGTTGTTTGATAACAGCCGAAAACATTTCTCTGTTTCTTTGAATGATTTCCAAGCCAACAAGTGAATAATTTCCGTGACACTCTCTCCCCCATATCGCGATAATACAAAACTGGCTGCCCTTCTCTGAATTTTCTCTAAATCGTCCATCAGTCCCACCTGGTGTGGATCCCACAATGCACAACAATACTCCAAAATAGGACGCAGAAGTGTAGTGTAGGCAGTTTCTCTAGTAGAACTGTTGCTTCTTCTAATGTGTTCTGCACATGAAACGTAATCTTTTGTTCGCCTTCCCTACAATATTTTCTATGTGTTGTTTCCAATTTAAGTTTTTCGTAATTGTTACTCCTAGATATTTAGTTGAAATGACGGCCTGTAGGTTTGACTTATTAATCGCGTAACTGTAGTTTAACGGATTTCTTTTAGTGGTCATATGGATGACCTCTCATTTATCATTATTAAGGGTCAATTGCCAATTTTTGCACCATGTAGATATCTTATTTAAATAATTTTGCAGTTGCTTTTGACCTTCTGGTGACTTTACTAAGCGATAAGTGACAGCATCATCCAGAGAGCTACTCATATGGCCTCCTAAATCGTTTCCAAAAATAAGAACCAGTGGGCCCTATAAAACTTCCCTGTGGAACGTCAGATATCATTTCTTTTGTACTAGATGACTTACGTCAATTTCAACGTACTGTGTCCTTTCTCACAGGAAATCACGAATCCAGTCGCACAACTGTGGCGGTATTCCATAAGCACGCAGTTCGATTAGATGACGCTTGTGAGGTACAGTGTCAAAAGCCTTTCGAAAATCTAGAAATACGGAATCTATGTGGCATTCCTTGTCAATAGCACTCATCACAACGTGTGAGTTTCACAGTAACTATACTTTTTGAATCCGTGTTGACTATGTGTCAACAGGTCGTTCTCTTCGAGGTAATTCATAATATTTGAGGAAAGTATATGTTCTAAAATCCTTTTGCAAACGGACGACAATGATATAAACCTGTAATTTTGCGGATTTTAAAGAACAACAGCAAATATTCATGTATCTCCCAAAAGCCATCATCCTTTGATCTACCACACAAAACATGGAAACCTTTAAACAGAATCAGAACTAAACATGGTAGAGGCGGCTATTGCGTCTACCAGTGGGGCATGGCAGCGTCACCTCTTTGTCAACATGGCGAAAATCCAATTCTCCAGCACTTAATTGAAGACTGCCTCAGGACAGTTTATGAAGAGACTTCTGAAGATTTCCTGATGTAATACGTATTAAGATTGTTACACTATGTACTCAAAACTCGTTGTAATTCTTCATAACCGATCTATATTACGCCATACGCTAAATAATAAATGATAATTATCCGCCTCTTTCAGTTCGTCACCTCCTCTGTCTATGATAACATTCTTTTATCTACTATCTCTCATTGTGATCGGTGAAGACTGTGTGGTATCTTATGCAGATAATGACCTTCCTCTTATTTTAAAGATCATGTCTGAAAAATTTCATCAAGGTCAGATTAAAACTGTAGCTTGGTTTTAAAATCCGTTACAAAGTATCCTCCGCCATGCACCTTACGAAATTATATGTAGTCAGTGATCCTCGTCTTATATTGTAGGCCTAGTGTGCCATATTTCGTTGAAATCAGTATAAAACAGTAGATTTGTTTAAAGGATTAAGAAATTGACACTCTTCTTAATATATATAAACGAGGTACGACCAACAAGTAAGTTCCGTTTTGTTATACAGATACAGAAAAAATATTATTGCACAAAAATCTACAACTGTTAAACTACTTTTCTACACGGCTTCCGAAATTTTGTAGGCACTTGTCAAAGCGTTGCAGAAGTTTTTGTGTACCTTCTTCATAAAAAGGTGCCGCCTGTTTATTCAACCATATGGTAAAATGTTCCTTCAGCTCGTCATCATTGTTGAATTACTGACCACCAAGGACATATTTTAGGTGTAAGAAAAGATTAAAGTCGCTAGGGGCGAGGTCCAGGATGTACTGCGAGAGTGAAGATCGGGGTGAGAGTTTAAAATAGGGAAAGTTTAATTTTTAAAACTCACAACCACCAACTGCGAACCAAATTCCTAAACATGCAAAAACACTGGAACGGTGATAGCTACTGTTTGACTCGTTTTCTAGGGGATGATATAACACGTTCACAGCTTTCCTTTCCTGCATATGATTAACAAAAAAATTCATAATACAATAAGTTCATGTGAGAAAAGGATGTACTAACTACTATTTTTGAAAACACGTGAAAGTTCACTTTATGTTGTTTATTACACCATACTAAAACCCTGTGGCTGATACGTCTGTACGTCGACACATTTATCAAATAAAGTTATAGCTCGTGAGCCCCCAGACAAAATGAATATTTGTCGCAAATTATTTTCACACCATGTGCCTGTCTCAAACACCGTTTATGTTCATACCTATGCGACGACACGTGTTACACTAACAAAACACAGTCACTTTAATTCAGTGCGATGCACACCTTGTTCCACCGGCTAAATATTCGCAACACACAGTAGCACTCGATACAACTTGATGCAGTCTACGACGAGCAACCACACTTGGCAATTGCCAGACAAAAATCTAAAGTCTCCACCTGGAGATCCACATGCCCACTGAGCAGAGCGACGCCGCCCGGCCAGCCACCCCACGTGCTCTGGAGTCCTCACTTCCTGCCCTCGCGCGCGTGCGCGCGCGCCAAAAGCCCAACTGCCGGGTTTTTTCCCTACGTCATCAACTTCCCATGTGAGCTGTTCTAACCGACTTGCTAACGTACAGCGCTCAGCCAATACATTTCTAAAACTTTACTTAAAATCAAAATAATTACACTAAATATTAAACAAATTTCTTCTTAGGTTTTTATATTGGTATAAACATCCTTTGTACTATTTATTATAATCGTGCAATTTTTATATCACTGATAAGTGATTTAACTGAATACTTCAAGATAAAATACACAAGATTAATTGAAAATAAAATGAGAAATAATTAATATATTATTTTTATAAACAAACATTGCCATGCTAGTTGTCTTGTATTCATCAGTAATTTATTACTTTTCATTGTCAATTAAACATATTACACCAGATGTGACTATATCCAGCTAATGTATTGTTTATTTATCAACAGGCTATTTTGTAATGAGGGCCTTAAAGGTTCCTGACTGCATCGTATTACTTCAAATGCCAGTAGTATTAGAATATTTTATTTCACGCTGTGCACTGCACTGTGCCTGGCACTCGCCATTGTCCCTCTCTCCCCTCACCGGAAACGAACCTGGAAAATCCTAAGCTGGAACAAGCCACCAACGTCGGCCTGCTCGCTGGCCTCCCGTCAGCTACAAGCACACAGCAAATCTCAACGTGGAGAATTTCTACCTATGGCCTAACTATAAATGTTGTCACCCATTGCTACCCATTGCTACCATAATTAATAAGATTAAAATTGTGTAACATTTAGTGCATTGGCATGGTCAATGTTTGCAGTGAACTTCATACTGTTTAATTATCAAATGCTATTAATTACCAATATTTCTATTGGGCGGTAATCTCACAGTACGGAGGATGATCAAACTCGTCCCGTAAGAGTTGTTTGGTCACTTTCGCCGTGTGAGGTCGAGCGTTATCGTGAAAAAGAAAAAAAAAACATCAACAACAACTTTAGACAGTTAAGGTGTCGCACAAGTCTAAAGGGCGCGTACGTACTTTCGCCGCGCGCCGTCATGCACGCACGGCGCGGCGTTCTTATGACGTCGGCCACGAGCGTCCTCTGCTGCAACTCCGCTCGTGGCCAACACGGAACGGCATCGGCCACTTTTTTTTTTTTTTTTTTTTTTTTTTTTTTTTTTTTTTTTTTTTTTTCTTTCTCCTTACTGGTAGTTCTGTTTATCGCGGACGCTGATCGTATTTGTTCGTTGATGTTCGAAGTATTGTTGGCTCAGCTTTTTTGTTACAGAGGGCGTTGAGCCCCCTGACCGGGCGCGCTGAGCCACGGCGCCCGGCGCCACTTGGGAATCAGATAGGCACCAGTTAAGACTTGGCTATCGGATAGGCACTAGGAATCATCAGTAGGCAGGTCTTTATCTATGTATCAACTTTCTACTAGTCTGCTGCTCTCCAAGCTAAGTAATGTATATTTCTATGAAATATATCTCTTACACTAATCTAGCTTAGTATTTCTAATTTCCGCTGTCCCACTGGCTGGTCACCTCCGTACCTGCACACGCGTGCATCCTATTTTCCTGCGTCGGTCTCTCTCTCACTACTCGGCCACCGACACCCAGGACAACCGGCGGAAACGAAACACAAAAGTGGTGACGAGGATGGGATACAAAAGTGTCGACGAGGATGGGACACAAAAACAGTAATCCTCGGTACTTGTTCTGTATTGCGCGGCGCAATTTCTTAATGGTCTCGCAGTAACCATGTACATTGATTGTTTGGCCTCGTGGTAATAAATCAATCAGAAAAATGGCGTTTCTGTTCCAAAAAACGGTGCACATGACTTTTCGAGGTGTCAAGATTTGTTTAGCTTCACATTCGCTGGGGATGAAGTGTCTCCATTCCATTAATTGCTCCCCAAGTTTCATCCCACATGACTATGCGAGAAAGAAAACCATCGTCTTCTTCATTGTAGCGTGTGAAAAACTTAAGTGCGCTGCCCATCCATCGTTTTTTGTGTTGTTCAGTAAGAATTTTGAGTACCCAACTTGAGCAAAGTTTTCGAAATTTATTTTTTTCAGTAACAATTTGATGAGTTAGTGATCGTGAGATTTGCGGAACTTGCATAGAAAGGGCACCAAGTGTAAATTTACGGTTGTGCTTAATCCTCCCTTCAACTGTGTGAACCAGTTAATCAGTAACTACAGACGGGCGTCCACTTCGTTCTTCATCGTGCTCTTGATCACGTCCTTCACTGAATGGTCTGACCCATCTTCTAACCATTGAATCACTCGTAGCATTTCGACCGTAGACCTCGCAGATTTGCCAATGAATTTCCTTTGGTTTAACTTTTTTGCATTTAGAAAACGAATCATAGATCTGATTTTTCAAGCGGCGGAATTTTCAATTACGGCTGACATTATAAAGAAGCACTACGAAGCACACGTCAGCAGCAGTGATCTGAAAATGGCGTACATGTCTTCTCCTTGAGTCCGAGTAACTGCCGCGCATGCTCGGAACTGCGATGGTAGCGCTGCCGCGGATAAAAATAGAAACGGAACTTACTTTGAGGACGACCCTCGTACATACAAGAAGAATGTTTAACATATAACAGTCTTAATATCATTGTGTCGATCCATTTTTATTACGTTTTGTCTATGTAATGATGCCTGACGGAAATGTGTGGAAATAGATTTGGAGGTGAAGTTCACGGATCAGAGCCATATAGATTATGTTAGGTTATCAGGCAAAGTGGGGGGATAAAAAGTAATATTACTAGAAACAAGAGAAGCATGGAATAAGAATGTGATGGAGATGTAGATGCACTTTCGCAAAGAAGGAAAATATCCGTGACATGCCGAAACGGAAACTATTCCGATGACATTAGATAAAACACTGACTTAAACGTCGAGTGGCAATGAATAAGACTGACGAATCGCTGATGAATAATCATTTTATATGTATTGTTTTATTAATAAGAGCGGTTAAACTAGTTGCGGTACGATATTTTAAAAACGTTATTTGGACCTTCTCGTTCATAACCACTGTGTTTCACGTAATCTAGGGATTCCGCTACCGAATAAGAGCAGTGATATAGTCGTAATGAATTAAGGATTTTACTAAAGAGTTTGAAAGCTGATATCTCTGCTGAATGGACATGAAATTTTCCTGTTCTCCTTGTAATTATGTCCATGTTTATGGAGCTTTTTTTAAATTATTTTCCTCAGTGAAGAGAAATAATATGAGAGCAACTCTTTGCGTGCCCCGAGATAGGTATTTAAATGACCTAGTCGATAACGTCTGACCTTCCGCGTGGCTTTTTGTGGGCGGTGCTAGGCTATATAAACAAGTCTCAAAGATAGTGTCAATTCCATAAAATATCTGGGAGTATGCGCACGAACAATAGAAGAGCAACGGCCAGAGAAAATTAATCGTGGGTAAGGTCGATACAAGGCTGAGCTTCATCAGGAGAATTCTCAGGCTGTGTAGTCTATCAACAAGGGATGTAGCTTACGAAAAACGCTTAAATATATTTCTCGCTACCACAGGATCCGTATGATTGAGGGAAGAGGTAGCAACTTTTGTAGAACTATTATATATTTTTGACGACGTTACAGCGTTCTATGAATGAAATAAATCGCAATTTGCGATCAGTTATGGCTTCACTGTACTAGGTTTAGATGGAATACCAAATTATATATTTTTGACGACGTTAATATATAATTGTATACAAGCCGATGCTGGGCTCCTGACGACAATTAATTGTGTCTCGATACCTCATGGTCGGTTCTCCCTGATGTGGGAATACAGTATTGTGGCTGCGAACATTACAGAACAAATAGGCTGTGGTAATAGGAAATAGAGTGGCGAATGGAGATTTGGGTGTGGCGGGGGCCGTGCAGGGAAGAGTCCTGCAGTGGGGGTGGTCACTGTGTCCTCGGTGGCGGAGTGGTCAACGCGTCTGCCTAATAAGCAGGAGATCCCGGGTTCGAATACCGGCCGAGCACAAATTTTCATTCGCCGCAATTTGGTATTCCATCTAAACCTACTGCAGTGAAGCCATAACTGATCACAAATTGCGATTTATTTCATTTTGTAGAACTGTTGCATCTGATAAGTGTTTGGCCAATGTATCCTTCCATTTGCTTCACCTTCCCCTCAACAATTTCTGTGTGTTCTTTCAAATTTAAGTTGTTCGTAATTCCTAGGTATTTAGGTGACTTTACTGCACTTATATTTCCGTGATTTGTTGTGTCAGCAAATTTTAAAAGAGTTTTTTGTGTTCATATGTATGAACTCACACTTTCTATATTTTAAGATTGGTTGCCTATTTTTTGCTCCAGAAAGCTAACTTATTTAATCGGTTTACAGTTGCAGTTGATCCTCTGATGGGTTTACTATGTATTAACGACACCATCACCCGCAAACAGCCAAAGAGGGCTGGTGAGATTGTCTCCTAAATCGTTTATATAGGTAGGGAACAGCAGAGGACCTATAACACTGTCATGGAAAACACCAGACATCGTATCTGTTGAGACCAAAGAGGTATATAAATAACATAGACAGGCTACAGGCAAGCTACAGTGCTCTGGTTGGCAGCACTAAGCAACATTGCCCGCCATATTTGAGAACGTCAGTTTGAAGCAGCAGCGTGAGCAGACGCTTCTGTTTGTAATCCTGACTAACGTGTAAGCGCTATTGTTAGTGGTAAATCAAGCCCAGTGTATGTTCGATGTACAACTGCAGCAACCGCAGTGATAAAACTGTTGGAATAGCATACTTTAGCTAGGTATAAAGAAAGACATATGTAATTATATAGGTCGTTGTGTATCAGCGTCTATTTGTCTGTTAACATTCATTATACTTAACTTTCGCATTTACTAAGTTTTAAAATTATGTTTACTACACGACCATCATAAAGCTATGCAGAGGACGGATGCATTTGGTGTGTTTTAATGTAATCAATTTCTTTCACCTCTGGCAGTATTGCTCATGTGAAAAATACCGAGTAGCACCGTGGTTCGGAACCCACGTTAAACTGTAGGTCCCCCTATAACTGGCTGGGTAAGTCAGTTCGAAGGTCGGAGGAAGGCAACGGCATACCACCTCCAAACAGGACCATGCCTAGTAAAGCAGTGTGGTGTTCAAACCAATCTTCGGACTGTTGACTGCTTTACTTTTTTTTAGTTGTTTATATAGTGTATAAAAGCGTATTAACCATTGGGTAAGTAGCCTAGGTATATGAACTGTAATTAAACTATTCTTTATACAGATTTCCTTTGAAAAACAAGGAGTTGCTAACCCAATGGGTTACCAGTATGAGGCGTGATAAGTGGCAGCCTACAAAGTATAGTTACATACGTTCTTGCCTTTTGAAGAAAAGTTATGGATGCTACCACCGATCGAAAGCGGCTACTTGCAAATGCCATTCCAACACTATTTTCGTTTGCTGAGCACCTACAGAAACCAAAAACTGTAAGGAGAGTACCAAGGAAACGTCAAATTGTGGAGAGCTTGATAAATAAGTAATGCACTTCAGAGCATGAAACATAATTTGAACCACAGGCAGAATAAAGGCAATTAAAGTCTTTAAAGAAATTCGTCTGTATTTATAGGGAAGATATGTCGGCAAATACAAACGATTATTCAGATTATAGTAACATCAAATAATGCAGCAGTTCGACGATTGTAACCATTACACTTAGGATGCAGTAGTAAACGAGAAATGCTATTCGTAGTGGGAATTACTTTCCGAAATGCGTCGCCCAGAAATTAAGGAAAAATCGAGACTGGCAATGATTCATATAAAACCCATGATTCAGCGTTAGCAGACGCCCAGTAACATCTGGCGTGACACTGACGTCCTCAAATATGGCGGCAACCTTTCCCATTGGCTTCAACGCTGGCGGAGCTGTGGCCAGTCTATGTTATTGATATAGGTCTTTGGTTGAGACCACAGACGTTCATTATTAGACCAGCTAAATTGCCTCCGTGACTGAAGCCTGATGCCGCCATCTCGACTCACCTCACGTCAAAAAGTTTCCATATAATACTACTATGATCTTCTAACGCGAAATGACGTTGTTGTACGCTATACTAAATGGTTTTAACATGCTCTACGTTTGTGCTAATACTTCCGTAGTAGTTGTATTTAACACATTTGTTGTAAAATCGTGTTATTTATAGCTGAAGCAGACTGTAGTTACCGTAAAAACACTGACAATTATTAAGATGCGTGTGATACATGGTAACTGGAACAGTGTATTGGTCATAGTATTGAAAGAAAAGCCGAAGTTACTCGAAACTGGTAATAGATGAATAAAAATAGGAAATAACGCGACTTATTAATGTATTTGCCAAAGGACAATGTAGATTTCGTAAGAATATTCAAAAGAATGAAGATACGTGTTATCCACTACAAAAAACACTTTCATAACGACCACACTACTGTAAGAAAAGCCGAAGCTGTATGAAACTGATAACAAATGAATAAAAACAGGAAATCAATTCTATTCATTGCTGTATGTATCTTCATTGCTGTATGTATCTTCCATTAGCTGTACGAAAAATTACAGCCACAATCAACACGCTAATTGACTATTACGATAACACTGCAAAGACGCCTTAGTTATGTCATTTCATCCGTATTTAACTACTGTTTTCTGTAATTAGACACACGACTGCTCATACGTTTGTAGTACAGAAACATGGTGGTGAAACTTCAGCGACACCAATTATACTGAATACCGTATTGCCAGTCTAGTTATATATGTTTGTGTTTGAGTCGCTACCATTCCGTCAATTACAATGAACTATGTCCTTTCCGATAAGAAATCGCAAATATAATTGCATAACTAAGACGATATTCCAAAGCACGCAATTTGATTAGAAGCAGCTTGTGGGGCACGGTGCCAAAAGACTTCCGGATATGCAGTCTAATTGAGATTCCTTGTTAACATCACTCAATACTTCGTGTGAGTAAAGAGCTGGATGGGATTCAGAAGAATGATACTTTCTGAATCCATGTTGACTTAGAGTCAATTGATCGCTTTCCTGGCGGCAATTCGATATGCGGACATGTGTAGCAACTTTTTTTTTTTTTTTTTTTTTTTTTTCGGTATCCTATCCACCCCTACAACACTGTCTGCATACACCATAACGTATGAACAAATCGGAACATTCCCGCAAACAGAAAACTGAGTCCTTACGAAACCGAAATAAAGAATGATTCCTTCTACGAAAAGAAATATGAAAGGCTGTTTCGCCCTGGAGGAAGCACTATTTCCGTCGCTTCTAATATATTTACAAATGGAAAGAGTGCAGCAGAAATACAATAGCCTTCTGCCAGGAGGTACATAATGTGCGTGTTGCGAAAAATGCGTGTCAACAAGAGACCATGAATAAGAAGTTAAAAATAAAATAACATAAGGTGAAATATGTATGAAGAAGTGAGTAGGATAAACTTCTCCTAAAAGTCACAATGTTGTGTAGAAATAAAACTTTCAGAAAAACTCGTAAAAGGATCCAGGTACCCACTCCTGGGAGGGGAGTTTACAAAAAATAAAAATTTAAAAAAACTTAAAAAACGCAGCTTCATTGCTACGTCAGTAGCTGAATTCTCAGGGAAAGGATTGTGATGAACATGATTAATATGTCAACATTACTGGTCAACCAACTTAAGGAACAGAATTCATGAAAGAATACAGGTCACAGTTCAGCAGCTAAGTGCCTACTGGTAGTCGTGAACAAGTGCCACCGACATAAAATTGTCAATTCCTCTCGATATCTTGGATGAGATCTTACCTGCCGGTGGTAATACCATAGATATGCCATATACTCTACCCATTCGACAGGTGGAGCTCAATAATAGCATATATGTATGTACTACGATCCAAATGGTAGAATTTTGCTTCGTTTTTGGATAGGGTTTCAAATCAGGAGTGGTGAACCATTCAACTGTCACGTTGCTGGGAGTGGTCCAATTAATAAGGGCCAACATACCTCGGGCGAGTGCTAATGATCTGACAGCGTAATGCTGTTATTGATCCTAAAGCGTGCCGGTACGTTCTTAGAAGATCAAAACAACATAATGCTTCATCCTACGTCTATATCTTGATAAAACCATGAAAATATAATTAGAAACATCTGCAACTGGAGCAGGTAAATGGTACACAACGTATCTTCAGTTACGCATTGCAGGATTGCTTGCTGAATATAAATTTAGAGGTAGATATTGCTCTCCTCTACTCCAGAATGAAGCCACGTCATCATAAAAGTAAGATAGTTGGTCCAGGAGGTTTTTGTGATGCAATCTTTCTCGTAAGAAACATAGTAAGTCAGTAGCACAATATCGCCTTCACAATCTCGCCAATTCCGGCTCTTAGCCTTTCTGATTCTCCACGTTTAGGACTCTCTACGTTTTTGATTCTCCGCATGTTGGATTCTCCATGTTTAGGACTCCCCCCGTTTCACACTCCCCCCGTTTCACACTCCCCCCATTTCAGATTCCCCCCATTTCAGACTCGCCCAATTTCGCACTCTCCCCATTTCGGAATCCTCCCATTGCTGACTCCTCCCATTTCGGTCTCTCCCGCGTTTTGGACTTCCCCACATTGTGTACTTCTCCCACAGCAGATTCCCCCCCATTGCGGACACACACATTATGTACTTCCTCGTTGTGGACTTCCCCCATTGCAAACTCCCCCCCCCTCATTTCAGATTCTCACCTTTTGGACACCCCTTCCCCCATTTCAGACTCTCCACATTGCAAACTGCCACCATTGCAGACTCTCCCATTTCAGACTTCACCCGTTTCAGATACACCCCATTTTGGACTCCTCCCATTTTTGAAAATTCAAATCAAATGTTTGTTGAGCTTATGGGACTTAACTACGGGGTTATCAGTCCCTAAACTTACAAACTACTTATGAACTACTTACAAACTAGGACGGCACAAATATCCATGCCCGAGGGGGGATTCGAACCCCCGACCGTAGTGGCCGAGCTGACCGTGACTGGAGCGCCTCAGTCACCTCGGCCACCGCGGCTGGCCTCCCTCCCATTTTTGACCCCCTGTTTCAGACTCCCCGAATTTCGGGCTCTTCCCATTTTGGTATCCCTCCATTTGAGATTCCCTCCATTGAAAACACCCCCCATAATGTACTCCCCCCATTGTGGACTCCCCCATTGCAGACTCCCCCTGTTTTGGACTCCCAACATTCTGGATTTCCCCTATTGCAGATTCCCCCCATTTCAACTCCCGCGGACACCTCCATTATGTACTGCCCCCCATTGCAGACTCCCACCGTTGTGGACTCCCCCCCCCCCCCCCCCCCCGAAATTGTGGATTGTCAGCATCTTAGACTCTGAACGTCTCAGACTACCAGTGTCTTGGACTCTTAGCGTCTCAGACTCCCATTATTTTGGATTCTCTGCATCTTGAACTTTCAGCAGTGCATTATTTCAGTGAGTCAGGATTACATTGATCTAGTAAGTTATACATATACATAATCACATTGAATTGCTTGGCAGAGGGCCATAGAACTGCCTTTATGGTACTTCTTTGTGATTCAATTCTGTAATAGCACACAGAGAAGAAGGAAAGGGAGGATCTTTCAGTTTTCAATCAGATTTCTCTTACTTTATTATGATTATCATGTCTGCCTAGGTCAGTAGGCGTTAACAAAATTTGTTCACATTAGGAAGAGAAAATTGGCGAAGAGCTGCAGTAAATTGTGTTTGCAGTAATTCGGACCTCCAGTTACCGAGTCGGGAGCTTGCTTCTGAAATGCGGAGTTAATCCCACTTCCCAGCACTTCGCATGTTGGTCGGCTCTCTGGCTCACTCCTCCCAGGGGGCTCACGGTTCTTTCGTGAGTACGTGCGTGGCGACACAAACAAATATATACAGACGGGAAACCTCCGTAAGGGCCCGGTCCTACGCTCAGGGGTGCGGGGAGGGAGGTTTTCCAGCAGTTCTGTAAGATGTCCCATGATGGCGCTGCTGTCAGTAGCAGCTCTTTAAACTGGCCAGAGCCGGCGGCAGGTAGCGGCTGCCCCCACCACCACGTCCCCTCAAACGCCAGCAAGCTGGACACAGCCATGGCATCGTGGCAGGCGGCACGAGCTCTCCCCTCACCATCCCCTCCACGCTACCCTCTGACGTGCGAGAAGCACCCTCAGCCAGCGATCCGCCTGACACCTGCTAGCATCTTACGGAACTACGAGGGGAGTGTAGGACAGTGGTTTAGAGGGGGCTGCTCCTCTGTAAATGTCACTCTGTGGTGGCGAGCACGCGGTCCCGAGCTAATGCAGTCTTCCTTCCTTTTTTACTTCCCGGACTGCATTTCCTTCCCCCTCCCCTCCTTTCCTATCCCCACTCCTTCCCCTCCCCACTGGGGCACTGATAACCTTAGCAGTTTAGTCCCCCTACCCCAACCAAAGAATCCTACCCAGCTCTGGCACACTGGACACAGGCGGCGCGGGCTGGCAGACGGTGCTGAGCGCCAGCGACCTGCGGCCTCTCCGGTCAGATTAGCTGCCGGCCAGCCCAGCGCTGGCAGTCGCCTCTGTGGCGTGGCGAGGGGCGGTCATCGATCGAGGCGGAGGCGGAGGAGGCGGTGACCACCCCACTGCCACAGGCCGGCTCAGACACCGCGGCGCGTCTCACGTTCTGCCCTCACTCACTCTCAACCTTTTCTCGTAAATGCCCGTGTGTGTGAGATGGCGAAATAGCAAAACGGGGTAGGCTCGACACTCTCTTCAGATCAACGCTGTTAAGATAAACACAGTAGACGGAAGATATCGGAAGTTCAGGCTGGAACAGTCCCGGCCACACTGGTGTGGCCGAGCGCTCTAAGGCGCCTTGCTGCGGAGTGCGCGGTTTCTCGTTACCGGAGGTTCGGGTCCTCCCTCGGACATGGGTGTGTTGGTTGTCCTTAGCCAGTGGCGGTGCGGAATGTGTTCATGTGTTCAGCCACAATCAAAAACCGGCCGCGGTGGCCGAGCGTTCTCCGACGCGCCAGTCAGTCTGCACGGCTACTACGGTTGGGGGTTCGAATCCCCCCTCCGGCATGGATATTTGTGCAGTCCTTAGTATTAGCTAGTTCATAAGTAGTTTGTAAGTTTAGGGACTGATGACCCCGTAGTTAAGTACCATAAGCTATACAAACATTTGAACATTTTGGACAGAGACACAAATATACAGATGGGAAACCTCCGTAAGGGCCTGGTCTCACGCTCAGGGGTGCGGGGAGGGAGGGTTACCAGCAGTTCCTTAAGATGTACCGTGATGGCGCTGCGGTCAGAAGCAGCCCTTTAAAACTGGTCAGAGCAGGCGGCAGATAGCGGCTGTCCCCACCACCACTTCCCTTCAAATGACGACACACTGGACACATTCGTGGCCTCGTAGCAGGCGGCACCAGCTCTCCCCTCCACACTACCCTCTGACGTGGGAGAGGCACCCTGAGAAGCGTCTCTAGTTTGATCTATCGGTACTAAGCCAGGGAACCACCTGATATCTGCTGGCATCTTACAGAACTACGAGGGGAACGTTGGACAGAGGTTTAGGGGGGGGGGGGGACCTTCTTCTCTGTGTATGTTACTCTGTGGTTCAGTGGCGCAACCACGAGGGGGAGGGGGGGATGATGTATGGGGCTGATGGACCCCCCCCCCCCCCCCCGGGGACCGCCCAAAAAATTTTAATTTTTTTTCCTTCTTTTCCTTTAAGCAGGCCGGAACAGAAAATTTGAAATAGTACGCATCTAATAAATCACAAACTAATTATAATTTGCTAAGCACAAGTTACCGTGACAATGGGTCGCAAACATGATTCCCCCACTGAGAACGTTAGCTGCTAGTACTGTGAGCGGTTTTAATGGCGCCGCATGCTGCCGGTATAGTTACTGCTATGCTGAAGTTACCAGCCGATTGTTCATATCCAGCGACCAGCTGATTACCAAGTCAGCGGCGCCACCGAGTGGAATCTTATAAAGGCCGCCAAGAAGTTCGAACAACAATAGTGTTATTTTAATTATGAATAGCAGTGTTTGTCCGTCTTTGCAACTACAATAAAATGCTATTTTTCTCACCAGACAGGTTTCATTTTAATGGTAGTAAAATATCTTCAGTGGTCTGTAATAACAAAATTTCAAAATTCACATGTTTGTAGAACTTATGGGACTTAACTACGGGGTCATCAGTCCCTACGCTTACAAACTACTTATGAACTAGCTAAGACTAAGGACGGCACAAATGTCCATGCCCGAGGGGGGATTCGAATCCCCGACCGCAGTGGTCGTGCAGACCGTGACTGGAGCGCCTCAGTCCCCTCGGCCACCGCGGCCGGCTTGTAATAACAGAAATCTACAGGTTGTTTTGATTTTAGACCGAAAACAGTTCGTTAACGGAACATGAAAAGTAGGCCTCATGTTTTGTTACTTACGGAAATTTTGTCTTGCTTTCGCTTCACGTCATGGAATGCCGATTTGTTTCATGCATTTATTTATTTATTTTACGGACATTATGGCCACACAAAGAAGTGTTATTTTAGTTCAACTTTTACAGAGTCTGTTGTTAATTAATCAGTTATAACATCGGCGAGTCTCTTACATTTCTGATAATGAATGATAATAAACCTTTACCATTAATAAATTCAGTAGGCCAGAGGTGCCCACTGGGAAGATTGGGGCGGGGGGTTGGCAAACTGCGATTAAATAATGTACAAAACGTGTTAAAAACCTAACATTAGAACTTAAATAATAATTCATCACTTGTCATAAATAATCGTCTTTATTTCTGAAAATAATTTGATAATATTGAACAAAGGGAACAGCCACTGTACTGTCTAAACCAGAAATCCGAGCAGCTAATTTCTAGATGCCGTTTTCAATCGATCCAGCAAAACCGTATCTGACCCTGACATGTACACACGACAGCGAAAAACGGTTTCCGAACTACAGTTTTCGCGTTTAGGAAGTTGTGTCGCATGTAGAAGAAGCAAGTATTACTGTGTGAGTTAGGCATTGTTGTCTGCGGTGTTACTCTGTCGTACATCTCCGTAGTTCCTGATGTTTCCTTTTCTTGCGATGAGTGTACGTAATTGCTGCAGTCAGGATCAACATTAAACATGTCAATGCGTACGAGGATTTCAGTTTCGTTTACAAACTACATGTAAGCGATACTTTATTTGCGTCCGCGTCCGCCCCCCGCTAGAACCATCTAAATTCTACCATATCTCTATATATAAAAGGAAGTGTCCCGATTGACTGACTGACTGGCTCATCATCGCCCAACCCAAACCACTGAAGATAGAAACTTGAATTTTTGGAGGGGTTTGATCTTACTCTGTAAGCGTCATTTAGGAAGCGATTTTTCGATATTCCGTCCGTAAGAGGGTGAAATAGGGGATGAAACGTTTTTTGAAAATACGTAGCTATTTAGGCAATTTTGAAGCTAGAACTACAAAATTTCGGATTTTAATTCAGGGTTCGAATTCAAAGACACTTGTTTCGGCATTTTTTGAAATTCGACAAATAAGGGGGCAAAATAGGTGACGCAAAAAATTGATTTTTCAAAAAATATGTAGCTGTTAACTCAAATTTTAAGCTACAACTACGAAACTTCGGATTTGGAATCTTGGTCAGGATTAAAAATCCATGAATTTTAGTATTTTTGGAAAGTCAACAAGTAAGAGGGTTAAATAGAGGATCAAAATTTCTTTATGAAAACACGTTGCTAGTGATACAATTTTGAAGCTAGAGCTGCAAAAATTGATATTGGTATATTTGGTTAGACGTTAATAAATACGTGTTTCGGTATTTTTGGAAATTCAACCATCAACGGGGTTAAATTGGAGAGGGGGTGTTTTTCGAAAATATGGTGCTATTTAGGCAATTTTGAAGTTAGAACTAAAAATTTTCGGATTTGGATTCGAGGTTCGAATTTAAAAGACACGTGTTTCGGATTTTTTTTTAAATTCAACCAATAAGGGGGTAAAATAGAGGCCAGATAAAATTGATTTTCAATAATATGGTGCTGTTAACTCAAATTTCAAGCTGTAACTACGAAGCTTAAGATATCGATTCTTAATCAGGATTAAAAAGAAACAACTGGTGCAGACCAACCAGCCTACGCATGCGAAGCAGCGGGGATTCAACTAGTGTATTTATATTAGTGAAAGGGTGTCGCGCAAAACTGTAAGCCATAAACGGGAGTCGCCATGAGGGAGAGTTTGGAAAGCACTGTCCTAGATATTTGGGGTAGTTGTTATGGCTAATTGTACATCGTATATCGCTGACATCGAGTCAAACGGACAGTAGAGATGGGGATACGAACAAAGGACGGACACACACACACACACACACAAACACAGAGAGAGAGAAATATATATATATATATATATATATATATATATATATATATATAGAGAGAGAGAGAGAGAGAGAGAGAGAGAGAGAGAGAGAGAGAGAGAGAGAGAGAGAGACAGGCCGACAGACAGAAAGAGCTAAATGTACAGCTAGAAAACACAGAGTTTTCAGCTAGTTACTTATATAATGAATTCCCGGTCGACAACATGAAAAGAAGCCACTTCCAGTAGGTCAGACGTTTAAGAGATTTGCGTTCCACGCCAACAAAGTCTTAGATGATCGGCACGCTGTAAGATTCGTCCTGCAGGCACAGATGCCTCCGCCTGCGACGCGATAAAGTAGAGCACGTGGCCACAAGACGGCCGTAGCCGCGTTTATCCAGGCCCGGTCCCTCCTCCTTTCGGGCGCTCCTCCTCTTGGCGAGATTTCCGGCCATCACAAGAGATTCGTCCTCGCCCCGTGGCCCACTTCTGCCGCGATGCGGGTACGTAATGGATTTTGTGGGGTAATTTTAGTTTATGGATGAATATCTCCAATTGTTCAAGGAGATCCAGATGTAGCCCTTTTCGGAACAAGGCCCCAGGAGTAGATGACATACCCTCAGAGCCACTAAAGTCTCTGGGAGAGCCAGCCATGACAAAACCATTTGAACTGGTGTGTAGGATGTATGAGACAGGCGAAATATCCTCAGACTTTAAGAAAAATGTAATAATCCCCATTCCAAAGAAATCAGGCGCAGACAGGTGTGAAAATTACAGAACCATCAGTTTAATAAGTCATGTTTGTAAAATTTTAACACGAATTATCTACAGGAGAATGGAAAAGCTGGTAGAAGTTGACCTCAGGGAAGACCCGTTTGGATTCAGGAGGAACATAGGAACCCGGGAGGCAATACTCACTTTACGATTTATCTTAGAAAATAGATTAAGGAAAGGTAAACCTACATTTTTAGCTTTTATAGATTTGAAGAAAGCATTTGACAATGTTGACTGGAATACACTCTTTCAAATTCTGAAGTCAGCAGGGGTAAAATACAGGGAAAGGAGAGGTATTCACAACTTGTACGAAAGCCAGACCGCAGTTATTAGACTCGAAGGGCATGAAAGGGAAGCATCAGTTGGGAAGGGAGTAAGACAGGGTTGTAGCCTTTCTCCGATGTTATTCAATTTGTACATCGAGCAGGCGGTGAAGGAAAGCAAGGAAAAATTTGGAATAGGGATTAAAGTTCAGTGTGAAGAAATAAAAACATTGCGATTTGCTGATGACGTAATTCTGTCAGAGACAGCAAAGGACCTGGAAGAGCAAATGAACGGAATGGACAGTGTGTTGAAGAGAGCGTATAAAATGAACATTAACAAGACCAAAACAAAGATAATGGAATGAGGTCTTAGTAAATCAGGCGAGGCTGAAGGAATTAGTTTAGGTAACGAAACAATGAAGGTGGTAGATGAGTTTTGTTACTTGGGTAGTAAAATAACATGTGATGGTCGCAGTACAGAGGATATAAAATTCAGAATGGCAATGGGAAGAAAAGCATTTTTGAAAAAGAGAAATTTGCTAACATTGAATATTAATTTAAGTGTAAGGAAGTCTTTTCTGAAGGCATTTGTGTGGAGTGTTGCCTTGTACGGGAGTGAAACATGGACGATAAACAGTGCAGACAGGAACAGAATAGAGGTTTTTGAAATGTCGTGCTACAGAAGAATGCTGAAGATTAGTTGGGTAGATCGCATAACTAATGAAGAGGTACTGAACAGAATTGGTGAGAAAAAGGAATTTTTGGCATACACTGACTAAAAGAAGGGATCGCTTGGTAGGACACATTCTTAGACATTGAGGAATCGTAAATTTAGCATTGGAGGGAAGTGTGTGGGGTACAAATCGCAGAGGGAGACCAAGAGACGCTTATAGTAAGCAGATTCAAATGGATGTGGGTTGCCGTTCTTATGAGGAGATGAAAAGGCTTGCTCACGATAGAGGAGGGTGGAGAGCTGCATCAAACCAGTCTCCGGACTGAAGACCATAACAACAACAACAACATGTAGCCCTTTATCAGCAACATGTAGTATTGAAAGATGATCATTAACATCACCAGTTGGGTGCTCATAGTGAGCTATGTGTGATGCAAAGCTGGTTTTCCTTTTTTTTAGTGGATGCCCTTAGACTAAAAAACTTATGCAATTCCAGCTTTGCATCACACATAGCTCACTATGAACACTCAACTGGTGATATTAATGATCACCTTTCAATACTACATATTGCTGATAAAGGGCTACATCTGGATCTCCTTGAACAATTGGAGATATTCATCCATAAACTAAAAATACCCCACAAAATTCTGAATGAACAGACAGAGTCAGCACATAACTTTTTCTTTCAAAACTTGCTAGAGATTCTAGCACCTAGACAGTTAAAAAGATCTGCCCATATCCATTCATATGTCATGCACTTTTAGTAATGTCAATCAGATCAATAATAAAGTCCTGTTTTTGTTTAATCTGTTTATATTAGCATAGCCACATTGGTTATTGTCCAACCACACTGTAAATATTTCACTCTTTCATATTTATTCTATATATGTTAATGTATCACACTTGTTTCATTATGAATGTAACTAGATACTACCAAAATTCAATATAATGTGGAAAATATAATTTTAATCCGTTTACATACTATTTATACATTGACAGTATCTCAAAGCAAAGAACGTTAATTACTGAAGTGCAACATCTATCACAGCCGTCCTCTTTGTACCACATTCAGTGTTTATATTTTGTAATGTGTAACGCTAAGTGTAGCAAAAATGCTCTCATGTGTTAAAAAACGTCAGTGCCCACTGCACAACTTGGTTACATGTACACCTACAATAAGAACACAGTAAGTACATAAAAATTACAATACGTTTAATTCCGGTTTATTCTGTTCTTGCCTACTTTAGTTCAATTATGTCACCAGAACCAACATGACTGCATAACCTACACTTAGTGGAAGATAAATGTTACTGTAAAAAATATCCACTGAAGATGAGCCTGCAGTGGCTCGAAAACTAGTTCTGGGTAAAATAAAAACATCCAAAAAGGCAGCTGGTTGCAATTATTTTCACGAAAATAAACCGACAATTTACGCTACAGCTGCAGTTCATGTCCAACATAGAGATGGGCAATCTGCTCCTGAACTGATTCAAAGAGCCAGATCCTTCTAAGGAGTGAGTGATGGATGAATCCGAAAAAAAGAGTGGTAGTTCATCCGATTCGAAAAGTCCCTCTGGTAACAGCAATGACCTGCATAAGCACCCCTTACCACATTCTTCAAAAGTTTCCTAAACCCCTTGCCACACGCTTCAGAAGTTTCCTAACCTACAAAATAAATGTGGTATAGACCGTGTGCAAGTATAAAACTGCAGAAAATGAGCGCCTAAACACGCGCAGCGCCTCTGTGCTGTGAGTCGAGAATCGTTGAGTCGAGAGTCGGCAAGTCACACAAGTTACATGGTTAAGTGAGCTCGCTGCTCGCTGCTCCGCACGACTCCAGAAATCAGGGCGATCCGACCGCCAAGTGAGTTGGTGAGTTACCTGGTTCATGGGTTCACCTCTCCCCACCACTCTCCTGACTCCGCTCGCTTGCGGAGCCGCCCATGTGGCGCGCTGCTCATTATTCCCCCCACTCCTCTGGCGAACCGCATGGTGCCAAACAAAGCGACTCCGCGCATTTCTCTGTTGTCTCAACTTTTGTGTTCTGATAAATCTTGCAGCTCGCTTACAGAAATGATTATCTGAAGCAACAGAAACCGTCATATAGGCAAATGTCGTATTCCGAATAGTATTCAAAATGAAACGTATTTATTTAATGTTATGCTTTTTCTTAATAACAGGAAATCTGCTGTCTGTAGCAAAAACGCGTTACAGTACAAAATTAAATTATATAAAATGTCCGCGAAAAAGATCTTCTCGAAGACTTGTAGTTTGCATGAAGGGAGCAAGAGAGACAAAATCTTGTGCAATGTGCCTTCTATGTTGCTTACATAGACTTTGTAAGCCCATATCACGCAGTTTCGTGACTTGGTAGACAAGTATCCAGTATCAAATTATGCGTCTTTTATGCATCTACACTATTCTGGCCCATTGAAAACAATGACTATATAATCGAATAACAAAGAAAATTACAATCTGCGTTAATGTTTTCTATCTCTGAAACCATTCAGTTTCGGGAATGTGTCCATTTGAAATTTTTGCTGCTGGCGTCGAATCTTTGACAATAACAACAAGCTTGTTTCCCAAGAGAGAGAGAGAGAGAGAGTGAGAGAACACTAGGATGTCAAACGAGATGTGTCTAAAATTACGTTTCTGAGTAAAATATCTTGCTATAATATTTCATTACGAATTTCATGTGTTTGGTACAGTGGGATGTGTGTGTTTGCAATTAAAGATAAAATATATTGGGAAGCACTTAAAAATAATTTTACTTGCTCTGTATAGAGAATATATAAAAACTTTGCACAAATAACATGTGAAATGGTTGTAGTTACAGGAATTAAAATATAAAATGGAACGGAAATTGTACCAGCAACTGCAAAACTTAGAATATAAGAGCCCAGAACGCTACCCCTATAGTACGCCGACTGTAAGATTATCACCACAGTTATTTACCTAATTATTTCTTTCGGTAAGACTCTCTTCGTGCTTAATCAGTTGTTGATGTTTTGTAGTCACAAAAGAAAACCTCATTGACGACATAGTCGAAAGTACTCGTCGTCATATTTTTGAAGAATTTGACTAGAGATCTTCACAGACTTTTTTTCGTATTTGAAGTTATGAATGAAACAATCCACGAACATTCCTCGTTTTGTAAATTTAATGGACATTACTCTTTTGACACCTTATTTCCTAAATTAAATAAACTTTATTCCTTACTCTGGAGCTATCATTATTTTACTGTTTATGGGTGCCAGACATTAGTTTTTAGATAACAAGTGATGGGTTCTAGCGGCCATCTTGTAGCGAGACTCTGTCGCTCTCACGTAAGACACCTGGCCGTGTCGCCGAATGTCGCTGCTTGTAGCTCCGTGTCGCGTCGCTGAATGTCGCGCGCTGTCACTCGCTTTTGTCGCTCACGTAGGACATGGCCTTATTGCGCACGGCTATTCCGCCGCAGCAGTTGCCACGTCCTGCATGGAACTCTCGCGATATGTCACGTTTCATTCAACTCGCTCAAACTCGCAAACTACTCACTGTATAAATATGGAACTAGTATCATTTTATTCTGCAAAATATTGTATTTTTTGAATGAAAGTAAAAAAATATAAAAATAATATTTTTTTTCTTTTTCCAGATATTTCACCTCCAAAAATATTTAAATTCTGTTATGACATTTTTAGTTTTAATGTAGGCGTAATTAACAAATTTTAATTCTCGAAACTACTAAGGACTTACAATAAAATGGTTACTCTTCTTTCTTCTTTCACAATATGGCCAAATCAGATAAAGGTATAGTAACAAAAAAGCAATGTGACATCATTTTACTTTTTTATCAGTTGGTGAGTCAGTGAGCCATGAAAACCATGAAAAAGAACTAGTTCATGCTAGTGAGTGACTATTTCTGATCCGATCTCTGAAAAGATCGGTTTTACCCATCACTAGTCCAACATGGATATCTTGAAAATAAACAGAGAGTGTCAAATCGCCATTATTTGTGCAAATGTCTCTGAAACGATGTAAGATTTGAAACAAAATAGATATAATCTAATTTATATATATAAAAGAAAGTCGTGTTGGTTACACTATTTATAACTAAAGAACGTCTGAACCGATTTATCACAAAATTGGTGGGGAGGTAGCTTAGAAGCAGGAGACGGACATCGGGTACTTTTTGTCCCGTTCGACCAGGTTCCCATATTACGTGACATAAAACTGAAAGTACGCTTCCAGATCGGATCACTTTGTAGATTCTCCAAGAATTAGCTTACTCATTCCTTACTCGCCTAGCGACAAAATACGCTGCATCGGAGCAAACAAATAAGCCAAGGAAGTTAGATTAAAGGGAGACGGCGTTATCAATGCTGAGAATACACGAGAAACGTCATCTTCTTCAGTAAGTTTAATGTGTCTGAAAGTAAATTATTATGCAGATTATCAAAATAATATTATTTACTATGAAGAGAAAACAATTGTTGCCATCTAAAATTTCATTGGCTATCTCAAGCTTTGCTGCGATTGGTCGGCTTCATTCCCACCATCCAGCAGCTGCTGCCAACATAGCTATACCACGCCTGTGTTGCGGATTGAAAAATTGTACCGGTTTATAGCAGTGTTGTTAATTGTGTTTCAATTAGATTCCTAATAAGAGTTCATTATTCTCTTACACGTCATGAAACAAACAGACGAATATTGCTGCCAATTACAAAAACCATACTATCTGGTTGAGCGAACTAGCCATTATAGCAGCGAAACATAAGGATGTAGACGATTTGAACACAGAAATTCAAAGCCCAATCGCTGGCCAATAATATACATTTATTAATAGTCTGAAGGAAATGTATTATTGTTGATATTTGCAATCATTTACTTCGATGGTTTCCATTTCCGATCCTGTTGAAGTCTTCAATTATCCAACAAAATTCCTGAATTCATTGGATTTACTAGGAGTGCCATCGCACGATTTGCAAATCAAGGTTGGGTCTGTGATAATAATGTTACGCAATCTAAGCCAACCGAAACTATACAATGGAACAAGACTCTCTGTGAAGAAGCTGATGAACAATGTGATTGAAGCAACGATAATCACAGGAAAGTTCAAAGGAGAGGATGTTCTGGTTCCAAGAATACCACAGATTCCAACCGACTTGCCATCTAAATTGAAGCGTTTACAATTTACCGTTCGCCTTGCATTCGCAATGACGATTAATAAAGCGCAAGACCAGTCGTTGGAAGTTTGTGGATTAAATCTTGAATCGCCGTGTTTTTCACATGGGCAGTTTTACGTGACATGTTGGAGAGTTGGTAAACCATCTGCACTGTTCATTTTCTCTCCAGACGGAAAGATAAAAAATATCGTTCATCACCAAGTGTTGCAACACAAACAATTCCGAAACGTATTTGGATTTTAGTTAATTATTTTGTTTCATAAGGACTTTCTATCATTAAAGTATGATCATGCTATAATTACTTTTATTTTTCAACTCATAGGCTCTCAAGAAGGTATAAACAAGTTATAAAAAGCATATTCTGATTGCTGCGAGAAAAACTTACTAAGCTGTGCCGTAAAAATGTGCGGTTTTGTTTTCCTTTTTCCAGTCATTTTTAACATGAAACAGGAAAGTTTTTTAAATTCTTGAATGTATAATCACGCCTGTTCGTACAATAAAATTATTAAAAGTACGGCCATTAAAGCTACTAACCTCATAGATAGAGCAACTCGAAAGGTTTCTCAAATAACCCGTTACCAATTGAATTACCCGTCTATTTTGACTTATATTACCAATCGCCGGCCACGGTGGCCGAGGGGACTGACGCGCTCCAGTCACGGTCTGCACGGCCACTACGGTCGGGGGTTCGAATCCCCCCTCGGGCATGGATATTTGTGCCGTCCTTTGTTGTAAGTAGTTGATAAGTAGTTTGTAAGTTTAGGGACTGATGACCCCGTAGTTAAGGCCCATAGACTCTACAAACATTTGAACATTTATTACCAATGAGTGTCCCAATAACAATAAACAAGATCAGAGAGAGGTGGAGGAGGAGATTGAGATTGGGAATGAAATGGTTTTAAAAAGGGAGGATGATATAGACTCAGAGAGGAGGTGGAGGATATGGATATGGTGTGGGATAAGAGGGATTGGTGTGAAGGTGATGGAAAAAAGACAGGGGGAGGAGGCGATGTGAAAATAGAAGAGGAAGGGTGGGATAAAATGTTCAAATGTTTGTAGATCTATCGGACCAAACTGCGTGGTCATCAGTCCGTAGCTTACAAACTACTTAAACGTAGGTAAACTAACCTAAGGACAACACACACACACCCATGCCCCAGGGAGGACTCGAACCTCCACGGTGAGCAACCGCGCTCTCCGCAGCGAGACGCTTTAGACCGCTCGGCTACTCCACCGCGGCTAGGAAGGGATAGACATAGGGAGAAGAAGAGGAGAGAATGGAGTATATAACCCATACACATTAGCTACTGCGAAGCGTTGCTAGGTTTGCTAGTGTAATATAATGACACACCGCCGTAATTTATCTTGTTACTTAGGTGCTCTTTGTTAAAATTTTGCTTGTGGTAGAATCTAACTTCCTTTATTTTTTATTTTTTTATGTTAGAATGTTATTTATGCAGGGTTTTGAGTGGTACCGAGACTTAGAGGTCAGAAATATCCAAATGTTCAAATGTTTGTAAAGCCTATGGGACTCAACTACGGGGTCATCAGTCCCTAAACTTACAAACTACTTATGAACTACTTACGAACTAGGACGGCACAAATATCCATGCCCGAGGGGGGATTCGAACCCCCGACCGTAGTGGCCGTGCAGACCGTGACTGAAGCGCCTCAGTCCCCTCGGCCACAGCGGCCGGCCAGAAATATCCCTTTTCAGTAAGGCAAAGAAAATAATACAGACAGAACTGGGAAATGGTATGGGGGTAGAGAGTGATATATAAATAAATCAGGAGACCCGGGTTCGAATCCTGGCTGGGTACACTTTTTCAGCTTTGCCCAATCGCAGTAGATGTCATATATTCCGTGAATATTAAATAATAACAACTGCAGGATCAGAAGTGACATCTGTTCTTTCGGAACAGACGCCACATGTATATATATATATATATATATATATATATAATATGCCGGTGACGGGCGATGATCCTATCGCTAGTGGGAAGGGTGGGCAAGTTTGAAGCCCTTACTCTTATTAGTTTCATAACTACGAGTTTGAGTACCGTGGGCAGGGCGAAGCTGGGAATTTGTATCTGACGGGAGGCATGCTTAGGTAGTCCTTGCAGGTGCGGTGATCACTGTGTCCCCAGTGGTGTAGGGGTCAGCGCAACTGCCTAGAAAGCAGGAGACCCGGGTTCGAATCCCGGCTGGGTACACATTTTCAGCTTTGCCCATCGCAGTTGTGTCATATATTCTGTGAATATTAAATAATAACAACTGCAGGATCAGAAGTGACATCTGTTGTTTCGGAACAGACGCCATATATATAACTTTGACCTTTGGAATACCGAAAGCAAAATTCAACTGAGATTGGTACAATATGTCTCACTATGGGCAAGGGCGACGTGGCAAAGAAATAAAAAAATAGGATGATCTGTAGCACCATGTGGACACGAGCTGCCGGCCGCGGTGGCCGAGGTGACTGAGGCGCTCCAGTCACGGTCAGCACGGCCACTACGGTCGGGGGTTCGAATCCCCCCTCGGGCATGGATATTTGTGCTGTCCTAGTTCGTAAGTAGTTCATAAGTAGTTTGTAAGTTTAGGGACTGATGACCCCGTAGTTAAGTCCCATAAGCTTTACAAACATTTGAACATTTTTTTTTTGGACACGAGCTTTCTACTCATCCTCGCGTTGGCGTTATATGTTAATTCGCCGCTGAAAACGACGTGTTCGTCACGCACTAAAATTTGGTTTGCAAACACGACACAGAAACCGTACAGCATAGTACCCAGAGTTTGCAGTAGCTGTAAAGGATACGACCTGAGTAGCACATGTTTAATTAAAATCCCACTACGTCAACGCACTGGAAGGTGCACTTCACATCTGGCCTTCCAAACAGATCCTTCGGTCCTACACTTTAATGAGACCGCCGTACGTGCAATATCCTGCTCGGGTGCTCTTGAACGTTTCATAAGCTTCCCTTTCAAGATACGGCCAGTGCTTTCAGCCTTTGTGGACGTCGTTTTAGTACCACTATAGACGGTAACACGGAACACTCGTTGAAATGAAATTTCAAATTCACGCTTCGAAAACTGAACAGATTTTCTGTTAAGGTGTAGTCGCCATCTCTACGATTAATGCCATCATGTGAAAGGTTGAATTAATATCTGACAAACACATGCATAAAAGAACGTCTTCAGTGGTTCTTCATTCTAGGTTTGAAGCAATTACAGCGCATCATATATAAGAGACAACGTCCTCCATCCATTGCTACGTTATCAAGTACAATAACTTGGCCACCAGTATGTTGCCCCCCAGGGGGCTCACGGTTCTTTCGTGAGTATGTGCATGGCGAGCACGGGGCCCCGAGCTAATGCAGTCTTCCTTCCTTCTTTACTTCCCCGGACTGCATTTCCTTTCCCCCTCCCCACCTTTCTTAGCCTCACTCCTTCCCTTCCCCACTGCGGGACTGATAACCTCAATACTTTAGTCCCCCTATCCCAACCAAACAACCCAATCTAACCCAACCCAACCAATATGTCCTGATGAGTAAGTGCAGTTATATTTATGTTCATTTCACAAACAGCTTGTAAGTTACCTATCGAATAATATAAGAAAAATGTGAAATCTGATAGAAAACAACTCTTACGGTTATCCCACGTAGTTTCAAATGTATAATAGAGGGTTGGACAAATGAAGGTGTCCCGGAGAACGGAGTTCTAGGTTACAAATGTTCAAATGTTTGTATAGCTTATGGGACTTAACTACGGAGTCATCAGTCCCTAAACTTACAAACTACTTATGAACTACTTACGAACTAGGACGGCACAAATATCCATGCCCGTGGGGGGATTCGAACCCCCGACCGTAGTGGCCGTGCTGACCGTGACTGGAGCGCCTCAGTCACCTCGGCCACCGCGGCCGGCTCTAGGTTACACAGAAATACAGAAAACAAATATATATATAAAGGAAAACACAAGACACCCAATCTCCTGTCGGAAATCAAATCCGGGTCCTCCGTGTAGCAGACAGCGACGATGTCGACATTTCCCGCCCCCCTTTTTTTTTCTTGAGGTAGTTTGTTTGTTTTTGTACTACATTGTTCCTTGACTACTTGCTTATATTTTTCGGCAATCTACATACATCTACATACATAGACATACCGCAATCCACCCAGTGGCGGTGGGTACTTAATACCGCTACTAGTTAATTGATTTTCTGTTCCACTCCCAAATAGAACGAGGCCAAAACGAATGCTTGCATGCATCCGTACGGGCACTAATTTCTGTAATCTTATCTTTGTGGTCTTTACGCGAAACGTAGGTTGGCGACAGTAGAATCGTTCTGCAGTTCACTTCAGATACCGGCCCTCTAAATTTCTTCAACAGTGCTTCTCGAAAAGAACGTCACGTCCTGTCTAGCGAATCCTAATTGAGTTCCCAGTCCACAGTGAGTGCGTTTTAATTTTGTCAGACTCTGCTCCTAATATTCTGATTAGTGAATGCATCATGAACAATCGTACGTGCCGAGAACCCACCACCGAGAGACGAATTACTTTTTAGAGGCGGAATATAAATGTTTCTGGCACTCATCCTGAACTATTTCTGCAGCACGTGAGTAGGTTACCAAATTTTGATATACATGAGATATATGTTGCAGGTCATTACTGATGTAATCTGGACCACAATATTTATTCTAGCTGTATGACAAGCGATAGTACCTCAGACTGGAATCACATTTGTAATAATTTTCTTTTTCTCTCCCATTCTCCATTCAATTCAAGCAATTAATTTATTTTACAATAAAACTAACATTTCACATTCGACGTAGCAATGAAAATTCTAATTTTCTTACCACAGAATCAGTCTTCTCTGTGGCCGCATTCATTTTATTATCCCAAATAAAACTTAACGAGGTATCACAAACAATAACCAGGTACATAAATCAAACGCCACTCGAAGCTGGGAATGCACTGGTCAGCAACCCTGTGTGTCAAAGCTTTCAGGAATTAATTTCCATACGAACGTTCCACTGCCGCGAGATGTTTTCAGAGATCGGCAGTTATCGGTACTAGATACCACTCAATATTTAGATTTGTTCTATCATCGTACTCATCGAGTTATTCCAGGAATGTAAACTGTGAATATTCATGTAAATATGCACGACCCGATCGTTAAAAAGGAAGCAGAGTGCTGTGAACTGAAATTAACGGATTTTGAGTCGTTTGCATTAGTAACGCTACGTAAACTACCCAGTGTTGTCCTACCACATTTTCTCTTCGCTCCGATAAAATTCACAAGTTTATTTCAGAACATGTTACTCCACAAATCCCTGTGAACATACTCTGTATTCGTGTAATATGTGTGTATGACTCTTTACACTGATTTCCTCGATATAATGAAGCGTTTCGAAAGCTTCTCATAAAAGGTATATGCGTTTGTACTACTATGTACAAAATTTAGGCTATTTACTACGAGATGAACGCACATTACATTTCGTTAATAAAGACAGTAACGGTTCCAAACTGTAGGCATTTTGCTTTAGAGAGTTAATGGCTACTGTGTTAACTTGGTCTCACATGTCTCCAAACAAGCCAAAAATATCAACTGATGTCATATCTGTAACACAGCAAGAATACACTCTCTCGAAGGAAGCGAATAATTAGATCTTTTTACGTATCTAAAGCTTCCGTATCATATAATTAACGTCACGGATTGTGCATGTACGTACTCTCTTCTCCTTTCTTTAAAATGTGCTATAGCAGCGAAAGTATGCGCTGGTGGTTTCCATTCGTTTCCCCATTTCCCTGGAGCCTGGGGTAAGATCAAAGGGAATAACAAATGACACACTATTTGAGGAGACGATGGCGCTGATTATTCCCCAAATCCAGCTTTTGGTAACAACCAATTAGTCACTTCTAACGATGTCTCTCAGAATTTAAAGCTGAAGGCTATTTCATCTTACTATTCGAACAACACAACAGTAATATCATAAACCTTGAACACTGCTTTCTTCTATTGTCCTTTCGTTCAGGTGTTCAAATATTCAAATGTTTGTAATTTTATGTGACCAAACTATTCTGGTCCTACATCCTTACGCTTAGAATCTTCTTTAACTAACTAAGGACAACAAACACGCCCATGCGTGACGGAGGACTCGAACCTCCGACGCGACATGAGGTGTGGGTGAATCTTGTTTTGTTCGTCTGGTTTTCTATGCAATTTTTGATAAATAGCGTGAATAGTACTTTTCGACCTGCGTTGCAAGCAAATTTGGTCATACACTGATAACGTACTGGACTCGTTAACTTGTTTACGACCGAAGGATGGATGGAAGGAAGTTTAAGTGTTTAACGTCCCGTCGAGAACGTGGTCATCAGAGACGGAGCTCACACTCTGATATTTGGGATGAAAGGGGAAAGGAAATTGTGCCTACCCTTTCAGTGGTAACATTCCGGCATTTGCCTGCCGTGATTTAGGGAAATCACAGAAGACCCAAATCTGGATGGCCGGAGGTGGATTTGAACCTCCGTCCTCCCGAATGCGAGTCCAATGTGTTACCACTGCAGCACCTCGCTCGGTTTTTTCGACATATTTAAGATCTTATCGCTTACTTTAACTCAGTTTTCACTTGAAAAAATCTTCATTACCTGTTCAGATAACCTCAGTCTGGGGTAGAGAATCTGGATTTAGTTGATCCGCATAATTTCCTTATCTCTCACATAATAAGATGACCAATTGCTGGGTTCGATGCGTGCTACTGTTTTCCACCACTATATATAGGGTGTTACAAAAAGCTACGGCCAACTTCCAGGAAACATTACTCACACAGAAAGAAAGAAATTATGTTACGTGGACATGTGTCAGGAAACGCTTAATTTCCATGATAAATATCATTTTTGTATTTCTCTTTAAATGTAAATTGTAAATTTTCGCAATCAACATGTGTGGGCTGACGAGAATACGCACGCAATTGTGTAATCACGTCATCAACACAGATTTTCTGTGAACGTTTGGGCAAGAATTGTTGGTGATGTCTTGATTGGGCCTCATGTTCTTCCACCTACGCTCACTGGAGCACGTTATCATGATTTCATACGGGATACTCTACCTGTGCTGCTAGAACATGTACCTCTACAAGTACGACACAACATGTGGTTCATGCACGATGGAGCTCCTGCACATTTCAGTCGACGTGTTCGTAAGCTTCTCAACAACAGATTCGGTGACCGATGGATTGGTAGAGGCGGACCAATTCCATGGCCTCCACGCTCTCCTGACCTCAACCCTCTTGACTTTCATTTATGGGAGCATTTGAAAGCTCTTGTCTACGCAACCCCGGTACCGAATGTAGAGCCTCTTCGTGCTGGTATTGTGGACGGCTGTGATACACTACGCCATTCTCCAGGGCTGCATCAGCGCATCAGGGATTCCATGCGACGGAGAGTGGATGCATGTATCCTCTCTAACGGAGGACATTTTGAACATTTCCTGTAACAAAGTGTTTGAAGTCACGGTGGTACGTTCTGTTGCTGGGTGTTTCCATTCCATGTGAGTTGAAGAGAAGTTATAAAATGAGCTCTAACATGGCAATTAAGCAATACATGTCCACATAACATATTTTTTTCTTTGTGTGTGAGGAATGTTTCCTGAAAGTTTGGCCGAACCTTTTTGTAACACCCTGTATATATGCACACATGTACGTAGAGGACAATACACAAAAAAAAAAGCTGATTCACTCAGAGATACAAGGAACACGACAAAAGACAGAGGGATGAAATGTGATAGTTAGCAACACTACACGTTGTAAACAAACCCTTATAAAACTAGTAGAGTGCACAGTGAAGTGATGATATAAATGTGTTAATCAGGATCCAAAATATACATCCATCTAGAGAATACACACTCAGCTCCATGAAGACACACATGAAATAACACAAAATACCGTAAGTAAAACTAAAAAATTAAATTAACTTCGCAGAAACTTGTGCTACAGAAGTTGTTTCTAACCTAGAAGGTTAGAATTTAAGAAATTGTAAATAGCAAAGACTGATAACTGTCATACTGTGAACCATAATAAAATATTATGTACAATTGTACTACAGTATTATACAAGAAATATACCTGTATTGCAGGCCTCTGAAGATGATTCACAAATAAAGAAGCGAAACGCGGATGGCAAAAAAATGCCTTTCATTTCGTTGCAATATGTGGGCCTAGAGAAGAATACTGTGATAATACTGAAGTATGAGCAGTGAATAAATAAAAAAATTACTACAAATCAAAAAGGAAGTCAAACAGCAAGGTTTTGAGTTTCTATACTCTGGGCAGGAATGGAAAAAGAAAGAGAGGAACAGATGAGACGAAATAAGGCCTGCAGTGTTTTTGCTGGAATACTGAGCGTTAAAATCTAGGTTTCAATCCGTGTACGAAAGTAATTTGAAATTGTTTCAGTAAACGAGGAATTCGTTGCGAAACTACTAAAGAACGCAAGAAAGATGCCGGATGGTAATGAATTGGAGGGACAGAAAAAATGCACCGAGTAACAAACAGGAATGGATAACGTAATTATGGCGCTAATGACGATGAAACAGACATGCGGCAAGGTGAACATGTAGCCATGCGGCAAGGTGAACATGTAGCCATGCGGCAAGGTGAACATGTAGACATCCAAAGGGATACTTGTCAGAGCAAGAAAGTTTTTTTGGTGGATTGGAAGTAATAAGAAAATGATGGAGCGATTATTTTATGGACCTTGGATGGATGACATTTGAAAATATATAGGAGCAGAAGGCGTGCATGTAGATGTAGACGATCATGCTTGGAAAAGTATGGAATTTGAATGGATTTCTCGTAATTAGTCAAAAGTTTATAAACTAATACAAATCCTGTGGGAATAAAACGTGTGATTTCATTTGGAAGTTACAGAATTTTTTGTGTATGTAAAGTGATAGAATTGGTTACTTACTGTGAACTGATGCTTTGGTCTGAACCTAACGTTCTCCATCGAACTTACCTGAAAAATCAGAAGAAAAAATGTGAAAACATGTAATAGCATCACTTAAAAAGAAAGTAATGATTGATTGTACCGATATATTTTAAATCATAACTTAACGCTACCAAAAGAAGTGTTACAGGTAAAAACTAAACATTTCACACCAATAAGGGGGAGGAGATGGAAGAGCATTGGGAAGGGTACACACTTACTTATGAAAATAAACTGACACAACGAAATGGAAACACCCTCAAAAAACAAGGGATAAAAATAACATATCAAAGCCATAACTCATTACAAAAATGCCTAATAAACTCAGAAAACACTGACATCTACCAAAAATCTGGTATTTACCAGCTCAAATGTAACAGTTGCGATGCTCTATACTTAGGACAGACTAGCAGGGCATTTGAAACACGATGTAAAGAACACAAACGTTCATGGAAATATGGCAACGGCCATTCAACATTTGCAGAACACCTTAGACAAGAATACCACTATCCCACCACCACAGAACCGACATGAAAATAGTCAGATTTAGCAATAAGAAGCACCTCCTGACCCTCCAAGAGAATTTCCAAATTCAAAAAGCATTATTAGAAAAGAAACACATATTAAATGACCAAGTAAACATCATCAACCAAATATTCTTTAAACAAATAAGACAAACCTCCTCCACCCTCAAACACGCCACACAATACAACCACATAAAACAATTACAACAAATCCCTACCAACAGACACACACACACACACACACACACACGCGCGCGCACACACACACACACACACACACACACACACACACACAGAGAGAGAGAGAGAGAGAGAGAGAGAGAGAGAGAGAGAGAGAGAGTCGCTAGTTAAACAAAAAATCACATTTATAAATGCAAAATACAGTCAGAACATCACTCACAAAGTTGCTAGCAGACGACTGTTTTGGCAGAAACGAAACCAAAAGACAACTCACACGAAGAACCAAAGAACTTGCAGGCAAATAACACACACACACACACACACACACACACACACAGGCGATAAACAAAAACAAAACAAACGACATACATAGCCTGCCAGGCCACAGAAATGGCTATTTTTCAAAAACTTCCGTAAGAAGTGTAATTGTAAAAAGTGTAAATAGTGTAAATATATAAATAGTGACAGCAAGTGACAATGTGCTACAGATCACATATGAAGAGGACAACATAAAAATTCGTGAGTAATATTACTAATCCATTTTATTGATAATCAAAACAATCCTTTTCCATGAGAACTGTTACCGATCGAATTTAGTAAAAAGCAAACAAATAATGTAATACAAACCATTTCTTGTACAGTTGACCACTGAAGATGCTTTAGAATAAAGCGAAACGCGTCTGGTCTAAAGTAGATTAATTTACAGTTGCATAAGACGACATAGCTTAAACCCCCGCGACTCCGCTCGCGTGTGGGTTGATTATGATAGATAAGCTATCTTTCAGTAGTGTACTCTGAGACCTTCTTTAGAAACAAACATTTTTAATCAACATTAAAATAAAAAAATAAAATTATGTGAAGTGCTTAATGATTTACAATAAATATATTATTTCTTATAGCGTGTGTCGCAATATCTCAACACGTATGGTGAGAGTAATGTCCAAATTCATTTCATTTTATTTTTTAATTTATTTATTCTTATATTTTTCTTATTCGTATGATTATTCTTACAGAGAAAGAGCTGAAGGCATTGTAGCACGCATAGACCAAAGATATGGTTGGGGCATCACGTTTCGCTGTATGTAACCTCCTTGCTATAGAGTCGCAAACGTCATCGCTGGCCTTCAGTCTTAACTTTTTTTTATAATTTGACGACTTTCACCCACCATATCTTCCATCCGCTTATACCTATCAGCATGGAACTGCTATGGTGTACAACTGGAGACTTCGGACAACAATTACACACAGACCATTCGTTTGTGTTTTATAATTTTCGCTGCAGAGCAGCGTAGAATTTTATATACACCGATAACTTTCCATCCCAACATACTCCACTCTTTTATCATTATCACTCCTCAAGCAACAATGCAACCAATAAAATCATTTTCAAAGAGTAAATATAATTTTCAAAGAGTAATTATTGATCCGCATTTCGCGTTACGAAATATCTATCAGATCACTATAAAACCGTGCCTAAAACCTTCGTCAGGTATAATTAGTAACTGTACAAATATTTAAGTCTCTGCGTCTTGTCATTCGGATGTGATAAGCGTACACCGAACAGACATTCACATTTATATAAATAGCAACCCGATCGTCATAAAACCGTGCCTAAAGCCTTCCCCGGGTAGACATTAGTAACTGTACAAGTTTTTAGCTCTTTATGTCTTGTGGTTCAGACGTAATAAACGTACACCGAACAGATATTCACATTTATTCGTTTATACAGATTACTCAAGTATCATTTCTTCCGCTACTACCCAGCTTGTACCAGAAAAGTGCTTCAGGCTGACGATGCTGTGATGTAAGAGAGGGTGTAGTCATTGAATGAGCGTAGAAGCATGCAGGATGCCTTGCACCAAATTTCTAGGTGGTGTGACGAATGGCAACCAGCGCTAAATGTACAAAAATATAAGGTGATGCATATGCGTAGGAGAAACAATCCCGTAATGTTCGTATACAGCATTAGTAGTGTGCTGCTTGACAGAGTCGCGTCAATTAAATACCGAAGCGTAACGCTGCACAGCGATATGAAATGGAACGAAAATATAAGGACAGTCGTGGGGAAGGCGAATAGCCGACTTTAGTTTATTGGGAGAATTTTGGTAAAATGTAATTCGTCTGTAAAGGAGACTGCATGTAAAACACTTGTACAACCCCGTCTTGAGAACTGCTGAAGTGTTTGGGATTCCCAAAGGATGGTTTGAACGAGGTCATAGAGGCAGTTCAGAGGCAAACGGCTAGGTTTGTAACTGATAGATTCGATCAATGCGCGAGTGTTACTGAAATGCTTCGGGAACTCAAATGGGAGTCGCAGGAGGGAAGACGCTGTTCATTTCGAGAAACACTGTTGAAGAAATTTAGAGGATCAGAATTTGAGGCGGACGTACATGGCCTGAAGACTACAAAAGTAAGACCACAGAGGTTAGGGCTCGTGATGTTGCATACAGGCATTCGTTTTATTCCTCGGTCTATATGGCAGTGGAACAGGCAAGCAAGTACCTAGTAGTGGTACTGAATACCCTCTGCTAGCACCTTTTTGTAGGTTGCGGAGTGTGTGGATGTAGATTTATTGTCGACTATGGCGCGCCCTTATAGTTTCAAGAATAATTTATTTAAGTACCATAATATTTGTAAGCTATTAACGGAGTATGGCCCTGTAGTCGCCTTTCGAAACTACAACAAGGGAGAGTACATTATTAAGTTGGTACTAGTTTATGTTAGATAACGTATTAAATAAAGTTTAAATGACAGAAAACGCACGCCTTTTCCTCAGACGTTGAGGATGAACTGGGGTTTAATTTATTTGAACACTATAGCTCGCTGAGATTGACTACAGATTTGCATATACAATATACAAGCGTATGACATTGAAGTAAAATTTCATTATCTATGTGTTTACCGAGAGTAACCAACGAAGTTACGAGACACATTATCACGCTTAATCAGATGTAATATCTTGGCATTTAGGCACAAACTAACAAGAAGTTATCAATAATAGCTGATGTCTTTGCATACGTGTCAAAGACCATCGAAAGTACAATAATTTTACAATTTTGTTATTATGTTATGACAAGTCTCATCAGGATAAAAGAAAAGTTTCCAATTTTCCAGTTTAAATATAAACCGTGCGTAGAATGACGATAAATGTTCAAATGTTTGTAAATCTATGCTACTTAACTACTCAAGTTATCAGTCCCGAGGCTTACAAACTGCTTAAACTAACCTAAGGAAAACACGCACGCCCGTGCCCGAGCGAGGACTCGAACCTTCGACGGAGAGCAAACGCGCGCTCCGTAGCAAGACGCCTTAGAGCGTCCTTATTTATCGAGATGAATATAAAAATATTATTAAATACGAAAGAAAACTCTGATACATCGTGACTAAAGCGCAGACTGAATGAGCTATACGTTGTACAACGTTATTCGGGATTGAAATGCCATCGAAATCGGTTCGGTGGTTTGAAGACGTTAACGTCTTGTGTTGTAAGCATTGTATTCATTATGTTGAATCGTATTACGTATAACATATCAACCATTAATAGAATTTTAATAAATGTGATAAATTTCAAATGTCAAAGAATAAATCGCTGTACTTCAAGCGACGCAGAAGCTATTCCATATTTCGAGTTATATACTTAAAATCAACAAATGTTACAAATAACACACTTTCTAAAGTAGCCTGTTTTCTTCTTCAGCGATCAATCCATCTCCGTACCCAATTTCATCAAAATCGGTTAAGCGGTTTACTCGTGAAAGCGTAACAAACAGAGTTTTTTCGCATTTGTAATAATTAAGTACGGATTAAGTAAAACTTAAAGATACAATTTATACGCTGCTTGCATTAAGTACATCAAACGCCCTGTGAGTGCACTTGTAAAGATAACGATGCCAACGGGAAATTAAACGCATTAAAGAAAATCTTTTCCAGTCAGGTCGCAACGAGGCTCTTTCCGGAATCCCGATAAAACGCCGCCAGCAGGGTGGGAAGACTTAACAGCGGGGAGTTCGCTGCACTACATGGTGAGCCACTTGAAACTGTTTTTCGGAGTAGCTGGAAAGACACTAATCGGATTTTTAAAACGTTGCAATAATAATTTTTCACCCTCACCACCTGCACTACCCCCGAGAACGGGAGGGATGATCACTCTGGAATGTTAAACAGGAACCCCTATTTTTTTGTTGTAGAGGTGGATTATCCGTGAAAAAAATGTTACTTTTGTATGAAACATTTTTTTTTCCTTTGTGATAGCGTTGTAATCGGCAAAAATTAAAATGAGTTGAAAATTGTTGAAAAATGGTAATATCTGAAACACACGTCAGATTATACAACTCAAAGTACAGCTTTTGGTAACGCTATGACGTGACACCTACCACTAATGAATGAAGCACAGACTGAGACCGTGTGCTCACAAGGAAAGGCCGGCCGCGGTGGCCGAGGGGACTGAGGAGCTCCAGTCACGGTCTGCATGGCCACTACGGTGGGGGGTTCGGATCCCCCCCCTCGGGCATGGATATTTGTGCCGTCCTTAGTATTAGCTAGTTCATAAGTAGTTTGTAAGCTTAGAGACTGATGACCCCGTAGTTAAGTCCCATAAGTTCTACAAACATTTGAACATTTTCACAAGGAAAGTACTTAGGCTCGAACAAACACATATACACCAAAATCGTATGAGAGATAATGTAAAGATCCTTTATTGCACTAGTGATACTCCCGCATCTGCAAAACTCTGCAGTCGTTCGTTAGAGGCCTCTGCGTGTGCCGTGTCGCATTGCACTTTGACCTGTCGGTTCGCCAGTAGGGACGTTGCAGTGTGCCTCCGTGATGTTATTTGTGTGGTGAAGCGTCAGATGGGGCGGCGATTGCTAATCAATCCTGCTAATGTATTGCGATTAGCTGAGATGAAGTTACGAAGAACCCTTCTTCGTGAAGATGGTATTAGTGTAGAAGGTGAATCATTTGCATGCTTTCTCGTATCTGTTATGGGCCGGCCGCGGTGGCCGAGGGGACTGTGGCGCTCCAGGCACGGTTCAAAAATTCAAATGTTTGTATAGACTATGGGACTTAACTACCGGGTCATCAGTCCCTAAACTTACAAACTACTTATGAACTACTTACGAACTAGGACGGCACAAATATCCATGCCCGAGGGGGGATTCGAACCCCCGACCGTAGTGGCCTTGCAGACCGTGACTGGCGCGCCTTAGCCCCCTCGGCCACCGCGGCCGGCTCAGTCACGGTCTGCACGGCCACTATGGTCAGGGGTTCAAATCCCCCCCCCCCCCGGGCATGGAAATTTGTTCCGTCCTTAGGATTAGCTAGTTCATAAGAAGTTTGTAAGTTTAGAGACTGATGACCCCGTAGTTAAGTCCCATAAGGAATACAAACATTTGAAACATCTGTTATGGACAGAAATATGAGCATGAGTTAGATACTATTGTTACAAACTCATAATAATGATAATGACGAACAACTCATTGCAAGCGGTAGTGCTACGGTAAGTGCGGGAAGAGGCGATGGAAGCAGTGGCAGTGAATACCAACAGTCTTTCGGGAAGAAGGTTAAAGTTGCAACTATCATCACGGCTTTTGATGACAATTCGCTAGAGAACATGTACGATGATTATTACATAAGTTATAGTTTAGATATCTGCATTACGTATGGCGTCTACAATTACATCTTCAGTGCTATCTAGAGCATGGATGCAGAGATTTGCAGAAGAACGACACCCACCAGCACATTGAGGTGTACGTAGAGATCCTGCAACCAAACGTTCATACAGATATGTTTGTTCGAGCCCATGTGCTTTCCTTGTCAGTCTATGGGCAGACTGTTCAATGTACATCATGTTTTCGGATTGTAGACATCTAGAGCAATTCCTTCACGATGTTGTCGGTTGCAGAGAGAGTTGTCATCATTTTCTCGTACACTGTGGCTCATATAAATGTCGAAGAAGCTCGTCAAAGGTATCCTGATCTGTTCCCCGACAAGAGCGTTGCTTCTGCAACGACTTTTCGCAGTATTATCCAACTGTTGGCTGGGACTGGAACTGTTAAACCTACAGAAAGCGTCCGATGTCTATTTGTTCCAGATATTACTGTTTTTCAAGAGTGTTCAAATCATTTATATTTTTACCAATTACGGAGACATAATGAAAAAAAGTTTCATACTCGTTAATACGTAATATTTGGATTATTATTTTGTTCTAATAGGTTATTATGTATTTTATTTATTTTATTTGGTTTGATTCTCGGCTAGCTCAGTATGGGTTAAATTTTATTTAAGGTCTCCGATTTGTAAGAGTATTTTTACAACACAGTATAATTTGTTAGTAGTTATTTGAAATGCTACGCGGAACCAAACACCTGCAACGAACCTAGGGTAGTTTTGTTTAATGATCTTAAAAAAAATTATTTCACTGTTCATGGTTTGATATCTACACACCACAATGAAAAATAAATGAAAGTTCCCTGACATGAAAACTGATTGACAATAATTGCTTTCTAAAATCTGTCTATTAAAAAATTATTAAATGAGTTAATTATTCCATCCTTCTCATGTTGTCAGAAATATAAGTCACTGCTGAGGGTTAATAACACGTCTGCACTTTTTCATAGTATACCTTTGTCGTAAAATTATCTTTACCACTACATTTTACAAAAAAAAAAAAATTATGTAAGTTCAGTGTCACGTTCAAATGCTGAAATAAAATTAGTAAATCATTAATAGTTTGGCTACCACCCGACCGTGATTTACATTAATCACTGTTTTTATTTCTGCCACGTAATGGCGACATGATACTGCAATCCAGGTCGATGGCTGCTCGCTGCGACAACAGCTAACGTTATTTCTAAAAGAAATCTCTTGAAAAAGGCTTAAAATGTTCCAACACTAATTTAAGTTAACACCTGCATCATTTTTAATACCTATATTTTTGTAGTTTTCATTGTTACACATTTTTATACGTGATTCCACTAATATCAAAAATCAATCTAACGACGCCTAACGTGAAATTATACTTTCTGTCAGACATCCTACAACATCGACAATGAGACAATCAGACAAGAACAACAAGAACAATTTCTTGGACAACATACATTTACATAGTAATTGTAAAAGAGATATTAATATTATCTATTATAATTACATTATAGTCGTTGCGTGTTAATGAACATAAATGTCTTTGGTGGCATCTCCTGTTTACACAAGTGCCGCATTTGATTACATACACAGTTTTATTGTCACAAAGTAATCAAATCGGAAGGATAATACACGATTATAGCGATATCATGAAACAAAACAAAAAGTTTCATACAAAAGTTTACATATTTTTTTCACAGAGATTCCTAATCTGCCATAAAAAATAGGGATTCCTATTTAAGATGTCGAAGTCGCCTCATCCATCCGGTCCTAGGGTTGGTCCATGGTGTTGAAACTATAGTGTTATTGTTACATAAATATTTTGCAACACAACCTACGCAGGTAATGCAACCGTTAAACGAAAATAACCGTAGATGTACCTAGTTCAGGGTCACACTAAATATTTTTGTACAAAATTTCTTAGATATTTCGAAGTGCATCAGGTTGGCTACAAATGCAGAAACTGTTTCAGTTTGTTACTGAACCCGAAGGAAACCGTACTAACATTTATTCGCATTCAGGCGCTGTGCTTCGATGCGCGAGGCCGTTCCAAGTCGGGTGTTCGAAACCCCCCTCGGGCATGGATGTTTGTGTCGTCTGTAGTATAAGGTAGTTGATAAGTAGTTTGTAAGTTTAGGGACCGATGACCCCGAAGTTAAGTCCCTTAAGCTTCACAAACATTTGAACATTCTAACATGTATCGTAGTGCCTCAGTGGCGACGGTGCTACTCACCGTGTTTACGAGGCTAACATATCTTCTGCGATCCGACAAACACGAAATTAATTTTATTTATTTATTTATTTATTTTCTTGCGAAATCTACAACTTCGGTATATTGGCGAACTTCAAAAGAAAAAAAAAACAGTGTAGATACAAAATTTCATCCCAAAAAAACACGAAACTAATTTTTTTTAATTTTTTGACAAACAGACACACACACACACGCGCGCGCGCGCGCGCACACACACACACACACACATATGTTGTTGTTGTTGTTGTTGTTGTTGTTGTTGTCTTCAGTCCGCAGACTGGTTTCATGCATCTCTCCACGCTACCCTGTCCTGTGCAAGTATCTTCATCTGACAATACGTTCGGCAACCTACATCCTTTTGAATCTGCTTACTATATTCCTCCCTCGGTCTCCCTCTACGATTTTTACCCCACATGCTTCCTTCTAATGCTAAGTTGACAATTCCTTGATGTCTGAGAATGTGTCCAACCCATCTATACCTTCTCTTAGTCAGGATATGCCAGAAACACATTTTCTTCCCGATTCGGTTAAGCACCTCCTCATTAGTTACGTGATCTACCCACCTAATTTTTATCATTCGTATGTAACACCACATTTCAAAAGCTTCTATCATCTTTTTATCTGAACTCCTTATCGTCCATTTTTCACTCAAATACAATGCTACACTTCAGACAAATGCTTTCAGAAAGGACTTCTTAATATGTAAATTAATATTTAATGTTAACAAGTTTCGCTTCTTTAGAAACGCTTTTCTTCCCATAGCCATTCTGCATTTTATATCTCCTTTACTTCGGCCATCAGAAGTTATCTTGCTACCCAAATAACAAAATTCATCTACTAATTTTATTGTCTCATTACCTAATCTAATTCCTTCAACATCGCCTGATTTTCTGACATTGCATTCCACTACCTTCGTTTTATTCTTGTTAATGTTCATCTTATATATTCCTTTCAAGACACTGTCCATCCCATTCATTTGCTCTTCCAGATCTTTTGCGGTCTCTGACAGAATTATTATGTCATCAGCAAACCGCAATGTTTTTATTTCTTCTCCCTGCACTTTAATTCCCTCTCCAAATTTCTCCTTCCATTCCTTCACTGCCTGCTCAATGTACAGATTGAACAACAGTGGGGAAATGCTACAACTCTGTCTTACTCCCTTCCCAACCTCTGCGTCCCTTTCTTTGCCTTTGACTCTAATAACCGCTGTCTGGTTTTTGTATAGGTTGAATATAACTCTTCGCTCCCCATATTTTACCCCTGATACCATCAGAATTTGGAATAGTGTATTCCAGTTGACATTGTCAAAAGCTTTCTCCAAGTCGACAAACGCTAAAACGTAGGTTTGCCTTTCCTTAGCCTATCTTCTAAGATACGTCGTAATGTGAGTATTGCCTCCCGTGTTTCTACATTTCTCCTAAATTCAAACTGATCTTCCCCGAGGTCGGATTCCACAAGTTTTTCCATTAGTCTGTAAATAATTCGTGTTAGTATTTTGCACCCATGACTTATTAAATTGATAGTTCTGTAATTTTCACACTTGTCTGCACTTGCTTTCTTTGGAATTGGAATTACAATATTCTTCTTGAAGTCGGAGGGTATTTCCCCTGTCTCATACATAGTGCAAACTTGGTGATACAATTTTCTCTCGACTGGCCCTCCTAACGACATCAGCAGTTAAGACGGAATGTCATCTACTCCAGGGGCCTTGTTTCGACTCAAGTCCTTCAGCGCTCTATCAAATTCTTCTCGCAGTATCATATCTCCTATGTCATCTTCCTCCACTTCGTCTTCCATTTCTATAATACTGCCTTCAACTTTACTTCCTTTGTATATGCCCTCAATATATTCCTTCCACAGTTCAGTTTTCCCCTCTTTGCTTAGTACTGGTTTTCCGTCTGAGTTCTTGATATTCATACAGCTGCTTTTCTTGTCTCCGAATATCTCTTTTATTTTTCTGTAAGCGGTATCTATCTTTCCCCTAGTTATGCATTCTTCTTCGGTTCTGCATTTGTCCTCTAGCCACTCCTGCTTATTCAGTCTGCACTTCCTGTCAATATCATTTTTCAGACGTTTGTACTCCCTTTTTCTTGTTTCACTTGCTGAATTTTTATATTTTCTCCTCTCATCAATTAAGTTCAGTATATCCTGTGTTATCCAGGGATTTCTATTCGGTTCCATCCGTGGTGCCAAACCGACGTTAGCCGGCCAGACGCCAGGGATGGTGATGTCAATCCGGTTTTACGTACATGCACAATGTTGCTGCCAATGTATGCCTCATAGAGGCATGCACGGCTTTTCTCTCCTTGTTGTTTCGCAGCAGACTATCCTCGATAGACTACCCTCGCTTGGGTTGATACTTCCTCAGTTAGTATAATGAGGATCTCTACTAACTCATCGTTCCTTATTATTTCATAGATGTACCTGGTGGGTATGGCTTGCCTCTCTACAGAGGCAACTCGTGCGTGTACTGGGCGCTCGAAGATTACGTGTGACTACGTCACACCGAGAGGCGGCGGCTGCCAGTTGACTGGCTGGCCGCTTGGGCACGCCCACCGCTGCGCAGCGGCCGGCCAGTCCGCTTGCGTTCGCCGCCTCTCGCTGTGACGTATGCACGACCAGTTGTCAGGCCTTGTCTTCTAGGCGGTGTTGGTAATGGCACGCCGCGCCACTGCTGAGCCATGAATGTGCCAGACAGCGAAACGCGCAGGCGCGGCAAGGCAACCTGCGCAGCGGACGATGCCACCTGCCGAATGCCGTCGCTCGCGGTGGATATACCAAGCCCCCACAAGCGTGGGAGGACCTTGGTATACTGACATCCCATGGACCACATCAGTGAAATATCTAGGAGTTACCGTGGACAGCCAACTCCTTCGGCACCTTCACGTAACAGACGTGCATAACAAAGTCTCCCAAAGATTGGGAGCTTTGTATCCCATTCTCAACGAGAAATCTTCATTGTCCATCAACATCGGACTCCTGTTCTGGAGAATGTTCATCAGGCCATTAATGGATTACGCATGCGCAGCGTGGGGAAATGTAGCTAGAAGATACCTTCATCGATTCCAGCAGATACAAAACAAGGCACTTCGAAGGATCTTTCATGTTGTGATATTCCTGGAATATGGCCACTTCATATTTCTGGCCGCTGGCCGTTTCTTTGCTAGTATCGTACGTTAAACGCGGAAGAAAGACAGCAGTGCAGCATATGTTAAAATGTGGGGTGGGGAGCAGTAGCATATGGCACGGTAGGTGCTGGTTCCCGTGGGAAAGCCCGCCTATGTTACTGGTGCTCTCCTCGCATTGGCTGCTGCATTTCACGTCACGTGATTTCTTTTGAAATTACTTTTGTTTATTATAAACTAAATATTAATTATTCAGAGCTGAGAATCAAATGTTTGTAAGTCTTATGGGACTTAACTACGGGGTCATCAGTCCCTAAACATACAAACTACTTATGAACTACTTACGAACTAGGACGGCACAAATATCCATGCCCGAGTGGGGATTCGAACCCCGACCGTAGTGGCCGTGCAGACCGTGACTGGAGCGCCTCAGTCTCCTCGGCCACCGCGGCCGGCTGAGCTGAGAATTTGTAATAAATATCTCTCAAGGACAGGCTAGATTTTGACAGTTTAAAAAGTTTAAGGTGCCTTCTCTTATTGTAACAAGAGAAGACCGATTTTGCAGAAGGCGCGCGACGGCCCTGTTTTGGCGCGAAATAGAGCGTCAGGTGCCCTCTCGCAACGCGCCGCAGTTTCAGTCTCGAGCTGACCGCTATACGCGCCGGACCGCGCCGGTCATGAGTAAAGATTTTTGTAAATGTGTTAACAGTCGAGGTCTCATCATGAACTATGGGCAGCATAGGCCGTATCATATTAACAATAGTTGCTCATTTTGTATATAATTTAATTAATAAATGGCATCCCTGAAAATTAAAAATCTCGCGAGTCGCTTCTTATGCTTCCATCATACAGAACTTATTTTAGCTTCACTTGTATGCTGTAGAAGAATCAACGACCTGTGTGCTGTCTTCTGCGCTGGGGACACAACTATAGAAGACAACAGGTTAGTCAGAACTCTATGCTGTCCATAAAGTCTTGGACAGCAACAACGGCACCTCGTGCGTACTGTATGGCGGTAAAAACGCACACTGCTACGCAACAGCATCCGCAAGGATGTGGAGGTTTCAGGGGACTTATGGGAGGAAGCAGTACTAACTTCTCCGTTCGCAAATAAAACCCTAGGAAGCTTGTAATGTCTGCAACTATTTTCCGTTGCAGTATCTTCACGAAATGGCACAAGAACCATAGGTTCTTACACGACTCAAGATGATGGCACAGAAGATCTATGCCAAGGCTCGCGACTCTACAAATGCCCTCATCAGGGGCATTGGAGCCCCCATCGATCAACGGGACAAATATAAAAAGGCCTGTAGCATTGCTACAGAGAGCAAATTAAAAATCGGCGAGGCCCACCACTACGGAAATACACTCAAGCACATAAACACAGTTTAATAAAGAAGACATAAACCTAATCCTGCAGTCCTACCTTTACACAAACATCAGAAGGGGTAGTAAATACCTTAGGGTAAAGACTACATTACCAACTATGAAGTAGTCTGAAGAACGTGGAGTTGAGCGGTGGATATACCAAGCCCCCACAATCGCGTAAGCGGCCGACTGCGTACAGCGGACAAATTGAAGAGCGCCTCGGCGGCCATTGTGGTGGCAAACTTCCGCGCCAACTTTAAATGTGCGTAACACTCTTTTGATTATAGAGATTATTCATTTGAGTTAAGCCTCGAAAACTATGTCAAATTGAAATATATAACTACAAAACAGCTTCAGACTCCTTGAATATACACCAACTATCGGTTTTGTGCAAATTTATTACACATACGGTGTAGAAATTGGCCAACAGCGTTTCCTCTTCCTAACGAAACCGAACTATAACATATAGTTTGTTAGCGTTCTGAATGCAGCATATGAACGGAATGTATCGTCAGACACGATTTTTTGGCACTTTCTCAGTATATTCTACGATTGTGAAACTTTTTGTACAAATATTAATTTCGGAAGAGTTTCACACTTTACGTCTTTGCTATAGTGCTGTATTCTCCAATATTTAGATATTTCATAGCATCAAAAAATCAAACAGGGCTGCCTGAAACAGCTAATGTTAAAAATCGATTGTGAAATTGAAATATGCCATCAGATACATAACTGAAAAATAGCTTTTTACCTTGTGAATACACGAACTAGTCACTACAAAAGAACACGAAGTATGCCATAACTTTTTCTTAACTAATGAATCTAACATTATCATTAGGGTATCTAGCAAGAATATTAGCATTTTTAATGCTGCAAGCCAAATACCTTACAGTAGCGTAAACTGCTCAAAAGTCAACAACTATTGTCGTAGGGTTCAACTTCAGAAAGCGCATCCAGTGTGGCTATGTGTCATTCATATATAGAACTATACACGGTTCTGCAAACCCCTTTCAGTTGTTATGCCTATATGTAAAGCAGATTACCTTTAAATCCTGCGTTACAAGTTGCTAATATTAATTTCATGAACAAAAATTAGAACTGCAGTTAGGCAACTAATTTCGTGACCCCAATTGTTATTTTACACAATCATAAAATGAAACTTTTTGTACTTCCAGTCCACCAGTACTGCCTAAAGTAGCTCCTTTTTAAGAGCTACCAGTATTGTATTATTTCATTCAATCATATATTGTCTTGACTAACAGTCTGTCAAGCAACAGTAACTATCTCTGAACGCAAGTAGTAGGGCTATACTTGTATTACTGAGGAATATAAATGGGAGGACAGTATTCGATCTTTTTATTCCTTTCTTAAATGGATTTACGCATTTAAACGCTGAGCAGCTCTTCACCATCGTGCTTCATGTACACTGCAATAGTCAAACAATACAGACCTGACTATCAATTGTGTATATATCCTGCAGTTGCTATTTAATACACTATTTACCTGCTAATTTATCTGACGCTTGTCACTACCATGGCTGTCGGGCGAAGGTTCAAATTATCCCACGACAGCAGCGCCGTTAGGGAGTCTAGTTATTTTTACAAGGTCTTTGGGATATACAGCGGTAGTGCCTTCCGGCTCGCTTGTCTACTGTCGAGGGCTTCCTGTGTGAAGATCGATTCACACTAGACGTCGAAGTCTCGTCACTGGACAGCCTAGCTGTGTCCAACTTTTCAGCTGTGCCGCCAACCTAGTTTTTAACCGACTTCAAATAAGGAGAAGGTTCTCAATTCGCCTGAACTTTTTTTGTGTTTGTTATCTCAGAAGCTTAGACGGTGTGAACCGATTTTAATGATTCTTTATTTATTTGAAAGCTGGTGCGTCCCGCGTGGTCCCACTTCAATTTGGTCCAATTCTGACAATGGCATCTATAAGAAAACCATATAAGTCCTTAATTTGCGTGATGGATGTGCGCGACAAATGGACGAATAACTCAAAATCACGTTAACCGATTTTGGTGATTAATTTTTCTTTATTGGAAAGGATGTACTTCTAGGGTAGTTTGACGAAAGTTTGGTTAGGTTCTGATAATGGGGTCGATGACAAAGTGACAGATCTATTCATTTCTTAGGAGAAAATTCACGATACTCGGACGAATCTTTTATAGGCATCCGGATATTTGAGTCACCTACTGTAATGTCGTTATTGTCAAGTAATTTCCTGTTCACAACTTTTGTCATGTAAAGCCGCATTTTTGAAAGTCTAATTTGCGCTCTTCGCAAGTCTCTTTTGAAATTGTCCTCGAGGTACATTTCCCCTGTTGAGATAGTCATTTCTCCCTGACTTCGTTTGTTTCATATGAGCAGCGCGTTTAGTAGTTCTATCCATATTTAGAAAAAGTTGTTAGTGTACTTCAGATTCACTAAAAATCAAAAACTAAACAAAAATATTTAAAAAAAAAACTTAAAAAGAAAAAGTATTCCAAAACATATTTATATGCACTAAAATGTAAAAAAAAAAAGTACAATAATAATTCATCTGCAAGTTAATAATTTACTTACTGCTTACACGCATCAATATGTAGGTACGATCTATGTGTTTACCACACAAGAAGATAGGTAGATACATTCCCACTTTAAATCTAACTCAAGACATACCTAAGAATAACAAACATTGATCAAAATATTTTTTAGTGTTCTCCTAAGTAAAATGAAATGAAAAATAACAGACTACTTAAAAGACAATCAAGTTATTACGATAATATAATGTAGTTACAATTAATGATATTTTTTAAGTCTGTTCAGCCAAGAAAACACTACAATATACCTAGGGGAAAAAAAGAGAATATTGAGACCGAAGTCGGATCGGATGTTTCCTTCACTGACACCGACTCAAAAACAATAATTGTAACTACATTGTATTATCGTAATCATTTGATTGACTTTTACGTAGTAAAATATTATTTTACTTAGGAGAACTCTAAAAATATTTTGATTGTTGTTTGTTATTCATAGGTATGTCTTGAGTTAGATTTAAAGTTGGTAGGTCTACCTGTCTTCTTGCGTGGTAAACACACAGATCGTAACTACATATTGATGTGTAGAAAAAAAAAGATTCAATTCTAAATGAATACGCAATTTTAATTTTTTTAATTTTTTACTTTTTAGTGCATATTAATTACTTTTGGAATAGTTTTGTTGTTAAAATTTTTATCTAGAAATCGGTTGGAGGACCGGGAAATAAATATTGAAGTAAAAAAATACCACCTGAAAAACACTCCCATCGGAGCACAAAAAAGGCAAATATATGTTTATGTTTAAAGGGCTCACAAGGCGACCACACGATATCGGGAATTTTGTAAATTTCTATACTCAAGGTACGTGACGTTCAGAACTAAACCAGCAATCAGCGAAAGCAGTTCAATGCAATTCTCGAGAAAATTTATTTGTAGCGTCTCCGGTTCGGAATCCACCGCTGTTTTTATTTTTTTGTTTTTTCCATTGACTCGTAAGTTCTGTGAAAAATACACGTCCTTTTTCTTCTTAATTTTGGCTGATAATAATAATGGACTCGATTTCGTTTGAGTTACGGTGTTCGTGTCCTACCTTTGCCAATACATCGCCAATTTACACCTTGTGTATGCGGGCCATTTTACACCTTGTGTACGCGGCATTAAGGCCACTTGTTTCAGTTTATATTTCTATCCCATGACTTTCGTCGCTTTACCGTATTCCAATTGAAGTCCATTAGAAAGTATATACGACTAGTTTGAAGTGAATGTGAATTTATTAGTTGAAAAATTTAATCCCTGTGCTATAAAAATTAGTTGAATTGAGTTTGAAAAGTAGGAGATGAAGTACTAACGGAAGTGTGGCTGTGAGGACAGGACGCGAGTAGTGTCGGCGTAGCTCAGTCGGCTGCTTGAAAGGCAAAGTTCTCTAGTTAGAGTCCCAATCCTACACACAGTTTTAATTTGCTAGTAAGTTCCATATCATTGCACACACCGATGCAGTGTGAAAGATTTGTTCTGAAAATAATATTTGCCTTCCTAGCATGAACTTTAGTTCCTGTTATGGGAAACTTGCAGTTTTCTGGGAGGACACTTGAATAGGCCAACAATAGCAAGGAGAAAGGGGACATGGCTTTTATGGAGTACCCTTCAAGAGCCACTTCAGAAACATTTGTGCTCCTAACGTAGAGCGGACAGCTGAAGTAATCTCTTAGCTGGTCGATTAAAAATCTAGAACATCTCTGGCAGGATAAACGCATCACAAACGATTCCATTAAGGATAGTTACATAAATAATCCATTGCTGCATATTCAACAAGAGCGTTTACCAGTGCTCAACCGAATCATGTACCAAACACACTACTGAATTTACCCATCTTTCGCACGGGTGCAGTATATATTTAATTCGTTGCTACAGGAGCCTAAAAGTTTCACACTAATGTTATAGTTATCTGACATGTTACGCCTGTGGAGAGCGATCTGTTTACATATTAATAGTCAATAATTAGTTCAAAAAATGTACAAATGTTTGTAAATCTATCGGACTCAACTGCTGGGTTATTTGTCCGTAGCTTACAAACTACTTAAACTAAGGTAAACTAACCAAAGAACAACACAAACACCCATGCCCGAGGGGGGACTCTAACCCGCGTCGGCGAATGGCCACGCACACTACAGCACGGCGCCCCAGTGCGCACGGCTAATCCGCTGCGATATTGATTAGTCAGTCTGTCTTATACTTACGTGAGAAATAGTCATATTGTATCTTTTAATCTCATATGACATTCGATTTCGGTGACGTGCATTGTAACCTGCTGACCATGCATTTTCACTCATTTTGTATGTCGACTAGAAACGCTTTATTTTACATGTTCTCCTAAGTGAATATGTTTTAAACCGTTCTCATGATGATATAAATAACGGAAACCGGATGAGAGAAATAAACATATTTTATTGGCGATCTTGGCTGAACAATTTGAAGGTGTGTTGTTGTCGTGGTCTTAAGTCCGGAGACTGGTTTGATGCAACTCTCCACAATACCCTATCCTGAGCAAGCCTCTTCAACTCCACATAAGAACGGCAATATACATCTGTTTGAATATGCTTACTATATCCATCTCTTGGTCTTCCTCTGCGGTTTTTACCCCAAACATTTCCCTCCAATGCTAAATTCACGATTCCTTGATGTCTAATAATGTGTCCTACTAATAAATCCCTTCTTTTAGTCAAGGTATGTCACAAATTCCTTTTCTCCCCAATGCTGTTCAGTACCTCCTCATTAGTTACGCGATCCACCCACCTAATCTTCAGCATTCTTCTGTAGCACCACATTTCAAAAGCCTCAATCCTCTGCCTGGCCGCATTGTTTATCGCCCATGTTTCCCTCCCATACAAGGCAACACTCTACACAAATGCCTTCAGAAAGGACTTCCTTAGGCTTAAATCAATATTCGATGTTAACAAATTTCTCTTTTTTAAGAGCGATTATCTACCCATTGCCATTCTGCACTTTATATCCTCTGTACTGCGACCATCATTTGTTATTTTACTGGCCAAGTCACAAAACTCATCTACCTCCTTTATAGTTTCGTTACCTAATCTAATTCCTTCAGCATCACCTTATTTTCTAACACTGCACTCCATTGTTTTGCTCTTGTTAATGTTCATCTTATATGCACCATTCAGCACACTGTCCATTTCGTTCAACTGCTTTTCCAGGTCCTTTGCTGTCTCTGACAGAATTACAATGTCATCAGCAAAACGCAATGTTTTTATTTCTTCACCCTGAAGAAGGTGTATTTTTATTAATTTGAAACGAATGTAGAAGCCTCGGAACAGTTACAGACTATTGACCCTTCAAATACCGAAAATAGACGTCACGGACAGACAACAGTAAATAATTTAAATACCGTCGCTGACGACAGAGATCCAATATGAATGTCGGGCCTTATGGTTGATTGAGCCGTGTACCCATTGACTGAATATGATAGATGTCACGCGACGCCTGCCAAGAACCAATGTAATAATAATAACAGCATATTTAGTTTCTGTGTTTGCGGAAAAGTTGCCTACGTTTTCTCTGATAGCTCATAAATGATTGCAATGAGGAGAGAAACAGAACATTTTGTCGTGTTCCGTGAATGTCAATATTACACTTACGAATGAACTTTAGACTTTAGACTGTCATAGCACCTATTACAACTGCGAACGACACAACCTTTCATTATTTGATTAATCAACGACGACTCTGAAAAACCAGAGCGCTAGACGCTAAACCTTTTTCCAATTCACACACCATACTCTTCTCATTGGTTATTCAAAATGTGTTAAGAAAAAAACAATTTAATGAGGTCAATTGCACAGTTGAATCCAATACAAATATAGGCAATAAAAAGGAAAGAAACTGTCTTCCTGACGCTATGTTATTCACATGTACAATGAGAGGGGGCCGGCCGCGGTGGCCGCGGGGACTGAGGCGCTTCAGTCACGGTCTGCACGGCCACTACGGTCGGGGGTTCGAATCCCCCCTCGGGCATGGATATTTGTGCCGTCCTTAATCTTAGTTAGTTCATAAGTAGTTTGTAAGTTTAGGGACTAATGGCCCCGTAGTTGTAGATTATACAAACATTTAAACATTTGAATGAGAGGGAAAAACATTCCCCTGCCCGAATAATTAATGTTCAAAAACAGAGCACTGCACATACCCAAGTTCACAAGTAACAGTGTTCCCAACTCTAGCGCTTTGTAGAGCTACAGATTCGAAAATGTTCAAATGTTTGTAGAGTCTATGGGACTTAACTACGGGGACTGATGATCCCGTAGTTAAGTCCCATAAGCTATACAAACATTAAACATTTTATAGTTAAGATACAGTATATGTCGAGAGCCACTGCAATTTAACTCATCCTATCATTTCTTTTGAAAACCATTATTCGAGTACGTAGAAATGATTGAAATATAAGAACTCCACGTTCATAGCATTACTACGACAACGAGCGTTTCAAACCTGTTTCAATGGCTGAGTGGATTGTCAGGGAGTTGGCTTATCTCATTGGGTGAGAAAGCTGAATGCTCGATCTAACAGATAAAGTAAAAAAAATAAAAACACCTGAACCAAAAACTGAACTATAAACAACGATCAAAACCGAGCACATGACCGCAAGAGACCGAATTTACCCGAAGAATAAGGGAAAAAAAGTCGGTTTGGACGAAGTTTACGAACGTAAATTAGTCATTTTTCAACCTGTGCATTTAGTGTTTGAAACCTTAAATTTCTACAAATTGTGTAGATGTAGGCTTTTCTAGGTTCCACATTACTTCGAAAGATACAATTTCAATATAGCATAATCGTTAAACAAACAGACAAATGGTCATGGAAAAATACTGAAAATTGATATATTTATTTGTAATTACTTAGACTGCCTCCTGGTGTGTATATAGTTTTCAACTAAGAGAAAAAAAAATGTTCAGATCTCTGTAAATCTATCTGACCAAACTGCGTGGTCATCAGTCCGTAGCTTACAAACTACTTAAACCTAGGTAAACTAACCTACGGACAAACACATACACCTATGCCCCAGGGAAGATGTTTGTAAATCTATCGGACCAAACTGCGTGGTCATCAGTCCGTAGCGTACAAACTACTTAAACCTAGGTAAACTAACCTAAGGACAACACACACACCCATGCCCCAGGGAGGACTCGAACCTCCACGGTGAGCAACCGCGCGCTCCGCAGCGAGACGCTTTAGACCGCTCGGCTACTCCACCGCGGCAACTAAGAGAAACGTTTCAGCTGAGCGAGCAGATATGCCTTCATGTATCTGTTGTTTCCAGTTTGATATTCGTTTCAACAAACGTAGGGCTATTTAAAAACAACGCTACAGAGAAGAAATTGGTAGCTCCTTGGAAGAGTCTCAATTTACTATTCTGGTAGCTGTAGTATGTGTTGTATCGAATCTCCCTGCAGCCGTTTTCTGTTTTTATTTATTTATTTTTATAGCATGCCGAATGTATGTAGTCCTGTATTCTACTGTAACGGCGCACATCCTTACCGTTGCTGAGGAACAGTTATTAAAATGGAAACGACACATACTGGATGACACATCCACTTGCTCGTGTAAACCGCGTGTAACAACTGAAAAATATGCCAATCAGTTGATACGTTTCTCATAGATGAAAACTATGGAGACAGCACAGGTGGCACTCGAAATAATCCTTGTATCTAAAAATGAATCCCTATTTCCCTAGGTAACGCCATAACTTGAGAACGGCTCGACCAATTTACCTGACGATTTTTTATTGTCATTTTGGAATTGTCAGGACAAATTCTCTATGAAATAAAATTTTTGGAATACTACCGGAAAATACGAAAATTTGAGAAAAACTGAAAGTGCGTCTTACAATGTATCCGCACGTTTCTATTGCATACAAATCTATAGTTTCGTCTGGATCTTCGTGAAATTTTACGCAACTGACCTTAAAAGCAAGAGGAAGGTCCCTGTTTAAATAACATTTCATTCGGTGCTTGGAGGAGGGTACTTCAATTACGGACTTTGATAAAATCCATTGTTCTGCTCCGATCTCGATGAATTTTTTGTTGACTTGACCTTTAAACTAAAAGGAATGTCACTGTCAACATAAATTTTTGTACGCTAGATGGCAAAAATTTAATCTGAAGAAAAAGAAAAAGAAAGAAAGAAAGAAACAACCGTCGACTGTTTCAGTGGTCACTACGAAAGCTGACAGATATGTCTGTACCGATAAGTACGAAGGATTTAAGTCCGTAATCTTGATTTCTCAGGGGATGAAAAATAAAAACCAAAGATCTTTATAAAAACTTACCCAGTGAAAACAATTCTAGCCTGGATATTATTATAATATACAATTTTACGAATAAATTCCTTAAATAGTTTATACCAATCGAGTGAGAATTTTTCTAACTTTATGTACTGAACCCGAACTCGAAAATTTTGCCTTAATTTCTGTATACTTAACAATACAGATATATGAGCTTCCCTAGGTGAGTCTGGAGGAAGATTCCGTGTGGCATTTTTGACTATTAGACCCCAGGCGTTTGACACGGTACCCTACAAGCGGCTTCTAATGAAATTGCGTACTTATGGAATATCTCCCCAATTGCGCGATCGGATTCACGATTTTCTATCAGAAAGGACACAGTTCGTTGTAATTGACGGTAAGACATCTAGTAAAACAGAAGTGATACCCGGCGTTCCCCAGGGATGTGTTACAGGCGCCCTACTCTTCCTTTGTTTATAAACGATTTAGGAGACAATCTGTATAGCTCCCTTAGAATTTTCGCAGATGATGCTGTCGTTTATCGGTTAGTGAAGTCAACAGAGCATCAAAAGCAACTGCAAAGCGATTTACACAAAATTTCTACATGGTGCGAAAATTGGCAATTAACACTAAATAAAGAAAAGTGTGAAGTAATACACATAATCACTACAAGAAATCCGCTGAACTTCAATTACGCGATAAATGTCAAACCTTAAGGTAGTAAATTCTACCAAATACCTAGGAGTTACAATACGAACTACTTAGACTGGAGAGAACACACAGAAAATATTGTGGGGAAGGCGAACCAAAGATTACGTTTCATTGGCACAACGCTTCGAAGATGCACCAGCTCCACCAAAGAGACTGCCTACATCACACTTGTGCGTCCTCTCCTCGAGTACTGTTGCCCATTGTGGGACCCTCAACAGGTGGGACTGACGGAAGATATTGAGAAGGTTCAGAGAAGGGCAGCTCGTTTTGTTTTATCGCGTTACCGGGAGGAAAGCGTCACGGAAATGTTGTACGAATTGGGGTGGAAATCATTAAAAGAAAGTCGTTATTCATTGCGGCGTGATCTGTTTGCGAAATTTCAATCACCGACTTTTACTTCTGAATGTGAAAAGATTTGGCTAGCACCCACCTACTTTAGGGAGACATGACCATCCCAACAAATTAAGAGAAAACGGAACAATTTAGGTGTTATTTCTCCCCGCGCGCTATTAGAGAATGGAACGGTAGAGAAAAGTTATGAAAGTGGTTAATGAACCTTCTGCCAGGCACTTAAATGTGATTTGCCGAGTATCTATGTACGTGTAGATGTAGATGGGATCGTGTGCCGCCTAACTGGTACAAGTCTTTACGTGACGCCACTGGGACTACTTGCGTGTCGATGATGATGAAATGCAACACAACACACTTTCTCCGTGGTGAGAAAATCCCCGATCTGACCGGGAATTGAACCCGGCACCCCTGCGTGGCAACCCACCATGCTGTCCACTGCACTACGGAGGCGGACAAGGTGAAGATGAACAGGGAGATGAGAGAGCAAGAGATTCATCGAGAGAGGAGTTGAGGGAAGATGGGCTAAGAGAGAAGAGAATAAATAAATACCAGGGAAACTCCGAGTTTCCAGCTAGTTGGCATTCTACGGGTCGGAGCGTGGAATGTTAGATCCCTTAATCGAGTAGGAAAATTAGAAAATTTAAAAAGGGAAATGGATAGGTTGAAGTTAGATATAGTGGGGATTAGTGAAGTTCGGTGGCAGGATGAACAGGATTTCTGGTCAGGTGAGTACAGCATTATGCTGAAGGAATTAGATTCGGAAACGAAGCAATAAAGGAGGTAGATGAGTTTTGTTACTTGGGCAGTAAAATAACAAATGATGGTCGCAGTACAGAGGATATAAAACGCAGAATGGCAATGGGTAGAAAAGCGTTCTTGAAAAAGAGAAATTTGTTAACATCGAATATTGATTTAAGCCTCAGGAAGTCCTTTCTGAAGGCATTTGTATGGAGTGTTGCCTTGTATGGGAGTGAGACATGGACGATAAACAGTGAGGACAGGAAGAGGATTGAGGCTTTTGAAATATGATGCTACAGAAGAATGCTGAAGATTAGGTGGGTGGATCGCATAACTAATGAGGAGGTACTGAACAGAATTGGGGAGAAAAGAAATTTCTGGCATACCTTGACTAAAAGAAGGGATAGATTGGTAGGACACATTCTTAGACATCAAGGAATTGTGAATTTAGCATTGGAGGGAAGTGTGTGGGGAAAAATCGCAGAGGAAGACCAAGAGACGGATACAGTAAGTAGATTCAGACAGATGTAGGTTGCCGTTCTTATGTGGAGATGAAGAGGCTTTCTCAGGATAGGGTATTGTGGAGAGCTGCATCAAACCAGTCTCCGGACTGAAGACCACAACAACACAAACAAATACATTGATTTTCAATATTTTTAGTATGACCTTCTGTCTCTTTGTTTAGAGACTACACTATTATGAAATGAAAGAATTCGAATCCGAACGCTTACCCTTTAACTTCGTAAACTCTTGGCGTGTCACTCATCCATTGAAACAGATGCGAAACGTGCGTCGTAGAAGTAATTCTGCTGGAGTGGAGTTCTTCCCTTTCGACCGCTTCTACGTGCTCTAATAGTAATTTTGAAAAGAAAGGATGCAATGAGTTAAATTGCAATGAAACTCAACATATACTGTATCCTAACTACGAGGCGCGTCCAGAAAGTAAGTTCCGTTTGGTTATATAAAACGAACGGGTTCAGATACAGAAAAAATATTGATTGTATAAAAATCTACAACTGTTAAACTACTTTTCGACATAGCTTCCGAAATTTTGTAGGCAATTGTCATAGCATGGCACAAGGTTTTGTGTGCCTTTTTCATAGAATGGTTTCGACTGTGTATTCAACCATGCGTTAACATGTTCTTTCAGCTCGTCATCATCGTTGAAGTGTTGTCCACCAAGGACACATTTTAGGTGTGAGAAGAGGATTACTGTCAGAAGATTTTTTTTCGCGATAATGCCTGACCTCACACACCGAATGCGACCAAACAATTATTACGGAAATTTCAATGGGACCTGTTTGATCATCCTCCATACAGCTCGGACCTCTCTCCTAGCGACTTTCATCTCTTCTTACACCTAAAATCTGTCCTTGGTGGCCGGCTGCGGTGGCCGAGGAGACTGAGGCGCTCCAGTCACGGTTTGCACGGCCACTACGGTCGGGGGTTCGTATACCCTCTCGGGCATGGATATTTGTGCCGTCCTTAGACTAAGGTAGTTGATAAGTAGTTTGTAAGTTTAGGGACTGATGACCCCGTAGTTACGTCCATAAGCTTAACAAACATTTGAACATTTGTCCTTGGTGGTCAACACTTCAACGATGATAAAGAGCTTTTACTACATGGTTGAATACACAGGCGGCAACCTTCTGTGAAGGATGCATGCAAAGACTGGTGGCACGCTATGACAAGTGCCTACAAAATTTCGGCAGTTATGTGGAAAAGTAGTTTAAGAGTTGTAAAATTTTGTGCAATAAAAATTTCTTCTGTATCTGTGTACAATTTCATTTTATTACCAAACTGAACTTACTTTCTGGACGCGCCTCGTATTTCATTACTCCTATTTGACGATGCAAACACCAAACTGAAGCCCCACAGACCACTAGAGTTGGGAACACTGTCACTTGTGAACGTGGATATGCGCAGAGCAATCGTATTTAAGCCAAATTAAGACAGGCAATATTTGTAATAAACGATTCGTCCTACACGGTAATTACAAATGTAGTGTTCAAGTAATCAAGCGTGGAAGACAATGTGTGGACTATGGAAGTTTGGTTCGGTCATGGACGTGTGCACGGATGGCTTAATGGTTAACGCGACCGCTCATGAAAGAGGGAAATACGGGTTCGAGTCTAGGTCCATCAAAAATTTTCATGTCATCAATAAATTGTACAGCTGATTCTGGCGCATATTTGCATTCCCGAATACATTCCTTGTGTTTTTCGCAACTGTAGTCACTGCAGTGACCGTTCGTTCATGCATGAATGAGTGTCTGAAGGACACTTGCATTGGTTACGTCGTTGCGGTTAGTGAACGTTGTAGTACTTACCTTTTAAACTTGTTCTGTTCTCTCTTAATTTACGCGAGACAGTATTGCACAATCACTGAACACAAAAAAATCGAGGGGAAAATATAATGAGTTAATCATTACAAAGTATCCTGTTACTTTCGTGAAGTACTTAAGTCAAAGCTGTGTCGGTTCCTTGAAACGGCACCTGATATTGTTTCTTAAGTCGAGCATCTATTGTGGAAATAATGATTCCTTAATCGTTCTTTCAATCAAGGAGAAAGCACTGAAAAATTTTAGTCTAAACAAGGCCCCTGGAATGGATACTATTCCCTCTGAATTGCTGACAGCATTAGAAAAACCATTAAAAACAAACAAACTGTTCCACCTTATGTGCCAGATGTCCTCAAACTTCAAGAAAAATGTAATAATTTTATTTCGAAAGAAAGCAAGTGCAGATAAGTGCGAAAATTACAGAGCTATCAGTTCAATAAGTCGTAGTTGCAAAATACTAAAGCGAATTATTTACAGAAGAATGAGAAAAGAAACTGTTAGACTCCGAAGTCGGGGAGGATCATTTTGGATTTAGGAAAAATGTAGAAACACACGAGGCAATACATTACTACTTATCCTAGAAAATAGGTCAAGGAAAGTCAAACCTACATTTTGCTGTTGCAGATTTAGAGTAAGCTTTTCATAATATTGACTGGAATATATTCATCCGAATTATGAAATTAGCATGGTTAAAGTTTGGGGAAAGAAAAGTTATATAATATTCACAGAATATATGACATCAACTGCCACAAATATATAAAAAAGTTATATACAACGTGTGCAAAAATCTGTCAGCAATTTTTATGAGAGCTCAAGGGCATGAAAAAGACACAGTGACTGGGAAGGGAGTAAGACATGATTGTAGCTTTTCTTCAATGTTCTTTTTTTCTTTTTTTCTTTTTTTTCATTTAGCAAGCTGTGAAGGAATGCTAGGAGATATTTGGAGAAGGAATTAAAAGTTCATGTAGAAGAACATTTTTAATAACGTATATTTTTCAGGATTCATGAACTTTTTGAAGAACTAGTCCTCGCATAGGGTAAAAAAGCAGCCGATTTACAAGTGTGCGTGGGTGGTTTACATAGTGGTCAAAATTGGAAAGATCGACTGATTTGATGATCAGTATACCTACTCTGCCTCAAACCAATCTTAAAATGATCCAATTATTGCGTCAAATAGAGTCGGAAACAGCGTAAGCTCTCTTGACGAGTGTGCGTTAGAGCACCCGTGTGTTGATGTGGTAATGTAGTAGATGACAAGCAGTGTCATCGGGTTGCGGTTCGTATGTGCAGGTTTACGATACACACTATGTCCCAAAATTCCGTTTTGTTTTCTGTGTACTAACACGTACAGAAAAGCAGTTTGCTATCCTTATCAGTTTCCGCAGAATATTTGATGCGTGCCCGAAAACAGTTAAAATGATCTATAAACTAATGAAAGGCTTCCACTACATGTGGCCAACCAGTAAAAATAACATCAACGTATTTCAAAAACCACGTGAGCTGAAGAAAAGAAATGCTGAGAGCGATATCTTCAAAGTCTTCCATAAAAAGATTGGCGATAATTGGGGAAAAACCCGCCCAAAAACCCCTTGGAGTGAATCAACTATTATTAAGCCGGGAAAATCTACGAAATTAAATAAACAAACTTCCATGGTCCCAGAATGAAATTTTCACTCTGCAGCGGAGTGTGCGCTGATATGAAACTTCCTGGCAGATTAAGATTGCGTGCCGGAACCGGGACTCGAACCTGGGACCTTTGCCCATGAAAGGCAAGGGTCCCAGGTTCGAGTCCCTGTTCCGGCACGCAATTTTAATATGCCAGGAAGTTTCAACTTCCATGGTGGTCGGTCATACGGAATCGAAGCATGTTGTAAGGCACCCTCCGCCAAGCACCGTATCAGATCTTATGTAGACGGTAGTCTCCTTGATCTGAGGTCAAATGAGCAAAATTTCACCAAGATCGGAGTAAAACTAGATTGGTGTAGAAATCTTTTGTAAAGTATCCTCCGCCGTGCACCGAACCAAATTTTATGTAGACATCGACCTTCGTCTTGTTTTGGAGGTCACTTGTACACAACATCGGAATAAAGCTGTAGATTTGTATGACATGCACACACACAGATGCTGTGCTTTATATATAAAGACGAGTCCTGGTTGAAATCGACGAATATTTTAGTATGATGAAGACGCTATGTTGTGTTGTTTAAAGTTATATTAATATTCATGCAGTGAAAACCAAAGAAGATTCTAAAGAAAATAAGTATAGCTTTCAGAAATTACTGCAATTTCTCGAAATTAGTAAAACTGGCAAGAAAATCGAGTGAGGACCGCGTTTTGTCTTCAGAGAAGGGGGATCGCTTTAGAGGCGGTAAGATGAAATGAACACACGCGTGTAGCTCGTTGCTTACGAAGCAGCTAGAGTGACGCACGACTATTGCAACATCGTCCCGGGACTATCAGTAGCCAACACCAAGCGCCAGAAGCAGACACGGTCCCATGGTGTAATGGTTAGCACTCTGGACTTTGAATCCAGCGATCCGAGTTCAAATCTCGGTGGGACCTAAAATTTTAAGCGAAAGTAACAGAGGTGTTTGTATTAGTGTCTTACTGTAGAGCAAATTTAACTATGTTCTTGTAAATAGTTCACGATGTGTATGATAATGACAGTTGCAACGAAGCTGTGAGTAACGTTGTCTCTTCGCGTGTGGCTTACACGTTTGAAGAAAAAAGACATTAACTAGATCAATAGATCAATGTTTCTCAACATTTGGGATCGCAAAATATTAAATTCCACGGCTCGCCGTTACAGGCTGCGAAATTTTGAGAAATTAAGAAGAGAAAAGGTTTATTTCTTTAGGAATTGACTATACAGTGGGATCTCGATTAACGAGCAAAATTCTCTTCTAAATCTTCTCTAAAATACGAAACACTCATCCAAAATACTTTTTTCTGTCGGAAATCATGTAAAAGAAGGACATGTTCGATTCCGAAAAATACACTAAAATGTATACTCAAAAACATATATTCTTCTTTCAGAAGTAAGGGCATTAATGAAAGAAAATTAATTTCGTTGCTATACGTTTCTGATAGTGTAAACAGACTTGTTCGCTGCAATTGATTTTATTTCTCCCAGACGCGTTTCGCCGTTATATTTTAAAGACAAATTCAGTAGGATATTTTCGTTGTCTCTTTAGCTATCTTCTGCTGTTTCCTCCGTCTGGTCAAGGCCACATGTTGCACATAGCATAACCAACACAAATTTGTACACATTTTGGAGTTGTTTAGCACCCATGATTTAGTTAAGCTACTTGTAGTCTTGATGAGATGGAGGAAAAAGCAGAAGATAGCTGAAAAGATAATGACAATGTACCACTGAAGATGACTTTAAAATAAAAGGCCAACGCGTCTGGGACCAAATCAATTGCACCAAACACACGGCGGTTTTTATTTTTATAATTTCGGCGCTTGTTGCGAAAAATAGCCACCCAAACAAACTTGTTAAATTCGTTGCGTTACAGATCACACACGTAAGTTACCTTCCGTTTTTTTAGGGAGGGAGCGTTCGCCACAATATTTATATTTAGAAGGGAGGTCGCTTATTCAAAAAGTGTGAGAAACACTGATCTAGACCAGTTTGCAGATTATCTGAGCTTTAAGCCAATAAGTAAGCAAGTTCTTGGCATTGTTAGATTGTAATCCACATCTACTAACTACAGTTTTAATCACGTAGCTTAGAAGATCCGTCGTCATAAATAGTAAAAATCGAGAAATCCTTCTACGTCATGCAGCAGTGTTCCACATAACCTCCTAAATTAATAGACCAATTTCAACAACTTAGTACATATATTCTTTAACATCAGTAAACAATGACTGCGGGGGTAAAAACTACCTATGACACATAGTACAGGAGGCATAAAGTCATAACAATGACTGTAAAAAATCTGTCGCATCATGTGACGTGTGATTAACAAGACTTTATTCATGCACTATTTCAGAATGTGAGCTTACTCTTGCTGACAATCCCAAAAAAATGATCAATGGAGAGAAGATTTTTTGATTTCTAGTTTTCTGCTGTTCATGCAGTGAATTACGACATTAAGCATGGCATTAGAATTTATCAATTCTAAACTATTGACTGAATTACCGCGACATTTTCCGGAAAGTACACATAAAAAAACAATGAATTTACCTTCGAAATCATATCACAATACGCCATAGACAACAGAAGATGCGAGGTCTTAAACAATAAAGTTCATGGAAAACCTAGGAATCACGCATCAACTTTCGATTTATTACGTCGTTAGGACAAAATCAATTCGCGACGTATTTTCCAGACTGAATGGAAATATACCATCAAATGTAACTTAGATATATCATAGTGAGACAGATATTTCAGGAAACATGACGTCATAAAAAAGAAATGTACGAAAAACGCACGAGGCTAAAATATCTATTCCGTCTTTATCACAAACTCTATTCGCAAAAGACTTTGCAGACAGTTTCCTATTACTGAACTCTGGCTCCTGCAATATTGTATTATTGTGAGACACATATTTCTGGAGATATGAAGTCGTAAGGATTCAGCTGCCTGAAAACGAAATTCAAAAGGACAGAGTGTGGGCCAGACGGTGATGGAAAGGGGGAAGGAGGAGGTGGCCAAACATGAGAATGGAACGCGGTGATACCCTTGTAAAGCCGAGAACGGACGTCAGAACAGACACACATCATCATCATCATCATCATTTATTGCAACAACGGGCTAACGGGCCTTTAAGGACTACAGCAGAAGAACAGAAGTCTTACAAAGGGGAAAGTTACAGAAAAGACACTATACAATATTTTTAAAGAGTTACAAGCGGCACATTACACCTTAAAACCCAAAAAACAGAACACTATATTATATACAGGGCGTCCCAGCCATCTTGTCCACCCAAAATATCTCTGGAACAATAACAGCTATTGGAAAACGACTTTCACCGGTATCAATGTACGGCTGGGGCCTTTATTAATGAGCATAATTTGCTTCTGAGTCTTACTTGAGACGTGAAATACAAGTTAAAAAAACATATTAACTGCCGGAAAACATGTTCGGGTAATAAAACAAAGCAAGGTGTCCTGCATCAGGCGGATTTAACCACAAATCTATGCGATCAATTGTCCACCGTCCTGATTTTATATATATATAAGACGAAGACAGACGGTGATCCCATTTCAGTTCACAAACATACCATACTGCCGCCGTGGAGTAGCCGAGCGGTCTAAGGCATCTCGCTGTGGAGCGAGCGGTTGCTCGCCGTCGGAGGTTTGAGTCCTCCCTGGGGCATTGGTGTGCGTGTTTGTCCTTAGGTTAGTTTACCTTAGTTTAAGTAGTTCGTAAGCTACGGACTGAAGACCACGCAGTTTGGTCCGATATATTTACAAACATTTGATTTTTTTTTTATCATACCATACTCGGACTTTCGTATCTCGTTGCCGCCGGTTGTCCTAGGTGTCGGTGGCCGAGTAGAGAGAGAGAGAAAGAGAGAGACCGACACAGAGAAATAGGATGCACGCGTGTGCGGGTTCAAAGTCTGAGGTGACCAGCCAGTGGGACAGCAGAAACTAGAAGCACTAGGCTAGATTAGAACAATATATATATATATATATATATATTTCGTAGAAATATTGTAATACTTTTACAAGTTTCGTGACGGCAGACTAGTGTAATGCTGATACATAGTTTAGGTAGAGGCCTGCATACTGGTGAGTCTGTTCTAGTGCCTGTACTAATGCCAAGTGTCCGATGCAGTTCAGTGGTGGCCTCGAGCGGGATTCCGGCAGAGGGCGCTCGTGGCTGACGTCGTAAGAACGCCGCGCCATGCTTGCATGGCGGCTCGCGGCGAAAGTACGTGGCACGCACTTCAGACGTGTGCGACACCACACGGACTAACGGAAATCAGCTAAATGCCGCGAGTAGCGACTAAAATCGATTGAGACACCACGCCATTAGTGTATGGTTAGGATGAAAGTTGGCAGCCATCTAGAGGCGCGCTTCGGTAGTCCATATAGGTGTTGTGGTCATACGTCTGCGTACTGAAGCTCAGCCTCACAAAAATTTTCAACTTTAGCCATGATTTAAGTCAGTATCAAGTAGCAGATAAAATCGCTAATTCCTTTTTTTCTTGATGCATAATGTCTGCTGAATGAAAAACAGTGTCTGTTCTTCCGGGCACCTCCGGCTTGTGCGACATTTTGGTCCACTTTACGTTACGGTAGCAACACTAAAAGTGTTTTGACAGCTCGAAATTTAAATGAAAATAACGGCTTAACCATTAATCTGACACGAAAATGGAATAACCTAATTGGTAGATGTGGAAATTCTCTACAACTTCACTTTTTACTTTTTTATTTTATTTATTTATTGATTTATTTTTTCATATCTTGCATCGTTTCAGAACTATTTGCAAAAATAACGGCGATTTGACGATGTCTGTCTGTCTGTTTGTAACGTGTTCCCACATTTTAGGTCGAACCGTTCAGCCGATCAGCACCAAATTTTACATACATAATTGTTGGCTACCAGAGACCAGAAGCTCGCTTTTTCAAAAATTTAGGACAAGAAATACGTTAGTAAAGCCAAAAGAAGCTGTTTGTAATACAATTTTAATTGCAAATAAACCGTTCATCTGATGCGAAAATTGAATAACCGAATTTGTAGAGGAGAAAACTCTCTACAACTCTGCTTCCTTTTTTTTTTTTTTTAATATGATCTTCTCGTTTGACTGCCTCACCCTGTGCCTGATATTTTCCCAGCTCTAATGAGTGATGTGGCAGGTTCCCAGCACAGTACATCTTTGCAGAGATTTCTGCGGGAGAGCTGTGCACGGGCTGTTTCGCAGACGTTGCAGTACGGGATCATGGGCGGGAGGGAGAGGGGGGGGGGGGGGAAGAACGTGTTTTACGGCCGAGACGTTTATGGCGGCGGTTTCGCAGCACGTATATTGGCGGAGTGTTTCGATTAGCCTTTTTAGGTGACATGGCAGCCTGGATTACGTCCATCACGTCTCGAGGTTATATCGTCAAGATTTAATACATGCAAGCGGCGGTGGCAGCTGGGTGTCGTTGCAATGGAGATCTCTGGTAGCACTGGAAGATGACCGCAATATCTACAGGGACGGTACGTGTGCACAGGTCTGTGATGGGTTTTATTATTTTATTGACGCCCGAAGTTGATGCAGGGGAGTCGGGGAAATGGCCGTGTCCCTCTTCTGAGTGGCGGAGACCGAATCAATATGAAACTTCCTAGCTGATTAAAAGAGTGTGTCGGCCCGAGGCTCGAACTACGGACCTTTGCCTACGCTTCATTCAAAGGAACTGAAGTTCCAATTCTGAAGCACAGAATCATCTTCTTTTATAACTAACGAAACTCATTTTCCAATGCAAATAAATTTTATCTTTTGGAACGAACATCGTCCCTCTTCGAGTCCAATAATTTCACTTCTTCTGAATAAACTGAGCGTCTCTTCTTTCTTTAAAAGAGTAGAGTATTCTCTGTCACAACAGTGAAAGGGTAAATCCGTGCCGCGGTGGAGTAGCCGAGCGGTCTAAAGCGTCTTGCTGCGGAGCGCGCGGTTGCTCGCCGTGGAGGTTCGAGTCCTCCCTGGGGCATGGGTGTGTGTGTTTGTCCTTAGGTTAGTTTACCTAGGTTTAAGTAGTTTGTAAGCTATGGACTGATGACCACGCAGTTTGGTCCGATAGATTTACAAACATTTGAACATTTGAAACTGGGACCTTTGCCTTTCGCGGGCAAGCGCACTACCGACTGTGCTATCCCGACACGACTCACGATGCCGAAAGGCAAAGGTCCCAGGCTCGAGTCCCGGCTCCGGCACACAACTCCAATCCGCCAGCAAGCCTCACACCAGCGCACACTCCGCTACTAAAAATGTACTAAGAATTGTATGAAGCGACCTAAATTAAAGAATACAAACTGAAGTATGGAAGTATATTGACAATTCAGTTTGTATTCTTTAATTTAGGTCGCTTCATACAAATGTTTAGTACATTTTTAGTAATTTACTATCGTACAATTATGATAATAGCAATGATTCCAGAATGAAACTTTCGCTCTGCAGCGGAGTGTGCGCTGGTGTGAGGCTTGCTGGCGGATTGGAGTTGTGTGCCGGAGCCGGGACTCGAGCCTGGGACCTTTGCCTTTCGGCATCGTGAGTCGTGTCGGGATAGCACAGTCGGTAGTGCGCTTGCCCGCGAAAGGCAAGGGTCCCAGGTTCGAGTCCCGGATCCGACACACAATTTTAATCTGCCAGTAAGTTTCATATCAGCGCACACTCCGCTGCAGAGTGAAAGTTTCATTCTGATTTGAACATTTGGTAAATCCGTCGTATATTGACTTTCATCTACGTTGTATAAAAACTCTGCTGTTTCGATTATGGGTATGACCTTAAGGTATCACCATAAATTTGTTCTGACAGAAAACTCTTTACTAGGCAGACACCTTACCGTTAGACCACCGCAGCACTAACGACTAAGGCGCCTTGGAATAGTCTAAGTACGACTTCCCTTAGTCGTTAGTGATGCGGTGGTCTAATGCCAATGTGCGTGAAATGCGACGTACCACACACTGACGAGCACCGATTACTTTGCGGGCCGGCGGAAGAGATCTGGTATTTTGTGCGCCAAATTCTGGCTCTCTTTTTACGGGTGTCACCAGCTGCTGTCGATTCACGCATATTATTCTATCCGGACAATATCTACTACCCAAGGACAAAATACAATGCTGTCACGTGGATAAAAGGCCACCCCATCCATTACTTGTTTGGAAGTGGTGTCATAGGGGTGATGGATTTCTGGAACTACCTCAACGAAGGTCACTGTGCAGTTTTGAAAAATCCGAAGTAAGGTCAATATTTTTCTAAATTCTTGAAGAGCATATTTCACCATCCGCCCCGCAGCTGGATCATTGATGGCAAGAGATGACAATGAAACGGTACCAAAAAAAAAAAAAAAAAAAAAAAAAAAAAAAAAAAAAAAAAAAAAAAAAAAATCGTGGAGGAAAACGTAGAATATGCGGGCTTCAAGTTTATTTCTTTTTCACAATTATTTTCTCCTATTACTTTTCTTTTAATAACAGAAGTCCGTCATAAGCAGATGGTTTTATTTTGTTAGTATTACAAACAAAAAATAAATGAATTTAAAAAGTGAAAATATGCTCTTTAACCCAAAAGAAGTCCTACCTCCTGCATTAATAATAATACCGGTAAGACGTTTGCGTAGTAAGCATGGAGGTCCCGGTTCGATTCCCGGCCGCATCACAAATTTTAATTAATTGCTTCACGTTTATCTTTAATGACTTGGACATATTCGAGACAAAAAACCGTCTCATGGTTTCTCAATTTATATTTAAATTGATATTTATATCATCTTAGCAGGAATGTTCCACAATGTCCATTGCCGAGGGGCTATTCCGCTGCACTGCGAGCCTTGGCAGTAGTGACAATTATCTATGGAACACAGAAGCTGCATTAAAGAAAACTCTTTGCTATGAGCGATCCTTCCCCTCCCCCTAAATTTCGAGTTTGTGTAAAACACTGCTAGTCTTGAGGATTGTGTATCCGTTTGAATGTAGCAAGTTTTCTTATTTCCTTTAATTTCCAGCATAAAATGGAATTAATTATTTATCCAAATATAAAGTTACAGTTTCGAACGGTGACACGAGGGAACAGGAGCCACTGTTGAATGCAGACTCTTAACGCGTAAATTAACAAGAAACGATTCAGGACGTAGAATTTTAGAGCCAGTGTCCGATGGGAAAGCTTGGCGCCCAGCCAGTCCCATTCTGCGAATAGCCGCCAGACAAAACGTGCACGTGATGGGTGACCTTAGTGACACGCTAGGCAAGCGTCGTGCTGACGTCACAGTCACAACTCGCAAACAAACTCGACTGTGGCCACGACCGGGCGCTATCGATCTTTGTAGCTATAGAACAAACCAGTCCTTATTTCGACAGGCAGAAATTCTCTTTGGCCAATGTGATGCTGTGTGTTTCTTAACAGGAGATTCGGACGCTACGCGTCCTCACGCACTATAAAAAAAAAAATCTTGCTTAACCTATACCTAACCTAACAGATTTCCACTTGTTCTTTCTATGTCAACAGAAGCCATCTTGATTTGCCGTATCTCTCGCAGTTTTGGTTCTCGCAATAATGTTGTGATCATACTGCTGGCCTCTAATCTCAATGTTATCGTACGATACCGTCTGGTCGGAGCCGGAATCGTGTGGTGTAATAGTGATATATGTTGCGTGTGAAGTTACAAACGAAATAACCATCCTAGGAATCAGTGTAGGACAGTGTGATACTGTAATTAAAACAACTGATATATTTCTTTAATTATGAGATTCGTTTAGATACTTTCCAGACAGTTCTATAAACAATAGTTTCGTCATTGTACATTATTTCATTAACTAAACAGACAAATTGTAAAAACTTTTGTAAAACATAAAGTCATGAAAATAAATAGCATTTTATATATGTTAGGCTCATAAACAAGTTGTGTTGACCAGCTAATTAATGCAATTGTCGAGATTTGTATATTGTATTTCTTTGTATATATTGAGTGACGTGTGATTTTGAACCTATTTTCAGATTTGCGAAGATATTTGATAGTTCAATATATGTTAGGAACATGTATGATGTACTCGTTAACTACTTAATTGACATTTAACATTTTGGTTTGTTGTCAAAGAAAAAGTAGCGTGATTAATGCTTAAAAAGATATGTACTATCTAAAAATATTTTATGTATAGTTTTCATTTTATATTGCGATTATTTTTGTGTACATGAAATGTTTTAATTGTGTCTTTGGTAATTGTAAATTAGTATATTCAATGCATAATGTAACGTCATTATTGTCAATGGTATATATTTGCGTCACCGCCTTGCGTGGAGGAGTTTGAGTTTTAGTCGTTTGTCAAATGCTCTGGAAGCTATGTCAGTCTGTTGTTTTAAAATGGAAATACTATCATCTAAGTTCTGTTGCATTGTGTACGTTATGAAATGAAGTTGTAATGATTTGGTGGAGAAGCATTGCAAATTAAAGAAGAAGTGAAATATTGTACCTATGAGTATTTATTTCTACCACGACGCCCCAGGAGAATAATGTTGCAGCGAGCAGAACCCCCATAATGTTGAATCGTAATGTTGAAAAGATAAGTATCGCTTGGAAGTGTTAGAATGAAATGTAATTTACTTAGAATCAACTAAACATTTCAAGGTGTTTCAGGCGAACAGCGCGTCAAAGATGTATAACAAAATCGTATCCGCATCAATTTGTTATAACTAAATGTAAATAAAAACACACATTAACAATGAAAACACCAATTAAGGTCTACTGTAAACTAGTGGATAGAACAGTAGTCACCATTTCGTAGGTATAGGGTTCAAATCTCTCCCACCGATTTTTTTACTCTACTTTTATTGTTTGTATCACATTGTAGTAGTTACTTATTCATAACATATTGTGGGAATTTTTTATTCATATAACAGTAGTATGTTACACAGTACTCGATGTTAATTGTAACAAAATGCTGTGTCAGGAATAGGTGTCATCGATTTGGAAATTTGTGTGAGACTAAAAAATGGAGAATGAAACTGCTGCAAGTGATGAGACTAGCAATGATATTTCTGTTTTTCCTTCACAAAAATATTTTACCTTTGTTCCAAATATGTTACGATTTCCGAGAAAATGGTGTGACAAACGTAAGGAAAATGCTTAAATTGCTGGTAGGCCTAAATGAAATAAGTATCAGTGACATTCACACTAATCGCTAGTCAGAAACATTTTGCTGTTTATTTTCTAATATCTCGTGATATTGCTTGTTTGCTCCCAGTATTTTGATGCTTAGTTTCGAATACGTGGAGATTTTCGAGAGTGTGGTTTTATTGATATACCTTACTTGTCACCAATATTTGGCAATTTATTTGTGAATATTTCACGATTATAGGGTACTAACTGAAAACCAGGCGTTGCCCGGGTATTTATTTATTTATTCGAACCTTGAGTTGATACTTTTCCTATCCACTCTCTCTCTGTCCATCTCCTTTTTTTCTAAAAAACATGTTACATTTATCAGGAGGTAAAATAGTCCCCCATTCGGATCTCCGGGCGGGGACTACCCAGGAGGATGTGATCATCAGGAAAGACAATACTGGCATTCTACGGGTCGGAGCGTGGAATGTTAGATCCCTTAATAGAGTAGGAAAATTAGAAAATTTAAAAAGGGAAATGGATAGGTTGAAGTTAGATATAGTGGGGATTAGTGAAGTTCGGTGGCAGGATGAACAGGATTTCTGGTCAGGTGAGTACAGGATTATAAATACAAAATCAATTGGGGGTATCACAGGAGTAGGATTGATAATGAATAAGAAAATAGGAATGCGGGTAAACTACTATGGCCAGCACAGTGATCGCATTATCATTGTCAAGATAGATACGAAGCCAACACCGACAACAGTAGTACAGGTTTATATGCCAACTAGCTCTGCCGATGATGAGGAAATCGAAGAAATATTTGAGGAGCTAAAGGAAATTATTCAGACAATTAAGGGAGAGGAAAACTTAATTGTTATGGGAGACTGGAATTCGGTAGTGGGACAAGGAAGGGAAGGGAAGATAGTAGGCGAATATGGTCTGGGCAAAAGGAATGAAAGAGGAAGCCGCCTGGTAGAATTTTGCACGGAACATAATTTAGTTATAACAAACACCTGGTTCAAGAATCACAAAAGAAGGTTGTATACGTGGAAGAGACCAGGAGACACCGGGAGATACCAGATAGATTTTATAATGGTAAGACATAGATTTCGGAACCAGGTTTTACAGTGTAAGACGTACCCAGGGGCAGATATAGACTCCGACCATAACTTGTTGGTTATGAACTGTAGGCTGTAGGTTATTTACAACTTGTACAAAAACCAGACAGCGGTTGTCAGAGTTGAAGGGCATGAAAGGGATGCAGTGGTTGGGAAGGGAGTGAGACAGGGTTGTAGCCTTTCTCCAATGTTATTCAATTTGTACATTGAACAAGCTATAAAGGAAAGCAAGGAGAAATTTGGTGAAGGAATAAAAGTTCAGGGGGAACAATTAAAAACATTGCGTTTTGCTGACGACATAGTAGTCCTGTCAGATACAGCAAAGGACCTGGAAGAGCAATTGAACGGAATGGACAGTGTGCTGAAAGGTGCATATAAGATGAAGATTAACAAGAGCAAAACTAGGGTAATGGAGTGCAGTGTAAGAAAATCAGGTGATGCTGAAGGAATTAGATTAGGTAACGAAGCAATAAAGGAGGTAGATGAGTTTTGTTACTTGGGCAGTAAAATAACAAATGATGGTCGCAGTACAGAGGATATAAAATGCAGAATGGCAATAGGTAGAAAAGCGTTCTTGAAAAAAAGGAATTTGTTAACATCGAATATTGATTTAAGCCTAAGGAAGGCCTTTCTGAGGGCATTTGTATGGAGTGTTGCCTTGTATGGGAGTGAGACATGGACGATAAACAGTGCGGACAGGAAGAGGATAGAGGCTTTTGAAATATGGTGCTACAGAAGAATGCTGAAGATTAGGTGGGTGGATCGCGTAACTAACGAGGAGGTACTGAACAGAATTGGGGAGAAAAGAAATTTCTGGCATACCTTGACTAAAAGAAGGGATAGATTGGTGGGACACATTCTTAGACATCAAGGAATTGTGAATTTAGCATTAGAGTGAAGTGTGTGGGGTAAAAATCGCAGAGGAAGACCAAGAGATGGATACAGTAAGTAGATTCAGACAGATGTAGGTTGTCGTTCTTATGTGGAGATGAAGAGGCTTGTTCAGGATAGGGTATTGTGGAGAGCTGCATCAAACCAGTCTCCGGACTGAAGACCACAACAACAACAACATTTATCAGAGAATATATAAGAAATCACAGGTAAAAATACACTCGTTTCGAAGAATCCAATCTCGAAATTCAACAATAATGATTGTAATAATATCACATATGGATCACTTGATGTAATGCGCGAAACGTCAATTCGATTTTTTTAAAGAGATGTATTAAGGGAAATTTCATTTTTACTGCTATATTCCTTTATTCTTATATTTACTTATTCGTATGCTTATCCATACTGAGTAATAGCTGAAGACATTGCAGCACACATAGACTAAAGATATGGTCTGTGCCATCACGTTTCGCTGTACGTAATCTCCTTGTTCGCAAACGTCATCGCTGGCCTTCAGTCCGAATTTCTTTATATTTTGACGACTTTCAACAACCATATCTTCCACCCCCGTATAGCTGTTAGCATGGAACTGCTATGGTGTAGAATGGGAGACTTCGGGCAACAATTACACACATACCATTCGTTTGCGTTCTGTACTTTTCGCTACAGAGCGAAATATTAACACACACACACGTAGATTTTATATACACCGATAACTTTCCATCCCAATATACTCCACCCTTTTATCATTATCAACCCTCAAGCAACAATGCAACCAATAAAACCATTTTCAAAGAGTAAATATAATTTTCAAAGAATTATTATTGTTCCTCATTTCGCGTTATACCGTATTCTTCAAATTATATATATATATATATATATATATATATATATATATATATATATATATATATATATATATCGCTATAAAACCTTGCCTAAAACATTCTTCGGGTATAAATTAGTAACTGTACAAATATTTAAGTTTCTGCGTCTTGTCGTTTGGACGTGATAAGCGTACACCGAACAGACATTCACATTAATATATATAGATAAATAGCTATCCGATCCCCATAAAACCGTGCCTAAAGCCTTCCCCGGGTAAACATTAGTAACTGTACAAATTTATAGCCGGCCGCGGTGGCCGAGGGGACTGAGGCGCTCCAGTCACGGTCTGCACGGCCACTACGGTCGGGGGTTCGAATCCCCCCTCGGGCATGGATATTTGTGCCGTCCTTAGTATTAGTTAGTTCATAAGTAGTTTGTAAGTTTAGGGCTGATGACCCCGTAGTTAAATCCCATATACTATACAAATATTTGAACATTTGAACAAATTTTTAGCTCTTTATGTGTTGTGGTTCAGACGTGATAAACGTACATCGAACAGACATTCATATTTATAGATATAGATGTGGTTAACAGTGATCCTAAGAGGATAATTTTAATTTCTTTTACAAAAGTATACAGCATTATCAGAACATCGTCGTCTTCTGGCATGTGTTTGCCAATCTTATAGCGTAGCTCACTGGCTGACAGCTAGCGAGTTCTCATTGGCCGGAGACAATTTCTGCGTGTCGAAATACGGACTCGTGTCGACAGGTCGATGTATCGCATTCAGCTCCTGATGACGTCAAGCCGACGCTTGCCTAGTGTAAAGCTCTAGATATACCGAGCTGAACAATCCGCCATTTTGAATCCCAATCCGACGACACAGTTGCATGCTTTGCCTGGTGCAGCGAAGTGAATCAGCCTACTGTTTGTGATTTTATTGTTTCTCAGTGTGAAATGGTTGGTTGTGAATCTCCAAACTGCTCAAATAATAGCAGACATGGTCGCTAGAAGTTTAATCGATTTTCTTGAAACACAGACCGGCGTAAATGATGGCTTGTAAAGATGCCAAGTATGGACGCCAAATTGGAGTAACTATCTGTGTAACATTAAGAATTAAACCTTCTTTTACTCCTATTAAAATAGTTATGCTGACAGAGAGGTAGTAAAGAAAATATAGGCCTATACATGTAAGCAATGGTTTATTTTAATTTTGATAGACTGATAATATATCACGACATACAGTGTGTTTAATGTTCCTTTTCTTGATATTATTTAGACTAACTAGGTAGTTATTCTAGGGTCTATTAATTTTATTTTTAAGTGATGCATGAGTGCAGCTGGCTTTACCCAGTTATTGGTTTTTTAATTATATTATTTCACATTAGTTTATTGTTTAAATTAAATGTGACTCTCAAAAATGGAGTATGTAGGCCTAAGCCAAGCTGTGAACAGGATGTCTGAAAGAGATAAATGATAAATTGAACTTCGCAAAGAATGGGAACAGGAAAGACGTAAAATCTTCTCTGAAATACGGTGTGTGTAAAATACTCGAGGGGGCAATACGGGAACTACAGTAACGCAGTTTAACATTATTTTGTAACTGTTTTCGTATGCAACTCTTAGTTACCGTTGGTATGTGGATGTACTACTTATGAACAAGAAAATACGATAATTGTAACGTATTTTTAACTATATTTGGTATATATTTAGAATGGCAACATATGATTTAACATAGAGTGTAACTGAATTTATCATATCTCTAAATATCCCTCTAATCACTAACTTTAAGTTGCTTTCCTCTTACAGTCAAATGTAAGCCAATAAATTTACTATGCTGTAACATTTCTGCGCCTCGGTTGCACAGTGGTAGAGTGCCAGACTACGATCCCCGCCTGGTCCTAGGATTTTTATCTGTCACTTTCCACTTCTTTCTTGCTCATGTGAAAAATACCGAGTAGCACCGTGGTTCGGAACCCACGCTAAACTGTAGGTCCCCCTATAACTGGCTGGGTAAGTCAGTTCGAAGGTCGGAGGAAGGCAACGGCATACCACCTCCAAACAGGACCATGCCTAGTAAAGCATTGAGGTGTTCAAACCAATCTTCGGATTGTTGACTTCTTTACCTTACCTTTACCTATATATATAATTGTATTTTTCGTATGTGTGTGTGTGTCGAAAAATAATTTCTAATTTTTCGGATCACAGAAAATATTTTAGCTGCGAACGGTGAGTACCACCTTGCAGTTTTCATTAAAATCTGAATTTGCCCTGACGGTACTCAAATCTCAAGGCCAAACATTCAAATTTGTCGGCGTGGACTTGAGGTCGTCAGTTTTCATGCATGGAATGTTGTATGCAGCCCTTTCTAGAGTAAAGCGAGCTTTAGCGTTGAAATGAAAATCCTCGACACACCCGCAACATAGTATGGAAGGAAGTATTAGCTCAAAATCCGATTTTGTCATAATGAAACTGAATATAATGAAATGTATAATGAAATATATTTATATTGATATATAAAATGAAAATATATCTATTTTCCATTTAACTCAAATACCAATGTTTCGAAATCTAAGTGCACTACAATCTGAGTTATACTTCATATCGTAATATTACTAATGACCTGATAGTTAAAAGCATGAATCACTGAAACATAATCGAAAGAAGTCCTAACACATGGCAAAAAAATTCAGAAAATCATTATTTGGGTTTACTGTAACAGATGACGACATCGAAAGTTTTGGAAGTTTTTGACCTTTACAACAGTCAAAACTATCTTGTACGTTAAAACGAGCAATTCTCAAATATATGTGCAGCTCCGCAGCACAGTGGTAGAGTGGTAGAATGCCAGACTACAAATCCAAAGGTCGCGTGTTCGATTCACGCCATGTCCTAGGATTTTTATCTCTCACTTTCGACTTCTTTCACCTCTGGCAGTGTTGCTAATGTGAAAAATACCGAGTAGCACCGTAGTTCGGAACCCACGTTAAACTGTAGGTCCCCCGATAACTGGCTGGGTAAGTCAGTTCGAAGATCGGAGGAAGGCAACGGCATACCACCTCCAAACAGGACCATGCCTAGTAAAGCACTGTGGTGTTCAAACCAATCTTCGGATTGTTGACTGCTTTTTTTAAAAAAAAAAATATTTCTGTCTTAGGGAAGTATATTTAATGGCCTTAAAAGCATATTAAAAAGCATAAGTGTGCCGTAGCCTTTAAATGCGCACCTTCGCCGGCCGCGGTGGCCGAGGGGACTAAGGCGCTCCAGTCACGGTCTGCACGGCCACCACGGTCGGGGGTTCGAAACCCCCCTCGGGCATGGATATTTGTGCCGTCCTAGTTCGTAAGTAGTTCATAAGTAGTTTGTAAGTTTAGGGACTGATGACCCCGTAGTTAAGTCCCATAGACTATACAAACCAGTGGCGTAACTATGGGGGGGGGGGGGGACGAGGGGGATAGAACCCCCTCCCAAAAAAGAAAAGAAAAAAAAAGAAAAAAGAGAAATCGTATAACCGCAATCTGCTAAAGGTAAAGTTTGAAAAGTTGGGGTATTTTACGTAATCTTTCATTGGATAGGATTGATTTAGTTTCTTCAATGGGAGTGGTAGATGGTAGTTTGTCTGGAAACTAACTACAATTTTGCTCGTCAAGCAGATCTACCTCCCCCCCCCCCTAAAGCCAAGTTCTAGTTACGCCACTGATACAAACATTTGAACATTTTGCGCACCTTCATTGTGGGACTCAAAATGGCGGATTGTTCTGCTTGTACTATACAGTGCTCTAGCCTAGCGTGTCACTAAGCTCACTCGCACGTGATGGCAAGTGGCAGTATGCCTCGCCGAGCAAGAGAAAATGGCAGCGTTGATGTTCTGCGGGAAACGGCTTCACTGTGTGGCTACGTTCTGCCCTGCAGGGAGCATACTGCGTGAGCTGCTGCAGTGTGCAGTGGACGCCGGTATGGAAAGCGTGTGCTCCCAGCACGGGGCGACGGCCGAGTACTCCAAATAGCCGCAATGAGATTTGCAGCTCCGTCCGCACGCAAGGTTTAACGGTAAAGCGCCGCGACGCACGTCGATCCGATTGTGTCGCCGGCTCGACGCCGTCTGATACGAACCGCACTGGCAGCACGTATACTGTCGCCGCGCCGGTTTGCGTTGCCTGCAGACCACAAAGGCGTCCTACTGCGTTCGGTGAACATGGATACCTTCACAGGCGTGCTAGAGTTCCACAAGGCTTCTGACACCGTACCTCACAAACGGCTTTTAATCAAATTGCGTGGTTATGGATTGTCGCCCCAGATTTGAGACTAAACAGGAGATTTCCTGTCAGAGAGGACACAGATCGTAGTAATCGATGGTAAGGCATCGACTAAAACAGAGGCGATATCGGGCGTTCCACAGGGTAGTGTGGTAGTGGTCCTCTACTTTTCTTACCCACAAAAACGATTTTTTTTAAAATAAAAGAACGTCTTGACTGCTTGATGCCCGGTTAGGGCATATTCAGATAACTGACAAATAAGAAAAATGAAACACAACTTACAATATTTACATAACAATATTTCGAAAATTTTTAGCTGCAACCTAATGTGCAACTGTTAATAAGAAATTGTGACAATGTACGGTACTATGTTCTATCTACTCTGTGGTAGAGGGTGTTTAGATTAAAATCTGGTCGTAGGGTATATTTCAGAGACCATGTAAACCACTGACATCCGGTAACAATAGCCGTTGAAAAGAGATTGATACATTGATAAACTGAATGGATATTGCAAGATTTACCTTGTAATATGTCCCTGTACCTTAGGTCGTCAACATATTAATATACAAGGTAAATCTTGCAATATCCAATCAGTTAAAGAATGTATCAATCTGTTTTCAACGGCTATTGTTACCGGATGTCAAAGGTTTACATATTATTGTCTCTGTTTTATACTCTATGGCCGCATTTTGCCACAGAGTAGATAAAACGTTAGTAACGTACATTGTCACAAATTCTTATTAACAGTTTCAGATTGGTTTGTAGCTAAAAAATTTTCGAAATATTTTCATGTAAATATTGTAAGTTCTGTTTCATTTTTCTTCATTGTCAGATATCTGAAGATGCCCTAACCGGGCGAAACGCGTCATTGAAATAAAAAAATATTTGCAAGCAAGACGTTCTTTTATTCAAGAATTCAACTGAACACGGTTGCTGTACCACACCACGTAAAAATGGAATGGGAAGATTTCTACATAAACGATTAGGGGAAAAAATCTGAGCAGCTCTCTTAGGTTATTTGCAGATGACGCCGTCATTAATCGTCTAGTAAAGTCATCTGAAGATCAAAACCAACTGCAGAACGATGTAAGTAAGAAATTAGTTTGGTGTAAAAATTGGCAAGTGACTCTAAATAATGAGAAGTGTGAAGTCGCCCACATGAGTGCGAAAAGAAATCCTTTAAACTTTGTTTACAAGATTAATCAACCGAATGTTAAAGCCGTAAAACCCACCACATACATAGGAATTATATTATTATACTGTAGATATTTAGGTTATCCATCTATGCAACTGATTTTATAAAATATTTTATTGCAATATGCATTTCGCCTTTATTTGGAAGGCATCTTCAGTGACTCACTGCTGAAGCTAGTTAAATACATGAGACAGTAATTAAAGAGAAAAAAAGAATTGGCACACACACACAGACACCAACACACAATTTAATAATAATAACAATGATTGGGGAAAAACCACACACTTCTCTCTCTCCCTTTCCCACCATCCCTTTCTTTGTCTGTCTCTATCTCCCTGCCTCTCTATCTCTGTGTCTCTAACTCTGTTTCTATCTTTCTCTCCATATCTATCTATCTATCTATCTCTTACAAGCAGGAATCATAAAATAAATTAATTAATTACTACATCAGTATCTGGTGCGCACACACACACATACACACACACACACACATACACACACACTGACATAAGCCAAAGATAGGACAAACACATACTCAACAGTTGCCAACAGCAACCAAAACAAAAACCCAACACAAACAAAATGTCATGTGCCTAGTGGTGCTAGCTGTGAAGTGCTGGAATAACAAAAAACGCAAAATGAACATAACTGAAGCAGAACAGCCGGAAGCCACCAATGAGCACTAGATGCAAAGCAATATCCATGAAATATTGTAAGTAACAACATCCACATATCAGTAACTATACTGAAATAACGCACCAGAACTGTTTATAACCTAAAATACTAAGAAACGTAAATATGAAATATTGTAAAACATAATCATGTATATGTTACAGGCCACTCATGATGCCTTCCAAATAAAGGCGAAATGCATATGGCAATAAAATATTTTATCAAATCAGTTGCATAGACGAATAACCTAAATATCTACATAATAACGATATAATACGGCAACTGTCGGAAAAACCGGACAAAAAGGAAGTAACAATGTTACCTAGGAATTACAATTACATCAGCATTAAACTGGAAAGAACACGTAGATAATGTCGCATAAAAGGCGAACCAGAGACTGCGTTTTAATGGCAGAACACTTAAAAGATGCATCAGAAGTAATAAAGAGCCTGCATACACTACGCTTGTCCGTCCTTATTTGGAGTATTGTTGCCCAGTGTGGGATTCTTATCAAGTGGGTTTGACGTAAGCAATCGAAAGAGTCCAAAGTTCAAATGTTCAAATGTTTGTATAGTCTATGGGACTTAACTACTGTGTCATCAGTCCCTAAACTTACAAACTACTTATGAACTACTTACGAACTAGGACGGCACAAATATTCATGCCCGAGGGGGGATTCGAACCCCCGACCGTAGTGGCCGTGCAGACCGTGACTGGAGCGCCTTAGTCCCCTCGGCCACCGCGGCCGGAGAGCCCAAAGTAGGGCAGTTCGTTTTGTATCGTAAAGATACAGGGGAGACAGCGTCACAAAAATGATACAGAAACTGGGATGGGAATGATTACAACAACGGCGGTTATCGTTGCGGCGTGGGCTACTTAGGAAACTCCAAACTCCAACATTCTCCCCCGAATGCGAGAATACTAGTATATTATTGACTGTCACCTACATTGGTGGAAATGATCATCAGAATAAAATATGAGAAATCAGAGCTCGAACGGAGAGATTCAGATGTTCTTTCTTCCCGCGCACTGTTCCAGAATGGAATGGTACATGAATACTATAAAGGTGGTTCAATTAACCTTCTGCCAGGCACTTAAATGTGAATTACAGAGTATCACTTGTAGATGTAGATGCACATGTAGAGGAAACTAGCTGTATTTGCTGTATCAGAGTGTGGGTGGCCTGTGTATGTTGATAGAAGTAACTGTAGCTGCAATCTCCCGTTTTATGAGTCTGTATTAATAATGGGCGGAAGACTTATATTGCAAGAAGCGCTGGCTAACATTGTCCCCTAAAGCTAAGTTTACACTACCAAGTTATTGCAGCAATTTACTTGCTAGTAGAAAATTGCCAAACTACATGAGAGTGTAAATATGTCACCAAGTGGACTTAACGGTCGTTGCAGTTTATTGCACAAGTGACTTGCTGCAAGTATCCGACTATCAGTGGGAACAGTGTGCAAGACGATTCTACAAGTTACTTGCAGATTTTAGGATTCATTTCTATTTTCTACAAGTTGAAATCGCAATTATTTTTAAGTTTGTCGCGAACATCAACATTTAGCCTACTTAACCTTTTATTTAATGTCGCGATAAATTTCATGCAACCATCTCACGTACTATATGTCAAGAAATAACATAAATGGAGAATAAACGAGTAGGAAGAAAGCAAGATACCAAACATTAAATGAAACCGTGGCGTACTTCCCTCAAATGTGGAGTGTGTACAGTTATTTTAAATACAAAAATAAAAGACATGTGTACATGTTTAGGAAAGTTAAATTATTGCAATAAATCTCACAACAAACTTAACGAAACTTCTTCTAACTTCGATATCGTTCTAAAGGACCGTTTTGAGGGTGTGGCATAATATAAAGACGTAATTTTCGCACAAATTGAGATAACAATGGTAAAAAATAAGAAGTGGCTCTTCGGAATGTAGCGTAACAACTTGTCCTTGATTGAAATAATTATGTGATAAGTGTCCTGTTTCGATATGACGTGTCCAATTGATGTTAATAAACAACCCACATAATTTATGGAATAGTTCTAGAAAAGTTTTCAAACCTAAAGTTCTCCAGACGCAGTTCTAACAAATTATTGTGGTTCCGTATTCTGGCCTTCCAACTATCACCTCAAACCGAAATATTTCTCTTTTTCGTGTTATTCGTAAAAATTAAAATAGCGACAGTATAAATGACCCGCATACTCGTCATTTTACTTGCTCTCACTAAAAGTACATGTGAACGGTGTCTGCAAGTTATTGATGCAAGTTACTTGTGAAAGAACTTGCAGAAGTTGTTGCTTACTTCTTACGAGAGTTATGTAAACACAGCAGCAAGTGTATCGCCATAAATTGCAACAATAACTTCTTCAAGCGACTTGCTAGTGTCAACCCAGCTTAACAGATCACCCACATACATATCTTCTGTCCAAGGCTATTGAACTTCGTTTCTTCATTAGGTATTTCATTGTTTAGTACAGTGTTTTTCAAGCGTTTGAGTTCGCGACCCCCCTTCCAAGATGAAACATTATTTAATAAAAGTAGATTATTCTACATACGTGGTGAATTTTGTATCTCTTTTCTGTAATGAAACAGATTTTCGTTTATTTACATTAATTTCGACAAAAAATGTATGTTGTATGACGAATGTTTCGTGTTGCAGGTGAGATTTGGAAGCAAATTATGCTCGTTAAGTCCCACTGTATAGTAGATTTGCGGATAATAGTTCACGATCGGGAGCGCTCACTTTAGCCGCGAACTAGTTCTTTCTTATAAGTCGTCCGCTCCCAGTGACGACTGAGCGGCGTGGTCTGCGCGTGCAGGTGGAGGGGGAAGTTCCCCCACCTAGCTGCTTCATGCGCTTGCTGCGTGAGCCGCTAACGATATCACGCAAACCAAAAGATACAGTTTGTGGATAATTTCTCGCGTTTAAGTTTAGAATTATCTCTATATCTTGAATTATGGAATTTATTACTCAGATATTTCAGAGTGGAGAATACTTTAAAACAGAACTATGTAATCAAGCAGGCAAACGCTCATCGAAATGGCTCTCATCAGCAGAACACAAACACGTGCTTTTTTCAGTCTGCTGCCCGTCGGTCTTCGGAAAAGAATCCAACGAACTAAGAAGCAAGCAAGATACGTTTGGCATAATAGTTCGCGACCGGTAACGCATATTTTAGTTCGCGGCCAACTGAACATATTTTAGTTCGCGGCCGGTAACGCATATTATAGTTCGCGACCAATCACGCATATTTTCGTTCGCGACCGATGGCACATATTTTCGTTCGCGACAGATCGCACATATTTTAATTCGGGCCGATCGCACATATTTTAGTTCGCGACTGGTAGCTCTCCTTTTAGTTCGCAGCTCGGCCGCGTGTAGGTCGCTCTTTTTAGTTCGTCCGCTCTTTTTGGCTTTTGCTACCGCTACTAAAAGAGCTTTTTGTTTTGTTATGACAGCTTTTTTATATAATGATCATTGTTGCCCAAGCGTGAGCTATTACCCGTATTTTTGGGCAATTAGACATCAAATACTTAAGCAAATAAACCAGTTATTTACACGAATGGGTGATACAATGATATTCAACTACTGTGCATACAGAGTACTCGTAGTATTTTATTTTTAAAAGGGATTTCTTTATTTATGTAGTAGGTCATTGGAGGAACATTACCTACAAATCACGCGATGCTGCGCGCTCTCGCGTCCTCTCGCTGTTTCCCGCCAGTCTTCGGAAAAGGAGCGGACGAACTAAGAGGCGAGGGATCTGCGAACTAGTTTGCGTAGTTCGCCTGTGGGAGCGCTCTTCCGAACTAGTTCGATCGCGAACTACACAAACTACTGTCGAGGTTACTTACACGGCCAATGGATTGCTGTGCTCTTTCACAGTACCTTTAGCCAACCTAACAATGGGAGGGATGGGTAGGTGATACTACTGTTCCTGACCTGCAGGTTGGGTGTCCCGGATTGGCGCGAATTCCCAAACCGCGGCAACTCGTCCCCGCCGCCAACGCATGCTTGCATCGTCGGTTTAAAATAACGGTCACCAACCCGATTCAGGGAGATAATTTCCAGTTACGATAACCAAATGTTCACTTATTTGTAAAGCTTAAGAGACTTAACTGCGGGGTCAGCAGTCCCTAAGCTTTCAAACTACTTATGAACTACCTTATACTAAAGACGACACAAACATCCAAGCCCCAGGGGGGATTAGAATCCCCGACGGGGGAACGGCCTAGCGCATCGTAACATAAGCGCCTCAACGCGCTCGGCCGCTCCGCCGCGGCTACGATAACTAAATGTTCAAATGTTCAAATGTTTGTAAATCTATTGGACCAAACTGCGTGGTCATCAGTCCGTAGCTTACAAACTACTTAAACCTAGGTAAACTAACCTAAGGACAACACGCACACCCAAGCCCCAGGGAGGACTCGAACCTCCACGGCGAGTAAACGCGCGCTCCGCAGCGAGACGCTTTAGATCGCTCGGCTACTCCACCGCGGCAATACGATAACCCACCCTCTTAACAGCAGCACTGTGTGTGGAGCGCTCAGCTGGTCTTCCAGTTTCTTCGTCTCCTTTCACTTTTCACCTGTAGGACTGTGACTTTGTCAGCATTCAAATCAACATCGATAGAAACGCTATGCGTCTATCTCGGTATCTGCACAGTTGACATCACAATAAGATATAGAGCTGCAGCGTACTGGCTTAAAATGTGGAATCTAGACAAAGTGCACGAAATAACTGGCACACATATCGTAACAAACCGCCAACTGAGAACATGGCGAACGGACACACGGCAACAGGAATGGGAGGCCTGCGAAAAGGGACGTAGACTATATACACTACTATCAGACATTAGAGAAAGAAAAAGGATGAAGCATATCGACCCCAGCCGCGGTATGGTTCACTTACAGGACATGGTCCATATCCCACTCACCTGTTCCGAATGGGACTGGGCGACACCAACACTTGCACCTGCCGAAACACCGAAGGCTCCCCTGAACACATCGTCTTACTCTGCGAACGATACACACATGTCAGAGACACACAGCTGCTTGACTTTACAACAGAAGATACGATATATGACATAATAAGAGACGAAAAAGAAAATGGACACACTCAACACACTAGCAGACAAGATACCCAATGCAACCTACGAAGAATACAATATGACAAGACCCTACAGGAGGCGTGCCCATCATATGCCCCGCAGAGTGGACAGGTATAGTTGGGAACAAACAGACGAGGAAGAAGGCGACGAAACTTTCATAAATGAAGGGACACCGGTGAGACTCAAGATTGACAGGGGAGCAACCTCCCACTGTCATCAACCCAAACCGGACCTTCTTTACATTAATAAGGATACAACACCTGAGACACAAGAAAGAAAAAACAATATAAAGAAAAGAGACTAATACCACCAAAACCATGGAAACTGTGCTGGATGATCGGTGGCTTGAAGGAAGCATTCCAAGGTACTTAACGCCCAGCACAGTACAATGCTGCTAACCATAAGGACAGAAAACCCCCTATATTTTTTAGATATAATTTCTTTCTTTCCTATTACATTGTTTAACCCAAAATTAAAATTAACAAATTTCAGAATACATTGAATTTCGACATATGTATAACAACCATGTAACCAATCATGTTTATATGTTCTCCAATACATCTAATTATTTTAAAATGCAGGATCTGAATTTGTTATATTATAATTGTAGCAACAACTGTAAGTCCTTGTAAAAGCTGTACGTGTGTTGTGTGGATGTTGAACCTGTCGTTAGATCAGACAACAAATTGTTCCTTGACACAGCAATTTGGTTTAATTATGGCCCTGATACTGATGTATATGCTATTAAGTGAGAAACAGTGCATGAAACTGATTATGTGCGCAACGGATATTTTTAACAAAACAACTGTGACATGTAGCCTTTTGAAACAGACACTGACTATACTCATAGATTTTGACTGTGAGAAAGATATAAAAAAACCACAAATCACTTTCTTAATGCTTGACTGTGAGAATTTTATGCAGATCAGTTTCTAATTATTGAAATTTAGTATCAATTTAGTATCATAGTCAATTAACTATCATTTACTATGGCACCAATAATGAAATACGTTCAACAATATTATTCACATCAATACTGCACTTTAAATCCACTAATAATTGATTATCAAATGAAGGAAGTAGGTTAATTTCCTAACTACGTAAATGAGAGATGAAAGAAAGTTTAAGTTACTTATTATTAATAATCAGCATTACATTACCTACATAATACAACTTCTGACTTGCTGGCAAAGCAGCCTCTGCTCTACATCGGAGCCATACACACAACCCAACCGCTCTCTAAGCGAGCTGAACCACTAGTCCATTAATAATCAGCATTACATTACCTACATAATACAACTTCTGACTTGCTGGCAAAGCAGCCTCTGCTCTACATCGGAGCCATACACACAACCCAACCGCTCTCTAAGCGAGCTGAACCACTAGTCGTACTCTCTCTCAGTGCGAGCTACAATGCTATGCAATACATGATCTTTGCCAAAGATGAAACTTCACAAAGGACACATATCGATACATACAGTAGAAGCGATATTATACATTTTCTTGCAAGCAAGTTACTCGGTACAAAACAGGAGGTACAATATTGGACATTTTCTTACAAAATAATTTTTTTATGGACACGTTTCACTTGTATATACAAGGTGTTTCACTAAGTGTGTTTGCGTCTGTAACTTATAAAATAGTAGGTGACGAGAAATTTTAATGCGGTAGGTCAACACAAGAAATGTTACACTTTCTGCGGAGCTATGAACGAGACACGGAATTCAAGGCATTCAGTTTGTTTTCGAAAGACCTCATCGACAATATGGTACCGACGTTTTCATTAAGCCTTTACGTCACAGCGGTTTCATTGCGAGACCACTTCTTGCTGTGCCGTATACCCTTATGACATAGGTAACTTACTGTGAAACCACCATCTCACCCTAAAGGCCTAAAAAAACTTTTCAACTAAATTTATTTATTTAGCGTATTATGCATTGAGGAACATGGACACACATTTGAACATCTCATGTAAATCAACTTCCCACCGCCATAACATCCATCACCCACCACACACCCATGTATTATGTACAGCGTGTGGTATCTGCCCCTGAAACATTGAAGGGTTGTAGCTCCCAAACTAACAGTGATAGGAATGTAGTTTAAATTGATTTGGACATAGCTGGTTTCAACGAATCCAGTGCACGACAGAAGAAACTATTGTTCCATTTAAAAAATTATATCATTGTGCTGTAACTCTTTGAAAAATGATACAATAAACTATGTTCATAGCTCCGCAGAAAGTGTAACATTTCTTGTGTTGACCTACCGCATTAAAATTTCCCGTCACCTATTATTTTATAAGTTACAGAGGCAAACACACTTAGTGAAACACCCTGTATGTATTTTCTCTTTGCTTTTATTTTTTCTTCTTATCTCTATTTATCTTAAATACTCAAATTATGTAACATTAAAGAACTAATGTATAAGATGTAAAACTACAAATGTACGTCCTGTTTTATATTAAAAGGTAGAAGGATTATAAATTAGAAATAAATCTAAAAATAAAAATAAAAAAAGTACTCGCCCACAGGTGACATACTCGGACTAATTTCCTCTGAAAATCTGTGCTACCGTGCCATACGCAATGTGGGTTACTCATGAGGTGATAGCATTACCGTCTTGAGACAGACGCTAAACTCCGAGACTTCGTTCGTTTATTCCAGCCACTCGGTTAATTTCCTTTTGCAGTTTCATTTTCCCCCAGACACAAAAGAACCCGGCGATTTAAGCTAGTGAACAGTAAATACGATAACTGTAAAAGTGTTCATTACTGCATGAAACGAACCTGCCCGGAGAATACGTTAATTGTATATTCGGGCGGCAGTTCAGGCCGAATGATCTCTACACAACAGAAGCATCAAAAGGAAAACAAAGCGATTAGCTTTTATGTTCCTTTGCTCATCGTGAAATGAAAAACGTATGGAACACAAAAAGCCTTTTCAGCTCCAAATATGACTGTTATTTCTTTAAATATCGAGGGCATGTCCACATGCAAGAAAGAGCTGCTGCAGGACCTACGCCAACAATACGGTAGTGACGTCCTATATATACAAAGAGCCTCACAGAGATAGCTAGCTAGCAGACGAGACACGGAATTCAAGGCATTCAGCTTGTTTCTGAAAGGCCTCATCGACAATATGGTAGCGACATTTTCATTAACCCTTTACGTCACAGTGGTTTCACTGCGAGAACACTTCTTGCTGTGACGTATCCCCTTATGACATAGGTAACTTACTGCGAAACCACCATCTCACCTAAGCACTAAAAAGACTTTACGACTAAATGTCTCTGTGGACAAAAGGCAAGCCAATGAACCGCATTTTCCTGTTCATAGCAAATCGAAGCGATGTGCAAATTGTAGTACAAAAAAGAAGTCACACACGACGAGATGGTCATGCAAAATGTGTGATGTCGGCTTGTACCAAACTGATAAGAAAGCTGTTTCCAGAAAGAAACTTTCACTCTTCAGCGGAGTGTGCGCTGATATGAAACTTACTGGCAGATTAAAATTGTGTGCCGGAACCGGGGCTCGAACCTCGGACCTGGGACCTGGGCGAAGTTTCATACCAGCGCACACTCCACTGCAGAATGAAGGTGTCATTCTGGAAACATCCCTTATGATGTGGCTAAGCCATGTGTCAACCATATTCTTTTTTCCAGGAGTGCTAGTCCTGAATGGTTCGCAGGAGAGCTTCTGTGAAGTTTGGAATGTAGGAGGCGAGGTACTAGCGGAATTTCTGAGGCGGCATCGTGAGTCGTGTCGGGATAGCTCAGTCGGTAGAGCACTTGCCTGTGAAAGGTATAGGTCCCAGGTTCCAAAATCAAATGTTTAAATGTTTGTATAGTCTATGGGACTTAACTACGGGGTCATCAGTCCCTAACCCAGGTTCCAGTCCCGGTTCGGGCACACAATTTTAATCTGCCAGGAAGTTTCAAGAAAAATGATTTTTTGGACTATCATAAGAAACAGTGCTACTGTAATGTACTAAGAAATTTTGCATAAAGGGAAATTATTTTGCTTTAGTTTGAAAAAAAAAACATGTAATATTAGTGTAATGATAAATGTTAAAAATAAAAAAAAATAAAAAACTAGTGGACTCTTTGAAAAACATTGGAAAATTCCACGTGTCACAGTAGTTTAACCTTGAAACCAACTCTTATATTTTTTATTTATTTATATTTTCGCCAAAATGTTAATTTTTTAAATTGTGATGTGCTCCAGTAAGGCAATGAAGAAGCATAAAACCAGATTTCAATGCTAGTCATATCCAAAAGAATTTGTGTGACTCAGAGGGTTAAGCCAAATATCCAAGTTCAGTCTATTAAAACAGCTAATAAGAATTAAAAAAAGTGACATTAACCTTAGAAACGAATAACTACACTATCACCTCTATATATAAACCACCACACACTGAAATCAAGGCCAAGACTGGGGAAATCGGTGATTCAGGGGGCAGACTCAAATAGTCTAGTTCTGCTACACGATAAGAAATCACTAGCCTAGACAGCGCAGATAATTTAACTCAGATCTGACCGGATTATTCACCAATGCGTCAAGGGAGTATGATCGCTCAGTCCAAACACCTAACACCGGCAAATTACGTGTCAGGTTGGTGCTATAGCCCGATCTGAAACCAATATTTACTGGAAAGATAGCAACGACACGATTAAACTATCCATCCCTTTTACATAGAGAGCTTCATTGAGACATATGTAGTTAAGTCCCATAGACTATACAAACACTTGAATTTTGAGCAATTTTACTAAGTCCTTCAATGGCAGTTTCCGAGTGTTTTATTCTTCCCGCATTATGGAAAAAATGGTTGAACATTACTACAGTGAAACATGTCCAAAAGTATTCCGAATGAATAAATACGCTGCGAGTAATTACAGAGGATAAAGACATTGGTAGTAAGCCTGGCGTAAGTTGGGTTTCGACGTATTTTTGAAAACTTTTGCTAAATTCAAATTCAAACGTTCGTAGAACTTATGGGACTTAACTACGGGGTCATCAGTCCCTAAGCTTACAAACAACTTATGAACTAGCTAAGACTAAGGACGGTACAAATATCCACGTCCGAGGGGGGGATTCGAACCCCCGGCCGTAGTGGCCGTGCAGACCGTGACTGGAGCGCCTCAGTCCTCTCGGCCACCGCGGCCGGCGAAAACTTTTGTTATCCGTTTCCGTGTGATAGTCGGACGTTTTGGTTTTTGAGCCATGAAACACCTGATTTCGCGTATATGAACAACGATTGAACTCTGACCGGCACGTTGGTTTGACGATACTACTAGCACACTATCACTTTGCCAACATTATTTACTGTATAAAGCGTGCGAATCCATGATCTTTTAGCAGCAATACCCTCTCGTCCGCAAAAAAAAAAAAAAAAAAAAAAAAAAAAAAAAAAAAAAAAAAAAAAAAAAGTTAATTTTGACGCCTTCTAAAACGAAAATCCATAGACAGAACATTGCTTCTAAGGGTTTCCTTGCTAACTTTGAAGCTCATTTCTGTTTGACATAAGTTGTGCAATTTTCGGAAAATTTCTTTGCCTACCTGATAATACATTTATCCATATTATCGGTCACATTTTTTGTGAGCTTCTTGCTTCTTCTTCTTGGGCGCTAGTTTAACCGTAGTCTTGCTGTACCTCGTCACGTGACCTAGTTACTGGCACTGCCGCGTGACCACTTCGTCTTTCAAGGCAATATGTATTTTTGCAACGAAAACTACAGAATTCGTTTCAGTAGTTGGCCGAGGAGTCAAGATTGGTCAAAGCACTTTCACTTTCGTAAGAACAGTAAAATTGGTGCGTCCGAATTTCTTGCAACTTGGGATGTAACAGGTGAGTGCTTCTCATATAACGTACAGTTAGTATTGTGCATGCACATTACTCAAAGTTTGGATTTCTCTTCTTCAAGATTGTAGAATAGGAAAATTTATTATTCTTATCATTTGTTACTTCAGAAATTAGCTAGATTTCTTCAATCAGGTGCTGGTGCTCAGCGACTGTTTTGTACAAATCTGTAGACGATGCCACATACCAGTCGCAATTTTTGTTTTTATTCTCCAGATTTATATAGATTTCGGGCGCAGTGAGGCTATTCTCAATGCTCTCAGGTATATTTACACGTATACTGTCATGCTGAACGTAACTGTTAACGTGACGAAATGTTCAAATGTTTGTAAATCTATCGGACCAAACTGCGTGGTCATCAGTCCGTAGCCTACAAACTACTTAAACCTAGGTAAACTAACCTAAGGACTACACACACACACCCATGCCCCAGGGAGGACTCGAACCTCCAAGGCGAGCAACCGCGCGCTCCGCAGCGAGACGCTTTAGACCGCTCGGCTACTCCACCGCGGCTTAACGTGACGGTTCAGATGTAAGCACATATTTAAAGCTTTGAGACTGGCCAGTCAATGGCCGAAACCTAGGTAGACCTGGAAAAAAAAAAAAAAAAAATTGCTATTGATTGCTGACATTTCGTGCAGATGTGTTTAAATAAAATTCCACAAACGTTTTGTTTAAAAATAAAAAAATAATAAAAACTAGACTGTGGGGGGGGGGGGCGCAATTTAGCAGCTCGCATGGGGCGGCACTTGGGCTTGCGCCGGCCCTGCTATCAGCAGCTGAAACCAAAATAACACCTTTCCCCCCCTCCAAGAAAATAAATAATAATGAAAGAACAAGACGCTTGTTCGATGTACCCTGTGCATCCACTGAACTACATTAGACGGAGGGAACAGCTGCCCGCAGATGCAGATAAGGAATCATTTTAGCGATTTGCAGGCTGGCCATTTTCCCGTCGTAACACTTCGCGACACCCGGAAGAGCGCTGCGGCGCGTCGCTTTCGGCGGAGCGCGCCGTTCTGGAAACTGCGGCGGCGCCGCGACAACAAGTAGTGGCCCGGCGCCAGCCCCAAAAAAACAAGCGAATCGCGTTATCTCTGCGTGGGGGCAGCACCAGCGCCGGCCCGCATTAGCGGGGCGCCGGCCTCCCGCAGCGGCTTCCGGGGCGAGTTAGCGGGGGCGCCGCCAGGAGCGCTGCCGGCCGCGGGGGTTCCCCTCCACCGGCCAGCACGTGTTGCGCCAACCACCGCCTAGCTGCTTCCGTTACACACACAGACATATGTTACTAGACTGGTAATACCAGTGGCGTAACTATGGCGGGGGGGGGGGTGAGGTGGATAGAACCCCCCGCCAGAACTCGAAATAAAAAAAAAATAAATAAATAAATAAATAAAAATAAAAATTAAAAATTAAAAAAAACGTGTAACAGCAATCTAGTAAAGGTAAAGATTGGAAACTTCAGGTGTTTTACCATAAGCTTTCATCGGATGGGAGTGAATTAGTTTCTTCACCGGAGTGGTAGATGGTAGCCTGTCTGGAAACTGGCTAAACGTTTGCTCGTCAAGCAGATCTGCCCCCCCGCCTCCCCCAAAGCCAAGTCCTAGTTACGCCACTGGACCGTAATGCCGTGTGGAGTATCACTGGTGTCACTGAAGTCTCGCGCCGTATTTCTATACTACAAACCTGTGAGCAGTCAAGTGTCTAATTACAAAAACGGTAGTTAACATAGGGATGAACTAACGTAACTACGCCGTCTTTACAGTTTTTACATAATGGTCAATTATAGTTGGCGTCACGTAGGAAGGCGCGTCCGCGGATACAGGCAGAGCGATAGGGAAGCTTGGAGGGGAGGAGCTACGGCCGAGCGCAACAGTGGAGCCTGCGGGAGAAACACTGCGTAAGGTTACGGCCACACTTGCGTTTTTTGAAGCTGGACGCTCAGCGTCCAAAGACGCCACAGTTATAGGCAGGCCGGTAGTGGCCACACACAGCGTCTTTTTCTGCCAGCGTCAGACGGGAAGGCGCATCCTCAAGGTCAGGCGCCAGTCGAATGGGCCGGGACCCATTCGCTGCGTCAGAAGACGCTTCTCACACTGCGTTCCCACGTGAACTCAGTACTATCTGTGCAGTCTGCCAACGCACAGTAGTGTGAGTAGTCAGATGAAGTGTTATTATAGTCTTTTTTTTTTTTTTTTTTTTTTTTTTTTTTTTGTGAGTGAGATGGTTAAAATTGAACTTGATAGCGAACGTATTATCTTAGAAGTTCAAAATGTTCTAATGTTTGTAGAGTCTATGGGACTTAACTATGGGGTCATCAGTCCCTAAACTTACGAACTACTTATGAACTAACTAATCCTAAATACGGCACAAATATCCATGCCCGAGGGGGGATTCGAACCCCCGACCGTAGTGGCCATGCAGACCGTGACTGGAGCGCCTCAATCCCCTCGGCCACCGCGGCCGGCAGAAGTTCAAGCTCGACCATTTTTATACGACATTCAAAATGAGCATTATAAAAACAGACAAAAAAAAAGACGGTTGGCTAGCTGTGATTTTATGCAATGTAAACAAATAATAAAATAAGTAATAAAACTTTACTTACCACAGAGTAACTGATAGTTTTTCTTCAGCCCTTATACAATCACGTAGTCGAGTATTTCTTCCAGTAATAGCACTCGATACATTATACAGCAGAGTTTCGTATGACTTGATAGACATCCTGTAGTACTCAAAAAGCTTTTCAGGGTTTTCTTTAAGTTTCTTGTGTATCAGAGTGAATTTTCCTTTCTCTGATCTGTCTTCAATTATTGGATGAATCCAAACTCGTCTTTTTTTTTCTACGTCGAATCAGTAACAATGCAGCACATATTATTGTTGAAGACTGTTTGCTTAATACATTCATTTCTCAATGCTGCGAGTCACTCATGCAGGTCTGAAGCGCTACTGAGCCAAATGTGGCCACATTCACGTCTTTGGTCAGTAGGACGCCTGTAAGGAGCCGCTGTATACACGCGGTCGAATGTGGCCACCACCTGGCGCCTTTTAAAGCTGCTTCTTTAGACGCTCAGCGTCCAGCTTCAAAAAACGCAAGTGTGGCCGTAGCCTTAGCCTCACTTGTATGCTGTAGAAGAATCAACGACCTGTGTGCTGTCTTCTGCGCTGGGGACACAACTATAGAAGACAACAGGTTGGTCAGAACTCTATGCTTTCCATAAAGACTTGGACAGTAGGGCGTTACAAACGCACACTGCTACGCAACAACATCCGCAAGGATGTGGAGGGCCGGTCGCGGTGGCCGAGGGGACTGAGGCGCTCCAGTCACGGTCTGCACGGCCACTATGGTCAGGGGTTCGAATCCCCCCTCGGGTATGGATATTTGTGCCGTCCTTAGTCTTAGTTAGTTCATAAGTAGTTTGTAAGTTTAGGGACTGATGACCCCGTAGTTATGTCCCATAGACTATACAAATATTTGAACATTTGATTTCGACCACGCTAGCCACGTACCATTTCATACAGCAGCCACAGTTGCGATGCTATACCGGCCACGTTTTTTCCTAGTATGCAAAGTATGTCAGCTCCGACGGTTCCGAGGTGTCAGTCTGGATTTTCGTGTGGCTTACCATGGTTTGATGACACCAGCAGCAGCGACAGTAGTGACGATGAGCTGGTTTTATTGTATTCTTTACCTTCAAGAAACGAGTGGGTGCGTCCAATCAATAAGAAAAGGAAGAAGCATGGCGAATACCAGCACTTGACGCGTGATATTCAGAGGCCATCATAGAATCCTACAAGAATTGCTGGAAGCCTGTGTGTCGATTTGGATCGCAGGCCTCGAATGAAGCAAAATATATTCGCGATAAGTTGGTGGCTTACTTTAATTTTGAGGAGGGCCAAGTGCCATGGCACTGATGGTCTACTTCATCGCACAGATGGCGCAACATGTCTTTTGATACTGAGGATACATTCTCTTAAACGAGCCGCGGTGGAGTAGCCGAGCGGTCTAAGGCGTCTGGCTGCAGAGCGCGCGGTTGCTCGCCGTGGAGGTTCGAGTCCTCCCTGGGGCACGGGTGTGTGTGTTGTCCTTAGGTTAGTTTACCTAGGTTTAAGTAGTTTGTAAGCTACGGACTGATGACCACGCAGTTTGGTCCGATAGATTTACAAACATTTGAACTTTATGATCTCTTAAACGAAATAAATTTCAATTTTCAATGGCTAACATCATTTAAATAAGGTGTTCTCATAAAATAGGTGAAAAAGGTAATTTAGTCACAACAGATATGCAATCTGGTTCATTTAAGAGATAGTTAAACTGTTTTCCGTGGCGATTTCAATAAAATAAATATTTTGGTTGTGCCTTTTTTGGTTTGTTTGTTATTTCATTTAAAGGCGAACCATAATTTAATGAAAACTTTTTTTAGGGGGCTTAACTACTGAGGCTATCAGTCCCTAAGCCTACAAACTACTTAAACTAACTTAAAGTAACTTATCCTAAGGACAACACAAACACCTATGCCCGAGGGAGGACTGGAACCCCGACGGCGAACAGCCGCGCGCACCGCAGCAGGGTGCCTCAATCCACACGGCTATTCTGCCGCGGCGTAATGGAAACATTGGATATTTCTGTTCCCTGTTACGGGTATTCACTGTCTGTAAACGCAATGAGCACTGGATATACTGTATTTTTTATCATTAATGCATTTTCTCCGCTATTATTTCAACAGTAGTTAATTTTAAAATTTTCTTCTGATTATTTCAGTTTATTGGAACACTAGTTTCTTTCAAATGAAATAATAAAAAATAAAAATACAAATATCATTAATCAGTTCAGTGAACAATTATGGTGACTGGATACTTAGTACATTAATCAATATTGCCGGTTTAATAAAAGATTGTGAAACTTTTTTTTCTGAGATATTTAATAATATTGCCGCAGGATTGTATGTACTTACTGTCTTTCGATAACGCTTCGGCAATTTCATCCCATGCTTTTTCTTTCAAAGTTGTATCTCTGTAGATTTCCAATGTTGAGTCCCAAATGACAGGATGAGAGCGTACTTGTTCAATTAACTGCTCCATTTTGAGCCTAAAACGTTACTGGAACACACAATGGCACACCAACTACTTGTAAATCATCAACAATAAACGCAACAGCTCAGGCAACAAAGATGACGCGCTGTGTAGTGCTCGAGGATTGGCTTCCACGAGGTCTGACCTTCGCTCTGCGCATGCGCGGACTGAAAACGTGGCCGGCCACGTTTAGAAAGATCGCACAGGGAGCGAACGGAAGCCACGCCGGCGTGGCCCTGCAGTGTGAACAGCCTCATTTGATAACACGGGAAACCACATTTTTAAACGTAGCTACCGAACGTCCGGACACGCACGCCACCTGCAGTGCGGAATGGCCTTAACTCACAGCAGCCACGCGCCTACATCTTCTTCTAGTCTGTCTATAAATGTGAATGTCAGCTCGGTGTACGTTTATCACGTCTGAACCACAAGACATAAAGAGCTTAAAATTTGTACAGTTATTAATGTCTACCCGGGGAAGGCTTTATGCACGGTTTTATGGCGATCGGATAGCTATTTATCTATATATATTAATGAGAATGTCTGTTCGGTGTACGCTTATCACGGCCGAACGACAAAATGGTTTTATAGGTTGCATTGTTGGTTGAGGGTTGATAATGATAAAAGGGTGGAGTATATTGGGATGGAAAGTTATCGGTGTAAATAAAATTCTACGTGTGTGAGAGTTAATGCTTCGCTCTGCAGGGAAAACTACAGAACGCAAACGAATGGTCTGTGTGTAATTGTTGTCTGAAGTCTCCCGTTGTACACCATGGCAGTTCCATGCCGATAGCTATAAAGGGGTGGAAAATATGGTGGTTGAAAGTCGTCAAATTATTACAAAAATTCGGACTGAAGACAAGCGATGACGTTTGCGAATCCATAGCAAGGAGTTTACATACAGCGAAACGTGATGGCACAGACCATATCTTTGGTCTATGCGTGCTACAATGTCTTCAGTTCTTTCTCTGCAAGGATAAGCATACGAATAAGGAAATATAAGAATAAATAAATAAAGCAGTAAAAAAGAAATTTCTTTTAATACATCTCATTAAAAAAATCGATTTGACGTTTCGTGCATTACATCAAGTGATCGATCTCTGATATTATTACAATCATTATTGTTGAATCTAGTGATTGGATTCTTCGAAACGATTGCATTCTCACGTGTCATTTGATCTCATAGCACACTACTGAAAGATAGCTTACCTATCATAATCAACCAACACGCGAGCGGAGCCACGGGTTTAAGATAGTAATGAATATTACTGGCTGACAGAACAGGAATGGAGGGGGATGCTCAGAACGGCTGAAAACTGGGCAACCTTCCTACGTGACGTGGACTATAGTGTGTTGGATGTGGCTGTAATTTTTTGTGCAACAAACGGAAGAAAAGTACAGCAATAAGTTGCACTGAATTCCTGTTTTTATTCATTTATTATCAATTGCATACAACTTCGGCTTCTGTTGCAGTAGTACGGGCGTTATGAAAGTGCTGTTTGTCGTGGATAACACGTATCTTCATTCTTCTGAATGTTCTTCAGAAATGTACTGGGTGATCAAAAAGTCAGTATAAATTTGAAAACTTAATAAATCACGGAATAATGTAGATAGAGAGTTAAAAATTGACACACATGCTTGGAATGACATGGGGTTTTATTAGAACCGAAAAAAAAGTTCAAAAAATGTCCGACTGAGCTGCTCATCTGCTTCATCTGATCAGAAAAGCAATAATTAGCATAACAAATTAAGACAAATCAAAGATGATGTTCTTTACAGGAAATGCTCAATATGTTCACCATCTTTCCCCAACAATAGTTGTAGCCGAGGAATAATGTTAACAGCACTGTAAAGCATGTCGGGAGTTATGGTGGGGCATTGGCGTCCGATGTAGTCTTTCAGCATCCCTAGAGATTTCTGTCTGTATAAAAATCGTAGGTTCCAGCAGATGTTTATCAGACAGGCTGGGGATGATGCGATTCTGTAACTTAACGGCGTATGACTCACCCTTCACGGTGGCAGTTACAAAAATAGAATCATGCAGTTTCTCGAAGAAAAAAACCCCGAAAACGGTTTTTTTTTCTAATAAGACCTTATGTCAATCCAAGCATGTGTGTCAATTTTTACCTCCCTATCTACTTTATTCCGTGATTTATTAAGTTTTCAAATTTATACTGTGCTTTGACACATACATTAATGAGTCCCGTTAATTTGCTGTTTTTATTAATCATTACGAGATTAGATTAACTTCGGATTTCCTTGCAATAGTATGACCGATACACTGTTCTAGTTGTCTTGGTTCACATGCATCTTAATTCTTCTGAGCGTTTTCTCCGGTAACTACAGTCTGCTTAAACTGTATGTAACATGTTAACATCTACATCCATACTCCGCAAGCCACCCGACGGTGTGTGGCGGAGGGTACCTTGAGTACCACTATCGGTTCTCCCTCCTATTTCAGTCACGTATTGTTCTCGGAAAGATAGGATGTCGGTTTGCCTCTGTGTGAGCTCTAATCTCTCTGATTTTATCTTCATGATATCTTCGCGAGATATACGTAGGAGGGAGCAATATACTGCTAGACTCCCCCGTAAAGGTATGTTATCGAAACTTCGACAAAAGCCCGTACCGCGCTACAGAGCGTCTCCCTTGCACAGTCTTCCACTGGAGTTTATCGATCATCTGCGTTACGTTTTCTCAATTACCAAATGATCCTGTAACGAAGCGCGCTGCTCTCCATTGGATCTTTTCTACTTCCTCTATCAACCCCACCTGGTACGGACCCCACACCGGTGAGCAGTATTCAAGCAGTGGGCGTACAAGTGTACTGTAACCTATTACAAGATAAGAGAAATTAGGGTGCATACGGAGGCATATAGGCATTCTTTCTTACCTCGTTTTATTTGGGAGTGGAATAGGAAAGGAAATGCCTAGTAGTGGTACAGTGTATTCTCCGCCATGCACCTTACGGTGGATTGCGGAGTGTGTATGTAGATATATCAACCCCATCTGCTACGGATTCCATACCGGTGAGCAGTATTCAAGCTGTGGGCGAACAAATGTACTGTAACCCACTTCCTTTGTTTTCGGACTGCATTTTCTTAGAATTCTCCCAATGAATCTAAGTCTAGCATCTGCTTTACTGACGATTCATTTTATATGGTCGTTCCATTTTAAATCACTCCTAGTGCCTACTCCTAGATAATTTATGGAATTAACTGCTTCCAATTGCTGACCTGCTATAGTGTAGCTAAATGATACAGGATCTTTCTTTCTGCGTATTCGCAGCACATTACACTTGTCTACATTGAGATTCAACTGCCATTCCCTGCACCATGTGTCAATTCGATTCAGATCCTCCTGCATTTCAATGCAATTTTCCATTGTTACAACCTCTCTATTACTACACCCTTAACACGATTTTAAAATAAATGTGTTAAATAGAACTACTACTGAAGTTATAGATCAAATGTAGCGCATGTTTAAAATAACTAGTAAAGCCTACAATGTCCTTTCGCGGCACAAGATCATAGCTGTACCATACGGAAACTTTTTGATGTGAGGTGAAGCAAGATGGCGGCATCAGGCTTCAGTCACAGAGGCAAGTTTGACAGTCTAGTAAGGTTGTCTGTGGATACACACATCTGTGTCTACCACTGGCGTGTATAAGGGAGAGGAGTAATAGTGAACAAAAAGAAAAATATTAGTACGGTATTTGCATTACTCTAACGACTGATGCGTGAGGGCAGCGCTGTGGTAGGCAATCACTCTTCCTTGTATTGGTTTTGGAGTGAGGTGTTAGTGATAAGAATTTCGTGCCCTTTTTTTAATAGCTATATTTTTTTTTTTAAGATTTAATGTCAATAATAAAAATAAACTTGATCTTAGTAAAGTAAAAGGGACTTCAGTGCAAATTATCCTCCGAATATGAGCAGCAAAAGTGATACAAAATACCATGGGGTAACTACTTGCAATTTCTTAATTCATCTTCACATTAATCTCCCCACCCCCCGGGCACAAAAGTATATGCTATATCCACCACTGTACGTACCAATCATATATTACTTAACTTAGCTCACAGTCTTGGTCACCAGAGACAAAGATACCCTCAGGAATGTCCCAACGACGTGTGACAGCATCACTCTTAATCAGTGGTGCCTCAAATGACGGGAGGTCCACTTCTCTTACAAGCTAAAAGCTACTCTTTCATGCCCTTCAGCTCTGGTAACTGCTTCCTGTTTTTTTATTTTTATTTATTTATTTTTACAAATTATAATTAACCTGCCGTTCCCTATATTTTACTCCTGCTTGTTTCAGAAACTGAAAGGCGGTATTCCAATCAACATTGTTATAAGCTCTCTCCAAATATACAAAACCTCGAAATGTAGGTTTGCTTTTTCTTAATCTATCTGCTAAGATACGATCATTCCTTTTATCCCCAATTCTGTTGAGCACCTCCTCATTACTTACGTGCTCCACCCATGTAATCTTCATCATTCGTCTGTAGCATTATATTTGAAAAGCTAATATCGTCTTTCTCTCTGTGCATCTTATCGTCCACATTTCCCTCCAATAGAATGCTACACTCCAGACAAAGGCCTTCAGAAACGAATTTCTTTCACTTAAATTAATATTCGGTATGGGTAAATTTCTCTTTTTCAAAAAAACCTTTTTTCCCATTGCTATTCTGAATTTTATATGTATTGATACAGTCATATGTTATTATACAGCCTAAGCGACAAAACTCATCTACCACCTTTATTGTTTCGTTACCTAATCTAATTGCTTTAGGATCTCCTGATTTTTTAAAAAAAATGCTCCTCATTGCCCCAGTTATGCTCTTGTTAATATTCATCCTATATGCTCCTGTCTATACAGAGTCCATTCGCCGGCCGCGGTGGCCGAGGTGACTGAGGCGCTCCAGTCACGGTCAGCACGGCCACTGCGGTCGGGGGTTCGAATCCCCCCTCGGGCATGGATATTTGTGCCGTCCTAGTTAGTAATGATGACCCCGTCGTTAAGTCCCATAAGCTTAACAAACATTTGAATTTAGAGTCCATTCCATTCAACTGCTCTTACAGGTCCTTTGCTGTCTTTGATAGAACTACAATGTCATCAGCAAAACGGAAAGATCTAATTTCTTCCCCATGAGCTTTAATCCAATCTCCAAATTTCTCCTTGCATTCTTTCACAACTTCCGCAATATACAGATTGAATAATATTGGGGAATGGCCGCAACGCTGTCTTACTTCCTTCCCAACGAAAGATTTCTTTCATTCCCTTCGACTCTTATAGTTGCAATCTGGTTTTTGTACAAGTTGTGAGCAACCTCCCGTTCCCTGTAATTTACCCATGCTTATTATAGTAGAAAATAATCGACATTTCAACGGAAGCATATCTATGACTGGCGCAGAAGTGCTGCGAGTCGGTTTTGAGTGACACAAGACTCAATTTAGCAGTTTCTGTTAGAAGGGCAGCCACAGAAACTGATGGTTCGAGTCTGCGAGCACACGACGACTTAAGAATTCAGCGATCACGTCAGAGAACCCGCTGACCAGTTTAAAGCGAGTCTACGGAGGTCATTCGCGGCCTATCAAGCCAAGTGGTGACCTCTCATTTAGGTTATATCGTACAATGGAGTGCCTACTAACAATTTCAGCATGTCGAGATACCTAACATGATCGAGCAACACAGGTCCATATAGGCTGGCCTTTCCATTAGTGTTTTGTAGTTCGCGAACGAACTAGTTCGGAAGAGCGCTCCCACAAGCGAACTACGCGAACTAGTTCGCAGATCCCTCGCCTCTTAGTTCGTCCGCTCCTTTTCCGAAGACTGACGGGGAACAGCGAGAGGACGCGAGAGTGTGCAGAATCGCGTGATTCTCTTCTGCCAGTTACCTTCATTTCGAGCTAAGGTGTAGCTCAGCTGTAGTTTCATAGTTCACTGCCACAAGAAATCTATTTTAAAAATAAAGTACTACGAGTACTCTGTATGCAAAGTAGTTGAATACCATTGTATCACCAACTCGTGTAAAAGTATTTGATGTCAAATTGCCCAAAAATACGGGTAACAGCACACGCTTTGGCCACTCTGATTCATTATATAAAAAAGCTGTCATAAAAAAGAGCTCTTTTAGTAGCGGTAGCAAAAGCCAAAAAGAGCGGACGAACTAGGAGCAGCGGGCTAACTAGGAGCAGCGGGCGATTATGCCAAACGTGTCTCGCTTCATAGTTCGTTGGATTCTTTTCCGAAGACCGACGGGCAATAGCGACGGGGGGGCGTAGCCGAATTAAAAATCACGTGTTTGCCTTCTGCTGATGAGTCATTTCGAGGTGAGCGTCTGCCTGCTAGATTACATAGTTCAGTGCTACAAAATTTCTGTTTTGATGTGTTCTGCACTCTGCAATATCTGACTAATAAATTCCATAATGCCAAGATATAGAGATAACCCTAAACTTAAACGTGAGAAATTATCCACAAACTGTTTCTTTTGGTTTGCGTGATATCGTTTGCGGCTCAAGCAGCAAACGCATGAAGCAGCTAGGTGGGGGAACTTCCTCCTCCACCTGCACGCGCAGACGACACCGCTCACCCGTCACTGGGAGCAGACGAACTAAAAGAGCGAACTAAAAGAGCGGTAGAGCCGCGAACTAAAGTGAGCGCTCCCGATGTCGAACTATTATTGCGCAAGTCTATTTTTCATATGGCACAGAACACAATCCCGGACGTGATCACAAGTTGTATGACGTGGACTCTGTCCCCCGTATACGTGAGTTGCCTCAACTGATCCTTAAAAAAAAATTAAACTGACTTCGTGTTTGAAGATCAGTGTAGTTTTCGAGACTTCGTGTCTGAAGATCAGTGTAGTTTTCGATATGGTTCAGCTCATCGATGCAGAACTGCAACGCTTCAATTTGTCGTGACGGCTTACGACTTGCAGCTGCTGCGTGTTGTAGGGCTTCACCCGTAATAGCTTACGTAGGATTTTCCGCGCTGTTGGCTTAGTGTTGTTCAGTTGTGCACTGGGCAGACAGGCGGACTTTGTGGGACTTCGAACATCACCTCCCTCACACGGCATACTCTCGGTGCTGACACGCTCCGTCGGTTGCAAAGTTTCGTTTCGTGCAAACAACCACACTCCTCAAATTCCTCGTACCACTAATTCCACTTGATGTGATAAACTGGCGGAGTCTTGTAAACTTGTCACGGAGAGGCTTCTTACACTCACTTCCGACTACCAAAGCGGAAATTCTAGCACATATAATGCTTTAAAACGAATTATTTACAGAAGGAGGGAAAAGCTGGCAAAAGCTGACCTCGGAGGAGGGCAGTTTGGATTCAGGAGAAATGTAGGAACGCGGGTGGCAATAGTCACTTTACGGCTTATCTTAGAAGATAGATTAAGGGTCAAAATGTTCAAATGTTTGTTGAGCTTAACGGACTTAACTACGGAGTCATCAGTCCCTAAACTTACAAACTACTTATGAACTAGCTAATACTACGAACAGCACAAATATCCATGACCGAGGGGGGATTCGAACCCCCGACCGTAGTGGCCGTGCAGACCGTGACTGGCGCTCCGCAGTCCCCTCGGCCACCGCGGCCGGCATAGATTAAGGAAAGAGAAACCTACATTTCTAGCTTTCGTAGATTTGGAAAAAGCTTTTGAAAGTGTTGATTGGAATACACTCTTTCAAATTCTGAAATCAACAGGAGTAAAATATAGGGAACGGAAAGTTGTTTATTAATGGTTAAAAAACCAGTACAAAGAAATTGAACTTTGACACAATGTTGTAGGAAGGGAAGAGGAAGTAGATAAGGATGAAATAGGAGATACTATACTGAGAGATGAATTTGACAGAGCCCTGAAAGACCTAGGTCGGAAGAAGGCCCCGGGAGTAGACGACATTCCATCAGAGCTACTAAAGTCTCTGGGAGAGCCAGCCATGACAAAACTATTTCACCTAGCTAGTACAATCACCCATCACTCACCTGGACATTTATAATATTTGTAACATTAAGTTATGTAAGATGTACCCATTCGGACCCCATTTGTGTTTTATATTATCCACGTTCTGTGGTATTGATACTTATTCATAAGAAATCCACATTTTGTTTCTACCATCACCTGCTAACGATACTTTCTTATACAATCCCGTAGTTTTAATATTTTAATTCAATTATAGCCTAAGACGTGTTCATTTAAAATCCCTCGTTTTGTAGTACGCTTGTTCTGTTGTGTTGATTCACAGACAAAAGAAATTTGCATATTCATATATCTTTGAGAAACCATCTTTGTATATGTAACCTCAGTGTTATGTGTGGACTATCTGTTTAGTACGAAAGTTATCTGTCGATGGCCTAAGAAGACGAAAGCTGCTAATAATAAACAAATAAAAAATAATGTGACCCAAAAATACTACCTATTGAAGTTTTTAATTTAGTAAGTGTTTTAAAACGATATGCACTCATCGGATTAGAAATGCATCCTGAGCTGATAATAAAACACGAAAAAATTGTAACTGAAGACGTTATTGTTCGTAATTCCTATATACTGAGTACACTTACGTTGAAACAGCAAAATACGGATAAAAATAAATCTGGTTGTCTAGAGTAAGTCTGAGCAACTGTCCTCCGGAAAAAGAGTCCAGTCTTTTATCGTTATATCATGTATCTCAGTTGTTTATAATTACGAGTAAGCAGACTATATATAGAACACTATACGAAGTGCTGCAATTGCCGTATATAATAAAACGCAATTAAAATAATCAGTTTTATCAAAGAGGAACAACGATACCGATATGCAACGTGGAATCAGTAGAGGTATAGCACATACATACCTCGATTTAAGTGATGATCCCAGAGTATTGTAGACCCGGCTTCTGCATAGGACGGTTCGAAAATCTGTATAGACACAGCGGCAACCGTACTTACACACATACATTCGGAAACTGGCCGTAACCACGGAAACGACGCCCATTGTCGGGCAGCTATATTAGTCATCAAAAGACCTAACACTGGACACACATCTCTCTTTCAATTCTGAGATTTATGACTTCCTATCTCTTTGAAAAACGTTACTATATTTTTAGTAAATTAGATGAAGCAAAATCTTATTAATTGTTGCCATATCTGATAGGACTAGGAATATTTTAAGGCTCCGTGTTAACTAATAGTCTACGACGGCCATTAAAACCATATTCTCCGTTGATCCATCATTGGAAAGAAAACCGCAGACCTGTACGCCCGACCTGAGGACTACCAGGGCGTTCGCTCTAAATCTAAAAAGATTTTGTGGTGTAAACTGACTACTCGAAGTGCATGCGTCTTTTCGCCTGCGTGTAAATCAGAAGCCAACCGCATCGCGAATACTTCTATGATGTCAATGATCTATAGATTGTGCCGAATGTGCAGTTTTAAATTTTAGAGTCTGCTGCAGAATGCGCATGCGCAGAAACAAGTAACAGTAGTGGTGTCTGCTAATATCGGAAGTTAGCCTATTCTGGTTGATCGCATTCTCATTACAGAAATGCTTTCTCATCTTCTTTATTCTGTTGTTTGCTTTGTGTTTTCTTCACCAGACCCTAATATTGTTTTTTCTACTAGTTTTCTCCTACAAAAGAGACGAAATATCTGAATGCAGGAAAATATTTTTGTTTTACGGGGAAAAAACCTATACTTTGTACATTTACGATCGTAAATAATATATATGAAATGTTTTACCGGAAATTATATCAACAGGAGAGTCAGAATTATTGGATGAAAAAATAATTTTCTTTGTTATTTTGACAGTTAGCAAGGAAACAAGACATAAAAGCTAAAGTAAATAGTCGCTTTTTACTGCATTTTCAACATTGTTTCATGTGTTTGCATTATAAATTTTCTTCAGCAAACGAACGCGTAAGTTCTCAAAAGTTTGAATCTCACTTTTCAATTATGTAGTTTCTCAATTGTGTACAAAATGTGCTACCTGACATCTGAGGAGAACATCAACTATGAATTACCCTTTCGTCATGAACAAACGCTATTATCCCTTTCCTGCTCCTATGTAAAAAGGGTCTTCATAACCTCACTTCTTCATTCACTTGCGAAACTACACAGCTGGTCATTAAAATTGCTACACCACGAAGTTGACGTGCTACAGACGCAAAATTTAACCTACAGGAAGAAGATGCTGTGCTATGCAAATGATTAGCTTTTCAGAGCATTCACAAAAGATTGGCGCCCGTGGCGACACCCACAACGTGCTGACATGAGGAAAGTTTCCAACCGATTTCTCATCCAAAAACAGCAGTTGACCGGCGTTGCCTGGTGAAACGTTGTTGTGATGCCTCGTGGACGGAGGAGAAATGCGAACCATCACCTTTCCGACTTTGATAAAGGTCGGATTGTAGCCTATCGCGATTGCGGTTTATCGTATCGCGACAATGATGATCGCGTTGGTCGCAATCCAATGACTGTTAGCAGAATATGGAATCGATGGGTTCAGGAGGGCAATACGGAACGCCGTGCTGGATCCCAACGATCTCGTATCACCAGCAGTTGAGATGACAGGCATCTTATCCGCATGGCTGTAACGTATCGTGCACGATCAGTTGGACGACGTTTGCAGCAGCATGGACTATCAGCCCGGAGACAATGGCTGCGGTTACCCTTGACGCTGCGTGACAGGAGCGCCTGCGATGGTGTACGCAACGACGAACCTGGGTGCACGAATGGCAAAACGTTATTTTTTCGGATGAATCCAGGTACTGTTTACAGCATCATGATGGTCGCATCCGTGCTCGGCGACATCGCGGTGAACGCACATTGGAAGCGTGTATTCGTCATCGCCATACTGGCGTATCACCCGGAGTGATGGTATGGGGTGCCATTGATTATACATCTCGGTCACCTCTTGTTCGCATCGACGGCGGTTTGAACAGTGGCCGTTACATTTCAGATGTGATACGACCCGTGGCTCTACCCTTCATTCGATCCCTGCGAAACCCTACATTTCAGCAGAGTAATGCACGACCACATGTTGCAGGTCTTGTACGGACCGTTCTGGATACGGAAAACTGTTCGACTGCTGCCATGGCCAGCATATTCTCCAGATATCGCACCAATTGAAAGCGTCTGGTCAATGGTGGCCGAGCAACTGGCTCGTCACAATACGCCAGTCACTACTCTTGATGAACTGTGGTATCGTGTTGAAGCTGCATGGACATCTGTACCTGTACACGCCATCCAAGCTCTGACTCAATGCCCAGGCGAATCAAGGCCGTTATTACGGCCAGAGGTGGTTGTTCTGGGTACTGATTTCTCAGGATCTATGTACCCAAAATGCGTGAAAATGTAATCACATGTCAGTTCTAGTATAATGTGTTTCTCCAATGAATACCCGTTTATCATCTGCATTTCTTATTGGTGTAGCAATTTTAATGGCCAGTATTGTATGTGGCAGACGGCTCTACAGTTTTAATGTTTACGACTAAACGTGAACGACTACTCGAGACAGGCGAGATGCAGTACGGGAATAGCACGCCAGGGGCGCTGCAGTAGACACACTCGTCTCGAATAGTTAACTGTGAGAGAAGGAAGTTCGTCGTGTAAAAGGAGCTTAAACAATGTTCAAATATTTGTAATCCTATGGGACCAAACTACGTTGGTCATCAGTTCCTAGTCTTACAAACTACTTAAACTAAGTTCAACTAACCTAAGTACAATACACACATCCATTCCCGAGTGAGGATTCGAACCTCCGACGCGGGAGGCCGCGCGAAATATGAGCTTAATACATACATTCCTCGAAATCCAACATAAGGTGCGTGACGAAACGTACCTCGAACACAGATATTCATTTTCCTTTCTTCTCCACTCTCATACAGAAAGAGGTAAAAACGAATGCTTGTATTCCTCTGTATGAGCCCTAATTTCTCTTATCTTGTAGTCTTTACGCGAAATGCAAGTTGGCAGCAACAGAATAATCTGCAGTCAGCTTCAAATGCAGGCCATTTATATTTCCGCAGAAGTGTTTCACGAAAGAACTTCGCCTTCGCTCCAGAGATTCCCATTTGAGTTCCCGCAAATTTTGATATTGTAGGTTGTCAAATTCGTCATTTCCTATGAGCACTTTCGCACATGGGCACTTTCCGTTGCTATTGTTGGTCAATTCTGATACCATGTATCACCCAGTCATATGCAAATTTTTCAACATACTGTGTTTAAATTAATTTGGAGGCTTTCTTGCAGAATTACAATTGCTTCCTCCTTTTGCAATAGCTGTTTATGTTCTTTCTTTATATCAATACAAAGAATGCATCACTTCGTTGTTCCCAACTTTAATTTTCATTTTATCACTTATTTCATTTCCTCATTTGCCACTTTCATCTGTCTTCGATTTATTCTCAGACTTAATGTTGTTCAGTGTTCACTGTAATTCTCTCAAGCTTCTAATGACAATAGTATGGTAATCTTCTAATCATATTACTGATATTCTTTCTCCCTGTATTTTAAACCCACTGCTAAGTCAATAGTTTATTTATGGACTGCTTCTTACATATAAAGATTATATGGTACAGAAGAAGTGCTGTTATACTTTTTTTAATCGGAGCACTTATTTCTTAATCTTACACTCTTACTGCTCATTGTTGCGTCTTAAACATTTTGCACGTAATCTGTCTTTCCTTGTAAGGCTACTTGAAATATTTCTGAGAATTTCGAACTCTTTGCAGCATTTTACAATATTAATATATATTGCATCAAAAAATCCTATGAAGGTGTTTTTATTTTAAATCCTTTTTCTACTGTCCAGTTCAACGTTTGAACTGTCCATCTGTTAGCCACAGTTGACAGGGGAAACTTATTTTGCAACTTCCTCACGTCATCGTTCCTCTGTATACTTTTATCAATTACTTTGATGCGTGAGGCTGCGAAGCAAATCGAACGATATGATGATAAACAAATTCCGCCAACGGCTAGAAAAAATTATTTATTAAAACCACACAAACTATTTCCAAACTCAAAAAACAACATCATCAGGTGTTCTCTATATTCAAAGTAACACCCTATTACGATAACAAGGAATTTGTAAACAGTTTACGGCACACTCACAAAATAGAGAAAATTATCCTCTTGGTTGTGTTGTGACCTAGTCGCTTTTTGTTGTTTACTCGTCCCGGTCGAGTTGTTAGGAAAAGGACCGGTGCAGGAATTGATGTAAATTGCAACAACTATTCAGATTAATTATACAAGTTTTATTGACTGAATTTTATGATACTCAACTTTAAAACATATGTCTGTTTCTTCTCTCTTCTAGCTTCTCGTGGCGTCGTCCGTATGATACTAGCTGCGCTGTGGCCTAGTCACTGCTAAGTTCGTAGCCGCGTTCTTACTTTAGTGACTGCCTGAGTTCTCGCTAGTAACTGTCGTATTCCCGAATAGTAACTGCCAGGCGTCCAGACGTATGTCGGCCTAGATATAGCCGCTTGTAGAGGGCGCGCATCTTCGGTTACTCCCTCCAGGATGCGCGGCGCCTGCTTGCTATTGGCTTTCGGTCGACCGCCGCCTTCTACACGATCGTTCTTCTACGTCTGGCGTGTGGCGCTGACTTTACGCCACAGCAGGTTGTATACAAACGTGCCGGCCGCGGTGGCCGAGTGGACTGAGGCGCGGAAGTTACAGTCTGCACGGCCACTACGGTCGGGGGTTCGAATCCCAGCTCAGGCATGGATATTTGTGCCGTACTTAGTATTATCTAGTTCATAAGTGGTTTGTAATTTTAGGGACTGATGGCCCCGTAGTTAAGTCCCATAAGCTCTACAAACATTTGAACATTTATACAAACGTTGCTGGTCAAAAGGGTTATCGAATATTAAAAATTGCGAACCAAACGTAGAACCGTCGTCATAGGTCACTGTACTGCAAAACCATGTACCCATGAAACCGGTTACGTGGTAACCAATAACCGTTGTACAACGGCTGTGAGCGAAATTTCTTTATCTTGACGGTCAGCGGCTGCGGTTGTCATGACTATAAGACTGTAACTATAATGGACCGTGCCGGCGTCGTATCGCGGAGCGCAATCCAATCGATCTTATTTTTGATTTCTCCGTCGGCGCCGCGGTGGAGTAGCCGAGCGGTCTAAAGCGTCTCGCTGCGGAGCGCGCGGTTGCTCGCTGTGGAGGTTCGAGTCCTCCCTGGGGCATGGGTGTGTGTGTGTTTGCCTTAGGTTAGTTTACCTAGGTTTAAGTGTTTTGTAAGCTACGGACTGATGACCACGCAGTTTTGTCCGATAGATTTACAAACATTTGAACATTTTTTCTCCGTCGGCGGCGAGCCCGATTGCGCTTCGCGCTTGTCTACCTGCGGTTATCTTGGCTGCAGGCGAGAGGGCCTTATGAGCGAAGAAGTGTGACAGGGTCAGTTGGTCGGCAGCCGGAAAGTGATGTGTATTCGACGGCGTTACTACGAACGTTCATGGGCACCACTACCTGGAGAGAAGGCCGCGGCGCTCTCGTGGCCGGCGAGAAAGACAGACCCCAGCGCAGACGTCACGCCACGTAAGCAAGGTAGTTCCGAGCCGACGCGATCGCTAGCCGCGCACTGTGGTATCCCCACCACGTGGTACTGTGGATACGTCATTTCACTCGCTGCTAATGACCTTGAGAATTACTGTCATAATGGCAAACAAGAATTGCTTAATTTTTGCTTCTGAGTAGTAAAGTGTTAGTTAAAGGACAATAACAACGCCGCAAAAGGTAAGTGCTAACTTACACGTGGCGAAATTACTGTAATTGTACGCTGACCCTGATCAACAAATTGTAATGTTGGAGTACCATACTTTGCAGGGTCACAGCAAAGATCAAAACAGAAAAACTACCACGAAGAACTGCAGCATTTCTGTCGGTGCGGTGTATAAAAGGTATACAAAAACGGCGCGTTCTGTCACAGCCTGATTCTCATTTCATTCTCAAGAAAACCTTAGAGTATGCGCGTTGGTAATACAAGGATATGCTAATAACAGCCGCGGCGAAATAGCTGTGCGCGCTAAGGCGTCTTGCTATGGCGCGCGCAGACGATGGCCGTTTGATGTTCGAGTCCACTCTCGGTATGGGTGTGTGTGTGTGTGTGTGTGTTGTTCATCGGCTAAGTTAGTTTAAATAGTGTAGGTTTAGAGACCGATGCCCGCTGCAGTTACGTCCCATAAATTTGCAAACATTTGAACATTTGCTAAAAATATCTTGCAACATGAAACAAGTCAGTAAACTTATTTTCACGTGTAGTGGTGGTAATAAAGAATGCGGCTTGTTATCAGTTCAGCAGCACGTAATGTTTCGTGGAGCATGGTCGTTTAACTATAACCAGATTGTGTTAACAGTGGTGTCTTCAACACGAATACAAGCTAATTAGAATCTTTAAAAGCCATATACTTGGTGCCTCTTCTAGTAGACGTATTACACGAGTACATCGCATACATGCTTGACGTATTAATGCCTCGAAAATACAATCTTTTGTGTGAAGACAACCCATGAATAATTTACTGTACTATTTGACCACTCATTCATTTCCGTGGCCAGATTAAGTTTTGTTTTTCCAATAGTTAGCCACAGCCACGGCTTTGTCAATGGCTTGTAGCAGGTCACTGAAACTGCAGGGCTCCGGCAATGGTCGGCACTTAAGCAGTTGTGCCTCGTCTTGAACCTCTCCGCATTCACAAAGAGCGTCGTCATCGTTAGTCAGCAGGCCCCACTTGCGCAGATTAGTTTCACATCTGGGGACACCAGTCCTCAGCCTGTTCAGTGTCCTCCAAACTGTATAGGGAAGGTTGTTTCTAGGTGCCATTTCCATTTATGGCGTTATTGGCAGTGCGATTTGTTCGTTCTTCCATTTACAGACTCTGTTATCTTCCAGCGAACCGTCAAGGATCTTAGTTTTAATCTGCCAAGAAGTTTCATATCAGCGCACACTCCGCTGCAGAGTGAAAGTTTCATTCTGGAAACATCCCTTAGGCTGTGGCTAAGCCATGTCTCCACCATACCCTTTCTTCCAGGAGTGCTAGTCTTGCAAGTTTCGCAGGAGAGTTTCTGTGAAGTTTGGAAAGTAGGAAGCGAGGTACTGGCGGAAGTAAACTTGTGAGGCGGCATCGAGAGTCGTGTCGGGATAGCTCAGTCGGCAGAGCGCTTGCCCGCGAAAGGCAAAGGTCCCAGGTTCGAGTCCCGGTTCCAGCACACATTTTTAATCTGCCAGGAATTTCATCTTAACTATAACTTAAGTAATAATCATCGTACATGTTTTCTAGCGAATTGTCATCAAAAGCCGTGATGATAGTTGCAACTTCAACCTTCTTCCCGAAAGACTGTTGGTATTCACTGCCACTGCTTCCATCGCCTCCTACCGCACTTACCGTAGCACTACCGCTTGAAATGAGTTGTTCGTCATTATCATCATTATGTGTTACTGTTACAACAGTATCTAACTTATGCTCATTTTTCTGTACCATAACAGATACCAGAAAGCATGCGAATGATTCATCTTCTACACGAATACCATTTTCACGAAGAAGGGTTCTTCGTAACTTCATCTCAACTAATCGCAATACATTAGCATGACTGATTACCAATCGCCGCCCCATCTGACGCTTCACCACACAAATAACGTCACAAAACGCAACATCGGAGGCACACTGCACCGTCACTACTGGCGAACCGACAGGTCAAAGTGCAATGCGGCATGGCACACGCAGAGGCCTCTAACGGACGACTGCAGAGTTTTGAAGATTCGGGAGTATCACTAGGGCAATAAGGGATCTTTACATTGTCTCTCATTTTGGTGTATATGTATTTGTTCGAGCTCAAGTACTTTCCTTGTTAGTCAAGGTATCCCCAAAAATCTTTTTCTCCACAAATTGTTCAGTACCTCTTCATTAGTTACACGATTTACCCACCTAACCCTCAGAATTCTTCTGTATCGCCACATTTCAAAAGCCTCTATCCTCTTCCTTACTATTTATCGTCCAAGTTTCACCCCCGTACAAGGCAACAGTCCACACAAAAAATGTTCAAATATTTGTGGAGGTTATGGGACTTAACGACGAGGTTATGAATTAGCTTATACTAACGACGGCACAAACATCCATGCCTGATGGGGGATTCGAACGTCCGACCGCAGCGGCCCTTCAGATCATGACTGGCAAGCCGCAGACCGCTCGGCTACCGCGGCCGGCCACACAAATGTCTTCGGTAAGAAATTCCTTACACATAAATTAATATTCGATGCTAGCAAATATCTCTTTTTCAAAACCGCTTTTCTTCCGATTGTCATTCTACATTTTATATCCTCTGTACTGCGACCGTCATATTTTATTACCCAAGTAACAAAACTCATCTACCACCTTTATTGTTTTGTTACCTAATATAATTCCTTCAGGATCGCCTGATTTTCTAAGACTGTTTTGTAATATTAACGTTAACCTTATACGCCCCTTTCAACACACTGTCCGTTCTGTTCAATTGCTCTTCCAGGTCCTTTTCTGTCTCTGAGAGAATTACAATGTCATTACTAAAACGGAAAGTTTTTATTTCTTAACCTTGAGCTCTAATTCCTTCTCCAAATTTCTCTTTGCATTCCTCCACAGCTTGCGTAGTGTACAAATTGAATAGCTACTGCGTCCGATTCATGCCTTTCATCTCTAATAACAGCTCTTTGGTTAATGTACAAGTTGTAAATAACCTTCCGCTCCCCCTATTTTACCCTTGATGACTTAGAATTTGAAAGAGTGCATTCCAATCAACATTGTCATAAGCTTTCTCCAAATCTACAAAAGCTAGAAATGTAGGTTTACCTTTCTAACTTCTAAGATAAGTCGTAAGGTGGTTATTGCATCTTGTCTTCCTACATTTATCCTGAATCAGAAGTGATCTTCCCCTACGTCATCATCAATCAGCCTTTCCCTCCTTCTGTCAATCATTCGGCTTAAAATGGTTTTGTAATTTTGGCACCTGTCTGTGCCCTGCTTTCCTCGGAATGGGATTATAACATTTTTCTTAAAGTGTGAGGGTATTTCGCCTGTCTCATACATCTTACTCACCTGGTGAAATAGTTCTGTCATGGCTGGTTCTCCCAGACACTTTAGTAGTTCTGAGAGGATGTCATCTACTCTAGGAGCCTTGTGTCGACTTAGGTGTGCTATCAGCGACAATAGCAGATTCCACTGAATAGTGTCTTCACAGCAGTGTTGTCACTATTAAGTTCCTACTCTCGTATTACTACAGTAAGATGACAGAGAAGTCTGAGAAACAAGTTGTTGCGGGAGACCAGGAAATGAACGCGGCAGTAAACGTGTAGATAATTAGTACGCGGCCAGTAGAGAAAATAATCAGCGGATGTAGATACCCGCATTTTGTAGTGAGAGGCAAACCTGGTGCTGGCAAGGGGAGGTCATAGACTTACTAAATAGAAAGCTGCTAAATGTTCAGCAGGGCATTGACGCCATACAATTTTTATTATGTAAACCCCATTCTACGATTCTGAAGATGATTTTTATCGAAACGCGTCAATAAACGCATGACCACATCACTATCTGTGGGTCTATAATTTTACACAGCGTCCTAATAGCACTGTTTATCAATCAATCAACAAATAAATAGAAACTAGACCGCTCGCTGGCGCTAGTGTCGCGTCCCCACAGACGCCGCCATTTGCAGGGCAACCGTGCGTGAACAAGGTTCGTTCGTGTGCTACTTTTAATTGTAACAGTGAGAACGGAAGCAAAGACGAAGACGGAAACAATGTTACATTTCACAGATCAGTCATCAGTCATTACTTGTATTCGGGATAGTATTTTCATGCAGAGATAGTAAATCATGAGTATTTGTTTTTCTTTAGGTTTCCTCTTACAAATGATTCTCTAAAAGTGAGAAAAGTACTTTGTTGCATGTCAAGTACTGATATTTTATTTGCATACTAGCTTAACCCGCGGCTCCGCTCGCTTGTTGGTTGAGTATGATGGATAAGCTATCTTTCAGTAGTGTTATATGAGACTGGTTTTGAAGCATGAAATGAAATACAATACCTTCTTTAGAAACAAACGTTTTTAATCACTTGATGTAATGCTCGGAACGTCAAATCCATTTTTTTAAAAGTAATATATTAAAAGAAATTTCTTTTTTACTACTTTAATATTTATTTCCTTATTCGTATCCATATCCTTACAGAGAAAGAGCTGAAGACAGTGTAGCACGCATAGACCAAAGATATGGTCTGTGGCATCACGTTTCCCTGTATGTAACCCCCTTGCTATAGAGTCGCAAACGTCATCGCTGGTCTTCAGTCTGAATTTTTTAATACTTTGACGACTTTCAACCACCATATCTTCCATTCCCTTATAGCTGTCGCCATGGAACTGCTATAGTGTACAACGGGAGACTTCGGACAACAATTACAGACCATTCGTTTGCGTTCTGTAATTTTCGCTGGAGAGCGAAATATTAACACACACACACACACACACACACACACACACACACACACACACACACATACGTAGAATTTTATATACACGGATAACTTTTCATCCCAATATACTGCACCCTTTTATCATTATCAACCCTCAAGCAACAATGCAACCAATAAAACCATTATCAAAGATTAAAAATAATTTTCAAATAGTAATTATTGTTCCGCATTTCGCGTTATATCTATCAGATCGCTATAAAACCGTGCCTAAAACCTTCCTCAGGTATAAATTAGTAACTGTACAAATATTTAACTCTCTGCGTCTTGTCGTTCGGACGTGATAAGCGTACACCGAACAGACATTCACATTAATATATATAGACAAATAGCTATCCGATCGCCATAAAACCATGCCTAAAGCCTTCCCCGGGTACACATTAGTAACTGTATAAATTTTTAACTCTGTATGTCTTGTGATTCAGGCGTGATAAACGTACACCGAACAGACATTCACATTTATAGATATAGATTAATTACTAAAAATACTAAGTTGAGCTGAATGAAGAACTAGGCGTATTTGAGGTATTTAGATTTTCAATCATATATATCAGTATATGCAGGATTAGGACGAATAATTGCATTTATGCACTTAACAGATGGTGATTGTACTTCGTATATGGTCATTATTTGATCAAATGTTTCATACTCAACCATTTTCAGGAGTACTATCTCGTTAAAAAGTAATCTGCAAATGTTATGCCTATTTAAAGTTGTATGGGTTATTCAAAATGTTCAAATGTCTGTATAGCTTACGGGACTTAACTACGGGGTCATCAGTCCCTAAACTTACAAACTACTTATGAACTAGCTAGTCCTAATGACGGCACAAATATCCATGCCCGACGGGGGATTCGAACCCCCGACCGTAGTGGCCGTGCAGACCGTGACTAGAGCGCCTCAGTCCCCTCGGCCACCGCGGCCGGCTATGGGTTATTACAATTATTCATTCTCAAATTCGAGGAAGTCGAAAGAAAAATTCTACGTAATACGGAAAGGAATGTAGACAAAAATATGGTGTACAATAATAAGCATGCAAGACGTACAGAGTAGTCGGCAAAAAGTAAACAGAACCTGACAGAAAATTACGTGGATTAAATAATAATCGTACTCTCTGCTACTTTACAAGTTTCATGGAATCTTCTTATGCATATATCTCGATGAAAAAATCGCTCCATCTTCTCAGAAAAGAGCCGTATATTCTTAAAATTTCGTGTCTCTATGCAGACGTATTTCGGAAATTAGGAAACTTCATTCATTTAAGAATACTTTTAAAACAGTCTGCAATAATCAGTATTTTTTTAAAAAACAAACATGCCTTTGTTTTCTGCTTTATTTTGCTCTTATTGCGTCCCATACACTACAAATCAGAGCCCCAGTACTAGTATTTTTTCCTGGAAATGGCGGGGGTCAGCTGCTTCAATTTGGGGACAGTTGGCTCGCTTGTCCGCTACGGCGTGGTAGGGGCTTGGGGGAGGCTGGCGCGAGAGCTTGGGCACGTGCAGGGCAGCCAACTGCGCGGGTCGATGTCGGCAGCGGCGGCGGCACGTGGGCGCCGCCTCCGTACCGGCCGGTACATTGTCCCACATCGATAACCGCCGCCCAAACACTCTGTGACAAACTGCCCGCACTCCTGGCGCTGTCGATAACCGGAGCCTTCCGCGGCTGCTCCGCTACGGACGAGGGCACTTTAATTAGCTGTAGCTGTTGCCGTGGAGAGCAGGTACCTCCTGACAGCCCGACAGACGAATCGAGCGTTAACAAGTCACTAAGGAATTTATGACGTCAGCTGCCAGTGTGCAGTGAAATTGCATCGGTAATAACAACGTTCTATAAAACACACAAAAATTACGAATAAACAAAAATACGTGCTCGTAAAACTTACCATTATATATTGAGATTATGTAAGAATTCGATCACAAAGAAAAAAATCTTGTAACGACAGTATTCGAACCACCGACCCTAGAGTTGTAAAGCGAAAACGCTAATATATATATATATATATATATATATATATATATATATATATATATATATATATATATCCTTGCCGGACACTTTGATCACCGCTACTGCACGAACTATCTCAGCACGTTTCCCGCCAGACATACATCTTCAAATTCAAATGTTTGTAGAGTTTATGGGTCTTAACTACGGGGTCATCAGTCCCTAAACTTACATACTACTTATGAACAACCAAATACGAAGGACGGTACAAATATGCATGCCCGAGGTGGGATTCGAACCCCCGACCGTAGTGGTCGTGCAAACCGTGACTGGCGCGCCGCAGAGCGCTCGGCCACGCGGCCGGCAGACATACATCTTCAAATTATCCACACACTACTGATTTTACGCTTATGCCTATTTATCTATTACTCTTAACCGATTCCTTAAAAGAATTAGAGAAGAATTTGGATCTTCACTCGAAATCGGGTATCTCCCCGTAATCGCCTCAAATAACATACAAATAGTAAAAAGGTGTGATATTACAGATACAGGGGTAAGTTGATTGTTTCCATGTGAAAGGCGGGTTTTGCCGGGCTGTTGGGTTCCCCAGCCGGCTGGCTACTAGTTCGTACCTACTGAATGGGATACACCAGGTAGCCAGGTTTTTCCTAATGTGGTCGGAAACCGGAAGCAACACTCTTGAATGAGCGAGGGCGGCTAGCGCAGTATACAACTGAAATACAATATAGCCACAAATTTTACTCTAAAAATCCATATAAAATCAGGGAATGATCATACAGCAAATGTAATTATATAAATGGATTCAGGAGCCTTGAGAGAAGCAAACGCCGTAATTACAATTTCCATATCCCTTACAAATAAAAATCCGAAAAATTTCAGTACTATAATAATAATAAGACTTATATTTACGATTATTGATAAATAGTGTTAAGCAGTACCAGATTAAGAAGCAAATGGGCAGCATTGCACAACGCTACCTATCTTAAAAGACGTACCACATTATTTCCGTCTACTTTCAATAAATTTTGTTTTACTCTCTTGTTGTGCTTTTCGTTGAGGTAGTAGTAGTCTCGTGTCAGAACACAGATTCCACCACGTAAACACAAAACATGAACCCAGCAAAGCGCATTACATTTGTATATGTATTTTATTATACACACACAGTACAGCAGTCATCAATCCGAAGATTGGTTTGAACACCATAGTGCTGCACTAGGTATGGTCCTGTTGCCTTCCTCCGACCTTCGAACTGACTTACCCAGCCAGTTATAGGGGGACCTACAGTTTAATGAGAGTTCCGAATCACGGTGCTACTCGGTATTTTTCACGTGAGCAATACTGACAGAGGTGAAAGAAGTGGAAAGTGACAGATAAAAATCCTAGGACCTGGGGAGGATCGAACCTGCGACCTACGGATTTGTAGTCCGGCACTAATATTATTCTTAGTAACGTTCGTTTCATGTTGTAGACTGCCGCTTAAATATGTAATGGCCGACTAAAAATAATAGATATGCAGTAAATAATTTATATACAAACAATTATATATAATTTGTGGACAAGAACTGAATATATTTGTATAAAAATCCATGATAAATTAAATATTAATTGTGTAACTATATTTCCACGGCGGATGTATATTTGAACAATGAGACGCCACGCTTAATGCCTATCTGTACAAAGAGATTCAGTGTCAACCGTTTTTTAGTATTGTTAAATATATATTTGTTTGTTAAATGTAAACAACTTTTGTAGGGAGGTGATCAAAGCATTTAATTCTGTGATATTCAAATGTATAATATTTTGGAAGGGAAATTTTATTTCAAAGATTAGGCGTTAGGATGCGCCCAAGGATACAATTTTGGGAGCAGGTAGAGCACACTTTTCGAACGCTTGGGACGGGACTCTTAACTTGGACGTTGTGGTGAAAGATTGTCACGCTGGGCGGTCTGAAGCCGCGTTACAAACTAGTGATTTGAAAGATAGGCATGTGTGGACTTAGAAAATTTACGGACCGTGACTGCAGAACTTAGTCTCTGCTTGAAAAGTGATAAACTATGGACGGTGATAGGACTGTGGAACTGTGATAATTCAGCCATCGAGTACTCGTGTGATGACAAACTGTGTTTTATAACAAATACTGTTATCGCGGGTTAACTTGGAACTACAAAGTTCTATGGACTACTCTAACATACGAGTGATAATTCGGAACCTTTATTCTCGAGTGCGTGTGATACTTATTGTGCCTCTCATGAAAAATAGTTGGGGAAATATTTGGTTATTTACCGATGTATAAATTAGGACCACCTCCGCGTTTCATATCTAATAAGAGTAATAAACTCCATTTATAAAGAATTACTTCGTGAGTGAATCACTTCTTTATCTTAGTATCCATTTTGTTGGTCATTCAGAAGTTTAAGTTGTTGTGGTCTTCAGTCCGGAGACTGGTTTGATGCAGCTCTCCACAATACCCTATCCTGAGCAAGCCTCTTCAACTCCACATAAGAACGGCAACCTACATCTGTCTGAATCTGCTTACTGTATCCATCTATTGGTCTTCCTCTGCGATTTTTACCCCACACACTTCCCTCCAATGCTAAATTCACAATTCCTTGATGTCTAAAAATGTGTCCTACCAATCTATCCCTTCTTTTAGTCAAGCTATGCCAGAAATTTCTTTTCTCTCCAATTCTGTTCAATACCTCCTCATTAGTTACGCGATCCACCCACCTAATCTTCAGCATTCTTCTGTAGCACCATATTTCAAAAGCCTCAATCCTCTTCCTGTCCGCACTGTTTATCGTCCATGTCTCACTCCCATACAAGGCAACCCTCCATACAAATGCCTTCAGAAAAGACTTCCTTAGGCTTAAATCAATATTCGATGTTAACAAATTTCTCTTTTTCAAGAACGCTTTTCTACCCATTGCCATTCTGCATTTTATATCCTCTGTACTGCGACCATCATTTGTTATTTTACTGCCCAAGCAACAAAACTCATCTACCTCCTTTAATGCTTCGTTTCCCAATCTAATTCCTTCAGCATCACCTGATTTTCTTACACTGCACTCCATGACCCTAGTTTTGCTCTTGTTAATGTTCATCTTATATGCACCTTTCAGCACACTGTCCATTCCCTTCAACTGCTCTTCCAGGTCTTTTGCTGTCTCTGAGATTATTACAATGTCGTCGGCAAAACGCAATGTTCTTAATTCTTCACCCTGAACTTTAATTCCTTCTCCAAATTTCTCCTTGCTTTCCTTTATAGCTTGCTCAATGTACAAATTGAATAACAATGGAGAAAGACTACAACCCTGTCTTACTCCCTTTCCAACCACTGCATCCCTTTCATGCCCTTCAACTCTGATAACCGCTGTCTGGTTTTTGTACAAGTTATAAATAACCTTACGTTCCCTATATTTTACTCCTGCTTGCTTCAGAACTTTTTAAGAGTTTATTCCAATCAACATTGTCAAAAGCCTTCTCCAAATCTACAAAAGCTAGAAATGTAGGTTTGCCTTTTCTTAATCTATCTTCTAGGATAAGCCGTAACGTGAGTATTGCCTCCCGTGTTCCTACATTTCTCCTGAACCCAAACTGATCTTCCCCGAGGTCGGCTTCTACCACCTTTTCTATCCTTCTGTATATAATTCGTGTTAATATTTTGCAACCATGACTTATTAGACCTATGGTTCTGTAGTTTTCACACCTGACTGCACCTGCTTTCTTTGGAATGGGGATTATAAAATTTTTCTTAAAGTCTGAGGGTACTTCTCCTGTCTCATACATCTTACGCACCAGGTGAAACAGGTTTGTCATGGCTGGTTCTCCCATAGACTTCAGTAGCACTGAGGGAATATCATCTACTCCAGGGCCCTTGTTTCGACTTAGGTCTTTCAGGGCTCTGTGAAATTCTTCTCTCAATACAGTATCTCCTATTTCATCTTCATCTACATCCTCTTCCCTTCCTACAATATTGTCTCGAAGTTCATTTCCTTTGTAGAGCCCCTGTATATACTCTTTCCACCTTTCAACTTTCCCTTCTTTGCTGAGAACTGGTTTTCCATCAGTGTCCTTGATATTCATAGAGCTGTTTTTCTTATCTCCAAATGTTTCTTTTATTTTCCTGTAGGCTGTATCTATTTTTCCCCTATTTATACATTCTTCTACATCCTTGCATTTGCCTTCTAGCCACTCCTGCTTAGCCATTTTGCACTTGCTGTCAATCTCATTTCTTAGTCGTCTGTACTCCATTTTGCCTGTTTCATTTACTGCATTTTTATATTTTCTCCTTTCATCGATTAAATTTAGTATCTCCTGTGATATCCAAGGATTTTTTGTAGGTCTTGCCTTCCTACCTATTTTGTCCTCTGCTACCTTCACTATTTCATCTCTCAATTTTACCCATTCCTCTTCTACTGTTTCATTTTCCCCTGTTTCTGTCAATTGTTGCCTAAAGCTCCCTTTGAAATTCTTAAGAACCTCACGTTCCTTCAGTTTATCCAGGTCCCATCTCCTTCTTTTCCTACCTTTTTGTAGTTTCTTTAGTTTCAGCCTACAGTTCATAACCAACAAGTTATGGTCAGAGTCTATATCTGCCCCTGGGTATGTCTTACACTGTAGAACCTGGTTCCGAAATCTATGTCTTACCATTATAAAATCTATCTGATATCTTCCGGTGTCTCCTGATCTCTTCCACGTATACAACCTTCTTTTGTGATACTTGAACCAGGTGTTTGTTATAACTAAATTATGTTCTGTGTGCAAAATTCTACCAGGCGGCTTCCTCTTTCATTCCTTTTGCCCAGACCATATTCACCTACTATCTTCCCTTCCCTTCCTTGTCCTACTACCGAATTCCACTCTCCCATAACAATTAAGTTTTCCTCTCCCTTAATTGTGTCAATAATTTCCTTTAGCTCCTCATATATTTCTTCGATTTCCTCATCATCGGCAGAGCTAGTTGGCATATAAACCTCTACTAATGTGGTCGGTGTTGGCTTCGTATCTATCTTGACAATGATAATGCGATCACTGTGCTGGTCATAGTAGTTTACCCGCATTCCTATTTTCTTATTCATTATCAATCCTACTCCTGTGATACCCCCAATTGATTTTGTATTTATAATCCTGTACTCACCTGACCAGAAATCCTGTTCATCCTGCCACCGAACTTCACTAATCCCCACTATATCTAACTTCAACCTATGCATTTCCCTTTTTAAATTTTCTAATTTTCCTACTCGATTAAGGGATCTAACATTCCACGCTCCGACCCGTAGAATGCCAGTATTGTCTTTCCTGATGACCACATCCTCCTGAGTAGTCCCCGCCCGGAGATCCGAATGGGGTCTATTTTACCTCCGGAATATTTTATCCGAGAGGATGCCATCATCATATGTTCATACAGTAGAGCTGCATGTCCTCCGGAAAGGTAACGGCTGTAGTTTCCCCTTGCTTTCAGCCGTTCGCAGTAGCTGTGTGGCAAAGCCACATTAGCTAATGTTACAAGGCCAGCTCAGTCAATCATCCAGACTGTTGCCCCTGTAACTACTGAAAAGGCTGCTGCCCCTCTTCAGGAACCACACGTTTGTCTGGCTTCTCCACAGATACCCCTCCGCCGTGGTTGCACCTACGGTACGGCTATTTGTATCGTTGAGGCACGCAAGCCACCCCACCTCGGCAATGTCTGTGGTTCATGGGAGTGGAAGTTTAATTTATGTTTGTAAAATATATTTTCACGTCATCATATGCAGATTGATAGACTGGCTAAACTGCAGGTTAATTATTGACCTTGTTTAAATAGATTGGATAGCTGTTTTGGGCATAGAAGCTGATATACATAACTCACCCCTATCAACAACGAGCCATAAGCTTTTACTACCCTGAGTTATGTATTGCCCAAGTCTTATTGGCGAGAACCGATAGGTAGGTCGCAAAGGGTCTTAGCGAAATTCGGGGTTAGTTTTGCCTATTTTGGTGAATTTTATTTATTTATTTTTTGCATACTGGGTTTTATGTTCCTGACAATTTTGTTTTTACATTTTGATAATTTCTGTAAATATTTCCCACGGGTGGTGCTATTTTTAGGCAAATTCGAGAGTTTTCCCAATTTTTCTGTTCGTTTTTTATTTTTGTCAGTCTTACTAGGAGACCACATGAGTATCGGAGTTTAGAATTTTTTGATACTTATGGTACGTGAAGTTCGAAACTGAAATAACAACCAACAAAAGTCATTCGACGCAACTCTAAAAAATTACCGAAAAATGCAAGTACACTTAAGTACCAGTCGTGAATGGTAGTGTATTTTGGTCCGTGCAACTACAAATAACATTCGATTTTTCTCACCAGACGCGTTTCGTTTTAATGACAATAAAATATCTTCATTGGTCCGTAATCATAGAAATCTACAGTTTGTTATGTTTTTGGATCGATAACAGTTCCTTAGTGAAACATGTAAAGTAGGCCTACTGTTTTGTTACTTACGGAAATGTTAATCTTGTTTTCGCCTCTCATCATCGAATTCCGCTTTATTTCATGCAGTACCGCAGATTCCTCTTGCTGCATCATTGTTTTTTCCACTAATATTACTTTTACTATTGTACTGTCCGTAACTTTTTTTCACAGATCAGACGATTTGTTTTGATAGCTACTGAGTCTGCACAGTGTACTGTTGTAGTGTTGCCAACATTACAACTGTATTTTTTATGTTTTATAATAAATTATGTTACATTATAGTATCATATCAGAACATGGAAGTATGGTACAATCCACTCAACATTGCGTACCACCTTAAACAAGAACAGCATTGAAGAAGGTGTGAAAATCATACAGATCAATGGAGACAGACACCTTTTCCCTTTCCAAGAAAACCTTCACATACACAAAATATTATCACACAAGAAACAGTTATTAAATGACCAAATAAATATTGAAAACAAAAAATTGTATAAAAATGACACAAACCCCTCTACCTCTTGCCCCTAACACTCTCAATCTTCTCCCACATCTCATTCCACACCCAACTATTCAAAATTTAATTTTCCACATTCATTAATTATATGTTATGAATCTGACAAACTATTGTTCTAAAAGTATTAACAGTTTTTATGTGATAAAGTATAAATTTCGAGATATTTTTTAAAAGTAGCCGATATCGTGAAATTTCGGTAAAAGCCGCTACAGTTTGCGAGAAATTTTTGTGTTCGTAACGGTTAGGCAATACGGATTGGAGCGAACAATAAGGTCGACCGCTAGTCTGCCATGAAACAGGGCCGGCCGCGGTGGCCGAGGCGACTAGTCACGGTCTTCACGGCCACTACGGTCGGGGGTTCGAATCCCCCCTAGGGCATGGATATTTGTGCCGTCCTAGTTCGTAAGTATTTCATAAGTAGTTTGTACGTTTAGGGACTGATGACCCCGTAGTTAAGTCGCATAGACTATACAAACATTTGAACATGAAACAGGGAGAATTTGCGAGAGGTGTGGCAGGAACAACAGAGTTCTGTGCTGCTGCAGATACAGGTGTTTGGGAACACACTGTTCAGTGTACTTCCTTCAGCAACAGTGTTTACAGCAGATGGCATGTTATCAAGATGACTACGCGACCCCACCGATTATGACTGTAATGAACACGACCTTATCGAGACTGGTTCGTATCGCCTGATCGGATGAATCACTTATTGCGGTGGTCGTGTGTGGATAAGACGTCACACAGGTGACCAAGTACCGCGCCACGGGTGCACGTCCAATGTGACCAGTATAATACCATGAGGCACAGCCTCCTGCCCATTCATGTTACCGTTCCCGGTGCTGCATACATCACACATCAATTTTCGTGTCTGATGGACGGTTAAGCCATTATTTTCAATATAGTTCGATCGCTAAGACCCACTTTTAGTGTTACTACTGTAGTCTATAATCAGCCAAATGGGTCAAAAGTAGTTTTATGAACAACGTAGCTGTAATTATTTTTCTTTTAGTACCTCTTTGTTACCTGTTACAGGCAGTCAAGTCACCGTAACGTTAAGGTACCCCTATTGAAAAATAAATAAATAAATCATATGAGTTGAGGTCAAGGCTTCTCGGAGAGCATGGAGTGCCAGTTGAGAGGTGTGGGGGGGGGGGGGGAGGAGTTGTTTATTTATTTTCTGTCATTTACAACAATCTGCCATCAGGACGCTAAGACAGGACGTTCTTTCTTCCCGCTCGCTATTCGAGAATGGAATGAGAGATAAATAGTATAACGATGGTTCGATGAGCCCTCTTCCAGGCACTTAAATGTGAGTATCCCATATAGATGTAGATGAAGACCGGAATAAGTGAGTACCCGAGCGACATCCAGTTTTCAGCTAGTTACTAATATAAAAACTGATCGTTAACATTATATCGAAATGTTGATCTTTGATTTTGATGCTACAGTACTCGTTATGAAGTATGGTTCCTAATGAACAATTGAACAGCCAAATGAAACTTCAGAGCTTCCTTACATGGATTACAGAAATAGCTTAGTTATCTTTCTTTCTTTACAGCGTTCTCGATTGCAAGGCCGCTTCCCGTCGTTCGAATCTTCCCTCGGGCATGGATTTCGTGCTGTCTTTAGTGCAAGTTACTTGATAAGTAGTTTGTAAGTTTAGGGACTGATGACCCCGTAGTTAAGTTCCATAAGCTTTACAAACATTTGAACATTTTGACCCCACAGTTAAGTCGCATAAGCTTAACGAATATTTAACCATTCTGAGTTCTCGATTTTCAAACTTCCGGTAGTTATTTTTGTATCATTACCTGTGATATGGAATGAAGATATTGCAATATATGGAGATGATACTACATATTGTTGCCATGCATCTACGTCTGATACAATTCACCGACATGCAACAGAATATATCAAAATCTTAGAACCATGGCTTGCTAAGTGGCGCATACGCCCTAATCCAGAGAAAAGTCAACTGATAGCTTTCCACTATAAGAATCTAACCCAGTATAAGCCACAGAATACAGACAACTTCCAAGTGCAATTATGGGTAAAAGAAATTCAGACTGAGAATAAAGTTAAATATCTGGGTATTACATTTGATACCACTTTAACTTATAAATTCACAATTTAAGAATTGGTAAATAAAGCCAGAAAGATACTTGGACTATTAAGGCAAAGTTAGTGGAGCATCTACTTCAGCCCTCATCTATACTTACTGTTGCTATATCAGACCGAACCTTGAATATGCAGCACCTATATGGGTAACATCAAGAGCACATTGTCACAAAATACTAAGTACAGAAAGAAGAATGCTACGAATTGCCGCTAGAGTTATCCCCAGCACCAGCAGGAAAGAACTGTATCAAACAGTAAATATCAACCGTTAGAACACAGGCTGATTAGTATGATAGCAAAATATGTAATCGCTAGACTCTCAGTAAGCACTAAGACGACTGAGTTGTTACAACGAAATCCAATCACTATTAGCTATCCAAGGTACAAATATCCGTAACCGCCTAGTGCCATAGCGCAAGCTATAGAAAGAGTAGAACCAGGTAAATAGAACATTCAATCAATCTCAGAAGAAGAAGATTTATATAACCATTTGCGATTTATTACTTCAGGAAGAGCGATCAGATGAATAACTAATACTAGTATTGCCTTTGGTCGAAATAGACCAATTGTGTTTACAATGGTCACTGGGGGTTAAATTTTACGTATCATGTCGGCGGCCACGCGTGATTATGTTGGCAACATCAACAACACGATAGAAAATCTTTGCCCATTTTTTCGAACCACATAGAATGACTCTATTAGTGTATCGTGCAGACCATGAAGTAAACAAATAATGCTGCTCCTGTTTTATGGTTGACATGTTCTTGTATGTACCCTCGTCCGCTCAGTGAAAATAATTGCCCTCGTAAAGCGAAGATTCCATGAGAAAACATCAGCGTTGTCAAGCGAATGGCTAAAATGATGACTCACAGGATTCTCACTATTCAGCATGTGTTGCCAACATTATCATAGGAGGCCGCTGGGATATTTGGTAAAATTTAACGGCACTAGGATGTATGAAACGGTATCTTTTACGTGTTAAGGGAAATGCCTGACACAATAACAACAAATAAAAACGGAGGTATATACTTCTCATGCCATTTTAGAATTATATAACTTTCATTAGCCTAATATTTGAAATGGAACTACAATTTCGGTGTACGTATATTTATACAACGGCAAGAAATAACGTTATTTCGATACTGCGATATTCAGAATTCCAGAGCTGACAACATGTCGACTTTGTAGTTCCACCCGTGCACCGCTACATGCCTCTTCCGGGGCATCATCCTTTATATCGGCATTCATATGAAAACATCCATTTCCTTTAACCACTCTCAATCACTGCGAAAATGAAGCATTTGAACGGCACAAGAAAGTGAGCTGGGAGCACTCCATGTTTCGATATTCACTTATTTTAATACTGCAGATGCGCTGCATTACAGCGTCTTTGGTCGAGGCGAATAGCCAATCAGTGAGCTAATTGTTGGAGAATGTAGAACTTGATCCAAGCTGTAGTTAGGAACATTGCTACTTCCTTTTACCACTTTTAATGGCTAAATGCACACATAATATATATATTCGTGAAATCTACGATAAACAATCTTTCGAATTATGTAACTTTCATTGGCCTTCTTGTACGAATAAATTAGTAATCTGTACCACAATTTTCGTGTTAGCGTATTTATATAATGATATGACTATACCCGCGCTGAGGTTTTTTCAGGGTTTTTTTTCCTCAGCAGATGAAAACTGCGGGTAACCTCCCGTGGGAAGCAATAAAGGAATATAAGAAACAGCATAAGTCCAAATCCCTTAGGAAACAAGATAAAATGAGTCACCACAGCCCTAAATAGTAGTTAGTTACCCTGGCTTAAAACGAACTAAACGTTCTAAAATTGGCTCGCCAACTGCTTTGAGGTGGAATGGAAAAAAAATCGCTCTGACGTGATTTACGGCCCACTTAATATTAGTAGTTTTATAAGGTTTTGCAAACATTTTGGACCAAAATAATAATCTAAATAATAAAAAATTAAGTAATTAAAATGTCTTAAACCCTTTTAAGAAAAAAAATTACGTAGTGGCGGGTTCTGAACCACTGGCCTTCAATGTCACAGTCCTACGCACTAATCACTACCCTATAGATAACAGTTAGAAGTTGTGTTCTTTAATCTCATACTATCGATAGCCGTTGTTAACTGATGCTAATATGGCATTTGTGGACACTAGATTATCATTTTTCGTACGAAGAACGACGTGTTTTTGTTAATTCTTCAGTGACAACGTGTAAGTTACAATAAGAACATCATCAAATACGCAACACAAGATGCCGTATGCCACAGAGAGTTCTGGCCGAGGAATGTCACGTGACACCTGCGAACGTCTGGTTTTCGTTAATTCAATGGAGGGTGTCAGAACTCCGTTATTTTTGCAAATATCTCTCAAACGATACGAGATATAAAAAAACTTAAGGGAACAAAGTTGTAGAGAATTTTCTCCTCTACAAATTCGCTTATTCAATTTTCGCGTCAGATGAACGGTTTACTTGCAATTAAAATTACATTACAAATGACTTTTTTGGTATTACTATCGTATTTCTTGTCCGAAATGTTTGAAAAAGCGAGGTTCTGGTCACGGTAGCCAACAATTACGTCTGTAAAATTTGGTGCCGATCGGTTGAACGGTTCGACCTAAAAAGTGGGAACAGGTTACAGCCAGACAGACATCGTCAAATCGCCGTTATTTTTGAAAATATCTCTGCAACAATGCAAGATATGAAAAAAAAACACAATAGAGCGAAGTTGTAGATAATTTTCCCCTCTACCAATTAGGTTATTCTATTTTCGTGTCAGATAAACGGTTCGTTTGCAATTACAATTATATTACAAACGGATTTTTTTTGTATTACTACCGTATTTTTTGTCCGAAAAGTTTGAAAAAGGGAGGTTCTGGTCTCTGACGGCCTACAATTGTGTCTGTAAAATTTGGTGCTGATCTGTTGAACGGTTCGTCTTAAAAACAGGGAACACGTTACGGACAGACAGACAGACGGACAGACAGACATACATCCATCCGAAAATCGCCGTTATTTTTGCAAATATCTCTGAAACGATACGAGATATGAAAAAAACATAAGAGAGCAAAGTTGTAGAGAACTTTCTCCTCTACAAACTTGGTTATTCAATTTTCGTGTCAGATGAATGGTTAACTCGTTATTTTTATTTAAATTTCGAGCTGTCAAAAGACAATCGCAAAGGCCCACTTTTAGTGTTACTACCGTAACCTAAAGAGGGCAAAAATAAAAATTAATAAATAAAAATTTAAAAAATGTAAAAAATCACCTTGTATGTTTTAAAGAGCACGCTCCTGTCAGAGCCAACAGTATCGAGAAGCTGATGTGAACAGTCACTTATTTGTGGTCCTAACAGTTCACGCACTTCGCTACTTTAGTGTGGCGGCATTCACTGCCTCTAGCGAGCGCCCCGCCAGACAAAGGCTAGAGCTAACTGCTCCTCCAGTTCATGGCCATCTCGCTGGCAATATCGATTCCATACACCGAGATAACCCCGCAAGCTGTGTGTTCAGCCGCGTTCGTTATTCGGCGGGGTAAATGTGACACGCAGATTCAAGTCCCCTCTGTTTAATCTATGTCCGGTGCGTAATTAATATCTAAATGGTGTAAGCACTATAATGTGCGGTTTGCACGCGATTAATTTAAATACGAAAACAGTGTCGGCGACAGACTCGTTGCAAACACAACTAATGGTAATTATTTTTATGTCACATTTGCGTTAAAACGTCTGCGTGATATTTCACCGCGAGCGAAATTTGTTTGTGTGTGTGTCACACGGTGCTGCTACCACTGAGGTTGGCTATTCAAAGCGTTTTATTCGCTGTTGAATGTATAATCACACACAGAGCGCCGGATTAATATCGCTTCTCCTCTCCCTTGTGGAATTATCTGTGACGATCTCATTGACTATTCAAGCTATGGTATTATTAAAAGATTTTCTAATGTATGCAAAAAGAAGTGCCTGACGTACATTCACTAACGAGGTATACACAATTTTCACTTTAATTTAGTTCATTCTGGTTACACTGATTAAACAAATACGAGATGGGGTGCAACGTTAATTCATTCTTAACAGAATAAACAATGAGATTTCATAGAAATATATAAAGGGGTTTATCACCGAAGAGATCTCGTGAAAGAATATACAATTAAAGGAACTTTCAAAATGTAGATCTATCGGACCAAACTGCGTGGTCATCAGTCCGTAGCTTACAAACTACTTAAACCTACGTAAACTAACCTAAGGACAAAAACACACACCCATGCCCCAGGGAGGACTCGAACCTCCACGGCGAGCAACCGCGCGCTCCGCAGCGAGACGCTTTAGACCGCTCGGCTACTCCACCGCGGCAAAGGAACTTTCAAAAAGTGAAATTGGGAATGACTAAAAAAATCGTTGATCCACATTATCTGTTTTTTATTTGGAGTCGTACAGACTCGCACTACCGGCCTGCAATGTACAAAAATACCAATGTTTTAATAGAACGCAAAAGTGTTTACGTATAATATAATGAAATTGCATATAGTTTACTGTAAGGGATATTAAATGGAGCCAACAGACTATCTATTGCGTAATTATCTTGTGCACTGTGATGTTTAAAGCTTTCCCGGCGTACAGATATTTCCATAAAATCTCGGGCGAACTGCCGGATGTACACCTCCAAAGACAGAACAAGGAAGAAGAAGAGGCTTTCAAATCGACTGCTTATCTCCCATATATTGGGAACATTTCATCGCAGATAGGCAGGATACTAAAAAAGCATAAAGTAAGAGTCATCTTTTGCCCTCCTCCTAAAATTTCATCGCTGTTGGGTTCTGAAAAAGACGATCTGAAGCTGCGTAAAGCAGGTGTTTACAGGATTCCGTGCGAGTGCAGCAAGTCATATATAGGGCAGACGACGCGCACTGTGCAGGACCGCATCGTGGAACATCAGCGTCATACTCGGCTACTCCAACCCACCAAATCCGCAATCGTCGAACATTGTATTTCCACAGGTCATTCAATGAAATACAATGAAACGAAAATTGTGGCCCACACATCAAACTTTTGGAGCTCAATTATTAATGAAGCTGTGGAAATAAGATTGTCTGACAGTGAGACTTTTATCAATCGAGACAGCGGTTTCCAAATAAATGCTGCATGGAATCCTGTCACTGAAAAACTTCGTAGTCGGTGTAGTTTCCTGCAACTGAATGACGATGAGAATCGATCTGATATCGAAGCGGCAAGCCTCCACCACGGAGGGCGCTCTGAGCAGCGTACGTAGCTGTAGTGAACGCGCACGCTAGGTACGCGCATGCGCAATGTCGGCTGAATTGGGCATAAATAGCACAGCTCAGTGCGCCTTCGCCAGTACTTCGGCGGTACTCACCTGAAGATGGCCAGAAGACTCTGCGCCGAAATATCGTGGCAAGAAGTTACGGACATCCGGCAGTTCGCCTGAGATTTTATGAAAAAATCTTGTGCACTACTCACATTGCTTTTGCACGTAAACTTGTAGGACGGTTGACGGGGATCGTTGGTCAGGTCCATCCATTGGTCTTTTCCCCTCAGCTCGTCAGACATAAAAATGGCTTGACGGTCTGGTTTGTGTCATATTAGGTTATTTATTTAATATATTTTATACAATATACAATTATACATAACAAGTTACTATAAACAGGCTATTTTCAATGGTAGCATTTAATTGGGATTTGTTAACAGCGTCTTGAAGTGACTCAAGTGTTGCACGCTCTAGAGAAGCATTTTCGCAAATATTCCTACAACCACAAACTTTTTCCGTTCATCTAGTCTCACAAAGTGAGAGTAATGTTGAATATTAATAAATAATTTTACAAAATAAATGAATAAACAAAAAAATTAAAAATATGTGTGCCATTTAATGTTATCTTTTACTAAACTCACAAGTTCCATATCATTACTAAATCTCGCATTGATGCTCTATGGATTAAGTATTAATCTAATCTCAGTCAATCTGATTCGAACATTTATTCAAAAGGTAGCCCCTAAATGGAGATTGTCGAAATAGTTGCTATACATTATATTCTGCCGTTCTTATGTGGAAATGAAGAGGCTTGCTCAGGATAGGGTATTGTGGAGAGCTGCATCAAACCAGTCTCCGGACTGAAGACCACATCATGATGACATTATTTTCTTCTGTAAAGTTCCGTTTCATAGTTATCTTACATGAATCGAATGCGCTATAACTAAATTAAGACCTTGAGTGTATGAATTGGACTCTGAGAAATTGTTCTGCAGTTTTTATCACGACTCATAAACAGACACTTCAGCGCCATGAAAGCCTTTCCCAATCAATTTATTCGTGTCGAAATTATACGATGTGCGTTATAATCGTTGTTGCCATTGTTTGAGCTAAAACAGGTTCTATGTTGAAAACTAAAAGAAATTCGTCCCTGATAATTGATTTTCCAGATGAGAAGTTGTGACAGTTCCTCGATGTTGCCGATCCCAAGACGCTTCAGACGAAATGTGTCTGTATTACAAGACCCAGTTTTATTAACATGAAGCCGGGGGGTTGGTGAGGTACACGTTATAAAAAATAAAAATGAAAACACTTAGCTTGGATTCAGATGTTCGTAGTACTGGCCGGTTTGCGATGTCATTGAAGACCGTTGACCCAGGTTTCCTTCGGAGCTACATTCACTTAAATGAAATTGTGGTAGTTGTTAAGTGATGAGACTGACGAACTCGCTTATTTAAAATTTTCAGAATGTTTTCTCATTTTTTGACTGTTGCACAATATCTTCCAGCAGCAATATTACAAAGAAGTATACTGATCTGTAACCAGGAACAGAGTGCCAGAGCATGGCTCGCACTCCAACATTTGCGGCGTAACCGCTTAATAAGGCTAATGACAATGTTTTGTAAATCACAATTAAACAATATCCTTTTACTTTAAATGTGCCAAAATACACCAATTAAAATATTACATTTAAGCTTTAACTATTTATCTCAGTGTATGTACGTGTTTCATGAAATTTGTATTTAATGTGGTCCCGTAAAATAAGAGTCATGTGTTGACTATTGTTTATATTACTCAAATTATTTACATTAGCTGTGTTTTCGAAATGCACACATATGTTTTGACAATATTGTGTAGGCGTACTATTATTGAGACATGGAATTTTAATATATTTCAGTTTGTGGTCTAATTTTTATGAATAAGGATTTGTATACAGCTGTTGTAGTTTTATCTATTTCGAAGCTAGTTTCTTAGTACCAATTTTAGTGCGTGAAAAATGATCAGTATTTGATTTAGGATCCAGTGATATATAAAACATGGTCTGCCCCAATTTATTTAAACAAAAGGTACATATGTAATCATGTTGTGTAATAGTTATAACATGTAGTAGTGTTGTTTTTATACAAACAAGTATCTTTATAGGTTCATCAATTTCCGAAACTAAGTGTAATGCATTGTTAGTGTTTGCAGCTATTATTTACGAAAGTATAAAAATTGAAAATTACGTAAAGCCAGCCAAAGTTATGCTTAAATCAACGTACTATTTCATAAAGATGTTCTACTAATACTGTTAATCATATTTCAAACTGAACGCGAAAATCTGATAGTTTACATGTCCGGTAGCGAAGTTTTATTTTAGGTGTCCGATATTTCGTGTTTGTAATGTTGGTAACGGATTTAGTAGAGAGTGCGCAACATAGCAGAAACGTTACAAAGTCTACACATTGAATAAGACTAGTTGTTCTCTCCGTGTTAATGTCTGGTTTCGTCAGATAGTAAAGTAAAAATCTGTTCGTCTTTCAAGTACGTGTTCTTGAATGGCAATACCACACAATTCAACAACTATTCCTACAGAAGTATAGTCCTATTTGCTTCTACAATGAATGTTTCTTGTATTTCAGTTAAAGTAGAGTTACTAAATAAATACAGTTTTCCGAAATACCTACACCAAAGATGACAAAGTAAAGGTTCTAGGATTCGGAAAAAAAGCTGTTGGCATGAGTTAAATAGAAGTTGATACCCTAGATGTTGAAACGCTCTTGATATCACATGAGAAAAGCTAATATTCTGGTCCAGATCCGCGTGTGAGTGGCGAACGCTCTAAGGAGCCTTGCTGCAGAGAGAGACGCTGCTTTCCGACAGAGGTTGGAGTCCTCCATCGGGCATTTATGTATGTTTTGTCCTCAGATAATTTAGTTTTAATAGTTTATAAGTCTAGGGACTGATGAACACTGCATTTTGGATATATGGTCTCCTTCCACCGTTTAAAACAAAATGTTCAAATGTTTGTTAAGCTTATGGGACTTAACTATGGGGTTATCAGTCCCTAAACTTACAAACTACTTATCAACTAGCTTATCCTAAGGACGGCACAAATATCCATGCCCGAGGGGGTATTCGAACCCCCGACCGTAGTGGCCGTGCAGACCGTGACTGAAGCGCCTCAGTCCCCTCGGTCACCGCGGCCGGCGTTTTAAAACAATTTCGATTTGTTAGCTACATTTCGTACACAGTAATGTGTGGTGTAAACCGCACCAAATGCAAACTGGCCAGCGACTACAATTTTCACTGCAAACTCTTTAAAATATGTGCGGCGTTGTACTTTATTTTTTATTATAACAATAACTATGTACTACAACGAAAAAAAAAAAAACGTCCAACATCATCCGGTGGCTTTTCGCTATAAGATACAGAAGAATATATTTTTTTTCCTAGCGAATAGTTTCTGCAAAATCGATTGAGGAACCTGCATTAACACAGAACACGCACAAATCCGAAAATAGTGTTTTCAATTTTTTTACGCAGAAATTAAAAGTATTTCAAAGAAACTAAATACAGAGAAGGATGAATCTTGTATTCGTCTACATAAAACAATTTCTTTCTTCGAAGCATATCGGATGTCTTGAAATTTCACTTTGTGACAGAGGTGGAACAAAAGCGCAGGAAAACTGTGCGCCTCGGACTACCGGACAGACGCCCGGCCGAGGAAACGCCTGCCCACCGCCTTGGCTTCGTTAAGTGTGCGGCAGGCTGTCCCATTGGAAAAGCACGGTTTACAGACGGCTGGCAGCCTATCCTCTGCTGCGTCAAGTGTGCGCGCCGAGCCTTATGCCCAGTTTACACGACGATCGAAAGTTCACAAGAAAGATTATGGTCTACTGCAGCGCTCCAAGCGTACTAACTCGGCACTAATGACGTGTGATCACACAGGCTTGGTTGCGTTTATACGATAAACCCCCGTCTACACAATGAATTAATACTGACAGCAGCACCTATGCAAAAATACGGCCATACTACAGTTTATATAAGAGAATTGTTTACGTTTGTGTGTATGTCATGAGTGATAATATTCAGCTTTTAAGTTTACACTGTCGGCAGTAGCAGGAGCTGTGGTATATATTTGAACACAACAGCGAAGAAGGAATAAAAGTTGGATGCGTCCTTGGTTGATAAGAAGAAACGAACAATGAGATGTGTACTGCATGCTAATAATGAAGTAACTTGTGCCAGAGGGCCCCAATGACGTCCAAGGTCAAAAATACGACACTGGAAGTATTACGCAAAGCTGAAGAAACAAAATACTTTTTATAACAGAGTTGCATTCTCTGCTTTGTGTAATTTATGCGTCAGTTATTCCTGTAATTGCTATTTTTTTTTTTTTTTTTTTTTTTTTTTTTTTTTTTTTTTTTTTTTTTTTTTTTTTTTTGCGGACTCGCTTTAACATGGCATCTTCTGGCGACATAAATCTTTCAAGAGCCTTTCCTTTGCACAAGGAATTTTAATTGCTGCTGTTGACATTTGCAAACCAATTTAAATGTTCGCTCCAGAGTAAGACCTCAGAGAACTTTTTTTTCCCCCCCTTCGCTATTAATTCCTCCATGACGCTCTCGAGGTTTTGTGCAACTTTCTGTCTGACGAGCTACAATATTATAGACTTTTTATGATATAAAGTAAATCAACAAGAAGTAACTTATTCAAACTTCTTTTTAAATCAAAACTTTCCTGTTATTTTCTTGATAAATAACGGTCACTGTACCTGTATGCCTCAATCAAAACACAGTTCCTGGTCTGTCCCACTCCACTGATACAAGATGTATGACTCCAGAGAAACGAGCAGCCGGCCGCGGTGGCCGAGGGGACTGCGGCGCGCCAGTCACGGCCTGCAAGGCCACTACGGTCAGGGGTTCGAGTCCCCCGTCGGGCATGGATATTTGTGCCGTCTTTAGTTTTAGATAGTAGTATGTAAATTTAGGGACTGATGACCCCGTAGTTAAGTCCCATAAGCTATACAAACATTTTTTAAGAAACGAGCAATTTCGATAAGGACGCGGCTATTTCCGTACGTAAACATGAAAGCGGCGGAGCGAACTCACTTCTGCGCATGCGCGCCTCGGTCGCTACTAGCAAATTTAGAACTTGTCCTAAAGTGTACTAGCTAGTATGAAACGCAGTCTCCGCTCACGGAATGCTAGTAGTTCTGCGTTTACGTCGGTAGATGGCGCGCAACGTGATCCGTTCGTTACTAGTGCATTCACTGTGTAAACTGGGCTTTAGGCATGTGCGAACGGTGCAGTCCTACAGGGCCCCGCGCTTCTATAGGCTGCGAGAAATACATTAGAACGTAATTTGAAAACTGTTAACCGAAATTTTGTTTTTCAAACTTTTTTTAATGCAATGTAATTCAAGTATACACTCAGTGAGACGCGACTGTGAGCACTGGAGGACGTCTCAGATTTAGAAAAGTTTGCCTGTATCGGAGTCGAATACTGATGCGCTATAGTAATATTCATTGTCAACACATGACTGTTGCTCATGAATAAATGAAGAGGTGTGCCATGTATTGTTTCTCAGCGCCTTCGCTCCCTTTCAAATGTTCAAATGAGTGTTAGCTCTTACGCGAACAAACTGCGTGGTTATCAGTCGCTAGACTTACACACTGATTACTTGACTAACTTAAACTAACTTACTCTAAGGACAACACAAACACCCACGTCCGAGGGGGTATTCGAGCCCCCGACCGTAGCGGCCGTGCAGACTGTGACTGGCGCTCCGCAGACCGCTCGGCCACTGCGGCCGACCGCTCCCTTTCTACTCATTGTTGTGACTCATGTGGGATCCTTTTTACATACTTATGAGGTGGTAGCGTTGTCATCTGCAACCAAAATTATCTCTTTTAACAACTTGTGAGGTTTTTAAACCGCTACTTATGGTGCGAAAACGTAATTTTGGCATGTGGGAATATTTCTATCGTCTGTTTATTATCTATTACTTACGGTTTCTTTTGTCATATACATCTTCTTCCGCACTGTTTTAAATAGCACATATATGTAATATACATATTTAGCGGACTTTTTTTTTTTTTATCACAACCACTTTCCACTTTAAAAATTCGTCCGTGTTTACTTTGTTAAACTGCACCTGTGTCAGTTGACTTTCAGCTGTTCTCCAGTGGAATGGCGATAGATTTGAATAAAGTTTGTTTTCTCTCTCTCTCTCTCTCTCTCTCTCTCTCTCTCTCTCTCTGTGTGTGTGTGTGTGTGTGTGTGTGTGTGTGTGTGTGTGTGTATTAGCTGCCTGTGGCACATGCCCACATGCCAAAATTACGTTTGGGTGCTAAATAAAAACAGTGTTTTGCATATCAGGCGGACCTCAAACCCATAATGAAAAGATCGTTTGGATTTTATAGGCCGCCTACTGCAAGTTGTTTGATTAACGCCAGTTCGGAGACTTGCTTATCGATGATGAAAGTGATTATGACGACAAACAGACAACCCCCAGCCCCCTGCCATAAATCGAACCTGTGCCTCTACATTGGTGCTCAGCGACGCAGCCTCTGAGCTACAGAGGTGGACAAGGAAATAGGAAAATTAATTGCATACACTTGTCGGCCTTCTGAAATCTATTTTCTTCACAACACAACTTCGATTATATCCAGTGGCGGCACTAGGCGGCGACGACTTCGGCAACCGCCGACGGTCTCGGATCTGTGGGGGCCTCGAAAAACATTGTTAAAATTTTAGTTTTTTTACTTCATGTTTAACGGCGCTTTTCAACTGCTAGTTTATGTAGCCACTACTTACATCTAACTTACACTAGCTTAACCAAAGGACGAACACAACATCCGTACCCAAGGGTGGATTTGATCCCCAACGGGAGCGATTTGTTCACCGCGGTATGACGTCTTAGTGCGCTCGGCCATTCCCGGCCGGCAGCTATTTAGTTCAAATGTTCAAATGTTTGTAAATCTATCGGACCAAACTGCCTGGTCATCAGTCTGTAGCTTACAAACTACTTAAACTAAGGTAAACTAACCTAACGACAACACATGACCCAGGGAGGACTCGAACCTCCGACGGCGAGCAACCGCGAGCTCCGCCGCTACACTGCTTAGCTACTCCACCGCGGCAGCTATTTAGTTGTCCATATTTATTTCCGTATGAGAGCAACAGTAATGCAATTGTTAGTTAAATACTTGCAAAACAACTTCTTCTGTACATTTGAGTAAAGAATTTGGAAGAATTATATCTAAATGTTTATGTAACCATCAGAATGATGGTCACAGTTCCAGTCAGTACAGCTTCGACCGAGAGAAGCTTCACAAAGATTAAGTTGGTTAAGACTTACTTGATAAGCACAGTGAGCCAAGAAAGACTATCTGCATTGTCAGTACTATCAATTTAAACCGAAATAGCGGCTAGCATTAATTACGATGTGATCTTAAAAAAATTTCAGTGAGGCGAAAAGCCAAAAAGTTGCTGTATTTTAATTTGTGTTATTTATTGTAATTTTTGACATTGCAATAATACTTGTATATTGTACAAATAAAATTATAGTATAATAATTATTGATGATTAATTCAGGTGATTTTATTTAAAATTTTCTTCCTTACTGAAAAAAATGAAAGGGGCCCCGCAAATACGAGTTCGCCGACGCCCAGTTTTCGTGTATGTTCAAATGTTTGTAGAGCTTATGGGACTTAACTACGGGGTCATCAGTCCCTAAACTTACAAGCTACTTATGAACTAGCTACAACTACGGACGGCACAAATATCCATGCCCGAGGGGGGATTCGAACCCCCGACCGTAGTGGCCGTGCAGACCGTGACTGAAGCACCTCAGTCTCCTCGGCCACCGCGGCCGGCAGTTTTCGTGTAGGGCCACCCCTGGTTACATCGGGCGTTAAAAGATTCCCAGCGGTAATGCAGATGAACGCCGAATCTAGGGATGTGGAGACGTGCAAACCCACAAACCGGGATATCTGCTGCCAGTGGAAGTCGCAGAGCGGAGCCAAATGGTCACCAAGACAAGCTGACGGATTCTAGTTAATTATTTCCCCACCATAATTGTAGGTCTGCTCTAGTATGTCCTTTGCTATAGGCTTGTGGTAGTACGTCAGTGACGAAATACAGAGTTCTTCTGAACGTGACGACGGCGAATAACCTCTGCTGGAGGAGGCCGGGGTGGAAAAGTTGCGGCAGAGCGCCGCGTGAAACTTTTGCAGAGAGCCCCGTGCAAGCTAAGGCCGACTCTGGCTAGTAGGTGATGGATGGACAGATTTAGGAGGGAATAGTCAATGGGCACAGGGAGGACTGAACAGGAGTGACACTAACAGAAAATTGGAACGAATGAATACAAGAGCAAAGCTGGTTAAAAATTATATAAATTCAGTTTATATTTAAATTTTATGTCATCTTAGCAGGAATGTTCCGCCATGTCCATTGCCGAGGTGCTATTCCGCTGCATGGGGAGCCTTGGCAGTAGTGGCAATTATCTGTGGAACACAGAAGCTGAATTAAAGTTTGTGGTGTGGAGGGAAGTCCGTGACGCCTTAATTGCTATTGATGCGGTGGTCTAACGGTAAGACGTCTGCCTAGTAAGCCTGGAGGTCCAGGTTCGATTTCCGGCCGCATCACAAATTTTAATTCGTTAATTCATTGCTTCTCCTTTTTCTCCTTTATCTGTAATGTCTTGGACATATTCGAGACGAAAAACCGTCTCAGGGTTACTGAATTTATATTTAATTGATATTTATATGAAACAAAAGTGTTACATGTTTCAAACTATTTTATACTTCGGGCATCCAGAGCTGAAATACATTAAAAATCAATTCTATAAAGTAATATAAACAATCATGATGTCTTTCTATGAATTATAGCAGTCCGCCTTAGCTGTTTTTATACACCTTTATTGCGTTACTACCGGTTTCGTACCGTTAAAGGTACATCTTCAGGTATCTGTATTAAAAAATAAATGTTTTTTAATACAGATACCTGAAGATGTACCTTTAACGGTACGAAACCGGTAGTAACGCAATAAAGGCGTATAAAAAGAGCTAAGGCGGACTGCAATAATTCATAGAAAGACATCCTGATTGTTTATATTACTTTCTAGAATTGATTTACAATGTTACATGTTTACACTTGTTACGGCTTTCAAACTAGTCGCCAGCGTTGAGTAGAAACCGTTGCCAGCGATATGGAAGGCGTAGTATACCGTTAGCAGGGCCGGTTCTGTTGATGGTGCGAATGTAGCGGTCTACGGCCTGTCGAATCTCTGGAACAATAATTCTGAAGCGATTGCCAGGAAGTGGTTCCTTCATCTTCGGAATCAAATCAAGGTCACAAGCTTTTAAGTCCAGGGAGTATGGTGGATGGTACAGTAATTCCCAGCCCTATCGACCAAACAGAGCAGACACAGGTTGCCCTGTATTTACACCCGCATTGTCGTGCAAAATAATGGATGGGTTACGCAGAAATTGTTGCCTCTTCCTTCGCACAGCTGGTAGCAGGTGATGTATTTTAGTCAATTTATGCGGAACCCATCGTGATGCAATTTTTTCGTATGCCCAGGCATTCCTTCAGAATGCGAAGCACAGTCGTATGCGCTAATCCGGTTTCGTGGGCGAGCTCACGAATCGTCTGGGGTCGACCACTGTCCATTAACGCGGCAACAGTATGCACTTGCCCAATGCAGGTCTGACACAGTTTGCCAACCTTCTTTGAAGGCTTTTACCCAACGCGCCACTGTTTTATAAGGCAATGCCGATAGCCCGCACGCCTCTTGAAGACCTTGATGACACCGTCGTGCTGTACGACCTTTGGCACATTCAATCTTGATCCAACTCCGTTGTTCCTGTAGTGACACAGTTACGTTAGACCGCTCGCTCACATATGGCTGTGTTTCCCTCGATTTTGCGCACGCAGGCTGACGTGAGACGGGCGAGTCCATTTGCTCGGAGGTAAGGCAGGTATGTCAACAACGTAGATTCCATTGCACAGTGTCTCCATAGCACTGTTACCGCTATTTACGTCCCAACCCTCGTAATTATCAGTACTACTGTCCATTACATAATGACTGACCCCTGATTTTGAGCTCATATTCTGGTCGCATCGCATGACGAACGTCGATGTTTCATATCTCATCGGAATGGTTGAAATGTCTACTTTCATTTGGTGTATAAATATTGCATTTTATTTGAAAAGGGGACGACATAGGCGGTAATATTTAAGAAAAGGCGTGCTTTTTCTGGCTTTTTCCTTTGCATGGTTTAAAGATCTATCCTTCTGCTATTTACGGACGGAGTTTTGTTATTTTCTGATTACTCGTTTTCTTGCTATAATATAGAACGCAAGAAGCTGCGATTAAGCTAACCGTTGTAGCTATTGAGACGGAGAGGGCACTGTTGTTAAAGCTTGAACTTTTGTTGGTGACATCAGATGTCTTTACTAATATATTGTCTCTGTGTTTGTTAGTTAAGAGTCTGTTCAAAAATGTTCAAATGTTTGTAGAGCTTATGGGACTTAACTACGGGGTCATCAGACCCTAAACTTACAAACTACTTATGAACTAGCTGTTACAAAGGACGGTACAAATATCCATGCCCGAGGGGGGATTCGAACCCCAGACTGTAGTGGCCGTGCAGACCATAACGCGCGCCGCAGTCCCCTCGGCCACCGCGGCCGGCTAAGACTTTGTAAAGTAACTGCATTCGTGGCTGCAGTATATGCGACGCGCCTCTATTGTTGTAATGCGCCAGACGCGCCTATTCAACCGTGAAGAACGGCGACACAGCACACGCAAGTTACGTAGCGCATAGGAAAGAGAAAGCAAATAAATTATGTGATAGTAGCGCTTGGCGTAGATTTATGAGCATAAAAATATAACAGCTGTGAAAGGCAAGGGCAGAGCTTGCATTTACACTTTTCATCTCGTTAATACGTATCATCATTAGGCGAACTGCAGCAGTTTACGCCTACCATTATTAGGACAAAACGACTAATCAGAAAATAACGAAACTCCGTCTGTAAGTAGAAAAAGGTTGGATCTTTCACCTGTGCAAAGGAAAACTGTCTCCTAATTACGGTCCGATTTCTGTGTATCCTTAAAGTTGACATTTGCCGAAAGAACCCAGAAAAAGCACGCTTTCTCTTAAATATTACCGCGTATGTCGTCCCCTTTTCAAATAAAATGTAATGTTCACACACCAAATGGAAGTACACATTTCAACGATTCCAACGAGGTATAAAATATTGATGCTCGTCGTGCGATGTGGCCAGAATATGAGCTCAAAATCAGGGGTCAATTATTCTGATATGGACAATAGTGAGAAGGTCCACCTGTTAGAGTCGGTCTTCCTTTAGAAACGAGCGCCTTACTCGTGTGGCTGGATGGTGCTCTGGTGGAGCGTGTCCACGTCCTGGTCGGCCGCCTCCATGGGAACGCGGCGCACATACATTCGAGAAGCGGGCGGGCCGGTCGGCGGCAGCGCGTGCGACCGGATGCGGCAGGCGTCCACTGCTAGGGTGGCAACCTGACGCCGCCAAGCACTTGCGGTCTCTCCTCACCGCTTCTCTTCTCTGCTCCTCCATCCTCCGGACAGCGGCGACACCGTGAGACTGCCGGGACACCTGCTTCCGCACCTCGCCACCTTCTTCGCCGATCACCGATCTTACCTATGTCTCCGCGTATCGGATGCGGCACCGCAACTAGCTAGTGCACGGTCTCGGTAATTCGAAGCTCCCGCTTGTGTGTGTGTTACACTGCTGGCCACCTAAAATGCAACACCAAGGGTGACCGGAGATCATCATAAGTCGTCGTGCACAATGCTTAGCGTCGTGACCCCCTCAACCAAGCGTCTCCATCCCGGACGGTTGCCAGCTTCTCTTGGTGCCTGCTGAAGCGGTAGGCCGGAGATCTTTTTAATTTGATCTATCCATCTGTTCGCTGCTCTTCCTCTTCGTCTCGTGCACTCGATCTTTCCTTGCAAGATTATTTTCTCTAGATTTATAGGCACAGCGTCTGGCACAACAGACCAATATTGCCACTGTTAGGAAAGGTCAAAGAAGTGTCCTATTAAGACTAACTGGAGCCTTCAACACCACCTCGGACGAAGCACTCTGCGTGGCACTGGGGATACCACCAGTAGAAATGTTTGTATAGTCTATGGGTCTTAACTACGGGTTCATCAGTCCCTAAACTTACAAACTACTTATGAACTACTTACGAACTAGGACGGCACAGATATCCATGCCCGAGGGGGGATTCGAAGCCCCGACCGTAGTGGCCGTGCAGACCGTGACTGGAGCGCTTTTAGTCCCCTCGGCCACCGCGGCCGGACCACCAGTAGACCTTACCATACGACTAAGAGCTGCTATGTATTGGCTGAAGGCGGGGAAATACGACAAGGTCCACGAACTTATTGGACAAGAGGTAATAGAACGGAGCCAACTAATTAAATGGAGAATGGACACATGGCAAAGGGAATGGGATAACTGCGAGAAAGGACGACGTGTCTATGACTTTTTCCCGGATATAAGAGAACGTCTTCGAATGGGTCATATCAATCCCAGCCGGGGTTATGATCCACATTATAACGGGACACGGCCCCTACCCCACACACCTCACACGTGTGGGTCTCAGTGAGAATCCATGCTGTACGTGTGGAGAAATTGGGAGTCCAGAACACATTCTCATACGCTGTCAGCTCAACAAAACACACACTCACACTATGTTTGACACGACTAAAGACCTAAACGTACTAATATGCGATAAGAACTGATGGGACATAATGAACAGGCTGACGGAGAAAGTCTCACTACGAAAAAAAGACGAGTACACACAGAACGTAAGACATAATGCAACACGAAACGCCCACAACAGTAGACAAAACGCTTATGATGAATCTGACACTGAAAGCGCAAACAGTGCAAATTACACCACAGATGACAGCCCCGACACAGAAGACGATATAAACAGATGCGAAATGTAACTCCAGATATAGCTGATCATAGGAGTCTCCAAATGAGAAAACTCCAGGATGGCAGGGCTCGAAGTAAATTCCGAGGCCTCCCACCCTGGACTTTCCACTCTTATTCTTGAGACTCATTTAAACCAATCTGTCCTATCTTCTATTATTCTATTCTTAAAATACCTGATGTTTTGAAGTTGCCTTTCCATTTCCCTTATGATAATCTTTAACGTTTTTCTTTGTATTTTTTATCTAATTACTGTAAATATATAAAGAAAATAATGTATCACAGTCGCATAAATGTATCACAAAGTTTTTGTAATCACGACCAGCTATATACCCTAAGGCAGCTGGTCCGCAACAAGGGTAAATAAATAAATAATAATAAATGAAATAAATAAAATAATCTCTAGACTTTCTCTATCTCTTCTCACAATATGGCCAAAGAACTGGAGAATCTATTCGGTGACTCGGAAAGAAAGGCGTCTGGAGATATCGAGTTGTTCAATAGTAGACATGTTTGTTCTTCTTTCGGTCCACTTCATGTATAGCATCCCATTCCGGCACCATGGCTCAAATACATCAATGGGCTGTTTGTCTCTGGCCTTGACTGTCCATGTTTCGCAACCATAAAAGAAGACAGAAAAACACGAGTGTTTCAACTAGCTTGCTTGTGCTATTTCTTATTTCTCTGCCAGAGCTTGGTGAGTTTCTTCACAGCCACTCGTCCTAGCGTGATCCGTCTTCTTATTTTATCTTCACAGCTTCCTGTGCTGCGGATGATTGACCCGAGAAAGATGGAAAGAGTGCACGACTTGCAGTCTTCATCAGTTGTCATGAGTTTGGACTTGCTGAGGTTGATGTCTAATCCATATGCTAGACTAATGTCCTTTATTCTTGTTAGTAAGTCAGTAAGTTCATCTTCGCTGTTAGCTAAGAGCACAGTGTCATCAGCAAAACGGAGATTGTTAGTTCTCCCACCAATTGAGATGGCTTTGGTCCAACCATCGAGAGCTTTCTTAATGACATATTCTGTATAGATGCTGTACAGTTGTATGGATAGGACACAACTCTGTGTTACACCTTTTCGTGAGACGTGCCAGCACTTGTCTTTACAATCGGGAAGTGAATACTGTATAGACTTTTGATCAATGCTATGAAGTGGGGTGGGACACCGAACTATGCAAGCATCTGCCATAACTTTTTCGAGACAACACAGTCGAAGGCTTTCCTATAGTTCGACAAGCAGATGAAAACAGCAACACAGAGCTCTGGCGATTTTTCTGTTATGTTCACGAGTTCCTTTCCCTTCAACAAAAACTGCTTGTTCTGTGGATATATGAGGCTGAATGTACGGATTCAAACGTTGGTTGAAGAGGTAGTGCAAAATTTTACTTGCGTTCGATATGACGGCAATAGTTCAGTTGTGTGAGCAGTTGCGGACAGACCATTTCTTGTGTAAGGGGATGAAGAGAGACTTTGACCAGTCTTCTGGCTACTCCCCAGTTTCCCATATTCTTTTACACAATGAATGCAGCACATCAATATGTTCCTGTTCCATTTATTTGATCATTTCTCCAGATATAGACCTACCGTCTAACCAGAAACTTTATATTTCTTCAGATGCTGAATCGCTTTCTCTATTTCACTGCGTAAAATTTTAGGTTCCAAAGTAAGTTGTTCAGCTGGTTGATTGTCCGTACTGTTGTTAATTCCAAAGTACAGCTTTTCACAGTACTGTTTCCACCTCGCAACAACGTCTTGCTTGTCTCCGATAGGGTTACCCTTCTCGTCATCTACCACCCACGTACGAGGATTAAATTCAGCGGTGATGTTGCTGATTTTCTTCAATAGATCACGTACCTGATTGCCATTATGATGCTCTTGTTTTTCATTACAGATACGGTTAATGAAATATGCTTTGTTCTTTCTACAATTCCATTGTATTACTCTGCACAGATTCTTGTATTTGTCTTGATCCTATAATTATAAGAGGTATTTGTTGTCTCTCTGTTCTCCTATAACTCATGATCCAGACAACCAAATAATGTGAAATTTTGTACACGTACCTAAATTGCATGGCGAAGGTTCTTAAACAGGTTCCGTTTCATTTTTTGGAAAACCTACCGGAAAATTTGAGAAAAAGTGAAAGTGCATTTTTTTCAATGTGTCCGTGTAAATCTGTATCTTCGCACTGATTTTGATTTTGCACAATTGACCCTCAAAACAAGAGGAAAAAGGGCACTTTCTACATAAAATTTCGTTCAGTGCATGGTGGAGGGTAGTTACGGATTTCGCCAAAATGTTGATGAAATTTTGTACACTTGACCTTGACACAAGATGAAGGTTCTGTCTACATAAAATTTCGTTCGGTGCATGGGGGAGAGTACTTTACTTAAAGACTTCGATTGCAATCTCTATACATATAAGACGCATTTGTTGTCTGTTGGGCCAAAAATGTTGTTTATCACAATGCTTTAACATAAATGTATCCTTTTATTACATACAAACAATCGGTTTTGTACGCTTCTACAGAAAACCTTATTTTAAACCCGGGCAAAGCCGAGTACTTGCAGCTAGTAATTTCTAGAGGAAATGACACGGTGTACACAGATCCCTCGATTCAAAATACAGCCCCATGTGAGGTGATGAAGGTAAGGAAATTAGTATTGATTGTTTCCGACATTGCTAGATATAACCGCTGAAACAGGCCCTACACCTCACGCGAGCTCCACAAATTTGCCTGCCCAACACACGAATTCGGTCACTACGCGGAAACGGTCTGTCCACCAGCACACAAAGACCGCAACTTGCAGGGATCCAGTTGTAGCCTTGCCATCAGTTAGCAACACAAAGCAAGAGCAGCAATTTTATTACATTTTGCTAGAAAATGTACACAACGATAAATTGTGTATGAATCCGTTATTGTCGTGGTCTTCAGTCCGCAGACTGGTTTGATGCAGCTTTCCACACTACCCTGTCCTGTGCAAGCCTCTTCATTTCAGAATAAGAATGGAAACATCCTTCTGAATCTGCTTGCTGTATTCGTCCCTCGATATCCCTCTACTATTTCTACCCCGCACGCTTCCTTCTAATGCTAAGTTGACGATTCCTCGATGTCTCAGAATGTGTCCACCAAACCTATCCCTTCTCTTAGTCATCATATGCCAGAAACTCCTTTAATCCCCAATTCTGTTGAGCATCTGCTCATTAGTTTCGTGATCTACCCATCTAATCTTCATCATTCGTCTGTAGCACCACATTACAGAAGCTTCTTTCATCTTTCTTGTCTAATCTCCTTTATCGTCCAGACAAATGCTTTCAGAAAGGACTCCCTAAGATTTAAAGTAATATTGGATGTCAACTTACTTCGCTTCTTTAAAAACGCTTTTCTTCACAAATCCATTCTGCATTTTATACCTTCTTCACTTCGGTCATCAAAAGTTATCTTGCTACCCAAATAACAAAACTCATCTACTACTTTTATTGTCTCATTACCTAATCTAATTCCTTCAGCATCGCCTGATTTTCTGACACTACATTCCATTACCCTTGTTTTACACTTGTTAATGCTCATCTTAGACCTTCCACTACGTGTAACTTCTCTTCCAGGTCGATTGCTGTTTCTGACAGAATTACTATGTCATCAACGAACCGAAAAGTTTTTATTTCTTCTCCCTGAACTTTAATTTCCCCTCCAAATTTCTCCTTGCATTCCTTCACAGCTTGCTCAATGTACAGATTGGGTAAAGGCTAAAACTCTGTCTTACTCCCTTCCCAACCACTGCGACCCTTTCATGTCCTTCAACTCTAATAACTGCTGTCTGGTTTTTGTACAAGTTGAATATAACTCTTCACTCGCTATATTTTGCCCCTGCTACTTTCAGAATTTCAAATAGTATATTCCAGTCGACATTGTCAAAAGCTATCTCCATACCTACAGATACTAAAAATGTACATTTTACCTTTCCTTATCCTATCTTCTAAGATAAGTCGTGATGTGTGTATTGCCTCCCGTGTTCCTACATTTCTCCTGAATCTGATTTTCTCGTAGTTCAACTTCCACTAGTTTTTCCATTCGTCTGTAAATAATTCGTGTTAGTATTTTGGAACCTTGACTTATTAAACTGATAGCTCTGAAAATTTTCACATTTGTCTCCTCATGCTTCCTCACAAACAGGAATTACTATATTATTTTTGAAGTCGCAGGATTTACCCTGTCTCATATATCTTGCAAACCAAGTGGAACAATTTCTTAATGACTGGCTCTACTAATGATATCAGCAATTCAGACGGAATATCATCTACTCCATGCGCCTGCTTTCTACTCAAATCTTTTAGTGGTCTGTCAAATTCTTCTTGCAGTATCGTATCTCTTATCTCATCTTCCTCGGTGCTAGTTGGGGTGATCAAATAATTTGATAGCAAATGGTTCCAAGCCAAGCTCGCTGATTTTATTTTTACTTACGATGTTTGATACTGTATTGGCAACATCATATTTTGGGGTACCTCTTCAAGTCAGTCAAAAGTCTTCACAGTCCAAAAGCGTGTAATACGTATTATTTGTGGAGTAAATTCACGGACATCCTTTGAAGTCTCTTCTCAAAGAACTGGGTATATTTACTGCTTCTCAGTATATTTATTCCTTAATGTAATTTGTCATAAATAATATATCCCTTTTCGCAACAAACAGCTCAGTTCATACATACAATACTAGGAACATAAATGATCTACACAAGGACTTAAAAGCGCTTACTTTAGTTCAAAAAGGGGTCCACTACTCAGGAACACACATTTTCAATAATTTACCATAAAGTAAAAAAAATTTAACTACAAATAAAGATCAGTTTAAGAGGAGCCTAAAAGGCTTTCTAGTGGCCAATTCCTTCTACTCCATTAGTGTATGTCTAAATTGTACAAAATGATGCAGGTATCGGTATTCATACTATATTAGTATTACTATATTATCAGTTCAAAAAAATTGTATTAGTATTATCTATTACTCAGCTTGTAAATTTTGTTTCTTGACATGTTCCACATCCACGAGGATCTCTCCTCAACATGGATCTACGGAACGAAAAACTAATCTAATCTAATCATCTGATCTTCCAATATAAGTTTTAAAACTTGTTATACGGGGACCATGTCATCAAGAATAAAAGCGTTTTACATAATTTTATTCTACATGACGTGTACTCTGTACAACGAGTTTTAAAACACAGATTTGAAGATCAGATAATGTTTCCAATACAGCATCAAACATCATAAGTAAAAATAAAATCAGCTTGGCTTGAAACAATTTCTTACCATTTTCATTGTAGATTTGACTACGGATGTGAAGTCTATTTTGGCACATAAGTAAAGGGTTTCTATTGCAACATTTTTATTCGTATTATTTCTTGAAATACATTTTATTTGGATTGTGAAAAACTGCATTTTGTGGACATGTTCATTTCGCATGCCTCCTCCTGAGACGTCATTGTCTTCAGTTTCAAATATGAGAAACAAAGTTCAAGTCCGTCTTAACAACGAATACACCTAAGCCAAAGAATGCTTGCTAAATCCTAAACTTTAAATTTCAAGAAGTGTGAATTTCCAGGTATGTCTCTTACATCTTCCTATGACACAGTCTGCATTACCAAGTATTCTGTAAGTTTTCTACTTTTGAATGCGCCACATTTAGAGTATTTTGCAATGAAATGAAATATTCTCGAAAACTAACTGATGTATCCATAAAAATACACAAAACTAACAGATAACAATTTTAGCATTCTATACCGTAATGCAGCTGGTACTTCATGAAATATGCTCCATTGCATTACGCCAGAAAAAAAAATGATAGTGAGACGAAAATAATCTATGAATGAAGTCCTGTCTTCGTTCATGGATACTCGTTCGTATGCGCTCTCGAATGTTTCTGTAGAAAGTATAAAATGCTGTTGGTTTAAGACACTTTCAACTAAACAGTTTATTCAGAAGTTGTGAGCGTTAAAACGCGCCTTTATACAAAACAGAGAAGAAGACTTACTCGTAAAACAAACTTCTTAAATAAAAAATGAAGCAGGAAGGTGAATCTGCGTCATAACGGAATGCTTTTAAGACGGTTGCTTCCCACGTCTTTCACGCGTAGCCGATGGTATAATGCTGAATATTTATGGCCCCTGCTCCTTTAAGACAAGAAGAAATGTCCAACTAAAATAGAAGTTGTTTTGTGAAATAACTAGAGTTGCTGCTGATCATTATCATTGTGTCATTTAACTCAACATCTAGTCTTTTCACATGAGGACTGTTCATCCAGAGTAAACTAAGAACTGAGCAGCATAGGGTAGTTGCACTTGCACCCCAAGAAAAACAACACAGTTTTCGAATTATTTTGTTACGTGTCTGAATCATGGCAGCAGCTTGCAGCTTGCAGCAGACGAAAACTATACGCACGGTATTTATCAAAATATGCGAGAATAAACTTTGAATCAGTAGCACAAACTAAATCTGCCACGTAGGTGAGAAGAAACCTCTTAAAAACAGAACCACTAACGAAAATTAAGAAATTAACTGGCAAAGAAGTTTCGCGCAATTAAATTACGATACTTAGCGTTCTGGGCGATGAGGCAGCGATAACAGCTGGCAATGGCATGTGCAGGAACATGGCCAAAGAGAAAGAAAGAAAGAGTGTGTTCAGGCCTAGTCATGGATTCAGTTCTGCCACGATCGTTTCATGTTATCCGGAAACGATCCGTTTTAATGTTTGTCACTCTCTGTTGAAAGAGTGCCGCCCTATACTTCTTGGGGGTTGCAAGCGGTGGGTGACACACTTCCAAACATTCAGCAAAGAAAAGATCACTCCCAGGTTCTTCGTGATATAGCAGGATTTCTGTATATAAAGAATAGTTAAGTTTCAAAAATGAACAACTGAAATAAAAACACAAGTAGTTTATTTCCTTCTCTAAGGTGAACGTCCTAATTTAACTTCACTCTTTTCCATCAAGTAACCACCTAAGATACTACCAGCATATATCACAATTCGAACAGAAATTCAACTATCAATTTCGAAGCGCAAGCCAACAAAATATTCAAAGGTTTGTTAAGCTTATGGGAATTAACTGCGAGGTCATCAGTCCCTAAACTTACAAACTACTTAAAAACTAACATATACTAAAGACAACACAAACATCAATGCCCGAGGGAGGATTCGAACCCCCGAGGCGGAACGGCCTCGCGCATCGGAGCATAGCGTCTCAATGCGCTCGGCCACTCCGCCGCGGCGCAAGCCAACACTGACTTACAACAGATAACCTGCTCGAACAGAGCTCTCGCTTTATAAATAAAATGTCACAACTCTTTGCTCACAGATGAAAAACATCTACCACTGTATACAGGTTAATGTGCACATAATTTATCTTTGGGATGTTACTGGCAAAGCTTCATCGTAAACAAAATCGTTATAACGAAATACATGAATATACAAATGTTCAAAATATTACAAATTTACAGAACGAATAAGTATTACAGTGATTCCACTCTAATTATAAATGTATATTTTATAAGTGTATTGGGGAAGACCAATGATGGAATTTATTCCTGCAATGTTGGAATAGTCACTTTAAAAAAAAGGGGTGGGTGGGTGGAGCGATGTACTATAACGCTGTCATATTTCGCTTATTATTTCGTTTCGCTGGTGTTTTAGCAAGTTGTGTGTATGCTGTCATTACCGCACGAACTCTCTCACGTGAAACATTTTCGTCACAGACATTCCCGCTAATCGCGCACAAAATTCAAATGTTTGTAAAGCTTATGGAACTTAACTGCGGGATCTTCAGTCCCTAAACTCACAAACTAACGTTTACTAAAAACAACACAAACATCATGCCCGAGGGAGGACGTGCGATCTGCAACGTGGACGCGTTATCCCTCTTTGTTGTTGTTGTTGTGGTTTTCAGTCCGGAGACTGGTTTGATGTTCGTCTCCACCCTACTCTATCCTGAGCAAGTCTCTTCATCCACCTCATAAGAACGGCAACCCACATTCATCTGAATCTGCTCACTATATTAATTTCTTTGTCTCCTTCTGCGATTTATCGCCCCCACACACTTCCCTCCGACGCTAAATTCACAATTCCTTGATGTCTAAGAATGTGTCCTACCAATTGATCCATTCTTTTAGTCAAGTTATGCCAAAAGTCTTTTTCCCCAATTCTGTTCAGTACTTCTTCATGAGTTACGCGATTTACCCATCTAATCTTCAGCATTCTTCTCTAGCACCACATTTCAAAAGCCTCTATTCTCTTCCTAGCTAAACTACTTATCGTCCAAGTTTCACTCCCGAACAAGGCAACACTTCACACAAATGCCTTCAAATGCATCTTTATAAGTCCTAATAAGACGCATTTTTTGGTCGCTTGTGTTCACCGTCGCATAATTTACAAAAAGATGTACTGCAGTATGTAGTGCTCGTATTACTTTGTCCACTCACTGCAAGAGAAGAAATTCATTACCGAAAAATCACACTAGTAGTGACAAATAGATGGAAAGAGCAGCTGCCGTAAAATATCTTGGAGTAATCACCCGAAACGGCATTAAGGGGAATGTCGCATAAAACAGAAACGCCATTAAATGGAATGGGGACATAAAACTGACAGTAGGAGAAGCAGATGCCAGACTGACTTTCACAGAAAAATCCCAAGAAAATTTAATTCATCCGTGAAGGCCGTGGCTTACTAAACTCTTTGTCGAGCGATCATTTGCTCTTCAGTCAGGGTACCTTAGCAGGTTGGATGAAAAGAAGCAGAATAGATGGTATTTATTCTATGGTGATGTTTTCCAGCGTGTGCAAACTCTAGGGATTGATCGAGAAAGAGGTACGGAAAAGAAATCTAATGAACTTATGACCGGAAACACGTTTCCGTGCTAGAGACCATTTATTCATTTATACTTTGTTGCAGAGACTGGGGCATTTTAAGACTGTGATATTAAGGAAATGTAAGAAGAAATGATATATAAATGCTGTAAAGGCGGCCTACAATACTGAAGTTGCCAGTGCAAGCACAGGAAATAATAACAATAAAAAAAAAACTCCCTTTGCTTCTGAGGAGCCAAAGGAAAATCCTTCCCGTTAACTAAAACAGAAATTTCACTCCACTGTGGAAAAGGAGAGTTTGGCATCAAGCAGTATGGGCCCAGACCTAAAGTAAAGGAATTCACACCAAAAAACAACCAAGAAAAATAAATATAGGGGTCAGTTGCTGAAGGTGGACCGTTGCCTAAGTTCGACCACCTACGTATTTCACCGTATGCTGGTTATTTAAAGTTTTAAATTCGGTCAACTGGTGAGAAATATTGTCGAGTTTACGTAGCTCAGTCTCCAGTCAACAATAGTCATTGGAGTGATAACAGTTTCCATTATTGCGTTTTCTTCGATGTCGCTGCAAGTTTTCTGCTGCAGAACATACGCTTTCCTCTGCTGTAAAAGTAAGTAAAAAAGTCATCAGCACGATAAGTGCCATCCATTAGTTAATAATTCAATGTAGTAAAACTAGAGTTTGGCCTTGTGTGTTCCTGCAACATTATCTTTGTTGCCGAAATTGGACCAATGGCTGTTTCATAGTTTGGACCGGTCCAATTTAGGAGTCACACATGACAAATAACACTTAAGGTCATTTAACAATAGGTAATAAGTACATGTTAAGTTTTTTAGATTTATTTTTCAAGGCGGAAAAACATTTTAAAAAATAAGTAATAAGTATGGTAATCTTTCTACAGTTGCAAGATGGCAAAAAGGGCAATGTACGGAAAATGGACAGAGGATGAACTGTAGGTCTCTGGGTCAGTATACAGAAACGGTGCCCAAGAACTTACCGAGTGTGCTCGTATAAACCGAGTACCAAAAGCTACAATAAAGAGATATGCTGATGGTACAAACACGTACTCAAATGAAATTCAGTTATTCGCAAGACAATCCTTTTCGACTGATATGGAAAAAAATGTCGCAGATCACCTTCTTTTATTTGAAGAGAGGTTGTTTTGAATTCACAGTCAAACGTGTTCGTAAACTTCCATTCGACATAGCAGAGAAATATGAATTACCTCATTCTTGCAATTGAGAAAAGAAAATGGCGGGTAAAAAGTGGTTTTATTCATTAATGAGACGTCATCCAGAAGGAACATCAATGGCCAGATCTTAAAAGAAAGCTTCTTTTTTAATAAATATTACGGGTCTTATTTCCTTTTTAGTCATTGTTTTAAAATGTTCAAATGTTTGTTAAGCTTAAAAAAAAAAAAAAAAAAAAAAAAAAAAAAAAGGCTAATGCAGTGAGTGCTCAGCTAAGATCTACTCTCTTCTGCAAGAAGAAAGTAAGTACAAATGTTTCAAATGTTTGTATAGTTTATGGGACTTAACTACGGGATCATCAGTCCCTAAGCTTACAAACTACTTATCAACTACCTTATACTACGGACGGCACAAATATCCATGCCTGAGGGGGGATTCGAACCCCCGACCATAGTGGCCGTGCAGACTCTGACTGTTGCGCCTCAGTACCTCAGTGCGGACGCTGATTGTTGTTGTTTGTTCTTGTTCGGTGTGTTGTTGGCTCAGCTTTTTTATTACATAGGGCGTTCAGTCCTCTGACCGGGCGCGCTGAGCCTCGGCGCCCAGCATCCGCACAGCCACCGCAGCCGACCCATTACAGATACCATAAATACAGACTTATAGTCATGACAACCATTATTTTACCATTTGGTTCAATTTAAGCAACTGAAGGTCTAAATTAGACAATCGGTTTCCTAATTTGGAGCGTTTACATCATTTAAAATTTTAAATAATATCCATTTACGGCGCGTCTCGGTTGTACAGTGGTATAGTGCCAGACTACAAATCCAAAGGTCGCTGGTTCGATCCCCGCCAGGTCCTAGGATTTTTATCTGTAACTTTCCACTTCTTTCACCTTTGGCACTATTGCTCATGTGAAAAATACCGTGTAACACCATGGTTCGGAACCCACGTTAAACTGTAGGTCCCCCTATAACTGGTTGCGTAAGTCATTTCGAAGGTCGGAGGAAGGCAACGACATACAACCTCCAAACAGAATCATGCCTAGTAAAGCACTGTGGTGTTGAAACCAATCTTCGGATTCCAGAATGAAACTTTTCACTCTGCAGCGGAGTGTGCACTGACATATCAGCGCATACTCCGCTCCAGAGTGAAAAGTTTCATTCTGGAAACATCCCTTAGGCTGTGGCTAAGCCATTTCTCCACCATATCCTTTCTTCCAGGAGTGCTAGTCTTGCAGCTTCTGTGAAGTTTGGAAAGTAGGAGGCGCGGTACTGGCGGAAGTAGAGTTGTGAGGCGGCATCGTGAGTCGTGTCGGGATAGCTCAGTCGGTAGAGCGCTTGTCCGCGCAAGACAAATGTCCCAGGTTCGAGCCCCGGTTCCGGCACACAATTTTAATCTGCTAGGAAGTTTCAATCTTCGGATTGTTGATTGCTTTATTTTTTTATCCATTTATGCTTTGTCTTTATTCGAAGTACAATACTAGCAGATGAAAGTGTACAACATGTAGCTTCTTTTGCGGTATATTTTGATTCGAATAGATAAATTAGGCTTGGGATAACAAAATAAAACAGTAGTCCAATATCGGCAATCTTCCCCAACCCTGATAATGAATGGGGAAAAAGAGAACAAAAATACAAAAAAAAAAAAAAAAAAAAAAAAAAAAAAAAAAAAAAAAAAAAAAAAAAACGAAGAGAAATATACAAAGAAGGAGATGCTACGAGAAATGTCAATTTCTATTTCCAACGCCGAACGCCTTTCGATGGCCATGTATCATTAGTAGCCGTAAGAACGGTGGCGAACATGTCCAGGTAGTGGTGGACTCTCTGTACCTAGAGGTATTGCTTCCAGAGGTAAGCTAGGTATGGGATAGAGGTTTGATCTTCAGCCGAATGACAGCTAACACAGTGTACCCTAGGAGCCATATGGTGACACTTTGTGTGGTTCGCAGGCCATTCTTCTTGGCTGGGAGCACTGTCACTGGATATTCCTACTTGGACATGTTGCAGCCTGTTGAGTGTGTTTTCCGGTACCACACTGTGCCACGAGTGTTGCCTGACGACAGAGGTCACACTAGAGCACTGTATAGTACAAGCAGAACAATCCGCCATTTTGAATCCCATGTTGAAGGCGCGCATTTAAATCTATGGAACCATTATACTTTCTAATATGCTCTTAGGCCGTTAAATATACTTTCCTAACGCAGAAATGTTACAGCATAGTAAATTTATTTTTTTGACTGTAAGAGGCAAGCAACTTAAAAGTTAGTGATTATAGGGATATTTTTTAGAGATATGATACAGTTACAGTCCATATTAAGGAATATGTTGCTGTTCTAAATATTTACCACATACAGTTAAAATACGTTACAATATTATCGAATTTTCTGGTTTATAAATGGTGCGCCCACATACGTTTGGGGTAAGTAAGAGTTGCATAACGGAATAATGTTAAACTACGATACTATACTTTCCGTATTCCCCCCTCTAATGTCTCCCATATTTTACACACAGCATATTTGAGAGACGATTTTAAGTCAAAAATGTGTATTATAACTTTGAACGCCTGGTTTCGTTAGATAACGACTAAATAAAGTCTCTCTGGTAGCATGTACTTTGAAATAAAGTGAATGTTGCATTATAAGTTTTGAATTTAATGCCTTTCATGTACGACCTCTTTCCTGTTCCCGTTCTATGCGAATTTCAGTGTGTTTATCCACCCTGTTCACAGCTTGGCTTAGGCCTACATAGACCCTAGCAACTTTAAACACACTAAGTCAAATCCACCCTCGGGCATATGTGTGTGTTTGTTGTCGTTCTTAGTGTTAGTTAATTAAAGTTAGTTTAAATAGTTTTAAGCCTAGGGAATGATAACCATAGTAGCTAAGTTCCATAGATTAACAAATATTTGAAAATTTTTAAAATAAACTATTCCTTACATGAAACTTCCAGGCAGATTAAAATTGTGTGCCGGAACCGGGACTCGAACCTGGGACCTTTGCCTTTGCCTTTCTGTATGCCTTACATGTTTAGGCCTATATTTTCATTACTAACTGTGTGAGCGTTAACTATTTCGAATACAAATAATAATAATAATAAAAAGGTTCTTAACATTACACAGTTATTTGCTTCATTTTAGCGTTCATACTTGGCGTCTGGAATTTACAAGCATCCTTTTACGCCGATCTATGTTTGAGGGAAACCGATAAAACTTATATCGAGCATGTCTGCTATTTTTTGCAGCTGTACAACCAACCATTTCACACTGTGAAACAATAAAATCACAAAATATTCGCTGATTCACTTCGCTGCAGCACACAACACTGTCGTCGCATTGGGATTCAAAATGGCGGATTGTTCAGCTCGGTATATCTAGTGCTTTAGGTCACACCATGCTCGGTAAGGTAAAGTGGTCAACAATCCGAAAACTGTTTTGAACACCACAGTGCTTTACTAGGCATGGTCCTGTTGGGAGGTGGTATGCCGTTGCCTTCCTCTGACCTTCTAACCGACTTACCCAGCCATTTATCGGAGTACCTACAGTTTAAGGTGGATTCCGAACCATGGTGCTACTCGATATTTTGCACATCAGCAACATTTCCAGAGGCGAAAGAAGTGTAAAGTGACAGATAAAAATCCTACAACATGGCGTAAAAGGAAACCGCAACCTTTGGATTCAGAGTCTGGCAGTCTACTACTGTGCTACCGAGAACTCGCCATATTTTCGACTAGCGCTGACTTCCGACAAATTACCAAACTACGCTGTCGCGGTATAGACAAAAAAAAATAAAATAAAATAAAAATAAATAAAAAAAAATAAAAAAATAAAAAAACCTTTCATGGTTTCTTTTCAGGTTCTTGTGCAATAAATACATAAATAAGTTCCCGGACATTATGTATACCCTGTATAATTTTTCAGGAAATTAGAATGGAATATTAAGGCACTGTGAATAAAATGTGATTCGAAAAGAGTTTGTAGTAAATGTATACTAAATTACAATATCATGCGAGATACAGCGGTTTTTCATACATTCCAATGTTTATGTCATATCTCCTGAAATATCTGTCGTTCTATGATACAATATCGAAAGTACAATCAGTTCTTTATACGCTCACTGTCTCTAAAATATGTATATTTAGCAGTAAGAGCATAATGAATCTAAATCTCATGCGTGATGGGACAGTTTCTCAGGAACCTTATTTTTATGATCAAATATCTCAGTCAGCCTAGTATAGTGACCTCTGTAATCTCTATACAACCTGAATTTATAGCTCTGGTCTCTGAGGACAGATCTGTATCGTGCCTGCACATTCATATGTTTTGCATGCGATTTCGCCTTTTCCGCCATGTTTTAGTATGGCAAACGAATTTCCATTAGTTTGTACGTGACAAGAATTGCTTGCTTACCTCTTGTTTTGAACTTCATGCCAATATACGATGTAATAGGCTGGTATGGCAGTCGAATCGAAACGTATTTTAATTTCTTGTTCTACTAACACTTCGTAGAAGCAATATTTGAATTGGTCAAGAAACTAAATATGAACATATATGGCTGACAGGCTCAAACAGCTGAACATCCAAGTAGTAAAGAGATCCATATTCCTAGTGTGATATAATTTCAAAGGTACATCCAGTGATAAAGGCGTAAAATGTCTTGCAGATACAATTAGTTATGTATAAGCTACATAAACAGCAGAAAAGTAGTAAACTATAAACTTCTTTCCTTTCATCATTCTCAGCAAGAAAATGTTTCAAATTATGTGCAAAGTTTCTTGCAAGTCGCTAAGTGCTCTCATTCTCAAATAGTTGATGAATGAAGTCTCGCCGGCCGCGGTGACCGAGGGGACTGAGGCGCTCCAGTCACGGTCAGCACGGCCACTACGGTCGGGGGTTCGACTCCCCCCTCGGGCATGGATATTTGTGCCGTCCTAGTTCGTAAGTAGTTCATAAGTAGTTCATAAGTTTAGGGACTGATGACCCCGTAGTTAAGTCCCATAAGCTTTACAAACATTTGAACATTTTGAAGCCTCGTTATTCGCGCGGCGCATGATGTGACAGTTTTTGTGACTCTCATTCTTTATTATGTCATATCTCCTGTACTGTGTGTCGTATACCGATATCTTTGTCAAAGAAAATTGGACATTTTAATATGGAACTTTTGTCATAGTTGCCTTTCGTAAAAAATTCTTTGATCAAATCTAGCCGCTCACCTTATATTTGATCACAGAAAGCGTTCGTCTTCAGCCCTTTTTAAAAGATGAACGAACTTGTAAGAATGATAATATGTTGCGTTAATGGCGACTGTCTGTCGTTTGATCGGCTTCACAAGTATGCTCGCGCTAGAACCGACCTGCGATAATCGCGGCGATAAAGATATACGGCCAGTCCTAAATTCGGTACTAAAGGGTTCACTGCGCATGCGCAAGATAGTAGCTGTCCGCTGTAGTCTTGGCTCCTACCAGTATGCCGTTTTGCTTCCTAGTTAGGTGTATTTTGACTTTTGTCAATGGTTGTGGTCGTTTCATCGTTCCGAGGACCTATCTGATCAACTGACTATGTTGTATTTTTCATGAATATTTTCATGAAAGTTTTTAAACCTTTGTATATTTAATACTTATTCAATTATGCACTAATGTGGAATGGACGGTGGGTTGTAATTATGGAATGGAACGCAGTTGCTATTACACTTTTAATAGAGGCGTTTAGTGAAGATGTCTGGAATAGCTTGTGCCGTAATAAGGTACGTAGTTTTTCGCTCAGTCACAGTAAGTCGTAAATATTCGTTAACTAAGCTTGAAATTATAGCAGAATCAGGTTTCTTTAGGTTCTTACAGATTGGCAGAAAGAAAAAATTAAATATAATTCAGGAATTCATTTTTATCTTCCGGCATTAATTCTCTCATTACCATGTTGTATGCGTCGCGGATTTCTTCAAATAAATGTTCAAATCAATAAAATTCTTCTGGGTATTATACCGCGTCGTCATTTTGTAAACTTTGCCGACGTTTCGGCCACTATTGCAGGTGGCCTTCATCAGGGTCTGTGTCTGACTGCTGACTGTACGAACGCTAATATAACACCAATAAAGGATAACCTACGCCCCCTTCCTCTCCTTCATCCGCTGGTATATAAACACCAAGCGATCGTACAGTCAGCAGTCAGACACAGACACTGATGAAGGCCACCTGCAATAGTGGCCGAAACGTCGGCAAAGTTTACAAAATGACGACGCGGTATAATACCCAGAATAATTTTATTGATAGTGACAACTGCCGCGGAAGCCTACGTTTGCAAGCAAATGTTCAAATGTTTGTAAATCTATCGGAACAAACTGCGTGGTCATCAGCCCGTAGCTTACAAACTACTTAAACTAAGGTAAACTAACCTAAGGACAACACACACCCCCATGACCCAGGGAGGACTCGAACCTCCGACGGCGAGCAACCGCGCACTCCATAGCGAGGTGCCTTAGACCGCTCGGCTACTCCACCACGGCGCGGATTTCTTCATCTCTTCTCTGAAGCGACCATTGCATCCAGCACCTATTTTATCCTCGGCTTTGTATCCGCCTTCTAGGAACTAAAGTCAATGCAAACACAGTCATCGCTATAGCCTAAGTTTATCGGTATTGAACTCATTTCCAGAAAATGTACTCCTCATGTACTATCCGGCAAAACAACAACAACCGAGACTCTCAATAAATTCGCTAGTAGCGTTTACTCTCTGTTTATGTGTATCGTTCAAACAATGGGGGTAAGAATAAACGGAGGCGCTCTAACGCCACAGCTGTGAAGCGAAAGGGTAGCCATCTTGATCCGACAAAACAATGCTGTATTTACCTTGTCTACTTATGCTAGTCGCTCGTTTTTCGAAGGATGTTGCACTGTTATGGTGACTTGTGTGATGTTTATGTGTACGATCGTTCTGACTGTGACGCTTTATAACGTGTGATTTTACCACTTTTATTGTGAACGAACCTATACAACATATTTGTGATGTACCGTACTTCTCTCTTGTGATTTTCAATTTCCTAAAGAAGAAAGTTATTTCTTCCACTTAACATACTATTTATGAATGAATAAGGAATAAAATGTAAATTTGATTTTTATTAAGTCAATGAGGTCGAAAGCAACACCTAGTTTCAATATTAATGAAACTTACTACACAAAGAAAATATATCATCACTGTGCTAGTAAATCTGGCGTTGGTTCACTCAATCGAATTATTTTATCTGACGATCGTCAGATTAGCTAAAGAGAGAACCCACGTTTGTGATTCGTAATATTGTAGTAACAACTGTTTTTAAACAGAAAAACCGCATTTTTTTTCCTTTTCGAGATTTTATTTTAAACAAAAACTTGAAACAACCAGTTTGAAGACGTTACATGCGTGTATGGTGCAATTGGCGGCTGTAAATACAGACACACTGTCAGCGTTTTGGTCGGAGTCTCATGGCGGCCATGGCTTCAAAGCGTAGTACGGCCAAGCCCTCACATTCCCGTAAGCGACAGACTGCGAACAGCGGACAAATTGAAGAGCGCCTCGGCGGCCATTGTGGTGTCAAACTTCCGCGCGAACTTTAAATGTGCGTAAGACTCTTTTGATTAGAGAGAGTATTCATTTGAGTTAAGTCGCAAAAAATATGTCTAACTGAAATATACACTACGGTCGGGGGTTCGAATCCCCCCTCGAGCATGGATATTTGTGCCGTCCTTAGTGTTAGCTAGTTCATAAGTAGTTTGTAAGTTTAAGGACTGATGACCCCGTAGTTAGGTCCCATAGACTCTACAAACATTTGAACATTTGATTTATGTGACACTTGCCACTATCATGTTGGCCAGGCGTAGGTTCAAATTATCCCGCGACAGCAGCGCCGTTAGGGAGTCAAGTTAGTTTTACAAGGTCTTTGAGTACGGCTGGGATACGTTGCGCCATCTCCCATTATTCTTACCTCCATGGTCTAAACACGCTACCGCAAGATCTTGTATGAGTTTATAGTTCGAAACTAGTACGCTAGGAACGCTTCAGTTACACTATTATGTAACTTGTCCACTGCCGTTTATCGTTTAAAAAGGGCTTTATGCTAACTACAGTGAGAAATGTGACTGACTGAAGCGTTAGCATAGCAGCAGACGCATGTTTTAAAAGATGAGTGCGAAATTCATACGGTTTGTCGCCGCAAAAACAAAATTAATACAAAATATCCACGGGTGTACTGCCGGTCTATAGTGTCCAACGGGCACAATATTTCGGCGATCATACATGTCGCCATCATCAGGTGAAATGACGGACTGAGCTCCTGGAAACGCGCCGGCACGGAGGTCCGCACGCTACGGCTGCTCGAAGGGAACTGGGTTCTAGCCCGGTAGCGGGCCATTTAAAATACCCGCGGCCCGCGGAGCGACCCCTCCGCGGTCCGCGCCCCGCGCCGCGCAGTGGAACCGATTGCGCCGACGTCTGAGAAGACGTCGGTGTGAGGGCTCTGTCCGCCGTGGTCGTCACTTCGTTACGTTTGCTAGATTTACTCTTAATTAACCCAATCGCTGGTTCCCAAGCTTTGCTAAGATTATAGCCAGAGTCACGGTTTATGAGGTCGTCACTTGTGCGAATTTCAATGGCCTCTCTAACGACGCAGTCCCAGTATCTCGACGTCTGTACCAAAATCCTAGTGTGTTCATACTCCATGGCGTGATTCTCCGACAAACAATGTTCAGCGACCGCCGACTTGCTCGGATACATCAATCGTGTGTGCCTCTGGTGTTCAACGCATCGATCCTCGACGGTACGCATCGTCTGTCCAATATATGACTTTCCACACTGACACGGAATCTGGTACACGCCCGCCTTCCTCAAACCGAGATCATCTTTAGCGCTCCCCACCAGTGCACGAATTTTATTCGGCGGACAAAAAACAGTTCCAACCTGGTGTTTTCTCAAAATGCGGGCGATCTTCCCTGAGAGTGCGCCGGTATATGGAACAAACGCAGTGCCTACATCCTCCCTTGCGTTCTCATCCGTTTCCACAGGTTGTGTTGTAGTGGTTGGGCGGAGAGCCCGCTGAATCTGCCACTCTGAGTACCCATTTTTTCGAAATACAGTTCTCAGGTGTTCCAATTCCTGGGGTAGACTCTCTGCGTCGGAGATAGTGCGCGCCCTATGTACTAGAGTTTTAAGTACCCCATTCCTCTGTGAAGGGTGATGACAGCTGTCTGCGTGTAAATACAGATCAGTGTGCGTTGTCTTCCGATATACACTATGACCCAGGGTGCCGTCAGCTCTTCTCTTGACCAAGACGTCAAGGAACGGCAATTTACCCTCCGTTTCAGTCTCCATAGTGAATTTGATGTTGGGGTGTATGGAGTTCAGATGTGTAAGGAAGTCAAGGAGTTTATCCATACCATGTGGCCAGATGACGAAAGTGTCGTCCACATAACGGAAAAAGCAAGTAGGTTTCCAGAAAGATGATGCAAGGGCTTCCTCCTCGAAATTCTCCATGTATAAATTTGCGACCACAGGGGAGAGTGGGCTACCCATGGCGACTCCCTCCGTTTGTTCGTAGTATTCGCCATTGAAAAGAAAATATGTGGAGGTCAAGACATGCCTAAAAAGTTCGGTGGTCTTCTCGTCAAATTTCTGACCAATCAAATCTAGTGACTCTCGAAGGGGCACCCTCGTGAACAACGAAACGACGTCAAAACTTACCATGATATCCGACTCATCCAGCCTGAAGTTGTTAAGGCGTTTCACAAAATCCACGGAATTACGTATGTGATGAGGGCATTTACCCACATAAGGACTTAATATTCCCGTCAAGTATTTGGCCAACAAATATGTAGGTGCCCTGATGTTACTGACAATGGGACGTAACGGCACCCCATCTTTGTGGACCTTAGGGAGTCCATAAAGTCTTGGCGGTACCGGACCTTGAGGTAAAAGTTTCTTGGCGACACCCTCCGGTAAATCCGCATCCTTGAGAAGCGCCCTCGTCTTGTTTTCCACCTTCTTTGTGGGGTCAACGCTGATCTTCCGGTAGGAATCGTCATTTAGCAGGCTCTGCATCTTTTCAGTGTAGTCCTTATGGGAGACAACAACCGTAGCATTGCCTTTGTCAGCCGGTAAGACAACAATATCAGGGCGCTCCCTCAGGTCACGAATGGCCGCCCTCTCTTTACTAGTGATGTTTGACTTCGTGGGCTTGGATTTCGTCAATGCACGACAAGTTTCACGACGTATTTCCTCAGCTGAATCAGGCGGAAGTCGAGCTGCAACCTGTTCAACAGCACTAATAATTTCTGCGACAGGTGTGAACTTGGGGGTAGGAGCAAAGTTGAGTCCTTTCTCTAAAACTGAGACCGCATCATCACTCAACTCCAAGCCACTCAGATTGATGACGGTCTTGCACGGAACCTGCAGAGGTGGCTTGTCAAGGAGGCGTGAGAACTTAGCTGTTTGACGTCCCGTTGCCTTCTTATGGGCGGAATCGGCTGCAACCGAAGTAACACCATCAATCCAATCCCAGGAAAAATACGTGAAGTGACTAGCCAGTTTCAAATGCAGATGGAACAGTTCCAGAGAGACGAACTCAAGACTACGGCGGGTGAAATGCACTCTCTCACGAAGCAATGCGAGGCCGGCCCGTTTTTTAATTCTCTTGGCTGCTGCAGAATCGATGTGATGCGTAACCTTAGCAAAATTAGGAACAACATTCTCGGAACGACATCTCTTTAGAAAAGCAAGAGTACTTAACAAACGACATCTACGGTGGCGCAACTTTTCAAATTTCTTCATGCTGCGATACATCTCCTCCCCGTAAAGGTGTATGATGTGATTCTTAAGTTTCTCCCGGCGTATTTGATGATCAAAATATCCACGGGTGTACTGCCGGTCTATAGTGTCCAACGGGCACAATATTTCGGCGATCATACATGTCGCCATCATCAGGTGAACTGACGGACTGAGCTCCTGGAAACGCGCCGGCACGGAGGTCCGCACGCTACGGCTGCTCGAAGGGAACTGGGTTCTAGCCCGGTAGCGGGCCATTTAAATACCCGCGGCCCGCGGAGCGACCCCTCCGCGGTCCGCGCCCCGCGCCGCGGCCGCGCAGTGGAACCGATTGCGCCGACGTCTGAGAAGACGTCGGTGTGAGGGCTCTGTCCGCCGTGGTCGTCACTTCGTTACGTTTGCTAGATTTACTCTTAATTAACCCAATCGCTGGTTCCCAAGCTTTGCTAAGATTATAGCCAGAGTCACGGTTTATGAGGTCGTCACTTGTGCGAATTTCAATGGCCTCTCTAACGACGCAGTCCCAGTATCTCGACGTCTGTACCAAAATCCTAGTGTGTTCATACTCCATGGCGTGATTCTCCGACAAACAATGTTCAGCGACCGCCGACTTGCTCGGATACATCAATCGTGTGTGCCTCTGGTGTTCAACGCATCGATCCTCGACGGTACGCATCGTCTGTCCAATATATGACTTTCCACACTGACACGGAATCTGGTACACGCCCGCCTTCCTCAAACCGAGATCATCTTTAGCGCTCCCCACCAGTGCACGAATTTTATTCGGCGGACAAAAAACAGTTCCAACCTGGTGTTTTCTCAAAATGCGGGCGATCTTCCCTGAGAGTGCGCCGGTATATGGAACGAACGCAGTGCCTACATCCTCCCTTGCGTTCTCATCCGTTTCCACAGGTTGTGTTGTAGTGGTTGGGCTTCGAGGAGGAAGCCCTTGCATCATCTTTCTATAAAACCTACTTGCTTTTTCCGTTATGTGGACGACACTTTCGTCATATGGCCACATGGTATGGATAAACTCCTTGACTTCCTTACACATCTGAACTCCATACACCCCAACATCAAATTCACTATGGAGACTGAAACGGAGGGTAAATTGCCGTTCCTTGACGTCTTGGTCAAGAGAAGAGCTGACGGCACCCTGGGTCATAGTCTATATCGGAAGACAACGCACACTGATCTGTATTTACACGCAGACAGCTGTCATCACCCTTCACAGAGGAATGGGGTACTTAAAACTCTAGTACATAGGGCGCGCACTATCTCCGACGCAGAGAGTCTACCCCAGGAATTGGAACACCTGAGAACTGTATTTCGAAAAAATGGGTACTCAGAGTGGCAGATTCAGCGGGCTCTCCGCCCAACCACTACAACACAACCTGTGGAAACGGATGAGAACGCAAGGGAGGATGTAGGCACTGCGTTCGTTCCATATACCGGCGCACTCTCAGGGAAGATCGCCCGCATTTTGAGAAAACACCAGGTTGGAACTGTTTTTTGTCCGCCGAATAAAATTCGTGCACTGGTGGGGAGCGCTAAAGATGATCTCGGTTTGAGGAAGGCGGGCGTGTACCAGATTCCGTGTCAGTGTGGAAAGTCATATATTGGACAGACGATGCGTACCGTCGAGGATCGATGCGTTGAACACCAGAGGCACACACGATTGATGTATCCGAGCAAGTCGGCGGTCGCTGAACATTGTTTGTCGGAGAATCACGCCATGGAGTATGAACACACTAGGATTTTGGTACAGACGTCGAGATACTGGGACTGCGTCGTTAGAGAGGCCATTGAAATTCGCACAAGTGACGACCTCATAAACCGTGACTCTGGCTATAATCTTAGCAAAGCTTGGGAACCAGCGATTGGGTTAATTAAGAGTAAATCTAGCAAACGTAACGAAGTGACGACCACGGCGGACAGAGCCCTCACACCGACGTCTTCTCAGACGTCGGCGCAATCGGTTCCACTGCGCGGCCGCGGCGCGGGGCGCGGACCGCGGACGGGTCGCTCCGCGGGCCGCGGGTATTTAAATGGCCCGCTACCGGGCTAGAACCCAGTTCCCTTCGAGCAGCCGTAGCGTGCGGACCTCCGTGCCGGCGCGTTTCCAGGAGCTCAGTCCGTCAGTTCACCTGATGATGGCGACATGTATGATCGCCGAAATATTGTGCCCGTTGGACACTATAGACCGGCAGTACACCCGTGGATATTTTGATCATCAAATACGCCGGGAGAAACTTAAGAATCACAAAATTAATACAGTTGTATGAGGCTGATTATAAAAGCCCGCCGCATCGAGCCGAAAGCAACGAGACAATGCAGAGGTCATTAGTGGTGACGTGAGGACTGGTTGCCCTGCAGGAGACGTGAAAAAAAGAAAATTAATGGCCTCTGCAACAGTTATGCAGTGAAGAAGGCTAAAGTACATAATAACATTTTAATTCACTACATATATAGATTCACAAATAATATATCGACGATGTATATTTACATATAGTTAGGCAAAATAGAAATATTTTGAATGTTTTTGGTTACTGAGATATGACAAAGTAATAGCAGAAGTGGAAATCATGCACAGGCTCCTTACCAGCCATAAATGCACTGGTTCCACCTCTTGACATTTTTATAGCAGAGTACCACTACAGATGGAAGCGTATCTAGTGTTGACACTCCAGACATATCATTTACTATACGTTTAGACGAAAGCCATAAATTTTTTAAGGCCTAAGAACTGTACTATTTTCAGTGACGTATATAAATGGGAGCAAGGGGGCCTGCAGCCCCCCCCCCCCTTTTCCGAAATAATGAATATAGACTTATAGACAAAAAAGTATGGTATCTAACTTATTTTAATGAATGATGCGTGAAGGCATCGCCATGGTAAACATTCATACGTAAACAGTCATACTGCCCTGTGTTGCTGTATTGGTGGCAGTAGCAGGATGTTAGGGTTCTGATTTTGATTTTTTTTTTAAATAAAAATTAAATTATGATTTAATGTCAACAACAAAAAACTTAAGCGCAGTAAAGTAAAATGGAATTCATGGGAAATTACCCTTTGAATATGAGCAGTAAAACTGATACAAAATATCGTGGACTTAAAATTACTTACCTTTATCTTAATATTGCCTTCCCCACAAAAATAAATAAATAAATACATAAAAATAAAATAAAAAAGGCAATATTCCCCGCTGATTAGTATATTTCAAACTATGTCGGAACGATACGAAGTTTATCTCAGCTACATTAGGTGTTTTCGGTGTTAGGCTGAGTTGAATACACATAAATTATCAACGGTCTTGCACTATGTATTTCGCCATTAATTCCGCTCATTTCTAAGAAAAAAACTCTTTATACTTGAAACGAAAAAGTAATGCAACATTTTAATTCTTCAGGTACTGGTGTCTGAAACGACGCATACAGCATAACATCAACACGCTTAAAAATAGTTGATTGTGTTGTTCGATGACGAGTCAATAACTCAGTCAGCGAGCCAGTTGGGACATTGCCCTTCGCACACAGACATTGCAGCTTTGAAAGAAGAACAGTTTCAAATGTTTGTACATCTAAAGGACTTAACTATGTAGGTCATCAGTCCCTAGGCCTACAAACTATTTACACTGAATTATGCTAAGGGCAATAAAAACACCGATGCATGAGGGAGGACTCGAACCCCCGACGCCGAACAGCGGCACGCTCCGTAGCAAGGCAACTTAGAGCGCTCGGTCACTCTATCGCAGCGAGAAGAACAGTCCCCATCAACATGTCACTTTGTTTAAAAACCTATTGGACCAAACTGCTAGGGTCATCAGTGCCTAAACTTACGAACTACTTAAACTAACTTAACCCAACCTAAGGACAACCTCCTCTCTCTCTCTCTCTCTCTCTCTCTCTCTCTCTCTCTCACACACACACACACACACACACACACAAACACACACACACATACACACACACATGCCCGAGGGAGTAGTCGAATCTTCGACGGCGAGGAATTACGCTCTCCGCACCAAGGCGAATTAGGCACTCAATCGCCGCCATCTGTCACTAACGTAGGCAAAGATGCGAGTGCAGAGCTAAATAGTTTAATACAATGTTTTGTTGTCTCCTTCTTCTAATCCTCCTTTCTCAGTTTCCTCTTTAGTGCTATTGTCTTCCCCGCTTATTTCTTTGTGGTGGTATCAAACTCCATGATTGTAACTGTATCCTTCCCTGTAACAGACATCACAAATTTCCGTAACCATACTTAACTTTTCTATTCATTTGATATACAATGGTAACTGTCATCCTTACCCTAATTATTTAATTCCTCAAGTGACCAAATGACGTTAAGCTGCAGCATCTTCTCCAGTATGACATCTCTGCATCAAGTAGTTTCCGTTCCCTATTTTTATCTATGATCTACACTTATGACACATAAACGTCATGATTGATTCTATTATTAACTTAAATAAATTCTTCTTGGTCTGATTTGACAATTTATTATTCGAAAATAGCAAATGTTCTTTCCTTTCCCTGTCCTCTTCCTTATGTCCATCTCATCCCTCCCAGCTTCACTAAATATAACTCCTAGATATTCAGATTCACTCACATATTTTATCTGCTAATATCCAGATTAAATTCACACACACTAGAAGGAGTGAGCAGCCAAAATGGCTACTTTTCGAACTTTTCACTTGTTTTCTGAACAAACCGTAAACTCGATTGAATTGATATTTTGTGACTTTCGTCAACTATATGAAACATTAACAACATTTTTTTAAATATCGTATTTTTATTAAGTTATGAAACATGTGTCTAACTACCTAGAAGGATCTCAGGACCAGCTTCGCCCCTCGCATTATAATTTTTAGGCTAATTCTTTCCAGTTGTGTGCATGAAATCATATCTACTACTGCCTCTATGTTGTTCAAATGTGTCATTACAATGCCATTCACTCCGGCGTTGAATGTTGGTTAGTTGTAGTAGGAATGTCAGTTATTATCTGCTACAAAGACATCTGATAATCGTCTCGATGTCAGTTATTATCTGCTACAAAGACATCTGATAATCGTCTCGCCAAGCTTAAACCATGAATACAGGAAGCACTTAACGGTTGCTGAAACACTAGAACAAAAAAGTAGAAGATGGAATCTCAGGTCAAGAATTTGAGTTTTCTAACAGCGTTCAGGACAAGTGTCCTGCTGAAACTGTAGAAGTTCAGTGTCTGCAGACGAATAAAGTGAGCCTTCACAGCCCAGGACAGTTTTCCACAAAATTTAGGAGTCAATAGAGCTTCTATATCCGGTATGCCACCTTGTGAGGATACAGGGTTTTAGGTTAGTAACCTCTTTTGGTCGAACGATAGTTATCATTGATGTGCAGCGAGAGCTGCTGGCAACAATGCTTCGGTTGGAAAGTTCTTTGTTTGTTGGCCGGTGTGCGGCAGTCTCCCGCCGACCGCAGAGCCAAGGTTAATAAATATAAGGTTGGGCAGTAAGCGCTCTGCTCTTCCATTGGGTGGCGCTGTGACGTCTCTGTGGGACTGCACGGTCCCAAACGGCCTGCACAGGCTTAGGCCGGTACGGCACGGAATGTGCATTTATAATAAGTTTTTGACGAAATTGTTTCTGCCTTAAATACAAACTGCTATTCTGCTGTACAATATTGCAGTTAAGAGTGCAGGGTCATATTCTATCGTAGATTTACGCGGTACGTATAAGTAACGTATCAAATCACAAACGTATAGACAATTTCTTTAATATGAACTGCTGACTTTAAAAGAACAGGAATGTTTCTAACACTTTTTTTCCGTGGCAAATTAAGCAACTCCGACTGTAAATCCCTTACATAATCGATTTCATTGAAATGCCGGGAGCGTATTCGAGAATGTGCAACATTTACATTGTCCTTCCTGTAGCACTTGGAGAGCCACACTTTCTTTAACATTTCATCTCAAGGAAAAAAATGAAACTTTATTTCAGTTCCCTTTGTGTTCTCGCTGTGAGAATTACAACCCTTAATAGCGCAACCTGTCATTGTATAAATAATAACTGAAGTATTTCAAAGAATTACAGCAGAAATTATAGCACGAGCGACAAGCACTCAGGAAATCAATATACTTGCCACTATACACTTTTTACTTCCAAACTGTGAAGTGGAAAAAAAATCCCAATGTTGTTCCTCGACAACAACGTATTAAAAGCTGATTTATACCGTATTTTGTGTACCAATCCTGAAAGTCGCATTGCTGTTGATGGATAAAATGCTGCAAGTACGACATTTTGCCGCTTGGTACGGCGTGTAGCCACTTCTGAGGCATTAATCTGTCCGTCTTGTAGTTTGTGTTACGTAGCCGTCTGTACGTGGCTGTGATTAGGAGCGCGAGTGTGGTTCACGTTATTTTATTTGAGCAGTGAATTGTCTTTGGTGCTGTGGCGAAGATTATAGTAGCATTACTGATCTGACAGTGTTAACCATCAACAAAATAACATCCCAAGTAATAAAATACCTCGATACACAGGTCTGTCTTGTGCATGACATACATGACATAAAAAAATCAATAGTACGACCAAAACTTTTAAAACACGTATTTTGATCTTTAGTGCACTGTGTTAATACAGATAACACTGAATTTTAATTTTTCCAAAGCTGAATTCATAATGTGGGAATGAGAGGGTTCAGCAAACACAGCAGAAATGGTATCACACACACACACACACACACACACACACACACACGAGTTGGCAACCAACTCTGCATATAGTTTGGCTCCCAGGTGTCCCACAGTGACGTCATGCGCAGAACGGCGAAAACGCGTTTGCTTCTGCGCATCGCTTACTGCGCCCCCCTGGCGCAGAGCGAGGCGGTAGCATGTCGACAGTGAGTTCGTAACCTGCGTTTAGCGGTGGCTAAAGTTTTTGCCATTCCATCGTATCGCATACGGGTTGCAGTTGTATATTGAAATGTTTCAGTGTGGAATTGTAGACATTCATCGTAGTGGCACGCGGTTATTAAATCAGTGTGTTTAAAGGGAAGAGTTTGTTAACATTTGTCGTTCCATAATAAAGGAAATTAACAAAGTTTACTGTTATGGATCAACCTAGTAATTGTCCGCATCCCATACCGTCAAATCATTGGAACAATTATTAAATGATTAAGCATAAAATAGAATGTAACGGCAACTTCGCCCATCGAGGATTAGGTGGACGCAGCTGTGACGTTAAAACCTGATGTTCCGTATGCTAGCTCTAAAAGATCAACATCTCGGACAAGAGATGCTTACCAAATATCATACAAAAGAATTAAAGACAGACCTAACAAGGCAACGCAGAGAGGTAAGTGTACAATTCGCACCTCACGCAAAGTAAATCGTACTGTTACTGTTTGTTCAAGTTGTGAGAAAGCGGTATGTGGAATATGTGAGCAGAGAAGTCCAGTGTGGTTCAACAAATGCAGCAGTAAAGGGCGGTGGACTCTGGTGGGGAGTATGTGTGTTTACTAACTGGGTCTGATGTATAATAGATGTACTGGTTTTATTCATACTTGAGGTATCTGAGGTCCTATTCACTATCTATACATTCCTACTACAAAGAATACTAACATTTATAAAGATTTAGTGCACATGAAATTTTCAAGAGATAGACAGTCATCAAAATTTAATTAATTGAAAGACAAGTAATTTATGTAAGTGTAATTAATATTGAATATGAATACATGTAAATAATAACAACAGCCGCGTTGGAGTAGCCGAGCGGTGTAAGGCGCATCGCTGCGGAGCGCGCGGTTGCTCGCCGTCGGAGGTTCGAGTCCTTACTGGGGCATGTGTGTGTGGGTGTGTGTGTGTGTGTTGTCCTTAGGTTAGTTTATCTTAGTTTAAGTAGTTTCCGACGGTCCATGTAGGAAATACCATTGTGACGATGCAAGGAAGCTATCACGAAATTTGTTTCAGTGTTAAATTTGTATATATGATATGTATTGTTCACAAAAATATAACTGTTTAAAATCTAAAATATCAATGATGTGTACATAACGAATTTGAACTTTTCTTTTTCGACTCAGAAATAGCTAAGTGTATTATGTATGTAATTGAGTTTTAAGCTTACCACAAAATCTGTATCTATAGCCATATATATAACGAGTTGTTGTGTTTGTAACAGAAAAACAAGTGAGTTGAAATCAATTCACATATTTTGACAGTTCTCAATCGAGAATTCCATGTTGTTTACTATATAATAGGATCAAAGATCTTCAAGATAAGCCATTTAATTCAGTGTAAATAATCTCCTTGTATTAAAGCCTGGTTTATTAAATGAAATTTCAGCCATTCTCTGAAAATTTTTCTGAGAGTCATCTATCAAAGGATGTACGAAAAATGTGAAAAATTCATTGGTGAGGCACAGTTTGGATTTACGAAAGATTTAGGTACAAGAGAAGCAATAGTCGCACTACAAGTTCTGGTACAAAATTGCTATGATCATGGTAAAAATGTAGGCCTCTGTTTTACTGACTACGAAAAAGCATTTGACAGAGTATAACATCATACATTTATGCATATTCTCAAAAGAATTGTTATAGATGAGAAAGATATCCGCTGCATAGAGAGTTTATATTGGAATCAGACAGCGCAGGTTAAATATATGTAGAGGAGTCCGACAAGGATACATACTGTCACCCCTATTACTTAACTTATACTCTGAGAGTATTTTTCAAGAGGCACTTGATGATAAAGAAAAAGGCATAAAGGTCAACGGAGTGTATATGAACAACATTCGCAATGCCGATGACAGGGTATTGATTGTTGATAATTTAGATGACCTTCAACAACTAGTCAACATAGTAGGAGATTACAGTAGTACTCTACGTCTGAATATTAACGTCAAAAAGACTAATTTTATTATTGTCACACGAGAGTCCAACTCACTAAAAGATGCAAATCTACATTTTTAAGGATCTGTAATACAAAGAGTCACCAAGTTTAAATACCTCGGAACCTGGCTTTGTGAAGACTGTCGAATAGACTTGGAAATAAGATGTCGCATAGAGAATGCCCGAAACGCCTTCATAAAATTTAAGAATATTCTTATAAGCACAGAGCTAGACCTAAACCTTAGAGTACGATTTGTAAAATGCTACATTTGGTCCGTGCTTCTATATGGCACTCAAGGATGGATACTAAATATGTCAACAACGAAGAAGTTAGAGGCCTTTGAAATGTGGATTTACCGCAGAATGCTCAGAATACCGTGGACTGCTAGAACAACCAACACCAAAGTTCTGGAACGAATGAACAAGCAGCGAGAATTGTTGACAGAGCTGATAAGAAGAAAAAGTGCATACCTAGGACATACAGTACGAAACACCAAATATGTGCTTTTAAAGTTGGTAATAGAAGACGAGATCGACGGAAAAAGAAGACAAGGAAGAAGAAGAACATCCTGGATGAACAATATAAAGCAGTGGACAGGATTACGAAGTGTAGACCAGCTACTTCATACTGCTGTTCACTGAAGAAAGATGCGTCATGTGGCCGCCAAGATCCATTAATGGATAAGCAGCAAAAGAAGAAGTAATACTGTTTGTTGGTAACAGGAAACGCTATGTTAAAATCTAAAAATTGAACAATATAAGAGATCAGAATATTTTTGTAGTTCTTTATTGTATTAAATAATTAACTTTTATTTAGTTAGTAATGCAAATTATCATATGTTCACATACTGTAAATGATCACATCATATAGGCTGTCATTTGTCGCAGTGTATATAAGCTGATGGGCAGGCAGTGCAAGTAGGGGGTGATCTGTTATGAGTTAGTAGTCAGTTATGAGCTGACAGTTGTTGGCTGAAGTCATTTATGAGTTGTTGATAGTTGAGTTGTAAGTTACAGCTGTAATGTGGAATTGTTAAGTTGTGAAGTGGCAAGCAGTGAGTTTAATGCGACAAGAAGATTATTTTTTTGATGTGAGATTTAAAGACAATAAAACTGAAATTACAAAATGCAAAGTAAATTTCACAGTGAACACTAAAATGAAAGAATTCTAGGGCAACATGGACTTAAGAAAAGATAAGTACCCCTAGAAACGACTTTCTGTTTGATGAAGTAAATTAATGATTTACTAAAATTTCTCATATTGATCTTATTAGCTGGACAGTAGTAGACTTGCGCATAATAGTTCGCGATCGGGGGCGCTCACTTTAGTTCGCCGCTCTGCCGAGAACTAGTTCGTTCTATTAGTTCGTCCGCTTCCAGTGACGGCTGAGCGGCGTGGTCTGCGGATGCAGGTGGAGGGAGAAGTTCCCCCACCTAGCTGCTTCATGCGCTTGCTGCTTGAGCCGCTAACGATATCACGCAAACCAAATGAAACAGTTTGTGGATAATTTCGCGCGTTTAACTCTATATCTTTTCATTATGGAATTTATTAGTCAGATATTGCAGAGTGCAGAATACTTCAAAACAGAAATTTTGTAGCACTGAACTATGTTATCTAGCAGGCAGACGCTCAACTCGAAATTGATCTCATCAGCAGAAGGCAAACACGTGATTTTAATTCTGCTGGGGTCTCTCGCTATTGCCCGTCGGTCTTCGTAAAAGAATCACACGAATTGAGCAGCAAGATACGTTTGGCATAATAGTTGGCATGTTTTAGTTCGCGATCGATGCACATATTTTTGTTCGCGACCGATCGCGCATATTTTAGTTCGCGACCGATCGCGCATATTTTAGTTCGCGGCTGGTAGCTCTCCTTTTAGTTCGCAGCTCGGCCGCGAAGAAGGTCGCTCTTTTTAGTTCGTCCGTTTTTTTTGGCTTTTGCTACCGCTACTAAAAGAGCTCTTTCTTTTATTATGACAGCTTTTTTATATAATGATCAGTGTTGCCCAAGCGTGTGCTATTACTCGTATTTTTGGGCAATTAGACATCAAATACTTAAGCAAATAAACCTGTTATTTACACGAATGGGTGATACAATGGTATTCAACTGCTTTGCATACAGAGTATTTTACACTGTGTGTGGTATTACCCCACATTGTTCCCTATTTTATTCGGGATTTATTTCATTACATTTTCATTTCTTTTCGTCTGGCTTGCCTTCTGCCATTTTGTTTGGGATAGCTGGCCGCACACGGAAGCGAGCCGAGCTGGTTCATACCGGCCGTGCCATATGGTGCAGAACCGTGGGTAGCATTCGTTCGCTGCGGCAGTCAGGGCGGTTCTTCCCGGCCGCTGTCGAGGGGGGAACCGCGTGCTTTTCATTTCATTATTTTGCCGATAATATTTTCTGAGACGTAACTCCAACGTACCTAAGGATTACGATCATGTCTTATTAGATTTCAAGTAGGCAGAAACATTTTCTCCGGTGATATTAATTTCCAGCAACACACGACGAGATTTACATTCCGTCAGAGTCCTCGGCCGGAGTAGGAAACATCCAGTGGGACTTAATCAAGTCTGTATAATCAGATAAGCAAGCCTGAACGGTGTTTGAACGAGGTAGGAAGAGAGGGCGCACACCGAAGAGAGTTGAAAACTGTTCTTGATATTGACATTTATTCAGAGACAGTGTTTGTCTGTACTGACATTTCATAATTGCCCAGTGAGTAACCGTTATATATGGAATGACATGGAAGACACTGCTGAATACCTTAGAAAAGAAAATTTGTGGCAGTGAACTATGAAACTACATCTGAGCTGCATCTCAGCTCGAAATGACTGTGACTGGCAGAAGGAAATCACGCGGTTCTGTGCGCTCTCGCGTCCTCTCGCTGTTACCCGTTAGTCTTCGGAAAAGGAGCGGACGAAGTAAGAGGCGAGGGAGCTGCGAATTAGTTCGCGTAGTTCGCCTGTGGGAGCGCTCTTCCGAACTAGTTCGTTCGCGAACAACACAAGACTATATAGTAGTAGTTTTGTTGCATGTCAGCATGCATGCGACCCACCTAGCGTTAATATTTTAAAGGTAGTTATAATGCTGGTATCAAGGTAAAAATATCTAACAAGGAAAGTACTTGAGCTCGAACAAATACATATACACCAAAATGAGAGACAATGTAAAGATCCCTTATTGCACAAGTGATACTCCCGCATCTGCAAAACTCTGCAGTCGTCCGTTAGAGGCCTCTGCGTGTGCCATGCCGCATTGCACTTTGACCTGTCGGTTCGCCAGTAGGGACGGTGCAGTGTGCCTCCGAAGTTGCGTTTTGTGACATTTGTGCGGTGAAGCGTCAGATGGAGCAGCGATTGATAATCAATCCTGCTAATGTATTGCGATTAGTTGAGATGAAGTTACGAAGAATCCTTCTTCGTGAAGATGGTATTAGTGTAGAAGATGAATCATTTGCATGCTTTCTCGTATCTGATATAGTACAGAAATATGAGCGTAGCTCTAACACTAACACATAATGATGATAATACGTATGATAATGACGAACAAATCATTGCAAGCGGTAGTGCTACAGTAAGTGCGGGAAGAGGCGATAGAAGCAGTGGCAGTGAATACCAACAGTCTTTCGGGAAGAAGGTTAAAGGTGGAACTATCATCAAGGCTTTTGATGACATTTCGCTAGAGAACATGTACGATGATTATTACATATGTTATAGTTAAGATATCTGCATTACTTATGGCGTCTACAATTACATCTACAGTGCTATCTAGAGCATGGTTGCAGAGATTAAACGTGATTTGCAGAGTATCTATGTAGATGTAGAAAACGACACCCACCAGCACATTGAGGTGTATGTAGAGATCCTGTAACCGAACGTTCATAAAGATATGTTTGTTCGAGCCCATGTACTTTCCTTGTAAGACTGATTAAACTATACGGGTTGCGAAACGAATATTTTAGAAGACTCAAATTTCTAATACAGACCTTCCCCTAAGACAGGGAGATGGCAGAGTTGGATGCCTCATCGGCCGGCAGCCTCCTTCGCCCTCCACGACCTCAGCCGCGGGCCGTAATAAGACGGCAGAGATGTGCCGAGTATCAGCAGCAGCGCGCTAACACCCCCTAAGCACGTCGTCCGCAACCCGTGGCTGTGCCACCTCTTCGGCCCAAACCGCCCCACATCCACTTAACGACCGCCGCCGCGGCCGAGGGCAACGCAAACGACCCATGAAAGCCGAACGCCAGCCCGCGCACAAAATGTCAGCTGCTGCCTAACTTTGTCTACCTCATCACCCACTCTCTTACCTCACTGTCGCTACTCCAACACGAAACACGGTAGGGCCTACTGCTTATTCACCATACTCCCAGCAGGCTGAAACAATTTTTTTTTTTTTTTTTTTAAATCCTAGGATATTAAAAATCTGGTATCTGCATTACTTGTATAACTTACTTTAACTGCAGTATCATACACGTCCGGCTTCGGTGCAATGTATTCAAGTCAAACATTAAGGTCGTAAATTCTACCAAATACCAAGGAGTTACAATTACGAACAACATTGACTGGAGAGGACACATAGATAATATTGTGGGGAAGGCGAACCAAAGGTTACGTTTCATCGGCAGAACGCTTCGAAGATGCACCAGCTCCACCAAAGAGACTGCCTACATCACACTTGTGCTTCCTCTCCTGGAGTACCGTTGCCCCTTGTGGGACCCTCACCAGGTGGAACTGACGGAAGACATTGAGAAGGTTCAGAGAAGGGCAGCTCGTTTTATTTTATCACGTTACGGGGGGGGGGGGGGGGCGCCACGGAAATGTTGCACGAATTGGGGTGGAAATCATTAAAAGAAAGACGTTATTCATTGCGGCGTGATCTGTTTTCGAAGTTTCAATCACCGACTTTCACTTCTGAATGTGAAAATAATTTGCTAGCACCCACCTACTTAGGGAGACATGACCATCCCAATAAAATAAGAGAAATCAGATCGAAAACGGAACGCTTTAGGTGTTCTTTCTTCCCGCACGCTATTAGAGAATGGAACGGTAGAGAAATGCTATGAAAGTGTTTAATGAACCCTCTGCCAGGCACTTAAATGTGATTCGCAGAGTATCTACGCAGATGTAGGTATTCGAATCATCAGGTTGAAACGTGCCCATAGAAAATGTATATTGCTGAATTTGTAAGAAAATGTCTGATATTGTGTCTCCTGTTTTGTGTCGAGTAACATGCTTGCAAGAAAATGTATAATATTGCATCTACTGTGTGTATCGATATGTGTACATAAATCTGTGAAGTTGTGAAGTTTCTTCTTTGGCAAAGTTTATGTATCGCATAGCTTTGTAGCTCGTACGGAGCAAGGAGATTAGAATCTCTGGAGATGCCCTAACACTGAAAAATTGAAGCCGACAAACTGCGCATTCCTGCATTTGTTTGTGCCCAAACATTGGTCGTATTATGTGGTAAAGTAGTTCTAGTCGTTGATATGTGCGTTGTATCTAAGTAAGTAGTCAATGTGACTCTCGGTTTAGTGGAAATACGTACAGAAAGCAATATTCACACAGGATTTTAAGCTAAAAATTCTGGTTTTGGGCACAACAGCATGGCCCCCTGGCTTCAACCAATGTCTGTTCCCTGCATAGGTAACGCCATCTCCCGTTATTCTAACCTCCTTGGTACGGAGACGTTCCGTTTTCAGTTCGTTCAGGACTTGTATCAACAAGACCATCACATAACTTCTCCTAGTTTGAACGTTACAGCTGGGAGGCGGATCGTGAAAGACGCTCCATAAGAAATTTGAAAAGAACTGTTGGTATTTGGGGTTACGAACGATAGCACAATGGCGATCATTGAGATACGTACAGTAATCTAGTCCCGATTTCTGGTAGCGGACGGTGTGGCCGCGTATCGAGTTCACAGCGTTAGTTTTCGTGGCCGGGTAATAAATCGCGTCCGGGAATAACAGCGTCTGGAATGAGAGCTGAGCAGGTGTACGTCGTGTGACGAAAACCAGAATACGTTGTGCGATTCTCCAGACGTCGGCGGAAGGACCACATTTGGACCGGTGGTTGTCGGTGTCATTCACCCCACAGCGAATACATAGGGGTGTGTCAGCGAGTCGCAGACCGTGCAGGCGAAAACGGTTGACTTGTTTGCCGTTGACGGTGATATACCAGGCAGGCTGGACGCTGGAATCGAGAAAAAATCGACGCTGGAATCGACGCTGGAATCGAGAAAGCTGATGTAGTTGGAGTCGTTATTTGAAACTGATTCAGTAACAGGGAAGTATTTGACTTTGTCGCATGACTATTTATTAACCATCAAACTAATAAGAGTGGAGGTAGAAAGAACTTTTTCCGCCGATGGCAGCATGCGTAGTTCCATAAGAAGTAGATTGGGAGATAAAACTATTGATGTTACTTGTTTTTTAAGGTCATATTTCCAAAACGATAAGTAACTTCTTATTTTATATTTATAAAATTGTAACCTTTTTTACTGTTTATTTTAGTAAGAAAATTGAGACAATTAGTTAACTTAAACAAAATTCATGTGATACTGTTAGGGATTGCAATCCAGCAAGGTGGTATCACGCAATCCAGCATAATTTTAGGAACTGCGAGATCCCTCAAAAGCCTGCGGATTCGCAAGCGTATCCGCAAGCATAGAATCGCTGCAAATTGTTTCAAATTTACCGCCTTAGATTCACTTCTATATTGCCTCACTTGCTGCAACAGCTTGCTAGATATGTTGGACAGGTTTTACAGTCTCATAGTTTGCAATGAGAAGGCTCTAATCAACATAGCATCAAACATAAAATGTACAGACGAAGAATGCTACAAAATCAAAATGGCCATTGACAGCTTGCAGCCCTTTAAAATGGGTGTCGGAACAGTGTGTAGACAAAACATTTCAGAGAAGCTGGAGAAGCTAGACATAGTTTTAAGAAATGAGCTACCCGAGGCACTACGTGCACGAGGGAAAGAAAGGCGTAGTAAAGTTAGTGCTTTGTTGATTTACTTGCAGCGTCCAAAAAGTGTGACTAAGAACTGAACACGCCTAATCCTACCTTTGTGATGCCAAAAAAGAATAAGTTACTGCAAGAAATGAAAAAAACATTTTACGACGAGTCATTAAAGATGATACTGAAAATGTACAAATGGAGAAGGTAGAGATGCTGATAATAGTCGACTGTCTCTGGAAAATAATTTACCTTTGCATTTATATTTATAAAATTGTAAACTTTTTACTGTTTATTTTAGTAAGAAAATTAATACAACTAGTTAACTTTAACTAAATTCATGTGATTAGACTGATTACAATTACCTTTGATAAAGATCAGAAGTAATATTTTAGTTAACTAGAATATAAAGACCACAAAATTACCAAATATTGACATTTGCTATTGTCCTTGAACTTCTTGTTGATAAATAAGCAGTCAAACAGCAAAATAATTAATCAGGTGTAGTAAGATATCGTCGACTGCTGTGATTTTAATAGATATTTTATTATATTATAACATTGTATATTTATTGAAAAAAATAAAATATAAACCTTTGCGAGATCCCGCTGGATTGAAGGCAATCCAGCAAAAACTCCGCTAGATTGAAAACTGTGTTAGATTGCAGTCGCTGATGGGACCTAAAGGCAGTGGTCAAAAGGTCCCTAAACTTACAAACTACTTAAACTAACGTATGCTAAGGACAACACACACACACACACACACACACACACACACTCCCATTCCCGAAGGATGGCTCGAACCTCCGAAGGGGAAAGACCTCGCACTCCACAGCAAGGTTCCTTAGAGCGCACGGCTGTTCCTGCGCAGCAGACCGAGAAGCATGGAGAGATATACAGTCGAAACCTGCGGTAAAACAGATAAAGAAACGATGACTGTATGCGTCCGAAATGTGTCTCTTCTTAGTTTATAAAAATTTTTGTTTGCTATGTTTCAGAAAAGCTCAGAAAGTGCGGCCTGTCTCTTAGAGAGGACGTTGATGAAAAACACACTCTATTTCGAAAATGCACTAAATCCACAAATTTGGAGATATGGCAATGAAAATTTGTAACTAGCTTTACATGAAAGAAACACGTTTACTCATAAAAGCCTTTAATTACAAATCTTCAAATTAAAAAAAATCGAGTTTGAAGTTTTATTTTCAAAAAATAATGTATGTTCCTATTTCTCAGAAAGTATTTTAGAGATTTCAACAAAACTTTCTCTGTTTCATCTCTTTATACGTTATAAGCTTCTATCATGAGATTTTTAGAACATATCAAATAGGAGAATTATCATAATTTTTTAAATATAATTCCACAAGTACAATTCATGCAAAATTCCAAGTACTTTGGCCCATATCTCAACTTGCAATCAGAGTTTAAAAAATTGCTCTTGGTCCAACGTTTATTAGGTTTACTGAAATATGTGAACAAAATTTCATAATTTCAGCATTCATAGAATCTGAGGAAAATATACATAAACTTTAAAAAACAGACTCCGCAGGAAACGCATTTTAAACTTCAACCTAACTTTTTTCCTTATGCCACTTCTTCAGAAGGCACCACATTTGTACTGTGGGTCGTCTTTCCCTTCAATTCTTCTCTTTTATTTTGTTGTTGTCTGTCTTCTTTCCTTTTCCAGGTCTTCAATTGACTTTTCAGCTGCAGAGCAGCTGTAAATCTATTTTTCTCAGGATGTCTTGAGGAAAATTTCCTATCCTGAAGCCCGTTCTTTCCAATACCTTCATCCTCCCGACGTTACTATCGTTAAATACAAGAACATCATAAGTTGCAATTCTGACAAGTGTAGCAGATACAGATGTGGTTTTAGGACATTGTTTCAAATATGAGTGAATTTAGAGTCTCATTTGGATTTTGGGTGTTGCTATGGCCGCGCGGAAGTAGCGGAGCGATCTGGAGCGCCACATTATGGATCGCGCGGCCTCCCGCGTCTGAGGTTCGAATCCTTCCTCGGGCATGGATGTGTGTGTTGTCCTTAGGTTAGTTTAACTTAGTTTAAGTAGTTTGTAAGACTAGGGACTGATGACCAATGTAGTTTGGTCCCATAGAATTACAAACATTTGAAATTTTTTTGGTGTTGCCACGAATACACTTTTTGAAAAGTGCAGGATTGACCAGAAACCTGTAAGTGGACGTGACAAGATACAGGATACAATTTGGAAGCCTCTCCTTGGGAACGTAGGGGTTGTTATCCTTGTGTGACACATTTTCAGCAGATGTCCTTACTTCGGACGTAGCCTCATTGCTGGTTTGTTGTTTCTCTCGTCTTCTATTCACTAACTTATTCAAAGGCAGTTCATCTATTTTTATACACTCTTTTTGATCGTGACATAACTGAATGAAGAAAAAATCTCCGTCAGTACCACAAAGCAAAAAAAGAATTGCGTCGTCACAAACAATGCAGCTAGTTTCTTATTGTTTGTAAGATACGGAACAGTGTCAAAGACGACCTATAAAACCACAGAGTATGTATCACGGCCTTCTAGATGTATCTCGTTCATGTTTGGTTGAAAGTAATACCACAGTCTGACATATACAGTTGCAGCATTAGCAAAATATCAAAAGACACACATAATTGGGAAATTAATGTAAAAACAGCCGAATTTCACTGATTCAGTGGTATAAAGAACAAATTCGTCTTGAACAAATAGTTAGGAATAGGTGTATATTTGCAGCTTATTCCGCTGAACCACCCCCATGAACCACAGACATTGCCGAGGTGGGGTGGCTTGCGTGCCTCAACGATGCAGATAGCCGTACTGTAGGTGCAACCACAGCGGAGAGGTATCTGTGGAGAGGTCAGACAAACGTGTGGTTCCTGAAGAGGGGCAGCAGCCTTTTCAGTAGTTACAGGGGCGACAGTCTGGATGATTGACTGAGCTGCTGGCCTTGTAACATCAGCTAATGTGGCTTTGCCACACAGCTACTGCGAACGGCTGAAAGCAAGGGGAAACTACAGCCGTTACTTTTCCCGAGGACATGCAGCTCTACTGTTTGGAAATATGATAATGGCATCCTCTCGGGTAAAATATTCCGGAGGTAAAATAGTCCCCCATTCGGATCTCCGGGCGGGGACTACTCAGGAGGATGTTGTCATCAGGAAAGACAATACTGGCATTCTACGGATCGGAGCGTGGAATGTTAGATCCCTTAATCGGGTAGGAAAATTAGAAAATTTAAAAAGAGAAATGGATAGGTTGAAGTTAGATATAGTGGGGATTAGTGAAGTTCGGTGGCAGGATGAACAGGATTTCTGGTCAGGTGAGTACAGGATTATAAATATAAAATCAGTTAGGGGTATCACAGGAGTAGGGCTGATAATGAATAAGAAAATAGGAATGCGGGTAAACTACTATGAGCAGCACAGTGATCGCATTATCATTGTCAAGATAGATACGAAGCCAACACCGACAACAGTAGACAGGTTTATATGCCAACTAGCTCTGCCGATGATGAGGAGATAGAAGAAATATATGAGGAGCTAAAGAAAATTATTCAGACTGTTAAGGGAGAGGAAAACTTAATTGTGATGGGAGACTGGAATTCGGTAGTACGAAAAGGAAGAGAAGGAAAAATAGTAGGTGAATATGGACTGGGCAGGAGGAATGAAAGAGGAAGTCGCCTGTTAGAATTTTGCACGGAACATGATTTAATCGTAACAAACACGTGGTTTAAGAATCACAAAAGAAGGTTGTATACGTGGAAGAGACCAGGAGACACCGGAAGGTATCAGATAGATTTTATAATGGTAAGACATAGATTCCGGAACCAGGTTATAAACTGCAAGACATACCCAGGAGCAGATATAGACTCTGACCATAATTTGTTAGTCATGAACTGTAGGCTGAAACCGAAAAAACTGCAGAAAGGTAGGAAAATAAGGAGATGGGACTTAGATAAATTGAAGGAAAGTGAAGTGCTGGAGAATTTCAGGGGGAGATTTAGGCAACAATTGTCAGAAACAAGGGGAAATAAAACAGTAGAAGAGGAATGGGTATCATTGAGAGATGAAGCAGTGAAGGCCGCAGAGGACAAAATAGGTAGAAAGACAAGACCTACAAAAATCCTTGGATATCACTGGAAATACTAAATTTAATTGACGAAAGGAGAAAACATAAAAATGCAGTAAATGAAACAGGCAAAATGGAGTACAGACGACTAAAAAATGAGATTGACAGGAAGTGCAAAATGGCTAAGCAGGAGTGGCTAGAAGCAAAATGCAAATCTGTAGAAGAATGTATAACAAGGAAAATAAAAGAGACATTTAGGGACAAGAAAAGCAACTCTACGAATATCAAGAACTCAGATGGGAAACCAGTTCTCAGCAAAGAAGGGAAAGCTGAAAGGTGGAAAGAGTACATAGATCATCTCTACAAAGGAAATGAACTTAGAGACGATGTTGTAGGAAGGGAAGAGGAAGTAGATCAAGATGAAATAGGAGATACTATACTGAGAGATGAATTTGACAGAGCCTTGAAAGACCTAGGTCAGAACAAGGCCCCAGGAGTAGATGACATACCCTCAGAGCTACTAAAGTCTCTGGGAGAGCCAGCCATGACAAGACTATTTGAACTGGTGTGTAGGATGTATGAGACAGGCGAAATGCCCTCAGACGTTAAGAAAAAAGGTAATAATCCCCATTCCAAAGAAAGCAGGCGCAGACAGGTGTGAAAATTACAGAACCATCAGTTTGATAAGTCATGGTTGCAAAATTTTAACACGAATTATCTACAGGAGAATGGAAAAGCTGGTAAAAGCTGACCTCGGGGAAGATCAGTTTGGATTCAGGAGGAACATAGGAACCCGGGAGGCAATACTCACTTTACGACTTATCTTAGAAGATAGATTAAGGAAAGGCAAACCTACATTTTTAGCTTTTGTAGATTTGGAGAAAGCATTTGACAATGTTCAATGGAATACACTCTTTCAAATTCTGAAGTCATCAGGCGTAAAATACCGGGAAAGGAGAGTTATTTACAACTTGTACAAAAGCCAGACCGCAGTTATTAGACTCGAAGGGCATGAAAGGGAAGCATCAGTTGGGAAGGGAGTAAGACAGGGCTGTAGCCTTTCTCCGATGTTATTCAATTTGTACATCGAGCAGTCGGTGAAGGAAAGCAAGGAAAAATTTGGAATAGGGGTTAAAGTTCAGGGGGAAGAAATAAAAACATTGCGTTTTGCTGATGACATTGTAATTCTGTCAGAGACAACAAAGGACCTGGAGGAGCAGTTGAATGGAATGGACAGTGTGTTGAAGAGAGCGTATAAAATGAACATTAACAAGAGCAAAACAAAAATAATGGAATGCAGTCTTAGAAAATCAGGCGATGCTGAAGGAATTAGATTAGGTAACGAAACAATGAAGGTGGTAGATGAGTTTTGTTACTTGGGTAGGAAAATAACATGCGATGGTCGCAGTACAGAGGATATAAAATGCAGAATGGCAATGGGAAGAAAAGCATTTTTGAAAAAGAGAAATTTGCTAACACCGAATATTAAGTAAAAGGTAAGGAAGTCTTTACTGAAGGCATTTGTGTGGAGTGTTGCCTTGTACGGGTGTGAAACATGGACGATAAGCAGTGCGGACAGGAACAGAATAGAGGCTTTTGAAATGTGGTGCTACAGAAGAATGCTGAAGATTAGGTGGGTAGATTGCATAACTAATGAAGAGGTACTGAACAGAATTGGTGAGAAAAGGAATTTTTGGCATACCTTGACTAAAAGAAGGGATCGCTTGGTATGACACATTCTTCAGCATTCAGATTCAAGTGGATGTGGGTTGCCGTTCTTATGAGGAGATGAAAAGGCTTGCTCAGGATAGAGTAGGTTGGAGAGCTGCATCAAACCAGTTTCCGGACTGAAGACCTTAAAAAAATTCCGCTGAAAGTATGTAAAATATAAATATAAAAGAAACATAAATTTATATTATGGTCTGCTTTTGATATGACAGGCAGTTTTTGACGGATATCAACTCGTTATGGAGTGTAATGATTCGCAGATATTTACACTTACTCGTGTTTCTCATACGATTATATACTTTTGAGAGTAATTACTTTAGCTTTAAAAGACAATGTTTTGAAATTTCTTGGCGTTTGTAGTTCAGCTGTAGCAACAATTGTGCAAATGGTGTTTTGTTTGTTGCTATTGCCGTTTTATTGCCACGTTTGTGACGTTTTTCCTTCAGCTACAGCTGTGGTCGCTGATTTGGTTCGTTAAAAATTGCAGTTATTGCATTCTATATCTACATAGATACTCTGCAAATCACATTCAAGTGCCTGGCAGAGGGTTCATTAACAACTTTCATAACGTTTCTCTACCGATCCATTCTCTAATAGCGCGCGGGAAGAAAGAACACCTAAATCGTTCCGTTTTCGATCTGATTTCTTTTATTTTATTGGGATGGTCATGTCTCCCTAAGTAGGTGGGTGCTAGCAAAATATTTTCACATTCAGAACTAAAAGTCGGTGATTGAAAGTTCGCAAACAGATCACGCCGCAATGAATAAGTCTTCCTTTTAATGACTTCCACCCCAATTCGTGCAACATTTCCGTGACGCTCCCCCCCCCCCCCCCGTAACGTGATAAAACAAAACGAGCTGCCCTTCTCTGAACCTTCTCAACGTCTTCCGTCAGTCCCACCTGGTGAGGGTCCCACAAGGGGCAACAGTACTCCAGGAGAGGACGCACAAGTGTGATGTAGGCAGTCTCTTTGGTGGAGCTGGTGCATCTTCGAAGCGTTCTGCCGATGAAACGTAACCTTTGGTTCGCCTTCCCCACAATATTTTCTGTGTGTTCTCTCCAGTCAAAGTTGTTCATAATTGTAACTCCTAGGTATTTGGTAGAATCTACGACTTTAAGGTTTGACTGATTTATCGCGTAATTAAAGTTCAGCAGATTTCTTTTAGTGTTCATGTGTATTACTTCACACTTTTCTTTATTTTGTGTCAATTGCCAACTTTCGCACCATGCAGAAATTTGGTCTAAATCGCTTTGCAGTTGCATTTGATCCTTAATTGACTTCACTAACCGATGAACGACAGCATCATCCGCGAACAGTCTAAGGGAGCTATTCAGATTGTCTCGTAAATCGTTTATAATCACGAGGATGAATAGGGGACCTATAACGCTTCCCTGTGGAACGCCAGATATCACTTCTGTTTTACTCGATGACTTACCGTCAATTACAACGAACTGTGTTCTTTCTGATAGGAAATCGTGAATCCAGTCGCACAATTGGGGAGATATTCCATAAGCACGAATTTCATAAGAAGCCGCTTGTGAGATACAGTGTCAAAAGCCTTCCGGAAATCCAGAAATATGGAATCGATTTGAGATCCCTTGTCGATGGCACTTAACACTTCATGTGAATAAAGGGCAAGCTGTGTTTCGCAAGAGTGATACTTTCTGAATCCGTGTTGACTACTGGTTAATAGGTCGTTCTCTTCGAGGTAGTTCATAATATTCGAACAAAGTATATGTTCCAAAATCCTACTGCAAATCGACGTCAATGAGATAGGCCTGTAATTTTGGGGATCACTCCTATTGCCTTTCTTGAATATTGGAGTAACTTGGGCAACTTTCCAGTCTTCGGGTACGGATCTTTCGCTGAGTGATCGGTTGTAAATTATAACTAAGTATGGAGCTATTGCATCAGCTTACTCTGAGAGGAATCTAGTTGGTATACAATCTGGCCCGGAAGATTTATTTTTGTTTAGTGACTTAAGTTGTTATACTACTCCAGGAACATCTACTTCTAAGTTTCGCATGCTGGTAGCTGTTCTTGGATTGAATACTGGAGTGTTCACTTCGTCTTCTTTGGTGAAAGAATTTCGGAAAGCTGTGTTTAGTAATTCTGTCTTAGCAGTACTGTCGTCGGTAGTATTACCATTGCTATCGCGTTGTGAAGGTATTGTTTGTGTTTTGCCGCTAGTGTACTTCACATATGACCAGAATTTCTTTGGATTTTCTGCAAGATTACGAGACAGGATTTCGTTGTGGTAACTACTATAGGCTTCTCGCATTGATGTCCGCGCTAGGTTGCGAGTTTCAGTAAAAGATTGCCAGTCTTGTGAATTCTGTGTCTTTTTAAATTTTGCATGCGTTTTTCTTTGTTTCTGCAATAGTTATCTGACCTGTTTTGTATACCACGGGGGGTCAGCCCCCTCTTTTATTAATTTATTTGGTATAAATCTCTCGAGTGCTACTGATATTATGTCTTTGAAAGTAAGCCACAACTGATCTACACTCGCATTTTTAGTTATGAAAGACTGGAGACTATCACTCAGGAAAGCGTGAAGCGAATTTTTATCTGCTTTATTGAATAGATATATTTTCCGTTTATTTTTGGTGCATTTGGGCATTTCGACATTCAGTCTCGCTACTACAACTCGATGTTCGCTAATCCCTATATACGTTTCTTACGTTCTGCCCTCGCCGATTGTAATGGAATAGTAGTGAAGATATCTTAACGTTTCTCAGCAGAAAAGCGACGTCTTTCTGGCAAAGATGAGTGCGTCTGGTGTTTCCTAGCCATTTTGAATAGAAAATGAAATGCTTCAGTAAAAACCTGCAGATTACAAGATAATTGCAAATTATCGAGTCCTCCCTGGGGCATGGGTGTGTGTGTGTTGTACTTAGGTTAGTTTACCTAGGTTTAAGTAGTTTGTAAGCTACGGACTGATGACAACGCAGTTTGGTCCGATAGATTTACAGACATTTTGTCATTTCGGAATAGACGCCACATGTATATAAATTTTCAGGCACTTCGGATGCGATTTCAACATTGAAACTTTGGGAACTTATTGCCTATCAGTTGCACTAACAAATAAAAAATAAATCGCAAATTGACATTTTTGATCAATTTCATCAAAGTTCTACCTTACGGATTTTTGGAACCGAACGACGCCTCTGGCAACAATTTTTAATCACGTAATAGCCTGGAAGTTCATCAGGAACAATAGAAGATAAAGTAATAAAATAAGCGAATGACTTTTCTTTTTTTTAGCGTAGCGCCGGGTGTAATGAAACGACCGGTCAGAGGCACGAGCGGTGGTGGGTCGAAATCCCAAAATTTGCGGCGGCGATAACGACGGACGTGAATGGCGCTTTGTCGCCGGCAGATCATCTGTGTAACTGAATAAAATGACGCGCGCTCCTCGCGGCGGCAGACGGCGATTTCATTCCACAGAGGGAAATTAAAACGGAGCGCAGCGCGGCGCGGTGCATCGACCGGCGGCGGCATCGGGCCGCCTGTCGTCTGGATGAATGTTCCCTGTGGTCCGTAACGAAATTTCATTAGCTCGCTCCAGCGCCTCTTCTGTACTCTGTGGCGATAAATCAAGAGCGCAGAAGAAGTGCATATTGCACCGCGCTCAAATTGTTTCTGCAAAATAAAAAAACTCTGATCGTTGGTACTTGGGTTGACTTCGGACAGACGGAAAGCAAGGTAACTGCCAATAAATCATATTTTTTTGCTGAACTTCATCCTTCAAAACCACATCGTGCTTTCCTTACGAGCCGAAGTCACGGTCAATTAATCGCGAAAGGAAACATGCTTTGAAAGTGTAATCTCTATATATAAAAGGAAGTGTCCCGATTGACTGACTGACTGACTGATTCATCATCGCCCAGCCCAAACCACTGAAGGTAGAAACTTGAAATTTGAGGAGGGTGTTGATCTTACTCTGTAAGCACCATTTAAGAAGCGATTTTTCGATATTACGTTCGTAAGGGGTTGAAATAGGTGATGAAACGTTTTTTTGAATATACGTAGCTATTTAGGCAATTTTGAAGCTAGAACTACAAAATTTCCGATTTTAATTCAGGGTTAGAATTTAAAAGACACGTGTTTCGGCATTTTTTGAAATTCAACCAATAAGGGGGTAAAATAGTTGACGCAAAAAATTGATTTTCAAAAATATATTGCTGTTAACTCAAATTTCAAGCTATAACTACGAAACTTAGGATATGGACTCTTGATCAGGATTAAAAAGACACAAGTTTTGGTATTTTTGGAAATTCAAAAACTAAGGGGGTAAAAGAGGGGATCACAAATTGTTGTCAAGACAATTTTGAAGCTATAGCTACAAAAATTGGTATCTGTATTGTTCGTTATGATTTGAAAAATACGTGTTTCGCTATATTTAGAAATTCAACCATCAAGAGGGTTAAATTGGAGAGGGGATGTTTTTCGAAAATCCGTTGCTATTTAGGCAATTTTGAAGTTAGAACTACAAATTTTCGGATTTGGATTCGGGATTCAAATTTAAAAGCCACGTGTTTCGCTATTTTTGGAAATTCTACCAATAATGGGGTGAAATACGAGATACAAAAATTGATTTTCAAAAATACGGTGCTGTTAAATTACAAGCTATAACTACGAAACTTAAGATATGGATTCTTCATCAGGATTAAAAAGAAACAACTGGTGCAGACCAACCAGGCTACGCATGCGAAGCAGCGGGGCTTCAGCTAGTCTAATATATAAAGCAGAGCGTCCGTATGTTTGTACAGTTTTGTTCTAATGTTTACGAAATTTTGTGCACGTAAGCTTCAATCCATAAGGACGGTCTCCGTAAGTGTAAGAATCACAAACGATATATAGTTGACGAAATACGACCTCATAAACAATGAGATGCGCGAAAAACTGCTGCATTTTGCGACAATACTGCTCATTTTCTCCTAAACCATTGGACCGATTTCAACCAAATTTGGTGCACACATTCCTTACCATGAGGTAACAATTGCTTCATGGTTAAGAATCACATGCGGCACATGGTTCAAAAGATATTACGTCATAACCAATAGAAATCGCAAAAAATGCCATATAATGCGGCGAAACTTTCGAAATACACTGTATGAGAATGACAGTACTTAGTGACTTGCAACAAACTTTAAACATAATTTCAAACCTTTATTAAACTTTTTCTCGCTGGCAACCATAGTAAAATGATGAAAGGAAAAAAAGTTTCTCACTTACTACTTTTCCGCTTTTTATAGAGTAAAGCTACGGCTTTCGGTATGACGTTACAATTTATAATTTGAACACTACAAATTGTAGCGACAGGAAATTTTACAGACAGTATACACATATATAGTTGAATGTAGCTTCTAAATTGTAACACATTCCGACACGTAGTTCATGAGATATGAGCACGTAAACAGTAACGTTCATGGTAAACCGCCCCATGACGCACCAAGTTTTAATCTAGTACTTCTTGACTACCGGATTCCCAAGTGATTTTACAGACATACAACCCTTATACAATTGAATATATACCCGAAAATGGTAGGAAGAAAGAAATAAATACCCGGGAACGCCGGGTTTTCAGCTAGTCTTTATATATAAAGCAATGCGTCCGTATGTTTGTCTCTTTATTTGTGTGTACGTATTGCATACAAATCTACAGTTTTGTTCCAGTCTTTATTAAATTTTGTACATGTAAACTTCAATGCATGAGGACGGTCGCCGTAAGTGTAAGGATCACGCACAACACATAGTTCACGAGAGATGACGTCATAAACAATGAGACGCGAGAAAAACTGCTGCATTACGCGACAGTGTTGCATATTTCCTCCTAAACCACTGGACCGATTTCAACCAAAGTTCGTAAACATATTCCTTACCGTAAGGTATCAATTCTACTCGTATATGATAGGAATCACATACGACACATGGTTCAAGAGATGCAACGTCATAAACAATAGGAGTTACAAGAAACTATCACATTATGCGACAAGATTTTATGAATACAACATATGAGAACGAGATTACTCAGCGACTTGCCGCAAAATTTAAACATAATTTCAAACCTTTGTTGAACTTCTTCTCGCTGACAACCATAGCAATATAACAGAAAGAAAAAAAGGATTCTTGCTTACTACTCTTCCGTTGTTCATGGACTAAAACTACGGCATTCAGTATGACGTTACAATTATTATTTCCACATTACAAATTGTAGCCGCAGGAAATTTTCCATACAGTATGCATTCATACAGCTGAATGTACCTTCGAAATTTTATCACAGTACGACATGTAGTTTATGAGATATCAGCACATAAACAGTAACGTTCATGGAAAAAACCTCATCTCGCACCAAGTTTTAATCTGTTACTTCTTTATTACTAACTGTATTTGCAACAGATTTTATAGACAAACAGCACTTACATAAATGAATATATACCTACAAAATTATACAATTGTGCACCATTTAACTCCAGAAATATGAGATCGTACGAATTTGGTAAGTCTTTTCTATGTTGATTACTATCTTTCTTTGTTTGGATGCTGCATTTATAATTTTGTACATTGTGCAAGACAGCCTTATTTCTTATACATTCTCCGAGAGATATAACATGTTTTTTTTATTTATTATTTTTTTCTTAAAGGGGGACGAACAGAGAGAGTAGGGATAGGAGAAATACTAACTCGAGGTAGGAATAGATAAAGAAATAGCCAAATAGCCGACAACGCCGGCTTTTCAGCTAGTCGTTATATAAATACGCGAACACCGATTTTCAATATCAATTATAGAAGCAGGGAAATGAAACTTACATAACTGGAAAGGGACATTGCCGTAGTTGTGCACAAAACAAACATCATGTGAGTACGAAGCCGGTAAGAGTGATTAATGGACGTGGAATTTTTCATATTTAAAGGAGATGACTATCCGCTACCACAGCTACAGATCAAGCGCGAGAGCCATCTAGCGGTAGAAGGGGTGGAAGTTCGAGGTTCAGGTGTTCAAATGATTGTAAATCTACGGGACTTCACGTTTATCAGTCCCTAGGCTTACAAACTTCTTAAAGTAACCTAAGGACAACACACACACACACACACACACACACACACACACACACACACACACACACAGAGGCACGAGGGAGGACTCGAACCTCCGACGGGGAGCAACTGCGCTCCCCGCAGCTAGGCGCCGTTCCACCACGGCGAAATTCTAGGTCCACCATATTTTCCTTAGCGGAAATAAAAATATCGCAATAACGAAATAAAGTTATTTGTAGCTGTTATGTAAATACATGAACACGAATATGAAAGATAATTACGAATGCATGATTCCAAGCCGCCACTGACGTCATTGTGAACATCATCCAAGTTAGCAGACATTAATTTGAAATTTACACTTCAAGATTTACTTCGCATTTAGTTCACATTTCACTGACTTTATTGTAAACATCGCTGTAGTTAGCACAAATTAATTTGAAATTTAGACTTTTCTATTAGGTTTTCAAAATGTTCAAATGTTTCTATAGCTTATGGGACTTAACTACGGGGTTTGATGGATGGTTTGATCAGTCCCTAAACTTACAAACTACTTATGAACTAGTTAATCCTAAGGACGGCACAAATATCCATGCTCGAGGGAGTATTCGAACCCCCGACCGTGCAGACCGTGACTGGAGCGCCTCAGTCCCCTCGGCCACCGCGGCCGGCTATTAGGTTTTGCATCGCATTTAGTTCACACTTCACGAATGGGTTACCTTTTACAGGTGGTGTTCGAAGTGTCTTCCATGCGTCTGGATGCAATACTGTGCTCGTCTCTGCAATGAGTTTCGAATTCTTTCGAAACCCCCTGAATCATTTCGGAATTCTTAACAACTCGACAACTCTCCGAAATGATCTAGCGGTTTTCGAAAGAATTCGAATTTCGTTGCAGCGACGAACACAGTATTGTCTCCATATCCAAGGAAGACATTTCGAACACCTCCTTTAATAGGTAACCCATGCATGAGATGTGAATTAAATGTGATGTAAAACCTAATAGTAAAGTCTAAATTTCAAATTAATTTATACTGACTAGGACGATGTTCACAATGACGTCAGTGGCGGCTTGGAACCGTACATTCGTAATTTTCTCCCAAACTGCTTGTTTACGGACCCTTCTTTACTGGGATATTTTTGCTTCTATTATCGTGTTCTTTCAACCGCGTAAGTTTAGCCCATCCTTTTTATACTCGCTAGAGTACTCCTTATCGAGAGGAGTACATTGGACCTTCACGAACACATTACCCCCAGTCTTCTATGGCAGTGTCTTTTAACCTTTTCATATATGCGACTCCCTTTAAAGTAAACATATTCCGGTGACACCCCTCGAAATAAAAATATTCCAGCGACCCGTCCCCCATCGTCATGAACAGTAACACAACTATGTTATCCCATAGGAAACAAGTTCTATCTTTTTTATTTTGCTTCACCATGCTTTTAAATTGTTGTACTATGGTTTTTTGTGTGTGTATATTTTTGAAAATGGAACAGATTTTTTTTTTTTGTTGTTTCATTTCCGACAGAAAATTTATTTTGCTTAACGACTGTATCTCATTTCAGATGACACTCACAAGCGAATTATGATTATTAAAAAAAGATTCTACTGTATAGACAAATTGTGAAAAAGCAAATTTTTTCCGTAATTTTCAGAATTAACTATCGATTGTTTCCGGATAACACTTTCCAGGCTTTGCGCTTATTCATCCTTGTTGTTGTGGTCTTCAGTCCGTAGACTGGATTGTTGCTCCTCTTCTACTACCCGGTCCTGTGCAAGCCTCTTTATCTGATAATACGAACGGCAAGCTACATCCTTTTGAATCTGCTTACTGTATTCGTACCCCACACACTTCCTTCTAATTCTAAATTGACGATTCCTTGAAGTCTCAGAAAGCGCCCCACTAATCTATCCCTTCTCTTAGTCAGGGAATGGCACAAACTCATTTTCTCCCCAATTTTGTTAAGTACCTCCTCATTAGTTACATGATCGACCCATATAATCTTCATCATTTGTCTATAGCACCACATTTCGAAAGCTTTTATCATATTTTTGTCTTAACTCCTTATCGTCCACGTTTCACTCCCATACAATGCTACACTCCAGACAAATGATTTCAGGAAAGACTTCCTAACATTTCAACTAATATTGAATGTCAACAAATTTCGCCGCGGCGGAGCGGCCGAGCGCATTGAGCCGCTATGCTCCGACTTGCGAGGCCGTTCCCCGTCGAGGATTAGAAACGCCCCCTCGGACATGGATGTTTGTGCTGTGTTTAGTATAATGCAGTTGATAAGTAGTTTGTAAGTATAGGGACTGATGACCCTGCAGTTAAGTCCAAATGCTTTACAAACATTTACATTTTACAAATTTCGCATCTTCAGAGACGCTTTTCTTCCGATAGTCGTTCTGCATTTTATATCTTCTTTACTTTGGCCATCAGAAGTTATCTTGCTACCTAAATACCAAAACTCATCTACTACTTTTATTGTCACATTACCTAATCTAATTCCTTCAAAATGTTTATCAAGCTTAAGGGACTTAACTACTTATGAACTACCTTATAATAAAGACGACACACACATCCATGCCCGAGGGGGTATTCAAACTCCCGACGGGGAGTGGCCTCGCGCATCGGAGAATAGCACCTCAATGTGCTTGGCCACTCCGCCGCGGCTCTAATTCCTTTTCTGACACTGAATTCCATTACCCTCGTTTTACTCTTATTGATGTTCATCTTATACCTTCCTTTCAAGACACTGTCCATTCTGTTTAATTGCTCTTCTAGGTCGTTTGCTGTCTCTGACAGAATTGCTATGTCGTCACCTTGTACTTCAATTCAAAAATTTCTCCTTCCATTCCTTTCCTGATTGCTCAATGTACAGATTAAACAACACTGGGGAAATGCTACAACTCTGTTTTACTCCCTTCCCAACCTCTGCGGCCCTTTCTTGCCCTTCGACTCTGATAACTACAGTCTGGTTTTTGTATAGGTTGAATATCAGTCTTCGCTCCCCATATTTTACCCCTGCTAACTTCAGAATTTGAAAGAGTGTATTTCAGTCAACATTATCAAAAGCTTTCTCCAGATCCACAAATGCTCAAAACGTAGGTTACGCTTTCCGTAACCTATCTTCTAAGATAAGTCGTAATATGAGTATTGCCTCCCGTGTTCCTACAGCTCTCCTAAATCCAAACTGATATTTCCCATGGTCGGATTCCACAACTTCTTCCATTCGTCTGTAAGTAATTGGTGTTAGTATTTTGCAACCATGACTTGCTAAACTGATAGTTCTGTAATTTTTACATTTGACTGCACTTGCTTTCTTCGGTATGGGAATTACGATATTCTTCTTGAAGTCGGAGGGTATTTCCCCAGTCTCATACATCTTGCATACCATGTGGAAGAATTTCTTCACGACTGGCTCTCCTGACGATAATGCCAATGCAGACGGATCATCATCTACTCCGTATCGTAAAACAATCCATGGTCTATTGAATTCATAATGAATGTTACAAAAGGAACTCCGTAATTTTAACATTAAATAAAATTCGCTTAGGCATACGTTTTTGTATGGGAAATGGAGGTACGAGTGACAGTCGGTCACGCACACCATACAGTGGTTAGCGGAGTACGTAGAATATGTGTAGTAGATGCAGAATATGTTACTAATATAAAATAAAAAAATAAATAAAAAAAAAAATAAAAAAAAAACACTTTTCACAATAATCCTAATAGTCCATCACTAACACCGTCTCGCTTGATCTTATATTGATGAGAAGGCATAAAATTAGGCAGCCAGATATCATAATCTATAAGGTGGTAGTTTCCTACATAACCACTTAACTTTCCTACCGAAATGGTGCTTTCCCTACATTACCCCCAATCTCCTACGGAAGTTTACATATTCTGGCGACACCCATCGAAATAAAAAGTTTCTAGCGACCCCCCCCCCCCCCCAACTTTCGTTCTCACGAACCTTAACAAAACTGTTATCCCAAATGAAACAAGTTCAATATTTCCTTTAAATTGTTGGACGAAATTATTTTGTGTATTTTTCGGAATGGAACACATTATCCTATTTTTACATCGTTTCTGACAGAAAATTTATTTTGTTTAACCATTGTTTCTCATTTGAAATATGACTCAGAAGCGAATTATGATCAATAAAATTTGTGAAGAAGTAAATCTTATTTTCTATTTTTCAGAATTACTTATTCTATTAAGTTCTTTTATGAGCTACACGAAATTATTATTATTAACTATCGATTGGTTCCTGAAAACAGTTTTCAGACTTTGTGCTTATTCATCATTAATGCACCATTTTATAAAACAATCTATGGTCTATTCAAATCATAATTAATGCTACACAATGAAGTGCGAATTTTAACATTAAATAAATTTCACTTAGGCCTACGTTTTTGTATTATTAAATCCCTAGTTAGCAGGCCGCGGTGGCCGAGGGGACAGCGGCGCGCCAGTCGCGGTCTGCACGGCCACTACAGTCGGGGGGTTCGAATGCCCCCTCGGGCATGGATATTTGTGCCGTCCTTAGTATAAGGTAGTTCATAATTAGTTTGTAAGTTTAGGGACTGATGATCCCGTAGTTAAGTCCCATAAGCTCTCCAAACATTTGAAACCCCTAGATATATTCCCCGTTTGTGGCAGGGAGCGGCTGTTACATAAGTAAACAAAGCTTCGCTGCGTTAAATTAGGTTTTAGCACTGACTTCGTTACCCCACATTCTTGAGCAACAGTTACCACATCTATTATAAAGTTTCTATTTTATTGAATTTAATTATTTGACGCTCTGCTACCTCAGTGATTTTCATCAGTCTGTGCCTTTCCTATTTCAAATATTTCTTGCTTAGTAAAGATCTTACATATTTTTAGTTAACGCCCGTTTTTTCAAACAAGTTTGTAAATTTTCGCCCTTTCAACGTGTGAAGAAGCCCAGAAGTTTCTAGCGACCCCCCCCCCCCTTTCGTTCTCACGAACCTTAACAAAACTGTTATCCCAAATGAAACAAGTTCAATATTTCCTTTAAATTGTTGGACGAAATTATTTTGTGTATTTTTCGGAATGGAACACATTATCCTATTTTTACATCGTTTCTGACAGAAAATTTATTTTGTTTAACCATTGTTTCTCATTTGAAATATGACTCAGAAGCGAATTATGATCAATAAAATTTGTGAAGAAGTAAATCTTATTTTCTGTTTTTCAGAATTACGTATTCTATTAAGTTCTTTTATGAGCTACACGAAATTATTATTATTAAATATTGCGCCACCCTGGAGGTCGCGACCACAGGTTGAAAACCACTGTGTTACGGTAACGGTGGTCACGTCTGCGAGACGGCGATCTGCAGCCCTGCCTCCTTGGCGTAACAGCGGACGGAAAAAGACTTGGGCGCGCACGAGGCACGTGATGGTCCCCGTGCGGCTGGTTTGCACACCACCACGCGTCCGCCGCAGGCAACGTGACTGCCGCGCCGCGCACCTGAGGACGCCCACCGTGGTCGAAACGTGCTTTTCCGTATTGTGAAGGTTTTTCACATCTCTGGGTGGCTCTGACAGATTGTCTTCGTTTTGTTTACATTGCTTCATTTTTAAACGACTTCAAAAAAGGAGGTTCCCTATACAACTGTGTTTCTTTTTATGTTTTTTACCTCAGTACGACTGTGTGAACCGATTTTGATGATTATTTTTTTTTTATTTGAAAGCTGGTGCTTCCCGTGTGGTCCCATTTCAATTTGGTCCAGATCTAACAATGGCATCTATAATAAAATCATATAAATATTAAATTTGCATTAAGTAAGTGCGCGTCAAATGGACGAGTAACTCAATATCACACCAACCGATTTCGATGACTTTTATTTTTTATACTTCGAGGTTAGTTTGATGAGAGTTTGGTTAGGTCCTGGTTATGGAATTCATGACAAAATAACGGAACTCTTCAATTCTTAGGAGCAAATTAACAATACTCAGCCGATTCCTGTATAGGCTATCCAGATATTTGAGTCACCTACAGTAACGTCCTTATGGTCAGGCAATTCCCTGTTAAAAAGTTTTCCATGTAAAGCCGCAGTTTTTAACGTGTGGTTTTGCGCTCTTTGTAAGTCTCTTTTGAAATTGTCCTCGAGTTAGATTTCCTCTGTTGAGATAGACGTTTGTCAATGACTTAGTTTGTTTCATTTACACGGCACTGTCTCATATGGAAAGCACGGTTCGTAGGTCTACCCCTGCTCAGAAAAATTGGTGCACTTCAGATTCACTGAAAATAAAAAAAAATAAAAAATAAAAGAACAATTTTAAGAAAGAAAAAGAACTGACTTAAAAAACTATTTCAAATAAATTAATATGCACTATAAATTAAAAAAAGTAAATGCTTATTGTTCTACAACTTAATAATCAACTTAATTTGTCAACTCATCAATATTTAGGTGCGATCTATGTGTTTACCATGCAAGAAGATAGCTAGGTACCTACCCACTTGAGATCTCACTCAACACATATTATGAATAACATACAATGATAAAAATATTTTTTACAGTTCTAGTAAGTAAAATGAAATTAAAAGTATTTGACTAGTTAAAAGTCAATCAAGTTATTACGATAATATAATGTAGCTACAATTATTGTTATTTTTGGAGTCGAAGTTAGCCAAGGAAACAAATACAATATACCTAGCAAAAGTAACACGATAATCATAAATGTATCCATTTTATATGGATTGGCGTGAGATCTGATACTGTATTATAAACTTTTTGAATTAATTTACACTACAGCTGTCACTTTTTACTAATATTTTTATTAGCACGATGCGTTTCGACAGTAAGGTGCCATCTTCGAGTGCATTTTACAGTTACAGGTTAATTACTGTTACATAACAAAACAGTTGGTTGGTTGGTTAGATTTTGAAAGGGACTAAACGATAAAGGTTGTCAGTCCCTAACAAAACAGTAATCAACCAGTAATGAACCTAATATTTTTATTAGCACGATGCGTTTCGGCAGTAAGGTGCCATCTTCGAGTGCATTTTACAGTTACAGGTTAATTACTGTTACATAACAAAACAGTTGGTTGGTTGGTTAGATTTTGAAAGGGACTAAACGATAAAGGTTGTCAGTCCCTAACAAAACAGTAATCAACCAGTAATGAACCTAATATTTTTATTAGCACGATGCGTTTCGGCAGTAAGGTGCCATCTTCGAGTGCATTTTACAGTTACAGGTTAATTACTGTTACATAACAAAACAGTTGGTTGGTTGGTTAGATTTTGAAAGGGACTAAACGATAAAGGTTGTCAGTCCCTAACAAAACAGTAATCAACCAGTAATGAACCTAATATTTTTATTATCACGACGCGTTTCTGCAGCAAGCTGCCATCTTAGAGTGCATTTTACAATTACATAACAAAACAGTAATGAACCTGTAACTGTAAAATTCAGCCGAAGATGGCAGCTTGCTGCCGAAACACGTCGTGCTAATAATAATATTAGTAAAAAGTGGCTGCTGCAGTATAAATTAATTCAAAATTAACACGATAATAAAGAGATCGAAGTCGGAATCTATGTTTCCTTGGATGGCATCGTCTTAAAAAATAACAATAATTTTATCGAAAGAAATTGATTGACTTTTAAGTAGTCTAATATTTTTCCATTTTGATTAGGAGAACTCAAAAATATATTTTGATCACTGTTTGTTATTCATAGGTAAGTGTTGAGTTAGATTTAAAGTAGATAGGTAACTACCCATCTTCCTCCGTAGTAAACACACAGATCGTACTTACATATTGATGGGTCGAAAAAGTAAGTATGATTTATCACTTGGTTCATAAAACCATCCATTTTTGTTGGACACGCGACCTTACGTTGGCATGTATGAAAAAATTGTTGAAATGTCTTGGTCGCAGTTATATAGATATCAATATTACGTTCTATATACATCCAAAAATGTAATTTTCTTCTTTTGTACCACAGTCTGATGATGATGTCTCGAAACGCGTCATGAAATAAAGCTAACTGCGACCAACACATTTCAACAATTTTTTCATACATGTAAGTATGATTATTAAGTTGTAGAAGAATACGCAATTTGTTAAAATTTTTGTTTATTCTTAGTAATATCGTAAGAGGTCGATTATTTTTTCTTCCTTCTACCGTTTCATTCATATACCCTGCCTGAGAAACAAAGTAAAGCACATAGTGTTTGACATGTACTGCAGATGTGTAGGCTATTCGGGTTTGATCCGCCGTAGTACACAAAACAAGTTAGATCAGTCTTGCAAAAACGAAGAAAAAAGGCATGCGAAATTTAAACGCACAGAAAATCCACAAGACGCAATGTTTTATAGAAACCTGAAATCAACTCCAACTTCTATGCGAGAAGCTTATAATAGTATCCACAATGTAACCGTGTCACGTAATTTCCGAAACAATCCTAAGAAGTTCTGGTCGTATGTAAAGTATACTAGCGACTTACAATCAATACTTTCACAACGCAACAGCAATGCTGACACTACTGATGACAGTCCTGCTGAAGCAGGACTATGAAAGAACTATGGAAGAAGTGCAAGATTCGTGTGGATTGCGTGTAAGATCATATGATTAATTTAGTGAGATTTTATTTCCCTTTTTGTATCCCCGTATTCCATGTGTTGATTCGTTTAATTTTAACACACCCCGTACTTAACGGAAAGAAAATCAACGCCTCCATAAAAGTAAATTTTTTATTGAAAGATTTTCAGGACAGAGTCCTTAATAAATTATCAGATTAATGACTCTCGAGAGTATTAAACATTTACTCAAAGAAAAAAACAACAACCGTGATATTACCTATGAATTTAGAACCCCCTCTTGCCCCTACCGCGAGAACACTCTTATGATGTGATACAATGAATCAAGTTACTATTTAGGTAGACACTTTCGATGTGAAATTACACTGTTTCCTTGAATTTGGGCATTTTGTTATCTTTTAGTGTACATTCAGCGATTGTTATTATTACGAAAAAGCAATGTACTTTGCGACCATCCTCCGTTAAGATATTCTCACTGAACATAAATCAGTGAAGCTATCTCGGTCACTAGCCGATTAAAGATACTTCGCTGTACATTTCTTTATGCTCAAAAATAGAACTTTATTACTGGAAATATGCAATATTTCATATCTCAGCCAGTTTCCCGAGGCATTCCTCAGCATTAATATAAAAACTCAGCAATAATATAAAAACTGAAGTGTGTATTTCCACATCTCCTAATCTATTGCACCTATTTCAATGACGCTCTCAGTCAGCAATCTTTGTTATAATAGGCGTGGAGGTACAAAATAATTGTTAGTTGTAACAAACTTTACACATGCTTACAAAGTTTAAAGAAACTTTCTCTCGCCGAAAACTATAAAATGATGAAGAAAAAGCACTGTATAGATTACTACTTCTCCGTTGTTCATTTAGTAAAATTAGACAATAGCGAATGAGCTCAAATGATGAACAGCAAGACATAATCCATCACAGCATTAATTAAGAATAAACGGCTAGTATTTTATGGTAAACTTTTGAGGATAACTGATGACCAATTAACGAAAAGAAAATGGAGTTTCATTCAATCGAAGGCAAGAAGGCCTACATACTTTCAGGAAGGCAAAAAATATGTGAGGCAAAGTGGTATTTCAGGTCGATAAATGCCTAATAGGAAAACATTTAGAAGATTCGTGAATAAGTACTGAAAGCATGTTTGTCGAAGTGCATAAAATCATCGTTGGGCTCATAAAATACTGGCAGGAAGTCAAAGCAGGAACAAGAACAACACCTCCAAGTTGTTGCTAACATGCAGTCCATAGACGCTCAACACGATGTACTAAAGTGTTAAACTGGTTTTATAATGAAACGTCCTGGCAGATTAAAATTGTGTGCCGGAACAGGGACTCGAACCTGGGACCTTCATCTTTTGCGGACAAGCGCTCTACCACTGATCTATCCCGACACGACTCACGATGCCGTCTCAAAACTGTACTTCTGCCAGTACCTCGCCTCCTACTTTCCAAACTTCACAGAAGCTCTCATGCGAACCTTGCAAGTTTGCAAAGTAAAAGGCGAGATACTGGCGGAAGTAAAGTTGTGAGGCGGCATCGTGAGTCGTGTCAGGATAGCTCAGTCAGTAGAACACTTGCCCGCGAAAGGCAAAGGTCTCAGGTTCGAGTCCCGGTTCCGGCACACAATTTTAATCGGCCAGGAAGTTTCATATCAGCGCACACTCCGTTGCAGAGTGTAAGTTTCATTCTGGAAACATCCCTTAGGCTGTGGCTAAGCCATGTCTCCACCATATCCTTTCTTCCAGGAGTACTAGTCTTGCGTGTTTGCAGGAGAACTTCTGTGAAGTTTGGAAAGTAGGAGGCGAGGTACTGGCGGAAGTAAAGTTGTGAGGCAGCATCATGAGTCGTGTCGGGATAGCTCAGTCGGTAGAGCGCTTGCCCGTGAAAGGAAAAGGTTCCAGGTTCGAGTCCCGGTTCCGGCACACGATTTTAATCTGCCAGGTAGGTTCATATCAGCGCACACTCCGCTGCAGAGTGAAGTTTCATTCAAGTTTTATAATGATGTCGTATGTACGAAGAGTGAAATCTTTCTTCGACCGTAACGGTTTCTTTTTCTGCGGTTTTCATGAAACACTCCATATAAATACCTATGAGCATTTCAGCTCTAATAATCTCGATGTTAACGAGACGGCAAACTGTTACTTCCCGGAAAAACTGTCGGGGAAAAGTCTGAGAATGTCTCACTTCCTGTCTTGACGTTACCAACGACTCTAAGAATTGACTGTTGCTTGTAGTTCATGTTTCACACGTGCACAAAGGAAACCTTCAGGCTGAGTACTTTTTTCTGTAAACTAAGCTATCTCATAAGCTTAGGAAAAAAGAGGCACTCATTTTACGGCACAGAGGAAGTGGCTTGGCAGAAAGCTTGCTCATACGAAAGATACAGAAAATGTAATTGGTGTCTTGCAACTCGGCGTTTGCTAGTACTCCCAGTTAACGTGGTAATACGCACGAAGTTTCACAAGATTGTACTTGATTACGTGTTGATAATCGATGACTGCAGTAAAAGGAGTCAGTCGACAATTTGTCCGGATGGAGCGTAATTGTTTGTATGCCTGGCGATCACTACTGATCGCTTACCTTTCACCGCAAGGATACAGCAGACTGCAAATGTCAGATGTCTCGAATTTATAATGCTTACGTCTAACTGCCTCAAGTCGCAAACTAGAAGCAACTTATGTTACGCCGTAAATTACTTCCAGTACGGACTCAGCTTTTAGTAGTTATCTCAACGATGCATAGCATCGTGCACGACAGAAACCAAGCGCCGTGGTACAATCATTATCTTCACTGGATTTGTTCTGGGAGGATAGAATTCGAATTCCACGCTGTTTTAAGGTCTGACATTGTTTTACGCAATTATTTACAGAACATAAGAATGTCACAGTGACTTGTATTTCTGTAAGGACCAACCGAATATTCGCTTTCGTTTACGGTTAGTTTTGTCCAAAGTATTGGCTTCGGCCGTAATTGCGGTATGAGCCAGAAATCTGGACAGATTTAGTGCTCGTAAAAATTGTATTTCGTTGTTAAACACAATATAACGCAATCATATCTTATAGTGATACTGGCTGAATCCCCGCTGCTTCGCATGCTTAGGCTGGTTGGTCTGCACCAGTTGTTTCTTTTTAATCCTGATGAAGAATCCATATCTTAAGTTTCGTAGTTATAGCTTGAAATTTGAGTTAACAGCACCATATTTTTGAAAATCAATTTTTGCGTCTCGTATTTCACCCCCTTATTGGTCGAATTTCCAAAAATACCGAAACACTTGACTTTTAAATTTGAACCCCGAATCCCAATCCGAAAATGTGTAGTTCTAACTTCAGAATTTCCTAAATAGCAACATATTTCCGAAAAACACCCCCTCTCCAATTAAACCCCCTTGATAGTTGAATTTCCGTAAATACCGAAACATGTATTTTTTAAATTATAACCAACTATCCAAATATCAATTTTTGCAGCTCTAGCTTCAAACTTGTCTCAATAGCAACGTGTTTTCAAAAAGAGCTGAGAGAGAGCCAAACGTAAGAATATGATATTTCGTGTAACGTTTATATCGAGGTAACCTCCATGGTGTACATCAGCGACAGGGGAAGCGTCGGAGACTCTGCCGCAGCGAGTTTAGGTTGGCAACGCAATATTATTTCGAGCGGCCAATAGCGTTTCACTTTTACGTAACGAATGAGAGGCGAGAAACGTTTGATTGTGTATTACGTTTTATAGAGCCTGAATTTTTGGCAAGATATACTAATTATAAAATATATATTACTCTGCGAATGTGTCATTACTCTATACGGTTAAATTTAAATTCGAACCCCGAATCCAAATCCGAAAATTTGTGCTTCTAACTTCAAAATTGCCTAAAAAGCAACAGATTTTCGAAAATCATCCCCTCTCCAATTTAACCCCCTTGATGGTTGAATTTCCAAAAATACCGAAACACGTATTTTTTAAATCATAACGAACAATACAAACACCAATTTTTGCAGCTATAGCTTCAAAATTGTCTTGACAACAAAGTGTTTTCGAAAAGAATTTTTGATCCCCTCTTTTACGCCCTTAATTTTTGAATTTCCAAAAAATACCGAAACTCGTGTCTTTTTAATCCTGATCAAGAGTCAATATCCTAAGTTTCGTAGTTATAGCTTGAAATTTGAGTTAACAGCAACATATTTTTGAAAATCAATTTTTTGCGTCACCTATTTTACCCCCTTCTTTGTCGAAGATTCATACATCTCAGCTAAGAAGTTACAGACACGAGTAAATCTGGTGATAAAGGTGGGAGATGTTACATACGGAGCAAAGACATCAGTTCTCCATGGAATATCCCTTGCTCATATCAGATGTTTGTAAACCTAAGAGACCAAAGGTTGAGACATCCATGCCCGATGGAAATCTAGGATATCTGGCGGGAGCGGCCGCGAAATCAGTGCACTGACACTTCAGACCGCGTAGCCATTCTGGCACGGTGCATGCCTTGTGTGGGTATACTCTGCACCACTGTGGACCCGCAGTGTCCACGTGAAGAAGGTATAAGACCAATTGAATGCAGCTATGAGAATAATTTGTGGCACAGTCCTGTCTACAAATACAGTAGTATGACACACCCTCGTCGAAAGGCTTCCCTTATTTAAAACCTTTGCCAGCAAATTTCCACAAATAACTCAATTGCTCTTACTATCACTACCCAGGAAACCCTTCAAATCCGGAGGACCAGCATACGAAGGAGGAGTCTAAATACTCTCCACATGATTCAACACGAACGCAGAGTGGAAATATCAGTGTCAAGATACGAGAACATGGAACCACGAACTTGTAGACAATCCAACGTTGGTAGTTCCAGGCTACCATGAACCAAAGGAGATGTGGGTACACTTGAACTGATATCGGACAGAACGTATGTTTAATTATAGCATGGACAAGTGGGGCTTTACTAGTGAGAGTATGAGAGAGCCACTTTTTGGTGGCAATAAGAAGCTACAGGAAGCATCCGACGAGGCACTCTGCTCAGATTAGAAACAACCGTTTTTAGTCTGGCCTGTTTAATATTTATCTATTGTAAATAATTCCACCAGTATATCTGTATAGTGTCTTGTTTAAGTGTGTATTGGACTTCTTGTGGTAATTGATGCATACAACAACAATAATAATAATAACAATAATAACCATTCGCCGCAGTCGGTGGTTCACCCATTTTCTACAGGGAAGATAAATGTTTTGTAGAAGATACTGGCGGCTCCTGTAACCTGAAAGTGAGCCGGGTACCACCTCAGAGTTTGTTTGAAGTATGGAGTTTTTACCGGCCGCGGTGGCCGAGCTGTCTGCGGCGCATCGGTCACGGCCTGCACGGCCACTACGGTCGGGGTTCGAATCCCCCCTCGGGCGTGGATATTTGTGCCGTCCTTAGTATTAGCTAGTTCATAAGTAATTTCTAAGCTTAGGGATTCATGACCCCGTAGTTGTCCCATAAGCTCTACAAACATTTTATGGAGTTTTGGGAAGTAGTGCAGTCGGCCCTTGTGAGGCAAAATAAGGAGTTATTTGATTAAAGAAACAGCATCTTGTACACCTCCTCTGCATATCACACACGAGTGCCTCGCAGGCGTTTCATCTAGTCACTTTCTTAGTACGAGGGCTGGAATTTAAATAGTGGCAACTATTTATTCACAACCGATACAGAAGCGCTACATGTTTGCACCTGTCACTCTCCTTCAAAGTAGTGACCAGCGTTGTGTAGAACCCGTTGCCACCGATGTGGAAGGCGTAGTATACAATTAGCAGAGCCTGTAGTGTTGATGGTGCGATTGGAGCGGTCTACTGCCTGTCGAATCTCTCGAACAGTTCCGAAGCGAATGCCACGAAGCGGATCCTTCATATTCGGAATCAAATCAAAGTCACAAGGGCTGAAGTGCGGGGAGTAGGCTAGATGGTAAAGTAATTTCCAGTCCCATCGACCGAACAGAGCAGCCACAGCTTGTGCTATATGCGCCCACGTACTATCGGGCAAACTGATGGGTGGATTACGCAGAAAGTGTCGCCTTTTCTTTCACAAAGCTGGTTGCAGGTGATGCTTCAAAAAAGAACACTAATGTGTGTTTGTGGATCCACCTTAATGCAAAACACTTGTTACTTTTATACCCAAACTAGTTTCGGCGGAGAACCCGCCATCCTCAGTGGGTTTTTGTGTTTAATCTAAAAGAATGGAAAATGACAAATTTACAAAACTGTAAAGCATATTATAGTATAAAGTATACACTTCTTTTCGTTGTATCACTATATAAATATTCATTTCCGTACCTTTCATCATTAGGCTATTTTGCACTTCCACACTGCTTTTTTGCCTTTCATATGGTGTAGGTCTACAGCACGTCATCTGCAACAGTATGAGTAGCTGTTATTGGTAAAACTTACTGTTGTGAAAAACTTTATTTTAGCATGTTTACGTCTCGGTTTTGTTTAACAGATAAAAATAAAAACAAAACCGAGACGTAAACAGGTGAAAATTAAGTTTTTCACAAAAGTAACTTTTAACAATAACTGTTGCAGATGACATCCTGTAGGCCTACACCATATATACGTGAAAAAGCAGTGTGGAAGTGCAAAATAGCCTAATGATGAAAGGTACGGAAATGAATGTTTACATAGTGACACAACGAAAAAAGTGTATACGTTATACTCTAATATGATTTGCAGTTTTGTAAATATGTCCTTTTGCATTCTTTTAGATTAAACACAAAAACCCATCGAGGATGGCGGGTTCTCCGCCGAAACTAGTTTGGGTATAAAAATAACAAGTGTTTTGCATTAAGGCGGATCCACAAACCTACATTTGTCACGCAAACACGGACCAACAGAAGAGTTTCAAATGACAATGAAAGTACACTGATACCGTGAATCGTCGGTCTGCCGTGGAGGAACGTAATGCGTTAGGATAACCGTCACAGTCGTACATGATAATCACCATGACTTTCACCATACTGGGGCTCTGACGCACCTTCGATTTCGCGGTCACATGCTGCCATTCGTTGAACTGGCGATTTAGTTTTGGCTCGTACGATGTGGTCCACGTCTTATGCAGTGTTACGACCGGCATAAGAAAGCACCTGCTTCACGCTCATAGCGCTGCAAATGCGTCTAAGCAGTGTCGTAACGCATCCATTTCTGCATTTCCGTCAGGTCATGCGGAACCGATCGTGTTGCAATTTTTCGCGTGCCCATGCGTTTCTTCATGGTGTGAATCACATTCGTATGCGCTAACTGAAGATGTTTCCGTGGGCGAGCTCACGAATTGTCTGGCGTCGATCACTGTCCACCATTGCAGCAGCAGTACGCACTTCTTCTTCAGAGACGCTAGGACGACTCGCCCGATGCTCGTCTGCCACAGCTTGCCGACCTTCGTAGAAGAGCTTTACCCAACTTCCCACCGTTCTGTACGGCAATGCTGATTCCCAGCACGCCTCTTGAAGACCTTGATGACACTATCATGCTGTAGGACATCTGCTACATTCTATCTTAGTCCAACTCCATTGTTCCTGTTTCGAAAACGTAGTGACAGCGTTACGTTAGACCGCTCGCTCACAAGTGACTGTTTCTCTCGATTGCGCACATGTCGGTGACGTGGGACGAGTCCATTTCCTCGGAGGTAAGGTAGGTAGGTCTACAATGTGTACTATCAGCGGCAATAGTAGATTCCATTACATAGTGTGTCCCCAGCAGTGTTAGCACTATTTAAGTTCCAACCCTCTGTTCCGCACTCACATACCACGCGTGAAGGGCGATCACATCAATCTCTCCGTCCAAGCTGTAATTTCTCGTATTTATTGTGATGATTATTTCTATCTGTGTCGGTGGTAGTTAACATTATATTCTGGGATTCGGAGAAGAAAGTCGGCGATCGAAATTTAATAAGCAGATCTCGACTTAAAGAGAAACACCTTTGTCATTGTTATTCCCATTCCAACTCCTGTATCACTTACGTGACACTTTCTCCCCTGTATCGGAATAATACAAAACGATCGGCCTTTCTTTCTACTCTTTCGAAGTCCTCCGTCAGTCCTACGTGATAAGGATCCCACAACAGGAAGCAATACTCCACAAAGGACAGATAAGCGTAGTGTACGCAATATCGTTAGTAGTACTGTTTTATATGTGTTCTGCCAATAAAATGCAGTGTTTGGTTCGGTTGGCCTTCCCCAGGATATATTCTGTATATTATTTCCAATCTGTCCTAATTGTAATTTCCAGGTATATAGTTGAATTTAGTTACCCGCAGATTTGATTGGTTTATCTTGTAGACTAAGTTTAGCGGGTTCCTTTGAATACGTATATGAATGACTTCACACTCTTCATTACTCAGGTTCACCGTCAATTTTTGGAGCATACAGGTATCTTATCTGCATTGGGTTTTGATGAGTACGAAAGGAAATCCGTTAAACTTTGTTTACAAGATAAATCAATCAAAAGTGAAGGCCGTAAACTCCACAAAATACATAGGAATTACTATTACTTCAGACTTAAATTGGAAAGAACACGTATAATGTCGTGGGAAAGGGGAACCAGAGATTGCGTTTTATTGGCAGAACCCTCAAAACATGCAACTGAACTACAAAAGAAACTCCATACACTACGCTTGTCCGTCCATTTTGGGAGTATTGCTGGGATCCTTATCAGGTGGGTTTCTCGGAGGAAATCGAAAGAGTCCAAAGAAGGGCAGCTCGTTTCGTATTGTCTCGATACAGGGGAGATAGCGTTACGGAAATGACACAGGATCTGGGATGGGAATCATTACAACAACGGCGCTTATCGCTGCGTCGTCGGCTACTTACGAAACTCCAATCGCCAACATTCTCCTCCGAATGCGAAAATATATTGTTGACTCCCACTTACATAGGTAGAAATGATCATCAGAATAAATTACGAGAAATCAGAGCTCGAACGGAGAGATTCAGGTGTTCTTTCTCCCCGCGCGCTATTCGAGGATGGAGTAGGAGATAAATAGTATAATGGTTGTTCGATGAACCCCCTGCCAGGCACTTAAATGTGATTTGCAGAGAATCCCATGTAGTTGTAGATGTATTCAAACTTTACTAGACGATAAATGACGGTATCAGCTAGAAACAATGTAAAAAGAATATTCAGATTTTCGCCCAGATCGTCGATATAGATAATGAATAAAAGAGGACCAATAACACTACCATGGGGAAGACCAGATATCAACTGAGATTTAGCCGATCCATTTACATCAATTACTATACTTCATCAAGATTTATCTACAGCCAATAACGGTTGGATGGGTTGGAGACATTCTGATCAGATTTCTGAGGATCATACACCGCTCTTCGTTTGGTCCACTCGGAAGAAGTATGAAGACTGATCTGTGAATAGTGTTGGGATAGTTTGCATTGTATTTCTTGTATCCCGAAGTTGTAACAAACTTCTCTCGCAGGCACTATTTAATAAACTAAGTATTTATTCACTGTAGATGATTAGCAACAATTCCATGTTGTGTACTGCAATATAACAGTGTCATTAAGCCATATTTCGGATTGAATGGATATGTCGATGTGCTCTCTCGTATCCTAATCTCATCCTGTCGTGTTCGACGTAGTGCGGCTGACGCATAGCTGACGATTCCTGTAAAGCAGCAGCCGCACGGTGGTTAGTTGGTCTGCTGCGTCTGTGCCGAAAGAATGAGCGAGCGCGATTTGTTGTTTTATAAAATGTTAGAAGACGTTGCAGAAATTCAGCTTCAGCTATATGAGGGAAATGCGGAAACACATCCGATTCACCTCAAAAGAACTGAGGAAGGCATGTGTGAATTTTTTCCTCTGCACTGACAGGCTTATTGTATTACAACTACAAACATTTTTTTTCTCTACCGTTCTTCTTGATGTGGTTGACAACAACTACAAACTGATTTTCATTGATGTCGGGTCATATGGGGAAGAAGGTGGCAGAGGAATTTTTGATAAAACTAATATCGGGAAACTGTTTCCAAGTGGTAAGATGTTTCCTCCGCCTACTAAGCTGCCGGATTCGGACATAGTAGTGCCACATGCTTTTGTAGGCGACGAGGCATTTCGATTACCTCGAAACATGATGAAACCTTTCTCTCTTCGAGTTGCTATTACTGACAAAAAAACCTTCGCTCTGTTAAGTACTTCGCATATTTTATTCACCGATCAGTCTGAAGCCAGAAACGACTGATAAGAGATGACTTCTTAGAGAAAAATAACGAGACTCATTTTGAATTAAACAGAAGTGAACCACTACCTTCTGAAATTTTTGGACTATTAGCAATGTGTGGAGATTATGCACATGCTGATGGATTTTCTGAGCGAGATTCATTTACAGAAGAATACTTAACAGCCGTGCAGGTGCAGGGAAAACACCGTGGCACACACGTTAACAGAACTCAGTAGGCTTCGAAATCCCTAGCGTTACTGAATAAAAATTTGTATGCACACTGTAATAAATTGAACTTTTTGTGTACACTTAATTAAATAATGATATATAATACTATAATAATAAATAATTATTATGTGGGACGATGCTAGTTATTCTTGTTTATTACAATATTCATTATTTGCCTGAAAACTAAGTAATAAACATTATGAATAAGCAAAAAGTATATAGTATTTTTTTTACTTGTCATTTCCAATAATTCCGCTATCTCTATCCAAGCTTTATCCTTCACAGTTTGGTCCTTGCATACTGGTAACGATACATTGTTGATTCAAGGAAATTTAGAAACCATTTCTAGAGTTTCTCATCTTCCACCACCGTGAACAGTATCGTTCCCTCAGACATGCTGTCGCGTGGACTGCCCTCAAAAGGTGGGTTGTCCAAGGCGCGATTGCTGCCTGCGGCTGCGATGGATCGGCTCGTGACGTCAGAGGCTGGCTGCTCGCGCATGCGCACTTCGAGTTTGGAGTGCGGCGCGCGGCTGATGCGGCGACAATCGCAGGACTGCACCAGTGAGCAGTGTTGCGATGGGAGTCGGACGACTCAAGGGAGCGGCAGAAAGATGTCGCGCCAAGCGGACGGAAGAAAAACGGATATGAACCACTCATAAGATGAGTTCGTCTCGCCACTAAGCTATTGCCTTTGTACATTGTACATATTTACATTTCATGGCAATCTAATGACATATATGAGTAGACTGAAAATATTCGAAGAAATAAAAGAGAAATGGTTGGAAAAGGAGCTGTATTGTCCTCTAGAGTTATGGAAATAAAAAATGTGACCAGTGATAACTAATTTTTTTGTTTAGGTGATCCCATAGTTGTAAGGAAATGCATGACAACATAAAGGTAATATTTTCATTAATTTCATCCATACTAATACAGTCCGTTTTGTGGGGCGCCGTAACAATTATCTTAGTTTTTATGAACAAAGATAAATGTTGTGGTGTACCATTTAGATTCAAATGTCTCGTACACGGTATGGATGACATACTCGATATTTTTAAATCTTTATGGTTTCCATATTCCCTGGAAGATGGTTTAGGGCAAAAACCAGTCAGAATGAAATAAGCTATAACAAAATAGCAAACAGTCTACAACTGTTGTTGATACATTTAACAACCTACAGAAAAATCTTTTGTTTGGTTTGTGTTCGCTATTTTTTATCTCCCTTGGAAAAAAATTCAACTGTAGGTTTTTGAACACTGGGACTTATTCAAAGGCAATACAGAAGGTGAATCCAATCAGTTAAAATGATGAAAAGCCTGAGACGAGAGAGATGCAAGCTGCATCAGGAGTTTCAGATAAACACACTCCTAGTCTTCTAAACAGCGCCGCAATCGTAAATAAGAAAATAAAAGAACAATTACCTTGGCGTCACTGCGTTTTATTTTTATGAGTTGCACTGAGATTTGTTGAATCGGTTATTGGATTTTCTCTGTATGTCACTCTCAGCAAGTTCCAATTAATGTGCAAACTGGCTGACATTTAATCTAAACTCAAGTATGAATTTCGTGTCGTCATTTAAAAGGTGCCTCTTAATAAAAATGTTTTAACAGCATTCATAGTCATGTGTCACAAAAATAGAATCAATATATAGAAAACCCTAACAGTTAAAATCTGTAGTGACATAGTGAAGTACAAGGCAATTTGATGAAATAAAGAAACAAAACTTCCATCCCTTTGGAGAATACACACACACCTCCATGAAGTCACACATAGAATTAACACTTAAAAAACTGCCATTGATGATGGTTCACAAATAAAGAAGCGAAACGCCTTTCATTTAGTTGCAATAGATGGAAATAAACCTCTATAAATATTAAATACTGTTTAATCAATACCTCGTTTCATCGTAAAAAACGATAGTTATTTCTGTATACCTGTAGATAAAAAAGCTTTGAGTATTAATGATTGCATAAAACATGAATGCTTCCCAGGCTATCATTTTAAAAAATGGTTCAATATCTTCAACAGTTTAGAAAATGCGATGATTGTTACCTCCGCACAATTCAAGTTGCACGTGGAGAGAACTGGTGCGCTAGTCACGACGCTCCTGTACCGTAGATATACGAGCCAAAATCTCGATAACGGAGACAGATATCGTCCTGCTCTCAACTTTAAAAATAATTTCCAATTATTGGCTTCATTTCATCTGCAACAATGTATGACCTAAAATGAACCATACGCAAAGTAGCCAGCGACTACATTTTTCGATGTAAACACTTAAAGTTTAATGCAATAGGTTACTTAAAAATTAAGTATCTGAATAACTATGAGGAATTTTGAGAAAATAGACACTTCGTTACCAAGCTGGGGTATGAAACTACAATATATGCAAAAACCAAATTTTTTTGCATGTTAGTTTCCTCAAACTCGACAGAGATGCAATAAGAAGTGAAAAAAACACGTGCAACCGAAAGTAGTGCATTTCAATTTTTTAACGGTAAACGAGAATCTGTAACGAAAAACTAAATGTGGGAACTGATGTAGCTTTGCTTCCTTAACATGCAGTATTTTTTACAGCAAAAAAATCGGAAATTTTATTTTCGTCATGAATTTCACGAGTCGCCAACCAGGAGCCGCGCCTTGGTAAACGGCAGCGGCTGGCGTCGTGCTCCCGACTTGCCACCGCCCGCCATGGCCGGAAAAGGGAGGGGGGCCGAGCCGCAATCGCAGTCAACAGCCGCGCCTTGGACAACCCAACTTCAGACCGGCTGGGCCGCAGCCGCACGCGGCCGTAGCGTCAGCTGCATGCGGCGGACGCAGCATGGGACACGGTCCCATATAACACCGTCTGTAGCTGTGCAGTGTGACAGACGCACAACGGTAGCCAGCTGCTACAAGGCGATGGGCATGCCACAGCGGCCAGCCAGTCAATTGACGACTGCGGCCTCTCCGAGGCTAACGAGAAAGACAGGCCGCGGCGTCATGCCGGCGTCGTGACAGCGATCGCGCTGGCTCAGGACTACCTTGCTTCGTGACATGACTGGCCAGTCAGCTTACGGTTGTGTCCTCTCAGTGTGACGTAGGCACGGCCAGTTTTAATGCCTTCTACATGGTGTTGGATCAGTGGACACCAAACTTTAAAAACGAACATTAAAAGTGAAGGAACACTGAAACACTAACGAGGCATAAATATTAAAAGCATTGATACCGAAGTAGGGGGTCCTTTATTGGGAGAGGGAAGGAGCATGAGCAGCGCAGGGGGTGGGGGGACGAGATGGAGGACAGGTGGTGGAGAGCGTTCGGACTGAGGAGGGAAGGAGAGGGTGGAAGGGGGGAGGAGAGGAAGAGAGGGCTCGATCTATGAACGAAGGGGGAGGGGCACGATCACAGTTGGTAGAAGGGATACATTTCTGGACGGAGGGTATCATCCGGGAGAGGGGAGGATAGGGGAAACCAGCTGGTCGTGGAAGCCTGGTTTGCGGATAAAATAGCGGATATGGATGTGTTCCAGAAACTGGAGGAGGTGGGGGAAGGGGATAAGGTCAAAGAGGATCAGCATGAGGGCTGGGAGGCGGATCAGTACGTGAAGTGAGTGCATGATGCAAGAGGAGCTGGAAATTGCCCTTGGATGGTATGTTTAGGCTATGAGGGTAGAAAGAAGAGGGAATACAGTAGTGAAGGCTCGAGGATAGGGGAAACCAGCTGGTCGTGGAAGCCTGGTTTGCGGATAAAATAGCGGATATGGATGTGTTCCAGAAACTGGAGGAGGTGGGGGAAGGGGATAAGGTCAAAGAGGATCAGCATGAGGGCTGGGAGGCGGATCAGTACGTGAAGTGAGTGCATGATGCAAGAGGAGCTGGAGGGATTTGCAAAAGGCAGGGAGGTGGAAATCCAGGCAAAGTTCAAACTGCGAGGAAGGGGCGCATGAGGGATGGTTGGTATACAAGATGATGGAGGGTTCGAGGCCTCGTGCCCGGACGGAAAGAAGTTTCAGGAGGCCGTGGCCATTATGGTCTTCCTGTTGCACGGATTTCAGGTGGGGGCGCCAGGTAAGCAAGCGTTCTAGGGTTAGGACTGATGACCATGCAGTTTGGTCCGATAGATTTAGGAACATTTTGACCATTTGGACGAAGGGAGGAGGAAGAGGCAGATAAGGAAGATGAAATAGACAGAGGAAGGGGGCGGGGAAGAGGAAATATACAGAGAGATGAGGCAGGACGAGATGGTCAGAGAGGAGGAGAGATAGACCAACAGAGGACTGTAACACATTAATACCCGATTAACGGTGCGATGTACAGCTTTCGTAGTGTCTCGTAGCATATTATTTCTGTTATCTCTGGATTCTAGCACTCCGAGAAATACAGCTAGAATAATACATTAGTATTGGCGGATTGTTTATGACTAGAGGAAAGCGGGACAAGACGGGGAACTTAAGCACTTAACATTTTTTTGTAGGCTTACAAAATTAGTAAAATACCAGATATTCCACCTTGAACTTCAGTATTTCTAGAGTTTAAAAAAAAGATTGGACAAAAATTGTTAGTTCTTCGAAGTCTCTGCGGGTTTTCTGCCGGATAATAAAATCAAACTGGTTCGATATTTCGACGGTACAGGTGTCCGCCATCTTCAGGAAACTGCTGCTGCTGAGTCGTGCTGAATACTGGTGCATGATCGAAGTACCGCGTCCTATGTAGGCGTCAGTAGCATGCACGACGCATGCGCCGGCCGTCACAGTTGCTACCTCCTAGACAGGACTGGTGGCGCCGCCCCTGGTGGAACAGGGCACAACGATTTATCGCACCTTACGTTAATCATTCCCAGATGCTGGAATCCGGGCCCAACATTGCAATTTGATATTATTTAATAAGGGATTCCATGTTCTACTAAGAGAAAACCCCATGTCTTTATTAATTAGATTGTCCGTCACCCTGATTTCAATGGCTTCGTCTTCCGGAAGATGTGTTACATGTAAACGTAGTGATTGGCACGTTACCTTGCAAACAGGGCTGTCACTCACAGTCGATGCAACTGCCATGAAGGTGCACGCTTAGAGCGACGTTTTTGGCATCGGTTTACGAAAATCGGTTTTCGTCTTCCGGAAGATGTGTTACTTGTAAACTTAGTGATTGTCACGTTACCTTGCAAACAGGGCCGTTACTCACAGTCGATGCAACTGCTGTGGCAGGTGCATGTTTAGAGCGACGTTTTTGGCATCGGTTAACGAAAGTCGGTTTTCGTCTTCCGGAAGTTGTGTTACATGTAAACGAAGTGATTGACACTTGCAAACAGGGCTGTCACTCACAGTCAAAGCAACTACTGTGACAGGTGCACGTTTGGAGCGACGTTTTTGGCATCGGTTTACGAAAATCGGTTTTCGTCTGCCGGATGTTGTGTTACATGTAAACGTAATGATTGACACGTTACCTTGCAAACAGGGCTGTCACTCACAGTCAATGCAACTGCTGCGATAAGTGCACGTTCGGAGCCGACTGCGGTGGCCGAGGGGACAGAGGCGCTCCAGTCACGGTCTGCACGGCCACTACGGTCGGGGGTTCTAATCCCCCCTCGGGCATGGATATTTGTGCCGTCCTTAGTCTTAGCTAGTTGATAAGTAGTTTGTAAGCTTAGGAACTGATGACCCCGTAGTTAAGTCCCATAAGTTCTACAAACATTTTTTTGCACGTTTGGAGCGACGTATTTGGCATCGGGGTCACGGCCGTGATGCGCCTCTTTAACCTGTGCTGCGCACGCATGCGCGCACGCATGGCCGCTCTCACTGGCACGGCTCGACTTGGCAAATGGGTGACCCACTGGCAGAGTTGCATAACCGCCGCCCGCTTCCCACACGCGCCGTCTCTGCTGCTATTACGGATTTCAGAGCGAGAAAACAAATCCGTAATGACAGCTCGAGCCGTGATCCCACCGTCGCAACGAGCTGGCGCGGAACAACCGCCCATTGTGGACGTAATTTCCAATTAGTACCACGGACTGCAGGAGTTACTCAACTGCGTGGCTCCGTCCTGCTCCCAGCGCAGGCGTGGGTAGGATCTCGCAGCTCATGATGACATAGGAGCGGCGTCTGATCAAACTGCGTGCTTATGTAGTTGGGTCGGCGTAAGTTGCCGCGGTGGAGTAGCCGAGCGGTCTAAAGCGCCACGCTGCGGAGCGCGCGGTTGCTCGCCACGGAGGTTCGAGTCCTCCCTGGGGCATGGGTGTGTGTGTTTGTCCTTAGGTTAGTCTACCTAGGTTAAAGTAGTTTGTAAGCTACGGACTGATGACCACGCAGTTTGGTCCAATAGATTTACAGACATTTGAACATTTTTTCGGCGTAAGTTGATTCCTGACAGATGCAGTGCTGTTGCAAGGATTCAACATCGCAGTGCAAACTGCTTCAGACTAAAAGACCAATATGGAGTTGTCATGCAGACACGTACGAAATTCCATAACACGACTTGTGACAAGTAGACGCCAGGGATCAACGTACAGAGACTCAACTATAGTACCATCTCACTAGTGAGACTGGACTCGTGATTTCCTGTCAGAACGCACACAATATGCGGTAACGCTTTATGCAGAGTATAAAGCAGAAACGATATCTGGCGTTTCCAAGAGATGTGTTACAATATCCCTAATGTTCCTTGTCTTTATAAGTGATTTCAAAATTTTCAAATGTTTGTAAATCTATGGGACTCAACAGCTTGGTTATTAGTTCCTAGGTTACAAACTACTTAACCTAAAGTAAACTAAGGACAACAAAAACACCCATGCCCGAGGGGGAAATCGAGCCCCCGACGGTGGACGGCCGCGCGCACCGCAACACGGCGCTCCAGTACGCGCGGCTAATCCGCCGCGGCTGTGAGCGATTTAGAAGACTACTTAGGCAGCTTTCTTACACTATTCAGGGATGATGATACCCTCTGTCCGTTAGTAAAGTCATCAAAAGATCAAAACTGCAAAACGGTTTATATGTATGCAGTGAAAACTGACAATAGAGTCTAATCAATGAAAAAGTGTGAAGCCTCCATATGAGCACTAGCATAAATCCATTACACTTCTGTTATCCAATAAATCAGTCAATTCTAAAGGTTGTAAAAACAACTAAATACCTACGAATTACAATTACGAACAACAGGAACTGTAAAGAACACACACACACTATATATATATATATATATATATATATATATATATATATATATATATTCGGGGCATCATCAGATGTTAAATTGGAAATCTACAAACTTGTTTAAAAGCAGGAGTTAACTAAAAAAATGTAAAACCTTTCCTAAGCAAGAAACACTAGAAACAGGAAAGGTACAAACTGATAAAACTGCAGGCCACATGACCACATTCATGTTTTGGCGTGCTTAAGAAGGGTTTTTACATATTTTTAGCTAACTCCTGTTTTTTTTTTTTTTTTAGACAATTTGTAAATTTTCCCTTCAACGTCTGATGATGCCCAGAAGAGGCGAAACGCGTCATGTATAAATAAGTGAAACATTACTTTGGTGCAACCAAGACTGTTTTTCACCAAAATATTTATTACGGTCGCTGTGCCAGCGCCACATATATATGGAGTGGAGTGGTTTTAGAATATATCGTGCAGAAGGTGAACTAAACGCTGCGTTTCGTATGCGGAATACTTGAAAGATTTAACAGTCCTACTGAAGCAACTGTCTACACTACAATTTTTCGTCCAATTTTGGACTATAGTTGCGCATTGTGGAATCCTCACCAAAAGGGACTGACAAAGGATATATAGGTAGTTCAGAGAAGGTCAGCTCGTTTTGTATTATCGCAATACAGGGGACAAGGTTCATGGTACTCGTGGGCGTTCTAGTGCGTACAAACTGCAGGCTAAGACAAAGTCTAGAGAAAATAATGAAGAACGCAGGGTGCATGTGCTGCTCTGAAGTGAAGGGGCTGGAGAGGAGAGCAATTCTTGGCCAGTCGCATCAGATTTGTAAAAAGACTGGTGACCGAAAAAACAGTTAGATTTTTCTGAGTTTCTGTGCCTAAGTGGGAAATATTTTTCAACATCTTTGCTGTATGTCATTTTTAGCAGCATTGGTCACGGAAGTAAGACTAAAAGTGAGCCTTCACAATCACTTTTTGACAACTCGAAATTTGAATGAAGACAACGGCTAAACCGTTCATCTGAGATGAAAATTGAATAATCGTTTTTGTAGAGAAAAAGGGTCCCTACAACTTTGCTCTATTATGTTTCTTCCGTAACTCAAATAGTTTCAGAGATATATGCAAACATAACAGCCATTTGACACTGTCACTTGATTTTACGTAAACCAGTACAACAAAACTTGAAAAAGCGGGCAAGCGAACAGACAGGTGATATTTTAACAGAAAAAGATAATTAAAATATGGGAAAGATATTAAAGTGATGGTTTAAAGAGGTGAAAGTTAAAAAAAGAATATGTTTGTCAACGTTAAAGTCTGAAATATGAAATACGTTTGGCTGTTTGTTAAAATACGGTCAGAGAGAATGTTTAAATGTTTGTAGAGTCTATGGGACTTAGCTACGGGGTCATCAGTCCCTAAACTTACAAACTACTTATGAACTAGCTAATCCTAAGGACGGCACAAATATGCATGCCCGAGGGGGGATTCGAACCACCGACCGTAGAGGCCGTGCCGACCGTGACTGGAGCGCCTCAGTCTCCTCGGCCACCGCGGCCGGCTCAGAGAGAATATTATGTCTTGGGCAGATAAATATTATCGCAGTAGTAGATTCGTAATCGTATTGTCCGTAAATGTTTTCTGACCAAAAATGATTTAAAACTTAATTTGTTCAAAGGGAATTCATTACGTTTAAATTGGCATGCTGGCGCAAAATTTCATTAGCGTTCCTTTAATTTTTTTCATCGGATTTCAGAAAATTTATTATATTCGTTGAACGAGACCTACATATTACATATAAAGCCCTTTTCGCCTTGTCCCTGCTCCTCTAGCTTGCTGGTAATCAAAACGTTTTTCTTACCAATCCAGTATCAAAATGGATATCTTCAATAATCTCACATGTTAATATCAACAGTTTCTTGGCAGTTTATACGCGACAACAGTAATTATTTGCATCTACGCGTGTTCTTTTTAAACAGGGAGGTACCCTCAGAAATATGTGCATATACAAGCTAATATGTTATGTAAAATTAAGTACGAAACACAATAGATTTTATTTAAAAGTCCCAACCGGAAAGATTCAGACATTGTTTTCACACTGCCTGTAATTTTAAGATTCTCATCAACAGCTGAAGTTATGATTACACACCGGTGAGTGAAAGTTTGCTTCCGCGCGTGGAAGAATCACTAACAACCGTAAAAGTACATAAAATATTTAAAAATATATTTCTTATTTAATTTTTTATTATTTATATTTTTATTATTTTGTCGGAAATATTTGCAAAAAATTATAAAACAACAGGAAAACCTAGAGAGGGCCGTAAAACAGGGCAATGCGAGTTTTTCTCTTAATATCCCTATATTACAATAACTAAAGGCAACGTTCACTGATTCTGCCTCAGTTCTTCGTAGAACTAATTCATTGTGAAAATTAAAAACACAATTTGGTGTTTGTTCTACAAAATGTTCAAATGTTTGTAAATCTTTCGGACCAAACTGTGTGGTCATCAGTCCGTAGCTTACAAACTACTTAAACCTATGTAAACTAACCTACGGACAAATACACACACCCATGCCCCAGGGAGGACTCGAACCTCCACGGCGAGCAACCGCGGACCGCTCGGCTACTCCATCGCGGCTTTGTTCAACAGATTTGTTTATTATGTGAATCTATTTTCGGGTTCTTAAACCAATTCTTGTATCTTCTTATTTTACTTTCCTAAGTTTTTGAGTCAGCATCTGTTTGTAATAGGTTTCGTTACTTTGGTCTTACAATTACTTTACTCATATGAAGTTGCAAATCTAAATCTGGTGCAGCCATTGTTTATTTACTTTCTGTGTTAATACCATTGCAGATTTTCCAATGTATAGCGCCTGTTTTGTATCATCCTTTGTTAGTACTAATATTCCAAATTATTATGTACTCTATACTCACATTAATTCTTTATTTAATGGTGGTCACTATAATTGAATATATTTTTCACAGTTTTTCAGTTCGTGTGCATATCTCCGATTTCTTAAGCTTCAGAATTCTCTAATGCATCTCACCTATACCCTCCCAACCCATCCCTTTATTTTTGTCTATTTGTTTGTTTAGTTATAATAGCCTTACAGGTTTCTACTGTTTATTCTAAATTTCTTAGGTTTTGTGTCACTTTGTATTTTGAACAACCCTTCAAACTTTACATTCTTGTTTAATTTTATTCAATGTAGTCGTTATTCCCATGAAATTGTTATGCATGCACTGTTTCTCGAGGTATAGTATTAATGTTTCCTTCTTGCACTGCTATCAATTTACAAATTTCATTTAAATATTTATTTACATAGTAACTGTTGCATCAAAAATGATAATTAATTTCTCTGCATGTAACGTATCTTCCGGTTTGTTGACAACGAGTGTTCTTTGACTAAACTTCAGCAAATGTCTGATGATGGCCTAAGAAGCCGAAAATCGATCCACATAATAAACAAACAATAGAACAAACACACTTTTTTTCATTTTCATAAGTGCAAAGCCATGACTGTAGGATATTATATTTGGCTCAACGATATAAAAGTTGTGATAAATCGCAAGTCACGTGTTTCTAGAGTAGGTTCTCATCTTCACTTATATTATAAAAGAAAGATTAAAGTGGTTGACTCTTGAACTGGGTAACTATACATATAAAACGACTGGACTAAACGGTCTTCGCTCTACTTCACGTTCAGCACTCTTCACATTCTGCAGGCTCTATGAGACGACGCAGTTGTTTCCATACGATTTTTTTCCCATTTTTAGAATAACCACCTCGTGTGGCGGGTTCTGTTTAGTGTTTGAGGAAAAACCTCCCGTGGTGCTAGCGTGCAGTGCCTTGTGCTATTTGTTTACACGGCCGTGGGCTTGCGGTGTATCGATTCAGCCTGCTGGTGGCTACCACTTTCAGTAACGGACTCCTTTGTCTGTTCCTCAACTGCACTTAACTTTATTATTTCGTCCAGAGGTGCAAGGGAGTTTATTTCCGCATTCTGTGGGTTTTTTTCAACACGCAAACTAATTAACTAATTAAGATGAGATATGAGAGGCTTCTGCAGCGAAGCATTTCTGTGTCGGGATGATAACAGCCCAAATTGTTCTTTGCGAGTTGTTGCTAGTGGAGAAGGTCACGCACCATGTTTGTGTCAGTGAGCGCAGAATCTAATTATCACCACAATAATACGTGAAAACAATCACTCAGTTATATTGGCGTTTAGAAAGTACACAATTTTTTTCTGAATCATTGTCAATTAATCCGTTACTGGTGATGTTGGGTGTCAGATACCCAGCTAAATCTTTGAAGCCCTATTATTACCAGATTGTCGTGAGTACATCATTGTTGGTTCCTATAGACCTTCAAGTCAGTTTGTTGCGAGTCGGTATGATGCGCTGTACTTAACAGAGCGGAGAGTTATTTCGTTTTATACGCGATTTTTTAAGTTAATGGGTTTTATTTATTTATTTATTTATTATTTAACATGCCCCACTACATAGTAATATTACATGTTTGATGGTTTGATTCAGGAGGTTACATCAAATGTTTTTACAAACACAAGTACAGTATATAAGTTGACAGGGTTTACAAAGGAACAAACAATTTTATACATTAGGAAATCTTAATTAATTACAAAAATTGTAAAAGTTTTATACATTAGGAAATCTTATTGAATTACAAAAATTGTAAAAGTCAGTAGTGTATTTATGTACTACGTCATATTTACTGACGGGCCATCCTCCTCCTTTGGCAGCTATTTTTTTCCTGAGATGGTCCCTCTCTTTCAATAAATTGCAGCAGTCAAAAAGCACGTGGTCAATAGTTTGGACAGCACTGTTACATGTACACGTTCCGTCTTCAATTATTTTGAACCGCTGATAGTAGGCTTTCAGTTTCCCATGACCTGTTAACATAGCTGTAAAATTCGGAGATATTGGAAGTTTAATAAGTAAACGTTGTCGGATCGTAGGAAAATACGGTTTAGTGCTTCCCCCGTTTTTTGTTCTGTGCCACTCAATGTCCCATTTGTTCCGAAACTCTTCTCGAAGTTTCTTCTTTACGGCACTTGTAGGTATTTTGTTATAGCGTGTTGACTGTCGTGATCGAGCTGCTCTTTTAGCAAGGTTGTCAGTTACTGGGTATTTTTAATCCAACCTCACCAGTTGCGGATCTTTTTTGGAATATTATCGTATGCTATTTTATAGGTAGTATGGCATCTAGCATAACTAATAATCATGGATGAAGTTGTCATCAAAGCAGAGAGTTTATTTGATTCGTTATTGCTAGAAACTGCTTATTGATAACCACGTCAGTTACGTAACCATATTTTTCACGCTAATGAACATTAGTCTTGTGAATGCCTATGTTATCTACCGTGGTTTCCCAGTGATAACCAGATTGGAATTCATCAAAAATCTTGCCAAGGAACTCCTAAAACCTCATCTCAATCGTCGACATCGAAACGACCATTTGCCCCGTGAATTGCGGCTAAACATCAGCAGAATTCTCCAGATAACAGTTCCATGTGAAGCCAGACGAGACCGGGCAAACAAGTGAGGCGTAAGAAGTGCCAACCAGGCTCTGACGGAAAAACACACAAGTCTGTAACAGCTGCAACATACCGATTTGCGGAGCCTGCACGATTCCTGTTTGTCGAGATTGCGTAGAGTAATGGATTGCCAGTTCTCCTGTGTGTATTAACTTGTCAAAATGTAATGTGATTTTATAAAGGTTCATTGTTGCTTTATACTGTAATATTCGAATTTGGTTTATTTGCTTATAAAAATTTGCAGATATGTGTATTTCGTGACATGTTGCAAAATTTGTTATGGACTTACATATGTTTGAAAAATTGTCTATTCTGTTCACTGCAAATAATTTTCTGCTGCCAAAAGACATTCAGATGTGTAAATAAAAGTTACTTTTGCAACGTATGTAGAAACTTTTCATTTCTCTTTCACCATTGAAGTATGAGGGCCATGAAAATCATTGGGTATCTATAAACCAACCTCACCAGTTGTGTTACAAAAATGTCACCTCACCAGTTACGGGTTAACTGACCAATTTCATGCTAAACCTTTACATTCCCCACACAGACACTTTGGTTATTTGAAGACTGTTAAGACAAGACCTAACTAGTAAAGACATTTCCACTCATTTTTACAGTCAAATGTAAACGTTATACAGGGTATGATAGGAGCAGAAAAGTTTATGGGAGAAAGGTTGCATGGAACATCGGAGGTTAGAATATGACGTTAGTTTCTTGTTGCGAGATGGAGTCGCTTGAGTGATATGAGGGATTTAACTTTTTCAACCCAACAGTCCGTCAGCTATACTTCATGATCCGAATTTTTCCATTTTCAGTGTGTTACAAATCTCACGCTATTAACTGTCTTAATTTTTTCAATTGTTGAGATTAAGCTGCAAAGCTTGTGAGGAGACTAGATAGTCTAGTTGTAACCCAACAGTGAACCTGTGATGATATTTTTTAAGGACAGTCGTTTGCTCTCACAGTGTATAGAATAATCATATGCTATTAGTTTATTAAATAGTTCGCTGTTCAGATTACGTTGCTAAAATTTCATGAGAATTTCGATAAGGTTTTGTAACACTTTAATATTGTAACACACACACACACACACACACACACATACACACACACATCATCCAAATTCATTCGCACTGCATGTGTGCAGATGTACCATCGTGTTGATATCACTTATGCTGTCGCAAATTGAGTGGAACAAGTTACGATTTTTCGTAAAACCTTAGGTTCAGTCGCCGGGAACATGTCTGAGACCAAATTATGGGCCACCAAGCCAGCGCAAAATGTTGACTGCGATGCGAACTTCGTGACCACGAACAAAGGCGTCGAGCGGACTTTCCCCTGCCGCAGTGGAATGGCCGAGCGCTCTAAGGCGCCTTGCTGAGGAGTGCGCGGTTGATCTCAGTTGGAGGTTGAGCCCTCTCTCATGCCTGGGTGTGTGTTTGTTGTTCTTAGGTTAGTTTAAGCAGTTTGTAAGTCAATGGACTGATAAATACAGTAGTTAAGTTCCATAGATATACAAACATTTGAATACTTTTTATTTTCCCTTGGCCACACGTTGCTAATGGTTGTTGAACATACCTTCTCGTGTAAAGGATGCTTCATCTGTAAAAAAATTAATAATAATTTCGTGTGGCTTATTGGCCTGGTGCAAGTCTTTCAATTGGACGCCACTTCAGCGACTTGCGTCCAAGGCCTATCCCAGTTATCCAACCGGGAAAAGGGGACCTACAGTGTGGAATCCGAATCACATGTCGTTTCTAGCGACTCCTCGCATATTTGAGAGGTGAAGCATGGTTTAATGCGAAGACTGAAAAAATTCGAGGTCCGAAGGGGTTTCGAATTCGTGACCCTTCGGTTTCCAGTCGAGCGCTTTACCCCAAGACCACCGGACCCGACTTTCATGTGTAAAAAGTACGCAGTTCGGGAAATTCCGGTTGAATGGCACACTTTCGCAAAAACCACTGGCTGAATTCAGTTCGACGTGGAGAATGACTGACTTAAGGGCTCGAACCTTCTAAAGGCAGTGAACTCTGGTGTATGCACGGTATGTTGAAGACCACATCCGTCACGCCTTTTCTCCTTTAAAAATGAATACACCGGGCTTCGAAGTAGGCCTTAAAGTCACATGTGCCCTTATGAGAACATGTCAGTGGAAAACTTGACTTCATGTTAAGCTGTCTCTGTTAGAGACCTGTGGGAGGCAGTAAATAGACGTTAATCTGGCAGTGAAGATTCGGAAACCGCTGCAAATATAAACGTTGAGCAGCGTGAGCATTTCCATCCGCCGTCCCGTAAGCAAAGTGCATATGTACCCTTTCCGTCCAAGAATAGCGCTCCATTTCCTGTGCCCTCCACGCAGCAACAAACATGACAGTGTCCCCGTTTGATGACAAACTGACGCGGGGCAAACCAGATTCAGTAGTGTACACTGGTGCTGCCACCAGTGCACAAGTATCAAACAGGCTCGTGAACGGCCAAAAGCAACACGGAAAACAGAAGAGTTGTCCCGCCTGGAATATCTGCAACTATGATGACTACAGCGTTTCCAAATGAAAGTCATAAACATTCAACCCGACGTCTCTTGGACCTTACTGCCAGCAACACATTGAAATTGACTCGGATGGCATGTTGTGTGTCTATCCTCTTGGCGGCGCACGATGCTATTCAAAAATGTTCAAATGTTTGTAAATCTATCGGACTCAATTGCGTGGCTGTTAGTCCGTAGCTTACAAAACTAATGAAACTAAGGTAAACTAACCTAAGGACAACACAAACACACATGCCCGAGGGGGGACTCGAACCCCCGACGGCGAACGGCCGCGCGAACCGCACACGGGCGATGCTATTCAACGATGCCTAACGACGAGGTGTACACACAAGGCTGGTGCAGCAAGAGATATACATTTTCTGCCCTGTTGCACACTACAATAACAGATATATGGGATGTATAAATTACAATATAACAGCTGTCGTGCATTTTACGAGGGTTTGAACTTGAATAGTGGCAACTATTTATTCACAACCGATACAAAAGCGTTACATGTTTGCACCTGTCACAGTTCTTCAAAGTAGTCACCATCGAAGTGTAGAACACGTTGCCCGCGATGTGGAACCGTAGTATACCGTTAGCAGAGCCTGTTCTGTTGATGGTGCGAATGGAGTGGTCTATTGCCTGTCGAATCTCTGGAATTGTTCTGAAGCGAGTGCCACGAAGTGGTTCCTTCATCTTCGGTATCAAATCAAAATCACAAGGACTTACGGTCAGGGAGTATGGTGGATGGTTCAGTACTTCCCAGTCCCATCGACCCAAGAGAGCTGCCACAGCTTGTGCTGTATGGGCCCACTCATTGTCGTTCAAAATAATGGGCGGGTTGCGCAGAAAGTGTTGCCGTTTCTTTCGCAAAGCTGGTCGCAGGTGATGCTGCAAAAACTAACAGTAATTAGAGATGGGCAAAACCGATCTTTTCAGAGATCGGATCAGAAATAGTCATTCACTGGGATGAACTAGTTCTTTTTCATCGTTCACCGACTCACCAACTGATATAAAACGTAAAACGATGTCACATTACTTTTTTGTCACTATACCTTTATCTGATTTAGCCATATTGTGAAAGAAGAAAGAAGAGTAATAATTTTATTGTAAGTCCTTAGTAGTTTCGAGAATTAAAATTTGTAGTTACACCTACATTAAAATTTAAAAATGTTATAACAGAATTTAAATATTTTTGAAGGTGAAATAATTGGAAAAAGAAAAAATATATTATTTTTATATTCGTATACTTTCATTCAAAAAATAGAATATTTTGCAGAATAAAATGATACTAGTTCCATACTTATACAGTGAGTAGTCTGCGAGTTTAAGCGAGTAGAATGAAACGTGATAGTGCGAGAGGTCCATGTAGGACGTGGCAACTGCCGCAGGAAAATACCCATGCGCACTAATGCCGCGTGCTATGTGAGCAACAAAGGCGAGCGACAGCGCGCGATATTCAGCGACGCGACACGGCAGCTACAAGCAGCGACATTCGGCGTCACGGCTGGGTGTCTTACGTGAGCGCGACAGATGCTCGCTACAAGATGGCCGCTAGAACCCATCACTTGTTATCTAAAAACTAAAGTCTGGCACCCATAAACAGTAATATAATGATAGCTCCACAGTAAGCAATAAAGTTTTATTTAATTTCGAAAATAAGGCGTCAAAAGAGTAATGTCCATTAAATTTACAAAGCGAGGAATGTTCGTGGACTATTTCATTCCTAACTTCAAGTACGAAAAAAAAAAAAAAAGACTGTGAAAATCTCCAGCCAAATTCTTAGAAAATACGACGACGAGTACAGATACTTTCGACTGTGTCGTCAACGAGTTTTTCTTTTGTGAGTACAAACCATCTACAATTGATTAAGTTTGAAGAGAGTCTTAGCTAAAGAAATAATTGGGTAAATAACTGTGCTGATGCTCTTACAGTCGGCGTAGTACAGGGGTAGCGTTCTGGGCTCCTATATTCTAAGTTTTGCAGTTGCTGGTAAGATTTCCATTCCACCTACTATTTTTAGTTCCTGTAACTACAACCCTTTCACCTGTAATTTGTGCAAAGTTTTATATATTCTCTATACAGAGCAATGCGAATTGTTTTTTTTTAAGTGCTTCTCAATATAGTTTATCTTTAATTGCAAACACACACATCCTACTGTACCAAACACATTAAATTCGTAATGAAACATTACAGCAAGATATTTTACTCAGAAACGTAATTATAGACATTTCGTTTGACATCCTAGTGTTCTCTCTCTTTTCGAAAAGAAGTTTGTTGTTACTGTCAAAGATTTGATGCCAGCAGCAAAAATTTCAAATGGACACATTCCCAAAACTGAATGGTTTCAGATACAGAAAACATTAATGCACATTGTTGTTTTCTTTGTTATTCGATTATATAGTCATTGTTTTCAACATGCCAAAATAATGTAGATGCATGAAAGACGCATAATTTGTTACAGGACACTCGTTTATCAAGTCAGGAAACTGTGTGATATGGGCTTACAAAATTTAAGCAACAGAATGCACATTGCACAAGACCTTGTCTCTATTGCTCCCTTCATGCAAACTACAAGTGTTCGAGAAAAATGGAGTAGGATCTTTTTCGTAGAAATTTTATATAGTTTAATTTTGTACTGTAACGCGTTTTTGCTACCGACTGCAGATTTCATGTTATTAAGAAAAAACATGTAACATTAAATAAATACGTTTCATCTCGAGTACTATTCGAAATAGGAATATGACGGTTTCTGTTGCTTCAGATTATCGTTTCTGTAAGTGATCTGCAAGCTTTATCAGAACACAGGAGTCGAGAGAACAGAGAAATGCGCGGAGTCGCTTTGTTCGGCACCACGCGGTTCGCCAGAGGAGTGGGGGGAATAATGAGCAGCGCGCCACACGGGCGGCTCCGCAAGCGAGCGGAGTCGGGAGAGTGGTGGGGAGAGGTGAACCGGTGAACCAGCTAACTCACCGACTCAGTTGGCGGTCGGATCGCCTCGATCGCGGGAGTCGTGCGGAGCAGCGAGCTAGCGGTAGTCGGGAGCCGCGCGCTCACTGAACCGCGGAGCTTGCGCGACTCACCGATTCTCGACTTGCTGGAGGAAGGCGCTGCACGTGTTTAGGCGCTCATTTTTTGCGTTTTATACTTGCACATGGTCTATAGCACATGTTTTTTTGTAGCTTAGGAAACTTCTGAAGCATGTGGCAAGGGGTTTAGGAAACTTCTGAAGATTGTGGCAAGGGGTTCTTATGCAGCTCATTGCTGTCACCAGAGGGACTTTTCGTATCAGATGAACTACCACTCTTTTTTTTGGATTCATCCATCACTCACTCCTTAGAAGGATCTGGCTCTTTGAATCAATTCAGGAGCAGATTGCCCATCTCTAACAGTAATGCTGTCCATTGACGATCTACCTTGTAGGAACGCAATGTGTTAGGACAACATCATCACATTCGTACACAATTACCATAACTTTAACCATGCTGGGACTCTTGACGTACTTTCGACTTTCTCAGCGACTCACAATGACGCCATTCGTTGGAGTGGCGTTTCATTTTTGGTTCGTACGATGTGGCCCATGTCGCATCCAGTGTTACGATACGTTAGATCACTCGCTCAAAAGTGACTGCTTTTTTTCTCGATTGTGCGCACGCAGATGACTTGGGAGGTAAGGTAGGTATGTCAACAACGTATGCTATCAGTGACAATAGTGATTCCATTGCACAGCGTCCCTACAGCAGTGTTGCCACTATTTAAGTTCCAACCTTCGTGCATAGGCAAATCTGGAAAAAGTTTCCATGCACGTTACAAAGAACACACTGATGCTTTTAGACTCCATAATATTGAAACATCCACAATCACTACCACCTATACCTAAATAAGCATTGACTCACAGACAGCCCCAACAGCCTAACAGTATTCCACACACAAGAAAATGCCAAATACGTGAATTACTTGAAAACTTAGAAATAATCTATATACATGTAAATGTTGTGTTGGTTTGTGTGTGTTTGAAAATCTCAAAAAGTTCTTCACCGAATGAGCTCCACATTTGTCACAACGTTGCACTGTAACACAGAAAGGCCTTTAGATACCTATTTATTTAATATATTACATATATATATATATATATATATATATATATATATATATATATATATATATATACGAATTTATATAAATTTTACAATTTTTACAATTTTACAGTTGGTCTGCCGAAATATTGTGTTTAGTTGACGATAGTATCCGGCTGCAAACCCGAGATTAATATTATCATATACGAATTTATATAAATTTTACAATGTGGAAACGTTGTTGTCAAAAATCCCAAAAGTGTCATATATATACACTTTTGGGATTTTTGACAACAACGTTTCCACATTGTAAAATTTATATAAATTCGTATATGATAATATTAATCTCGGGTTTGCAGCCGGATACTATCGTCAACTAAACACAATATTTCGGCAGACCAACTGTCTGCCATCTTCAGGTGAGTGCGCTGATTACACTTAGTCGCCGGAAACTGAGGCAGAACAGAAACAGCGGCCCCTTTATACACAGCTGACGACCCACCGCACGTGCGGTTGTTGTCTTCAGTCCGCAGACTGGTTTGATGCAGCTCTCCACGTTACTCTGTCCTATGCAAGCCTCTTCATCTGAGAATATGAACGGCAACCTACATCCTTTTGAATCTGCTTACTGTATTCGTCCCTCGGTCTCCCTCTACGAAAGGGTTGGGCAAATGCCGTTTCGCCAGCGCGAGTGCTCTCAGCAGCTCACACTAGAGATGGGCAATCTGCTCCTGAATTGATTCAAAGAGCCAGATCCTTCTAAGGAGTGAGTGATGGATGAATCCAAAAAAAAGAGTGGTAGTTCATCTGATACGAAAAGTCCCTCTGGTGACAGCAATGAGCTGCATAAGAACCCCTTGCCACAATCTTCAGAAGTTTCCTAAACCCCTTGCCACATGCTTCAGAAGTTTCCTAAGCTACAAAAAAACATGTGCTATAGACCATGTGCAAGTATAAAACGCAAAAAATGAGCGCCTAAACACGTGCAGCGCCTTCCTCCAGCAAGTCGAGAATCGGTGAGTCGCGCAAGCTCCGCGGTTCAGTGAGCGCGCGGCTCCCGACTACCGCTAGCTCGCTGCTCCGCACGACTCCCGCGATCGAGGCGATCCGACCGCCAACTGAGTCGGTGAGTTAGCTGGTTCACCGGTTCACCTCTCCCCACCACTCTCCCGACTCCGCTCGCTTGCGGAGCCGCCCGTGTGGCGCGCTGCTCATTATTCCCCCCACTCCTCTGGCGAACCGCGTGGTGCCGAACAAAGCGACTCCGCGCATTTCTCTGTTCTCTCGACTCCTGTGTTCTGATAAAGCTTGCAGATCACTTACAGAAACGATAATCTGAAGCAACAGAAACCGTCATATTCCTATTTCGAATAGTACTCGAGATGAAACGTATTTATTTAATGTTACATGTTTTTTCTTAATAACATGAAATCTGCAGTCGGTAGCAAAAACGCGTTACAGTACAAAATTAAACTATATAAAATTTCTACGAAAAAGATCCTACTCCATTTTTCTCGAACACTTGTAGTTTGCATGAAGGGAGCAATAGAGACAAGGTCTTGTGCAATGTGCATTCTGTTGCTTAAATTTTGTAAGCCCATATCACACAGTTTCCTGACTTGATAAACGAGTGTCCTGTAACAAATTATGCGTCTTTCATGCATCTACATTATTTTGGCATGTTGAAAACAATGACTATATAATCGAATAACAAAGAAAACAACAATGTGCATTAATGTTTTCTGTATCTGAAACCATTCAGTTTTGGGAATGTGTCCATTTGAAATTTTTGCTGCTGGCATCAAATCTTTGACAGTAACAACAAACTTCTTTTCGAAAAGAGAGAGAACACTAGGATGTCAAACGAAATGTCTATAATTACGTTTCTGAGTAAAATATCTTGCTGTAATGTTTCATTACGAATTTAATGTGTTTGGTACAGTAGGATGTGTGTGTTTGCAATTAAAGATAAACTATATTGAGAAGCACTTAAAAAAAAACAATTCGCATTGCTCTGTATAGAGAATATATAAAACTTTGCACAAATTACAGGTGAAAGGGTTGTAGTTACAGGAACTAAAAATAGTAGGTGGAATGGAAATCTTACCAGCAACTGCAAAACTTAGAATATAGGAGCCCAGAACGCTACCCCTGTACTACGCCGACTGTAAGAGCATCAGCACAGTTATTTACCCAATTATTTCTTTAGCTAAGACTCTCTTCAAACTTAATCAATTGTAGATGGTTTGTACTCACAAAAGAAAAACTCGTTGACGACACAGTCGAAAGTATCTGTACTCGTCGTCGTATTTTCTAAGAATTTGGCTGGAGATTTTCACAGTCTTTTTTTTTTTTTTCGTACTTGAAGTTAGGAATGAAATAGTCCACGAACATTCCTCGCTTTGTAAATTTAATGGACATTACTCTTTTGACGCCTTATTTTCGAAATTAAATAAAACTTTATTGCTTACTGTGGAGCTATCATTATATTACTGTTTATGGGTGCCAGACTTTAGTTTTTAGATAACAAGTGATGGGTTCTAGCGGCCATCTTGTAGCGAGCATCTGTCGCGCTCACGTAAGACACCCAGCCGTGACGCCGAATGTCGCTGCTTGTAGCTGCCGTGTCGCGTCGCTGAATATCGCGCGCTGTCGCTCGCCTTTGTTGCTCACATAGCACGCGGCATTAGTGCGCATGGGTATTTTCCTGCGGCAGTTGCCACGTCCTACATGGACCTCTCGCACTATCACGTTTCATTCTACTCGCTTAAACTCGCAGACTACTCACTGTATAAGTATGGAACTAGTATCATTTTATTCTGCAAAATATTCTATTTTTTGAATGAAAGTATACGAATATAAAAATAATATATTTTTTCTTTTTCCAATTATTTCACCTTCAAAAATATTTAAATTCTGTTATAACATTTTTAAATTTTAATGTAGGTGTAACTACAAATTTTAATTCTCGAAACTACTAAGGACTTACAATAAAATTATTACTCTTCTTTCTTCTTTCACAATATGGCTAAATCAGATAAAGGTATAGTGACAAAAAAGTAATGTGACATCGTTTTACGTTTTATATCAGTTGGTGAGTCGGTGAACGATGAAAAAGAACTAGTTCATCCCAGTGAATGACTATTTCTGATCCGATCTCTGAAAAGATCGGTTTTGCCCATCTCTAGCTCACACGGCCTGCTCGCGGCTCTCCCCCCCCCCCCCTCACTACGCCAGCCAGCAGTGCCCCCCACTCATACTCGACTAGCCGCGTACGTCACTACACCACGCGGAACTACTCGTTCTCGATAACTTCGAGATGTTGGTTCAAAATCATTTTAAATAAATCCAGAATGAGTAAATTAATGCTTATTTCTTTTTTGTTCGTAGTACCTCTCCTCTGGAGTGACAATTCTTTTATGTGTATGTCACCTTGTTGTTGACAGGAAACTGATAGGCTTCGTGATCATAGAGTTTCTTCCCCTTTATGTTTTCTATATAAGTTTAGTTATCCCTTTTACTTCCTCCAGGGAGAAGGTTTTTGTTTTACACTTGATAAATTATCTTAATAGTTCCTAGGTTTTTGCTTCCCGCAGCAGGGATATTATATTTTCCTTTAGCTTACAAATTTTCCCATGTACTTATTTTATTTTCCCATTTACTTATTTGGCGTGCGCCTCGGTTGCACAGTGATAGAGTGCCAGACTCCAAATCTAAAGGTCTTGGGTTCGATCCCCGCCAGGTCCTACGATTTTTATCTGTCACTTTACACATCTTTCACCTCTGGCAGTATTGTTCATGTGAAAAATACCGAGTAGCACCGTGGTTCGGAACCCACGTTAAACTGTAGGTCCCCCTATAACTGGATGGGTAAGTCAGTTCGAAGGTCGGAGGAAGGCAACGGCATACCACCTCCAAACAGGACCATGCCTAGTAAAGCACTGTGGTGTTCAAACCAATCTTCGGATTGTTGACTGCTTTACCTATTTTTTAGAAGTTCTTTATCGAACCACTTCGTTGTGGTACCACTGACATAGGCAGGGAACTTTTTTCATTGCTCTCACGTCTTGAGTTCAGGAATTTTTCCCCCCTTCAGAATGGTGTCAGTTTGCATCCTTTCCTAAGGATGTAATGAACCTTAATAATTGTTACCTTCTGACAGACCACCCACTTTCTCGTCATTGTAATGAAGCAGGTTTTTAGTTGCAGAAAGTTCAGTTTTGTTACATTTTGTTAAAAAAAAAAAAAAAAAAAAAAAAACAGAAATCTACACAATTCTGTGAAAATATAACGTAAAATTTAGAATAAAAGAGTCTTTTCTTAATTATTTACGTCTATGTCCTATTTGTGACCACGAAAGTAGGTTTTACAGTGGTTCGAAACTGTGCTTCATCCTTACATGAGCAACCGTTGCATGGTACAGGATACACAATTTTCGGGTAAGCACTATTAACACTTACTGTCCACTCAAACATGCTGTGGCAGATATGATTGTACCGGTGCCCTTTTCACGGAAGCCGCACCAGCTTGAAACCACCTCACGTGTTTTCTACGCGCAGTAAGTATTTCAGCTTGTCCTTACTCAACAAAGCGCCTCACAGCTGCACAGTTGCCCCCGTGCAAGCGGCCAGCCACAGCGCACAACTCTCCTACCCGCCCTGCTGGCTCTCAAGGCCGCTCCACAGTCTAACACATACAGTCACGACACTTCCGCAGAATTTTGTTATACACTGCGACAGCAGCGCTCCAAGCGGAGGGCAAGCTACTGCAATGAATACGATAGTGGATGAGTGCGAATAGTATCGTTTATATTGATTTTAACACATTTTTTACATTAGGGAACGAATGTAGTATCATAAAACAGGTAATAACTTAAAAATTGCTCCACCTTTGTCTTTATTAGGTTTACTGAGATCCCTGATAAGGTTGGAAACGGGACATTACGGCACAGTTTATTTACTGTTATCTTGTAACCTACAGGGTTATACTCAATAGTTTAATTTACTGTTAAATATAGAAAAATGGCTAGGAAACACCGAATACCCGCCGTTCGGCAGAAAGACGAGTTTTTTCTTCTGAAGAACGTTATCGTTTCTCCACTCCAATTCCATGAAATCGGTGAGCGTGGAACGTAGGAAACGCATATAGAATGCAATAACTACAGTATTTAACGTACCAAAGCAGCCACCACAGCTGTAGCTCATGAAAAAACGTCACAGACCTGGCAAGAAAACGGAAAAAACAATCAAACTGTTTTCAACAAAGAAGAACCCAATTCCACAATTGTTGCTGCAACTGAACCACAAACGGCAAGAATCTTCAAGACATAGTCTACTTAAGCTAAAGTAATCACACTCAAAAGAATATGCGCTTATAATAAAGACGAGTGAAGCCTAAAAATGTGCGAATCATTAGACCCCATACCACAATGATACGTGTCAAAAAACTCTTTGTCATAGTAAGAACAGACCAAAATAGAAATTTATGTTTCTCTTATGTTTATATTCTACTCACTTTCAGCGTAATAAGCTGCAAATATACACATATTCGTAAGTATTGGTCCATAACGAAGTTCTTCGTTATACCACTGAATCAGTTAAGTTCGACTGTTTTTACATTAATTTCCGTATTACGTATGTCTCTTGATATATTACTAATGCTTGTAACACAAAAACTGTACCAGCTATTTCGTTAATTACGCGCACAAATAATTATAAACAAACTTCACTTTTTCGGCAGCTTGCCCACCGCTAGGAGCGCTAGTGTTGCAGCAACTGTCAGTTGGTAACAACTTTCACAGTAGTCAGTGTCGCGACTGTATATGTTAGACTGTGGCCGCTCAGCGCTGCCCTCGCGGCTCTCGCTGCTCGTGGGCAGGCCGCGCGAGCAGCTCTCGTGCCCATCCGTGCTCTACGATTTTTACCCCACATGACTACTTCTAATGTTGACGATTCCTTGATGTCTGAGAACGTTAGTCAGGATATGCCAGAAAATTATTTTCTCCCCAATTCTATTGAGCACCTCCTCATTAGTTACATGATCTACCCATCTAATTTTCATCATTCTTCAAAAGCTATCATCTTTTTGTATGAACTCCTTATCGTCCACATTTGACTCCCATACAATGCTACACTCCAGAGAAAAGCTTTAATAAAGGACTTCTTAACAATTAAACTAATATTGGATGTCAACGAAATTCACTTCTTCAGAAACGCTTTTCATCCCTGAGCCATTTTACATTTTATGTCTTCTTTACTTTGGCCATCAGAAGTTATCTTGTTACCCAAATAACGAAAGTCATCTACTATTTTTATCGTCTCATTACCTTATCTACTTCCTTCAGCATCGACTGATTTTCTGATACTACATTCTATTAGCCTTGTTTTATTCTTGTTAATGTTCATCTTATATCTTGTATTCAAGACACTGTTCATTCCATTCAATTGCTCTTCCGGGTCCTTTCCTGCCTCTGACAGAATTACTATGTCGTCAGCAAACCGGAAGGTTTTCATACCCTCTCCCTGGACTTTAATTTCCTTTCTAAATTTCTCCTTGCATTCCTTCACAGCTTGCTCAGTGTACAGATTGAACAACATTCGAGAAAGGCTACAACCCTGTCTTACTCCATTCCCAAACACTGTGACCCTTTCATGCTCTTCGACTCTAATAATTGGTTTTTGTACAAGTTGTATATAACTCTTCTCTCTATATATTTTTTACCCCCGTTACCCTCAGAAATTGAAAGAGTATATTCCAGTCAACACTGTCAAAAGCTTTCTCCAGATCCACAAATGCTAAATATGTATTTTTGCCTTTCCTTAATCTATCTTGTAAGAAAAGTCGTAACGTATTTCCTCGCGTGTTCCTGCATTTTTCCTAAATCCAAACTGATCTTCCCTTCGGTCGGATTCCACTAGTTTTTCCATTCGTCTGTAAATAATTCTTGTTAGTATTTTGTAACCATGACTTGTTAAACTGATAGTTCTGTAATTTTCACAATTGTCTGTACTTGCTTTCTTCGGTATTGGAATCACCATTTTCTTCTTGAAGTCTGATGGTATTTCTCCTGTCTCATCCATCTTGCATACAACCTGGAACAATTTCTTCATGACTAGGCATTACTAACGGTAATAGCAGTTTAGACGGAACGTCGTCTACTCCAGGGGCCTCGTTTATACTAAAATCTTTTAGTGCTCTGTCAAATTCTTCTCGCAGTATAGTATCTCCTCTCTCATCCTCCTCTACATCATCTCCCATTTCTAGAATGCTGCTTTCAAATTTATTCCCTTTGTACAGACCTTCTATATATATTCATTCCACCTTTCAGCTTTCCCATCTTTGCTTTTACTGGTTTTCCATCCGAGTTCTTGCTAATCATACCGCTACTTTTCTTGTCTCCAAATGTCTTCTATTTTCCTGTAGGCGGTATCTAACTTTCCCCTATTTATTCATTCTTCTACGGTCTTGCATTTCTCTTCAAGCCACTCCTGCTCTGTCAAATTCTTGTCGCAGTATCACCTTCCTCTACTTCGTCTTCCATTTCTAGAATACTGCCTTTCCTTCCAACTTTGAGCTTTCCCTTCCTTCTTTAGTAGTGGGCAGAGATACCAATAGCTGCATGTATAATAAAATATCTATTCTATCACAAACAGTTTCGGCATTCCACTACGCCATCTTCAGGTCCCTACATCGGAGCATAATATCCAAAAGTAGGGATACTAAAACTGGAAACAACAACAGCAACTGTGACAACAAGGATGGATCGAATAAATATTTTATTACACATACGGCAGTTCCTTCAGGTTCTTCTACTTCGTCTTCCATTTCTAGAATACTGCCTTCCCTTGCTTTCTTAGTAGTGGGCAGAGATAGTACAAAGAGAAAGGGAGGGCGGTTGTGGGGTGCGTGCGGCCGCAGCGCTTCCGAGGCGGCTGAGAGTCAACGTCCGGCCGGCGGAAGCGCAGCCGCAGTCACGCGAACTCCACGTGACCGGGGCAGCCACGCTCTGGCCAGGCGCCATCTGACTTTGAGATGCGGCCCCGCCGGAGCACAAGCAGGGGCTAGGAGAGCGACCAGTGGAGCTGCAACAGCCAGTATTGGTCCACTTCAGGTTACACTAGAAGTGGGCCTTTGCGATCGTCTTTTGACAGCTCGAAATTTAAATAAAAATAATGGCTTAACCATTCATCTGACGCGAAAATGGAATAACCGAATTTGTAGAGGAGAAAATTCTCTACAACTTTGCTCTCTTGTGTTTTTTTCATACCTCGCATCCTTTCAGAGATATTTGCAAAAATAACAGCGATTTTGGGATATCTGTCTGTCTGTCCGTAACGTGTTCCCTGTTTTTAAGACAAACCGTTCAAACGGTCAGCACCAAGTTTTACAGACATGATTGTAGGCCGCCAGAGACCAGAACCTCCCTTTTTCAAATTTTTCGGTGACAAAATACGGTAGTAATACAAAAAAAGCCATTTCGATTTGACGATGTCTGTCTGGCTGTAACTTGTTCCCAGTTTTTAGGTCGAACCGTTCAACCGATCGCACCAAATTTTACAGACATATTTGTTGGCTACCAGAGACCAGAACCTCGCTATTTCAAATAAATACGTTAGTAATAAAAAAATAAAAGAAAAGCCGTTTGTTATGTAATTTTTATTGCAAACCATTCATCTGACACGAAAATTGAATAAACGAATTTGTAGAGGAGAAAATGCTCTACAACTTTGCTCTCTTATGTTGTTTTTTTTTTTTTTTTTCATATCTCTTAGCGTTTCAAAGATATTTGCAAAAATAACGGCGATTTTGAGATGTATGTCTGTCCGTCCGTCCGTCTGTCTGTCTGTCCGTAACGTGTTCCCTGTTTTTAAGACGAACCGTTCAACCCATCAGCGCCAAATTTTACAGACATCATTTAAGGCCGCCAGAGACCAGAACCTCCTTTTTTCAAATTTTTCGGGCAAACAATACGTCAGTAATACCAAACAAGCCGTTTTTAATGTAATTTTAATTGCAAATAAACCGTTCATCTGGCCCGAAAATTGAATAACCGAATTTGTAGAGGAGATAATTCTCTACAACTTAGCTGCCTTGTGTTTTTTCATATCTCGTATCGTTTGAGCGATATTTGCAAAAATAACTGAGATTTTACACCCTGCATTGAATTAACGAAAACCAGCCGTTCGCAGATGTCACGTGACATTCCTCGCCCAGAACTCTCTCTGGCATACGCCATCTTGCGTTGCGTATTTGATGATTTTCTTATTGTAACTGACACATTGTCATTTCAAAGTAATGACGCACTGAATAATTAACAAAAACACGTCGTTCTTTGTACGATAAATGATAATTTACTGTCTACAAATCTGCATCAGTTAACAATGGCCATTAATAGTATGAGATTAGAGAACATATTCTGTAATTGTTAGCTGTAGCGTAGTGGGCAATGCGTTGGACTGTGAAGCTGAAGATCAGTGGTTCGGAACCCGCCACTACATAATCTTTTTTCTTAAAAGTTTAACTGCCATCTTCAGATCTAAGATTACATTCTTCACAACATTATCTTGGCTCTTGTATTCAATAAATTGATTAAAAGATCGCCCCCAATCATGACAAACCTTAATGACTTTTGTATTGTTACTTGGCCCTTTTACAAACGTGTCGCGATTTTGATGATAAATGACTTTTATACCCTTCGTTGTAACAAATATTTTACTGTTTGAAAAGGTGTGGGGAAGAGCAGCCTTTGTGCATGCGTAAGGTTAAGAGGGGGTAGTACTTACAGTATCACGTGACCCGATGGTAGCTTTTGTCTTCATCCTAACAGATTCAGTTTGTTATAGTCACTTATCAGTGTAATCAGTCATCATCATTTACTGTTTATGTGCACTTTCATATGTTCTTGGTGGTTATTATCAAAGAACAATGAACAACGTTCAGTATCTTTTAGAAACAAATTACTCAGCTTTATGCTGTTGTAGCGCTTGTAGAGTTATTCAAACAAAATCTACGCCAGGTAGCAAGTATGTATCCGGGCCATGCAACATTAGTGGGGAAGACTTCAACCTTACGAGTATAAATTGGGACCTCTCTAGTTACATTTCAGGCGGTACAGACAAGCAATCTTGCGAGCTATCATTGGACACGTTTTCCGCAAACTAACTTGAGCAGTTAAACCGGCAACCCACGCGCAATGGAAATAGCTATAGCTGATAGCTATAAACAGGCAGGACCTCGTTAATGATGTCAGTGTAGAGACAGGAGTTAGTGACCATGATATCGTCATAGCGTCGATGGCGACCAAAGTTAATAAACCAATCAATAAGGCTAAGAGCGTGTTTCTGTTAGAATGAGCCGATAAGCAATTGTTATGGTGCACTTAGAATATGAATGGACATCCGGTACAATGGATGTGGAGGAATTTTGGACTAAATTTAGATGCATTATAAATAAAGGGTCAGAGAAATATGTGCCTATAAAGTCGATAAGGATGGAAAAGATCCACCGTGGTATAATAATAATGTTAGAAAGCTACTGAGAAAGCAAAGGCTATGGCCCTATCGGTTCAAAAATGAACACGCAAATCAAGACAGACAAAAGTTAGTAGAGATTCGTGCATCTATAAAAAGGTCGATGCGTGAAGCATACAATAATTGCCATAAGCCATACCTTAGCAAAACATCTTTCCCAGAACTCTAAAATAGTCTGGTCCTACGTAAAATCGATAAGCGGGTCAAAGTCCACTATTCAGAAACTCGTTGATCATTCCGAGGCAGTAATCGAAGAAAGCAAACGGAAAGCCGAAGTTATAAATTTAACCTTAAAGAAATCTTTCACGCAGGAAGACCGCACAAGTGTACCATCATTTGATCAACGCAACGCAGTAACTCTCAAATGGAGGACATAGTAATAGCTATTTCCGGTGTAGGGAAGCAACTGAGAGAAACGAACACATAAAAGTCTCATGGTTCGGATGGAATACCAGTACAGTTTTACAAAGAGTATTCTGCGGCATTGGCCCCTTACTTAGCTTGCATTTATCGTGAATCTTTAACTCGCGCAAAGTTCCTAGTGATTGGAAAAAAGCGCACGTGACTCCCGTTTATTAGAAAGGTAAAAGAAATAACCCACACAATTACAGGCCTATCATAGACATCATAGTCCTGCAGAATACAGTGAATTACCTTGCGACGCAAAAGCTTCTTTTAGGAAACATCGACTGTGTGAAACGCAGCTTACCCTTTTCTCATATGACATCTTGCGAGCCATGGATGAAGGACAACAGGTAGATCGTGTTTTTCTCGATTTCAAAACGTTATTTGACGCGGTGCCACACTGCAGATTGCTAACGAAGATACGAGCGTATGGAATAGGGTCACAGATTTGTAACTGGC